>CP126893.1:35037500-35637500 GCA_030440675.1 Furcifer pardalis | reverse complement strand
CGACTGGGCTGCCTGCGCTGCCTCCCCTGCCGCCTTGAGGAACACCTGCGGCTCGGGGGGGGGGAAGACGCCGAGGGCCAGTTCCACCTCCAGCGGCGGGAACTTTTAAAAGCCCCGGACCGACTGGGCTGCCTGCGCTGCCTCCCCTGCCGCCTTGAGGAACACCTGCGGCTCGGGGGGGGGAAGACGCCGAGGGCCAGTTCCACCTCCAGCGGCGGGAACTTTTAAGAGCCCCGGACCGACTGGGCTGCCTGCGCTGCCTCCCCTGCCGCCTTGAGGAACACCTGCGGCTCGGGGGGGGGAAGACGCCGAGGGCCAGTTCCACCTCCAGCGGCGGGAACTTTTAAAAGCCCCGGACCGACTGGGCTGCCTGCGCTGCCTCCCCTGCCGCCTTGAGGAACACCTGCGGCTCGGGGGGGGGAAGACGCCGAGGGCCAGTTCCACCTCCAGCGGCGGGAACTTTTAAAAGCCCCGGACCGACTGGGCTGCCTGCGCTGCCTCCCCTGCCGCCTTGAGGAACACCTGCGGCTCGGGGGGGGGAAGACGCCGAGGGCCAGTTCCACCTCCAGCGGCGGGAACTTTAAAAGACCTCCGCCGCCGCCGCCTTTTGCCGCTCTCCCCCTCGGCCAGCCGGCCTCGAGGAGCAACAGCTGCGGGACCCGGGTGGCAGGCAACCATGGCCGTCTCCGCCCTCTCCCACGGACTCGCGGCATCTGTCCGGAGGATGGGTTTGTAGGGGACCGATGGCAGGAGACTTGGCCAAAAGACGCTACCTGGCTGTGCGGGTGGCCGCCGCACTGTGACATTTACAGCCGAGATGAGTGGCTGCGGTGACGTTCAGCCTTGGACTCGTTCCACCTGCCCCCAGGATTGCGCCCTGCTGAGGGGCTTTAAGAGACTCTGTATGGTGGACAAAGAGGCTTGTTACCTGTCGTGGTGCTTTGTTTAATTTTGTTTAATTTTGTTTCTTTCTGTAAATTTGAATGAGGTTTATCGAATTTTTTGTTATTGTCTATTGAATTCTTTGTTACTGTAATAATATCTATGCTTTGGTATTCTGTAATGCTGATATCGACTATTATGATTTATTAATATATTGTCTAGGAACTTGTAACTGTAATTTTACTGTAATTTTATATGTATTGTAAACCGCCCTGAGTTGGCTATGCCAAGTAGGGCGGTATAGAAATTGAAATGTAATAATAATAATGTAATAATAAAAAAAGCTACTATAAACTATGATGATGTTTGTTTTGTTATGTGCCATCAAGTTGGAACTGACTAATAATAGCAACTAAGAGGGCTTTCATGAAAAATAGGTTGGAAATTACTTTTACCATTTTGGCACCTCCACCCCACCCCACCCCACCCATCCAGTGACTTTCCACAGCTGAGTAAGCCTTTGAACCAAGATCTACTGAGTCCTGGTATGTGACTCTATTTACTACATTGCAGTAATGTACCAACCACTCTTATGGGGCCAACTGGAAGCTCCCTTAAGAACTTTTACATCATATAACGATACATAAACACCAGAGTTCAAGAAGGGAATTCCAACCAAAACTCAGCATAGAGAAGAAAACATGGAAAGGGAATAGAAACACAGGTTGGAGAAAGTAGGAAAAGCTGGAATGATTACAGCAGCATATCCATAGGAAACATTTGAGAGGGACAATTGTGTTAATCTGTTGTAGCACAACAACTAGGGTTTTGCAGCACCTCCTAGACACATTAACAAATCGATTACCGCATGCACTTTCACAGATTACAACCTAGTATTTCAGATACAGGGCCTGTGCTTACCTCTAATTGCTAGTCCCAAATAAAGTAGACACATTGGGTATGTTCCTGGAAAAAGTCAATACTCATATTAATCCCTCTGGTTTAATAAGGAGAATTAGCTAGATTTATATATGAACCTCTTAGCACTTGTGGAGGAATTAGCTAGATCCAGGTCATAGGCAAGACCCTTAGAAGTTCTGGCATGGATTCCCAACGCATTGGTATGGGTGCGAAATTGAATACCAACAATAAAAAGCAGCAAGTATGGGCATCAAACTGCCTTATTAACACCTGCTAGTAACAGAACACTTCATGACAGCACACATTTTCTGGCAATCGTGTGTGAGACAAAACATGTGTTAACAGCCACTTTACTAGTGTTTTTGGTGGCTCCAGGAAGCCCAAACAGCCATGTCTTAGCAAGGAGTGTAGGAGTGTTTTTATTGCAGCTATGAAAGATGGGAAGCAGTCTCTGTACGCTAGAAATTATATTGAACTAAATGGGTGAACAGTTTGACTCTAGTACAAGTCAGCTCCTATTCAAGGAAATAGAACAGCTACAGTTCAGTATCTCTGAAACTTTTTTCAGAGTCACATAAAGATGCAATCCTTATGCAGGCATGAAATTCATGAAAGCTGTAATTTATTACCTGTTGTTTCAAATACTATGGAGCGCCTTAAGTGATGTGAATACATTGCAAGTGGGGAACTTAAATCCTCTTGAAGAAGTAAACTAAGACAAGCTGTTATCTATCATGCATAGTAACTGTCTTCCCAACATAATCGTTGTACAGTAAAAACAGTAATTGCTGCAGCTATTGGGAGAATTTAGAAAGCAGCTGTCCCTCTGGACATTAGAAATACTTCTGCTGTCTCAAAAAATGTAATTTGATAACCCTGAGATTGATAGCATAATTAATATATGCTTATAAATAAATAGTAGTGTGTTCACGGTGTACAGACAATCTTCTGACTATTGTTTATTTTGTTAAGATGTGAAACATGGAGGCATTAAAATACGGTACTCTACATACGTAGTGTGTATTTTGCTTTTGTGTACACTAACCTTGGGTGTGGTATTTTTTGTGTCACTAACCAACAGAGGCTAGCTTACAAAGTGCTACCTTAGGACATAGCCAAGTTTGGAGCATGAAAACTCTTCTTAGAGCTTAAGGGATATGCAAAACGTTTTCCTAATTTTAGCCATTGTCTATAGCAGGGGTCAACAAACTTGGTTCTCCAGGTGTTTCCTGCACTGCAATTACCAGAAGCCTAAGTCAGTATATCTACTGATCAGGGCTTCTGGGAATTGAAGTCCAAGAACATCTGGAGAGTCAAGTTTGCTAACTCCTGGTCTATGGGGTTGGTGTCCATGAAGTGGATGGGGCTGATGCTGGATTATTTTATATTGTCCATTATTTGCTAGCATCTCTCAATGTGTTTCTGGAGAGGCAATGCAAACCAAATACTGTAATAGACTTTTTCAGTACAGTAATGGTAGATTTCAGGCAGCTAGTAATAATCCTGTACATTCAGAGCTGCATCTAGTTGTTTGACATGTGCCAGTTTTATCCCATACAGCACTAGCATATTCTGCTTGCAAGTAGAAGCTTACGTTCTTATTATTACTTGTAGGAGTGTACCCCAGTCTGAGGAAACCAATTTTCAAAGTATGTTTTTTCTGGCATCAACTTTCTGTTTGGTGTTCTTTCTTTCAGATTCTCTCTTCTTAAATCGGAAGGCACAGACCTGTGTTTTTAAGGATTTTTAAAATGTATATTGTAGACGTTCTCTACTGTCTGCCCTGCATTCTCTGCGTGATAGTTTAATAAATAGTTCAGGTGCATTGTAGATCTGTTTCTGTCTATCTGAGCCATCATTGATCTAAATTAGGAAACTACTGTAGAAGTTTTTTGGAATAGTAGTACAGTAGTGTAGTGTAGTGTAGAAATGATAAGCCCAAGACTGGCAGGGTACAAATTTTGGTTGGGAACTAGCACTTTGTTTATCCTGACAGAAGACTGCAGGAATTTGTGTCAAGACTTGTATGAGGAGGAAGAAAACTATACCTGTTGGACTCATATGGCAGAAAAGCCATATGAGAAGAAATAATACTATGTTACACCAGGTTAAAGCACATCTTATAATGTACCCCCATTACAAAACAACATACATTACCAATAACAAATTTCACTAGAAAGTGCAGTTAAACAACATCTTCTGAACTTTGACTATCCATTTGTGACATTTCCAGAACACCAAATCTGAGTTTTGGAAAAGTCGTACCATACTTTACCTCCAGTGCAAATACATTAGCTTTGTACAGTTCAAAAGGAGGGAGGGGGAATGAACAAACTGAGCAGGCAGGTCTTGGCTTGTAAGTAACTCCTTGACAAAGGTCAAAGTGGGAACATAAGGAAGATAAGGAATAAATCCAGTTATTTCACTCCTTTCCATTTTATTCACTCCAAGGCTCCCCCAGAAACACAAGGGAGGCCCCTGCAGAGTTATTTTTAACCTGCCACAGTAACATTTTACAGAACCTGAATTGCAGCTTCTGTTTGTGACCAAATCCTAAGGGACTGAAAGGAGGTTTTCAACAAATTCATCAGCGCCAAAAGAGGGAACTTCTGGGGCATGTGCCAAGATTGTCGTCCCACAAAAGGGCTTGTTGTGAAGCCCACAGAGCATCATGGTCACTTCAATGGTCCATCCTGCACTGTGAAATCCGTTTTCCGACATAACAATTCCAGCAGGCTCAAGAGGCTCAAACTACATTCAAAGCTACTGTATTTTAGACAGTAAAGTCGACACCATCCCAAGGCAGTCAAAGATTTGCTCAGATGTACTGCCAATAACACGGGACTGCAGTGGTTCAAGTGGTTAAGATGCTGGACTCGATGACTGGAAGATCGGAGTTCGATTGCCAAGTACTGCATGATGGGGTGAGCTCCCGTCTCTGTCCCAGCTCCTGCCAACCTAGCAGTTTGGAAGCAAGAAATTGCAAGTAGATAAACAGGTACCACTTTGGTAGGAAGGTAACTAGTGTTCTGTGCATTCAGGTGTTGATGCATGCCTGCCACATGTCTATGGAAATTTCTGTAAACTCAGACGTGCTGACCCTTTGGCTGTAAGCAGAGATGAGCACTGAACCCTAGAGTTGGATATGACTGGCTTTCGAGCAAGGGTGGCCTTTACCTTTTACTGCCAATAACTGTGTCTTTCAGCAGTTAGGCAGAGGAATCCTAACCATGCTTGCTCAGGAATAAAATCCATAGAGTTAAAAAGAAATTACCCTGCCAAAGGCTTGTAAATACATCTATTCCCCTCCCCTTCCCCCCAATTTTTGATCTAATTACAATTTTTACTCACATTTAGAACAAACCCATTGATATAACCACAGGCTACATCTAGTCCTAAGGAAGGTTTTGAAAGAAAGTCCCTTACAACACTGATTTATGCTTTGATAATCTGAAGAATTGTTTACTGTATTCACTCTATATGGGGCTGCCTTTGAAAAAGGTAGATGAAGCTGCAGCAGATGCAGAATACGGCAGCTGCGTTGGTTTCGGTAACCAAGAGATTAGCCAGATTTTCACAACCATGACCCACTGGATTGGCTGCCTATAGGTTTCTGTTCTCAACTCAAGGTCTTGTTGTTGACTTATATAAATCCCTTTATGATTTAGGAACTTGGTACTTGACGGAACATTTCTCTCTGGTTAAGGGAGTTTAGAAAACTCGATTCTCCCAAGCACGAGGGCTGTGGCCGCCTAGCCTGAAAGAGGCCTGGAAAGGTTTCAGCTAGGAATCAGCTTTCTTGGTGGTGGCTCCATCTCTCTAGCACAGCCTCCCATCATAATGTTCCCCAGGCTTCCACCCTCCAGATGTTTCCTAAATTGGCTAAGGCTGAGCTATACAAAGAGGTGTTCAGAACTATTTTGCTTTTGTATTAAACTTCAAGTTAATACAATTTTATTTATTTATTTTTGTCCTCTGCTTATTCTTTCTTTGTTGTCACCATTAAGTTTAGGATCATCTTTAGAATAACCAGGTAGATGGGTTGGGTATGAACATCAGTGTTTGTTTATTGTTTTAACATTTGTGCATACTATCCAGAGTAACTATCATGTTGGATGTTTAGAAGAGAAAATAAATGAACAAACAGACAAACAAATAATGCTACATTAATGTTGGTTTAACTAGTTCCATTCCTTCCAGTGGGCTTATTTAGCCAGCATCAACAATTTGATCAACATAGTTTCCCTCTTTAATTTATCCTAAAGGGACACTTAACCTGTTTCCTGTCTAGACTCACTGTGTTTCCCAACCTTTAGTTTTTTGGACTTCACTTCCCAGGACCCTAAGTCATTTCCCCCAAAACACTGTTCAGCCAATGTGTTGACTCAGGTTCCTGGGAAATGAAGTCACCCTGTGGGGCGTAGGCCCCACGTTGGGAACCAATGCTCCAGAGTCTGGATTCAACAGCACAAGGAGTGGAGTGTGCTGATGGTTCATGAGACTTCAAAGCAAATTGTGAGTGTGGCTAGTTCTCAATGACCAAGAGGGCAGATAATCGTTCCATTTGTGGATGAGATGCCTTTTCCCTGCTCAGCCCAAGGACCACACCTGGTTCTATGGAAGGTTTTGGAGGAAGTGGTATCTACAATGTTCTTGAGAAACAGTTCCGGAAACATCTGTCAGTCCCACCAGAGCGGACCGGAGAGGCTCTCTGGTTGTACCATCAGCTTGAGAGGCTCATCTCTCTAGCACAAGAAGGAGGACCTTCTCTGTGTCCACTCCGGCTCTTTGGAACCTTCTGCCAAGTGAATTGCATCTCCAGACAGAGCTGCTGCCCTTCAGGAAGGGGGTGAAGACCTGGCTGGCAGGGCATGTGTGGGGTGTGGGCCTGGCGGTCAGCTCAGTTGGCTGGCTCCTGTGAATAACCCCACCTCTTTCTCCCTGTTGTGTGTTTTTTTTTAATTTAACTTTTAATTTTTTAATCTTTTAATCCTTAATTTTAAATCTTTGTTTGTAAGTGATGTGTTTTAATTGCTTTATGTATTGTAAACCGCCCTAAGTCCTCGGAAAAGGGTGGGGTATAAAATATGATAAAATAAATAAATAAGGAGAGTAGGTTTTTGGCTCATCCTTGAAAAGGAACTAGATTCTGCAAAAAACTGAATTTTTTTCTCATCCAAGAGGATGATGCATCTGAAGAGAGAAAATTTCCACAGTTCCAAATTGAATTTAGGCAATGAGCCTGTTTGTAAGGATTTCAAAAATCAAAGGTAAATATTAAAAAGCTAATAGACTTTAAGATTAATGTCCTGAAGGCTAATTCATCATTTCCAGAAAGCTACTTTTATTTCAAAGTTACAGAGGGCTTTTTCAAATGAAATATTTTATATGCTGGCTCTAGCCTTAAGGAACACTTGTGCACACGTGTTTGTGTAAATTACTAAAAGTAGAAGGATACTGAAAATGGGTTTGGTTTTGTGGTCTATTTTTTCCTTTGCTCATTTTGTCAACACTGATTTCGTCCTTGATTAATGTTTGGCATCTTTTTGTGTATTTCCTTGGAACAAGATCCCTGGCCCAACAAGCACGCCTTATTACACATGCGATTTGCACAACATCCATAGACTTTGCAAAAGTTTTTATAATACCACAGTCAACCAAAGAGAATTTCAGCATGTCAGTATAGAAATCTATTATGCAACTGTGTGAATATTGGCATATGTAAATCAGATTGGTCTCTGATGGGCATTGATGGAATGTATGTAGGATGATTGTACCCCAGTAAGAATTCTTTCCCATGTGAAAGATACACAAACAACTGTACTATACATATGTAGAATTTCTATTATACTCCAAATGCATGGAGGTGGTACTAGTATATCATGGGAGCAGTCATTTTGTCAGTGGAAAACTGACATTATAATATGTTTTAAAATAAAGTTTACCAAAACTAAAGAACCTGACTCACAGAGTTGTATGAAGATTCATACATTTCATCCTTTTTGCCAAGTTAATATTAAGATTTATCACTGGATTGTCTCATTCCTAACAAGAAAACAAAATGCCTTCAACCTTTGGTAAACCCCTGCTTGTCCATTAGCAGACTACGATTCACCAGCTTGCATTCCCAATGATTTCCTAGAAGCTGAGTGGAGTTTGTTAACAGGCTGCAGTACCCAGAAACAAATGGTAGCTCAAGCTATGTTGTATTATCAGAAAGAAGCTCTGTGGCTATTTCGTAATGGGTAGAGAAGGCATGTATGGAATACAACTGATGTATCTATGGCATGTTGTACAGATAGGCTGCCGAGAGGGGGATAAATTTCACTGGGTGGAGATAGGAGAAAGGGGAATACTGTTGCTAAAGATGGCCTGTCCTTTTGATGTGAATTTGATGAACGTCTTATGTTTCAGTAGGGTGGTCTGACTACGTCTGGCATGTAACGAAAATTGTGTACTTTTGACGAGTTGCCACAATGAAACTGCAGCACTGACAAAAATAAGGATTATGCCGTATGAAAGATTGTCTCGGTGACTTTCAGGAATGCTAGGACCCAAAGTCTGGAAATGCAAAATGATGACATCATTAAACCTGAAAGGTGCCTCAGAAAAATGACATTTTCGCTGAGGGTGTCCCCATTGTCAGTTAGCCAGATACCAAACCACACAACTGATCGAGGTGATCCAAAGTGCGCTAGATAGAAGATAAAATAACCATTGTTATGACACTATTAGAATTTTGAATGGACTTCAGAAACAGTTTTTATGGCAATATTTTAAAAAAATCTCAAACGACATCACAAAATGAAAGGGACAGATCTGTTGGAAACCGAGCAAAGCTATCTAATGTCCTCATCAGCAACCTCTGTCAACCACGGAAAGTGGTTTGGGTCAATTTCAGACAGATTTGTCCCTTTTATCGGAGTTTTTTTGGGATTTTTGTCGAGGACTTTTGGATAAATGTCATAAAAACATTTTGGAAAGCCCAAATAAAATTCTAATAGTGCCAGAACATAGGTTATTTTATCCTCTACCTAACACACTTTGGATCACTACGACCGGTTGAATGGTTTGGTCGCTGACTCAACAACAACTGGACGGCCCTTGCGAAAATGTCATTTTTACAGGGCAACTTCCAGGTGTAATGATGTCATCAATTTGCATTCCCGGCCATTGAGTCCTAGCATTCCTGAAAGTCGCAGAGACAATCTTTCAAACAGCATAATCCTTATTTTCGTCAGTGCTGTAGTTTCGTTGTGGCAACTCGTCAAAAGTACACAGTCAAATTCTCCTGACGGTAGTGTCCATAGACTCTACCTGCCACACTCTTTTTAGACATAGATGAGGGTGGGGATTCATAGTGGAGAGGAAGGAGAGGCAGATAGGAAGCATACAAGACTTTGGTGTTTGAATGTTTCTGTTGTAATTCTAATTAGATCAGTGGCATCACATAACCTCTCCTCTAACTCCTGATACCCCACCCGTGTTTTCCTCTGAGAAAACCTGCCTACTAATAAAGTGTCTCAATATGGTTTACAATGTCTTTCAAAGTGTGATAAGCTAAGTGTTTCCCAAAATATGTTCCACAGAACACTGGTTGACCTCAATTCCCAGAAGCCTAAGTCAATACATTGGCTGATCAGTGATCTGGAAAATCAACTTAGGCTTCTGGGAATTGAAGTCCAAAAACCTAAGGTTAAAAAACACTGAATGAGGAAAGGGTACATTTATAGGGTTTAGAACCATATCTTCTTGGACTACAATCTCCAGAATCCTCCAGATAGCATGGCTGAAGTGCCTGCCCAGCACGGTCTGGGGGAGTTGGTGTTGGCATGTTCCAATTTTTTTAAAAGTAACTTTTCCAAGCTTTGGAACAATGTACAATTTGACCACAGAGCACAGATGTTCCAGCTGCTACTCAGCTTCTGTGTTGAAACAAGACTTTCATTGTCTATTTGCCCTGCCTTGTTTACAAGATAGGAAGGGAAGTGGCCAAATTATGTGGCCCTCCATGTGTAACCCTCACATATTGTCCCACTATTTAGTTCAACTCTTTTATTTTGTACAAAAATATAAAATTAAAATAAAATAGGAAGGGAAGAGACAAGACTCCTTCCATGGTGTTTTTGAGTTGGCAGCACTAGGGGTTGTCTATCTGGATTTTTAACAGAAGAGTATAACCAATTTGGATCTGGTCATATCTGCTTTTAATGCTGTTACATGCCATCAAATCATATCTGAGTTACAGTAACTACCGGTAGTGATGGGCAGCAACAGATTCACACCAGTTCTCCAGAACCAGCAGTAACTTTTCCTGGTGTCCCAGAGAACCGGTAGTGACTTTTTTTGGGGGGGAACCACCTCGGGGGCTTACCTTTTCACCAGTTCCCCCACTGCGCATGCACGCCAAGCGCTTGGTGTGCATGTGAGGCTACAGCACTTGGTGCACATGCGCGGCCTCCTTGCTGTCCTCCCAAGCGGGGAGGAGAAAGAGAAGCTGCTAGCCTGAAGCTCCCTATAGCCTGCTCCCCAGGGTAAGTGACTCACCTTTGGATGTGGGATGGGTGGGTGTATTTTAAAGTGTATTTAATGTGTATTTATTTTTAATGTGTATTTTTATATGTTTTATGTGTATTTAATTTGTATTTTTATGTCTATTTAATGTGTATTTATTTTAATGTGTATTTTATGTGTTTTATGTGAATTTTTATGTATTTTTATGTCTATTTAAATTGTATTTTTGTGTGTACAGTACTTATTTTTATGGGTTTTTACATTGGCTCCGCCCACATCATTGGCTCCATCCATGACATTATGACGTTGGCTTTGCCCAAGACATCATGATGTTGGCTCCCCCCACAATGTTGGCTCCACCCACAATGTGGTAGTAAAAATTTTGGCTGCCCACCACTGACTGTAACTTCACTTTTCAAGGTTTACAATGAGATGTTCAAGAACTGGTTTACCATTGTTTTACTCCTTCTCCCTCTCTCTTTCTCTCCCTCCCCTGAATTTCCATGGTCATGAACCCAGATGCCTTGAAGCTTAGTCTATCACTCTATCCATTATGCTACACTGACTAACGTTTTAATTGTGGTTTTAATTTCTGTCTTTATCTCATGTTTTAATACCCCAGTCTTATTTTCTATACTTGTTTTAACAGTGTTAACTGCACTTTTGGTAAAAGGGTTGGGTATAAATATATTATAGTACCCTAGACAAGGCAGGCCCATCTCACATCCTCACAGCGACAAGGCCCAGAGACAAAATACCCTGGAAAAGATCTTTGCAAGCCCAAATTAGTTCCTTAGGGCCACTTTGCTTCTCAATATTTGGGCCTGTTTCTGAAAATGTCCTTGGCCTGGAAATGTCCTTGGGCCATTTAAAGGGTGAGGAGGACATGGTGGAATGGAGGGCAGCACCCTTTGGGCCTTTGCCTCAGACTGCAGGATATCATGGGACTACGGTCATTCAAAGAGTGGGGCTCTTTCATGTGAGGCCCAGAAACAGGTGCTCCTACTGCCAACACCATTTCTCCCATAGGTTTGGCTTCTACTGCTAGTCTAAAAAATGGCAGCAGAAATAGGGTCATTGCAGGCCACTTCCTCTGTAGATGACCCAAGTCACGGCAAGCCAAGCTTGGAGGAAACAGCCCATGTGTGCAGAGGGCAGGGACAGGCCACCTTGTGACCTTCCACCTCTTTTGGAATTCCATTCCCACAACCACGAGTTAATGCTCCAGGGGTAGTCTAAATTATGTGGAAGGCATCAGGTTTAGATATCCATGAATGTATGCACCTTTGACTCATTGGTTGCCACCATCTGGATATATTTCCTTAGCGGTTAGCTTTTGTTTTCTTTTTTAAAGATTCAATAGGTTGAGTTTTGCCTCATAAAAGGCAACTGCTCCTGACTGTCCCACATTCTGGATAAAACGAGTAGTGGACCTGGGGAGGTGCAGATCTTGCATGGCAGACCCAGTTGAGCAGATGTCAAAAGAAAAGGCAGCAAGGAGACAGGGAGCTTTAGTGCAAGGAGAAGCTTGACTCAAATTTTTGCTTCAAGAGACCGCTGGTTGTAGGCAAAGTGACTCGGATGTAACAAGGCTTGGGGATAGAAGACAAAACAACAACTGCTGAGCAAATCTTGCCAGGGAATCTCCTCTTTTAAAGGTACAGTAAAACCTCATATAACACTAAAACCTGGTTCCACAAGTCTTGGTGTTATATGATTTTTAGTGTTATCTGATGCATGTTAAAATCCTATGGGATCCATAGAGATACATTGTAACCACACAGGCTTTAGCGGTTGTTATCTGAAGCATCCCATAGGATCTTAATGTTATCTGATGCAATTCTTCCCCCCAGATTCCTTAATGTTATGCGATTTTAGTGTTATTCGATACTAATGTTATATGAGGTATTACTGTACTCTGTTTGGCAGCTAGCAGTTTTCATCCTGGATCTGTGTTCAAGATCCTATTCAGCAATGAAGTTGTCTGGGTTGGTCACTGGCGAAAGTCCACCCCATCTAACTCAGCCTAACCTGGAATGTTGTAAAGATAAGATATGAAAGAGCAAAGTGGAAACACATACAGCACATTGTGTTTGTTGAAAGAAAGGCAAGGCAGAAATTCAATGAAATAAAAACAGATGCTAGGAAAATGAAATGTTTTTTTAAAAAATTGAAGGGGAGAGGAAATTAGGAGAGGTTTCTGTGCCCAGCGTTTCTTTTCTCTTCATGCTGGTAGGTATAGAAGGAAATGAGATTCTAAAGCCCTCCATCTTCTGGTCCTTTCTCCCTCCCACAGGAAGGAGGCGGCAACTTTCCACTTCTCTCCTCTCAATGGGTAGATCCATTCCCACAACCTTAAGCTAAGCTGCTATAGAAGGCTAGTGGTGGGTGTGTGGCAAAGGGGGCAGGAGTTTTTGAGTTGCATACTGCCCTGGGGTCCCGACCCATAGCCTCTGCCAATTAAATGGCTGTCATGGCTACACAATGGGGAGCCTTTATGTCCTTGCATGGAAAAGGCGTTGGGGCTGGCTTTCATTCCTCTGCTGCAGCCCATTAGGGGCCTTTTTAATAATGCTTGCTTGTCAGAGCAGCTACTAGCTTGAAACAAAAGAGTTACAGAGACAGAAAGCAGTAGCTCCATGTTCTGGGGAGGAGGAGAAGAGGAGACGACTAGGGAAAGACTAAGAAGCAATCCATGTTCCCAGCAGGGAAGGCGCCTCCTCCCTCCTCTCACCCTTCACTTAAGGAAGATGCTGGAGAGAGTGTAGAAAAAGAAAGGCAGATACAAGACAAATGTACAAAGAGAGCCACGTCCATCTATTTCTGTCATGTGATGCTGCAACTTAACTCTGTACATGGAGAATTGCTTACTGGAGCAGATTTCAGCCTCTTGTGAGCCTCTGCTTTCTGTCACCCCGGGATGCCAGAATCACTTGAAATTTTAAGGTGTACAGAATCCCGTCCCTGCAACTAGCTGAATAATTTAACTTAGTTAAGGGTAAAGGTCAGCCTTGCTCAAAACCAGTCATATCCACGACTAGGGTTCAGTGCTCATCTCTGTTTACAGCCAAAGAGCCAGCGTTGTCTGTGTCTGCAGACATTTCCATGGACATGTGGCAAGCATGACTAGACACTGGAGTGCATGGAACGCTGCGTACCTTCCCACCAAAGTGGTACCTATTTATCTACTTGAAATTTATTGCTTTCAAACTGCTAGGTTGGCAGGAGCTGGGACAGAGACGGGAGCCCACTCTATCATGCAGCACTTGGATCTTCAACTGTTGACCTGTCAACCTTCAGTTGTCATGTTCAGCATCTTAACTACTAATCCACCGCAGTCCCCTCAATTTAACTTGGCATACATACACAAAACCTTACACAACAACCATAGCACTCCCCTGGGTTTATATGAAATCACGTTCATGTTAAAGTTTAATCTGTATTGGCAATAAAATTGGTACCTACAAGTCTGTTCAATGTTCTTTGTGTTTCAAGTGGCCCTTGGCAATTTCTTGGGGGGGGGGGGAGCACACACACTAATTCTAAACCTCCAGCCAAAGCAATATACAGTGGTACCTCGCTTAAAGAGCATAATGTGTTCCACAGGATTGCTCTTTAAGCAAGTTTGCTCTTTAAGTGAAACACCATGGTAAGTGACCAATTGTGACTTCAAGGGGGGGGGGACTGCGAACCCTGATTTATTGGTTAAGCGAGTTTTTTGTTGGTTTTAGTTGTTAAGCAAGGCGATCATTCAGATAAAATTCTGCTCTTTAAGCGAGTTAGTCTTTAAGCGAGGCGTTCTTTATGTGAGGTTTCACTGTGCAGTACAGTATATGCATTCCTTTGCCGAGCTGGTATCTGCCACGTGAAACCAAGTACAGTACTACACCATCAACATTCCTACACGCCCAGCAACACACATACACAATGCTTGCCTCTGGCAACAAGAGGAGCTGCTGCTGCTACAGTGGCTGCTACAGCTCCCTTTCCATTTTTGGGCTTGCTGGTCAGCTTTTTATCTCTCTCTCCTTCTGGGAAATGTCCTTGTCTTTGTCCCCCAGCTTCACTTCCCAGCTTCGACTCAGGGCCACCATTCTTTCTTCCTGTCTCCTCACGAAAGCAAAAGGTGAGGCAGAAAATGACTCGGAGAGCAACATGATGCTGTCAGGCTTAGCTGAGCCATAACTAAAAAGGTCAGCAGAGAAAAGCAAAAGAATTGGGGTGTGGGGTGTGGATTGAAGGGGGATAAGATCAATAAATGAAAATTAGCAACAAAAGAACTTTTCTTTCTTCCTGCAATGAAGTTCCCGGCAAAAGGAGCTGTTCATCCATGAAGGTTCAAAATTGTCCCACTCAGAGGTGGGATGGAGGTATGAGCGGTTCCACATCTTCCTCCTCTCAGACCCACCATGTGATAATAATTCCTCAGGAGGGGGAAATATCTTATCTCTAGGTTTCATGACTCCTTCGAGATGGTAGCCGCAACAAATACTTTCTTAAAAGACTTCAGTTTTTGGTTACAGATAGAACCATATTTTCCTTCTTTCTTCCGCTATCTACCCTGCCAATTGCATCTCTCCCCATAACCTGCATTTGGAAAGGACAAAACCAACCTCTCGTTCTGACTGACACTACTGGAACAATCAAACAGGCAGCAAGAATGTCAACCATGAAGTTTTGGTGCAACGAATAAAGTTGATTAGTAACTTTCTAATGTTATTTTCTATGAGCATGTTAAAGTGGTGTTGAATTCTCTCCCACAGAAGTGGGATGGCTATCTGTCCAAAATGTTTTAGCTACAAACTTCGGCCATCTGAAGGAGGCTGGACTACTAGATGACCATAAGTTTTTCTATTAAAAGCCTGGGATTATAGGTGGAACAGTGCAAACCAGTTTCCTTCAAATTCTTCTGGGTCTCCGTATAATTTCAGTCTTTACTAAAATTAAAAGAGTCTTGCCTGTGAAAAACTAGAACTGTTCTAGCCTTCAACAGGCAAATCCAAAAATGTGCTCAGGGTTGTTGTTTTTTGTTTGTTTGCGTTTTATTTGAAGCTGCACTCTTCTATGATGTCATGACGTGGTACAAATAGCACGTGCCACCAGCTACACAGTGCATCTGGTACATGAAAGTAAAATACAGGTACAGGTAAATGTTAACATCTGGGGAGAAGGACTACTCTCTTCCTTCTGTTTGATACATACAGTAATACCTCGGATAACGTTTACCTCGGATAACGCTCAAATCGCATAACGTTAAGTAATCTGGGGAGGAGAATTGAATCGAATAACGTTAAAGTCCTATGGGATGGATAGATAACAACCGCTAAAGCCTGTGCGGTTACAATGTATCTCTATGGAGCTTTAACATTATCCAATTCATCCCATAGGATTTTAACATGCATCGGATAACACTAAAAATCAGATAACACCAAGACTTGTGGAACCAAGTCTTAGCGTTATCCGAGGTATTACTGTATGGCTAGAATTTCAGTGGTTCCAGTGAAAAGAATAGAAAAGATAAATGTTGTGTGCGAAGGGCCCTTGAACCTTCCAAAAGAGCTCTCACAGTCCTGTGGCAGCTGGCAGTGGCTGTGAGAAGCACAACCCAGATAGTATGGTGTGTATGAATCCCTCCAAAGGGAAAAGACCTCTGACCTTACTCTGCATTCTTCTGATTATAAATACTTCTGACTGCTGTCATTCTAGAATGACTATGCAGAGAGACTGAAACAAGTTTAAACTTGAGTTCTATGTTTCCCATATAGAAAGATGGCTACCTTAAATTCACATTCAGTATACAAGCATCTGTGGATGTTTTCCTTTTCCCTCCCTCTCTCCTTTTCCTCTTGTGTCATGTCTATCTGACTCTAAAGAGATGGACATGGGTTGACTTATTTCCCCACCCACCCCTCCCACCCATTTTTGTACAGTGCTAAGAAAATTATAGTGCCTTGATTAACTATAAGAAATGATAAGGATAAATAGGAAAGAGTACTAGCTGTTCTTAAGCACTGCGGTGGCTTAGTGGTTAAGACACCAAGCTTGAAGACTGGAATGTCAGGGTTTGATACCCGAGTGCAGCACAACACATCTTGGGGACATGAAAGGAGCCTCATTGGGGCATCCCCCGGGGGGAGTTTCTCCAGCAAAAATCCTTTCAACCCAGAGTAATTTCTGCCACAAAATTTATTTTAGCACCACACATATGCCAGGCTGTGTGAATTCACAGCTTGGGAATAATTAAAGTTTAAAATCAATCTAAGGAGGAAGTTGGCGTCACAAAATTGTAGAACACAGTCCTTGATTTACTAACTCCCAGCAATGGCCCATCCAAAAGCTACAGCTCAGGTTTCAATAAATCATGGGCTGCCAATTCTGTTCTCATACCTGGCGCTTGGCCACTTCCAACTATCACAGAACCCTGTGAGTTCTTGATGCCAGCTGGGGTCATGCCACCATGACATCAGAGCAAAGACAATCACCACCCTTATCTATATGGAGAATACACACGACGTTGTTGCTGTGTGTGCAGAATTCATGTTGGTAGGAAGAACAAAGGCACCAGCCAGGTATGTGAGGGATTTGCCATGACAGAAGCTTTCTTTAGCCCCGTGGATGCAGTCAACACAGGGTTGCATCAATTACTTAAAATTCAAGCATGTTTTAGTTCTTTGCATCTAAGTTTTCAAGTCTGTAAATTTTCTAGCAACTTTCATGGTCTGCTCAGTGTGAGATAATGGATAAACTGATAGTTCTAGGATTCAAG
Organism: Furcifer pardalis; assembly: GCA_030440675.1. Classification (NCBI taxonomy): domain Eukaryota; kingdom Metazoa; phylum Chordata; class Lepidosauria; order Squamata; family Chamaeleonidae; genus Furcifer; species Furcifer pardalis. Next base: position 35,620,417 of record CP126893.1, on the reverse strand, counting down.
AGGCCTGGGTTCGAATCCCAATTCAACCATGGAAACTCACTGAGGAAGTGGAGATGGTAAAACCACTCGTTCAATATCTCACTTGCTTGAAAGCCCTGTTAGGGTTGCTGTGAGTCCATTTTGACTCAACGGCAAATAACAAAGCCTCTACTATCTACCTCTTATGCCATCTAATAGTAATGCTTCTCATCTCCATTACAGAAATAATGTATGAGTAGCAGGGATAATGTATGTCAAGAATTGGAACAGTTAAAATGTGCTGGGAAGGAAGAGGGTGGTGGTGGAAGTAGTACTAGTAGTACTAGCAGCAGCAGCTGTTGTCACTGTGAATTCTCTTGTCTTTGAGGCAGAATTCAAAGCTGCATTTAGATGTCTCTTTACATATATTGCCACATTTATTTCTGCTTAATTATAAATAGATTGCCAAGACTCTGGAATAAGATAGCCAGAACAGAAATCTACACAGATGCATAATGGCCAGAATCCTATTGCTTATATATGCTGCTGGCACAAGTGAATGCATCACTGATAGTTAAGGATTTGCCACTTGTATCTCTCTTCCCTTGCCAGTTTCATGCCTTGGTGCACAGTGAAGAATACAGTCAAACCTCGCATAAACAGCGCCTCACTTAAAGAGTAACTCACTTAAAGAGCAGAATTTTCTCTGAATGTTCGTTTCACTTAACAACTAAAACCAACTAAAAACTCACTTAACAAATAAATCAGGGTTTGCTATTTCCCCCACCAGAAGCCACAATTGGTCACTTACAATGGTGTTCGCTTAAAGAGCAATCCTGTGGAATACATTATGCTCTTTAAGTGAGGTACAACTTGTATAAGCAACAGCTCTTTAATTAGGAGCAATTCTCCATTGCAATTTAAGCCACTGCACTTATATCAGCCTATGTAAGCAACAGGATTCTTCTCAGCGACAAACAACAACAAAAAACAACCACATACAGTATTAAGGAATGTTAAAGCACAGCATTCAGGCAATCTTGTGGGATCTCTCTGGACTTCCAAAGTATCTTCTGCAATATATAGGGACAATGTTCACAAAAGAGATCATCTGTATACAAGTTCCAGACTACGTATTTGCCCTGATGGTCCTGACTTTTCAGCTGATTGCAAAATGCCAAGGCCTATGTGAAAGCATTGGCTACAACATCATGACATGAAAACAAAGGCTTTTCACTCATATACTTGTGAAATCATGTTACTTAGTTATGCATGCAGGAGGCAAACAACATAATGTCCAGTCATCTATAGCTGGCAGTTAATGAGTCCCCACTGAGAGGTCCTATCATGCACCATGCATGCCCCCAAGAATCCCACTGGTGACTCATTAATTGCCAGCTAAAAGTGATTGTCACAGGGACATACACAGTGGAAAATGTTTGTGTATATTCCATAGCTCATGAGTCCTTTATGGTTTCACTGATTGCCTCTCTCAGTTTCTTTCTCTCTTTTTTCATTCCATGCTTACTTGGTTTATCACAAAAGGGAGTGTCTCTTTTATGTCCTTTTGGTTCGTTTTCCTCCGTTCAGAGAGGGGGAAAGTGGCAGGGCTTGCTGGACAAGGTGATAAATGCAAGCACAGTGGTGGGGGCGGGAAGGTGAAGAAAGCGCAGGAGGGGGCTGGCTGGGCAAGGTAGTGAGACTCAACGTGGCAACAGTGGGGCTGGTTGAGTAAGAGGGCAAGTCATGCGGCGGTGGCAAGGAGGGGAAAGAGTGGTGAGACTGGCTGGGCAAGAAGGTGAGGCACATCCCCATTCCCCAAACAGGTACCCTTTCAACACCCTTGGTGCTCCCATCACTTTCAGTCAACAGAACACTCTTTCACCGTCATGATTTCCAGCTTATTTGCAGAATATACTTCTATTCCCTGCACCAACCTCAGGACTTTCTCCAAAAGTTTCCACCCCTGTTAGAGGTGCTGCTCCTAAACCCTTTACATCAGCCCTGAAATACTGTTGACTGTTAAGTAATTTCCTCTTCAGGACGGAGGCAGTAGGGCGAAAATAAAGGGCGAAAGAACGAACGAACGAACGAACGACAGAAAAACCTTGGGTTCAAATCCCAAGAGATTAGAGATTAATTTATAGTCTCTCTTTATATCTCTGGTTTCTTGTTGAGGTGAAGAAAAATGGGGTGGGCAGATTATGCCATTTTGATTTTCTGAAATGAACCACAGATTTACCACAGGTATAATAAAAACTGGTTGTCCCAAGGGCAGAAGGCTTCTCCGGCCAAGGGCAAACCAGTGCTGTTAGCCAGAGGGATTCGCCCTGCCCCCCTGTTGTTTGAGCAGGGGAGCCAGAACGAATCTCTCTGGCTAACAGCGCAGGGTTGCTAATCATCATTGTACGAATCATCCCATAGGGAAAATCGCTATACATGTATCGTACAGCAATTTTTCTGTACAACGATGGACCCATTGGAACCAATTAAAATCACTATACCGGGTTTCACTGCATGGTGAAATTGTCTTGGGCAGGAACTTCATTTGCACGGTCATCCCTCTGTCCCTGCTCTGAATGAGGCTCCTCTGTCAAGAGGAGGCGGTGTAAGAATGCAGAAGAAGGCAGAGGCTGGAAGGCATTTTTACAGGAGGGCAATGTCAATGTTGAAACTGTCTAAAATTAGCCCAGGCAGCTGCACTGGAGGGCACAGGTGCTCTTGTGTGTGGCGTTCGACCTCCGCCCACTTCCTCCCCTCCCCTCTTTGCAAAGAAAGAGGGAAGTGGATTCAGCTCCCCAGCATTTCCCAGACCCCTCAGGAGCAAAGGTAATTTCACCAGAGAAAATTATATGTGTATATACACACATCCATGCCTACACAAACAGACAGACAGAGGGGAAACATTTTATGGGTGGGAGGAAAGGATTTACACCAAACCCTATACTGTACATATTTGCTGATTCATTCAGTTAAATAAGTGTTTCTTCCTAAGTGAAGAGATATTGGATTCTATTTTTTAAAAAATCTTTTAGTCTAATAAGCCAATTTTCATTTAAATAAAGGAGGCTTGCTGACCACCTTATGAAAAGGGAGTGGAAAAACTCTTTGTGCCAAATCACAGAGCTCAGAAGGCACAAACCCATTTGGCCCATAAATGCCCTGTCCCTGGATTTAATCTTGCCCTCAAATCTATCATCCTGTCCATGATGATTTATCAATTCCCTGGATCTTTCCAGTATCTATCCATCAGCCCTATGGGTGGGATGGGGCCTGCTTTGCTAATAAATAACAGGGATTAGACTGCAAGTAATTTGTCACAACCTAAGTCCTGTTGTTTAATAGCAAGCCCAGCAATTTGATTCACCCCTCAATTTGATTTGCAGCCTACATTATATTTGACATCATAGTTGGTGCTCACAAAGAAGCTGTGGATTGACTTAGCAATTACACTTCCATCCCATCCCATAATGCTTAGTGCACTTTCTGTGCGGTTCACAAGATAATTTGCATTTTGCCCCCAACGTGCTGGGTACTCATTTTACCAACCTCTGAAGGATGGAAGGCTGAGTCAACCTTGATCCCTATCAGGACTGAACTCACAACATTTTGTCTGCTGTACAGCAGTTTAACCACTGCACCACCAGAGCTCTTATAAGATTTGGGAGTTCACAGTCGATAGGGGACTTACATTCAGCCCACAGCTCCCCCTTCTTTCCTCTGCTGGCCTTTTTATTGTCTGGGGAATTGACAGGGACATAAATACAGTGTATAAGAAAGAGTAAGAATGATGACCCAACAATAAGGTGATAGTGTGATCTAGTGGTAATCTCATATATGTAAGATTTTTTTTTAATTCGAGGAATAATCAGGGAACAGGAAAGAATGTGGAGATGAATTCTCCTGGCCCTGAACATCATACTTTTAACTGCCAACATGACTGAAACACCACCTACAGGCACCACCACCCCATCTTTATAAGAATATACAGTAAAACCTCATATAACACTAAAACCTGGTTCCACAAGTCTTCGTGTTATATGATTTTTCGTGTTATCTGATCCTCTATGGGATCCATAGAGATACATTGTAACCACACAGGCTTTCGCGGTTGTTATCTGAAGCATCCCATAGGATCTTAATGTTATCTGATGCAATTCTTCCCCCCAGATTCCTTGATGTTATGCGATTTTCGTGTTATTCGATACTAATGTTATATGAGGTATTACTGTATCACAGTTAACCACATGGGGGATTGCTAGTTCAATTCGTTCCAGCTTGGAAAAAAGCAGGAACACACCAATGGCGGAGGGAAAAAAATGCTGGTTAGAATCAAAATGGTCTGGACAAATCTAAATCAGCCTTCTATTGAGTAGTCAGGTTTTTAAAAAATGCTTCCAATTCAACTGTTTGATAAGCAGAGGAAATCCTGTAGTGTTTCACCATGTAGTCGTACTTGTAGTCACCTTTGGTGGTGGAAGGAGAGCCCAAAGAACAATGGCTTCAGGAAACAGAACTGTGAGTGCCATGTAGCTGGCCTCACACCTTTTAAGCCCACCTGCTTTCCTCAAGCCTAGCAGAGTAAGAATGTGAAACAGGTGGCCCTTCAGATGTTTTCAGATGGTGGCAGTCATCAACGTTAACGTTCCCTTTCCTTCCTGGGGGTTGATGGGGTTTCCCACTCCTGCAGAAGAAGATCCTGCTGTCTCAGTCAGCACTGAAGTCCAATTCAGTGCCAATCCAGTCAGCTTCTGCACGAATAATGGCAGTATGAGTACCCCTCATGCAGCAAAATGTTCTGGATCCATCTTGGCTTCTGATTCTAACTACAGCATCATACTGTATCGTTATTCTCTCAGTGAGCCAGTTCCCTGTGGTTAAAAGAAACCCTGTGCCACAGCCCTTGATGTCGTAGCACAGTGGTGGTAAACCTTGGCACACCAGCTGTTCTTGAACTTCAGTTCCCAGAAGCCCTGACCAGCAGGAGTGCTGACTTAGGCTTCTGGGAATTGAAGTCTAAGAACCCCTGGAGTGCCAAGGTCCACCATCACTGTTGTAGGAGAAAAGGGCTCTCTTTCTCTCTCTCTCTCTCTCTCTCTCTCTCTCTCACACACACACACAGACACACACACACACACACACACACACACACACACAGTGTGTCAGCAGGCAGGAACCATGATGTTTCTTGACACCTCATTTGGAAATTTGCATCTTCTACCTTGTTTTGCTGTTAGTTCCAATCACTGGGGCAGTTTTCTTTCCCTTCCTGTCTCCACACCTGGTTTCCTCCTGTAGCTATTTACATAGCAAGTATGCTACCTGTTGCAAAAAGTCCCTCCAGAAGTGATTCAGAGGAGAGGGTCAACCCTGCGGAGCCTTAGCCATGCAGATCTCTGCCAGCCAGAGCTGCATGCAGATGGAGAGAATGGCGCACTGGCCCTTCAGCCTGCGCACAAAAGAGCACACTGCAGAGAACTCACTGCCCGCTTAATCTGTGCAAAACAGGAGTAAGGGCAGAGAAGAGTTACAAGAAGAAGCCATTACCTCAGAGAAGGAAGGGTTTATGCATTCATATATTCACACATGTATTAAAAGTGTCTATGCATCACTTTCCTGTCTGCCAAGGTTCTCAAAATGGTGTACAAGGAAAGAGAGACGGATATCCTGTGAAAAGAAGCTAACATTTTAATAGGCAATTTTAAAAAATATAGCATTCCTACAACGTGTTAAAAACAATTCCAAAAACCAGTTTTAAAACTTAGAACCACACTTTCCAACTCATGGAAAAATTACTTTTTGGGCTCATTCAAAAAGGGTATTTTTTCCCATGTTCTGAAATATTCAGTGCCAGGGTTCAGCTTCCCAGAACGTTTCAATCAGAAAATCAATGTCTTTTTTGTTAGCATCTCATCTCTACCCAAAGCCGGTCTCCTGTCCCTCCCTGAGCCACTAGGAGAGTGAAAACTCACATCAAATGTGGAGTCATATTCTACCTAATGAAATATAGGACCCTGTAAGATTGATCTGGCTTTCTTTGCAAGAGGCACCCGAAGTTAGCAAGGATATTTACAAGCTATTCCCAGAGACCACAAGGCAGTGCTTTTATTTCTTCCTTTATATCCCTTCTTACCCCAGAAACTCAAAGTGGTACATAAGGCTTTCACTGCCACACACATACACCCTCCATTGTATCCTGAAGATAATCTTGTGAGGCATGTGAAGCTGAGGGGTGGCAACTGTCCCAAGGTCACCTTGAGAATTTGTGTGTGTGGGAGGGTATTTCTACCCAGATAACCCCAGTTGTAGCCCAACACTCTGATCTTTACACCCAGGGTGGCTCTCTAATTATGGGACCTTCTATTACAGATAGCTAGTAATGGCCAACCTTGGCACTCCAGGGGTTCTACAACTTCAATCCCCAGATGCCTTGATCTGCAGGAGTGCTGACTGGGGCTTCTGGGAATTGAAGTCCAAGAACACCTGGAGTGCCAAGGTTGCCCATCACCGCTATAGGATGTCTTTGGGTTAGCGGATAGACTTGGCCTTGAAAATGGGTAGCCTTTGGTTTGTCCTTTCTTGCAGTCATTGATCTTCACAAGACATCACTGCACAAAGTCACATCAGCAAAAGGCACTCATTTGACCCCCTCAAGATATGGTATATGACAGTGATGGCAAACCTTTTAGAGACCGAGTGCCCAAACTGCAACCCAAAACCCAATTATTTACTTCAAAGTGCCAACGCGCAACAGGAGAAGGAGGAAGCACTCCCATTGGGTTGCTGGGCAGAGGGTAGGGGTGGGGTGAACTCTGTGCTGGGGGAAGGGAGGAAGCACTCCCATTGGGCTGCTGAGCAGAGGGGCAGGGCAAACTCTGTGCTGGGGAGACTGCACAGGTGCCCACAGAGAGGGCGTTGAGTGCCACCTCTGGCATGCGTGCCATAGGTTCGCCACCACTGGTATATAATAACCCAAAGGCAGGCAAGATATTTTGGCACTTGAAGGATAAAATCCCACAAGCTCCACTCTGCATCTCTGGCTGCAAAAATGCAACAATAAGTAAATATGTAACTAAAAATCTGCTGTCCTTATGTGGGCCCCAAGGTATGCTGCCTCAAACTGACTGCCTCACACCTCTTCCTGGTAGGGTCAGCTCTGCCAGCAGGACTAAAAAGAATACGTAGTTCCAGAGCAACCTTGAGAGACTTACTTTGGGGAATTAGAAGCACCAGAAACCCACAGCCAGCAATCCAGCACCCCACCTCACCTATCCCAATAGAGCAGGGGTGCTCCAACTATGGCCCATGGGCCTGATCTGGCCCCCAACACCAATTCATTCAGCCCACTCTGCCCTCATCTTGCGGAAGCAGAAGTAAAACGCACCCATACGGGTGCGTTTTACTTCCACTTCTGGGAGTGACAAGGGAAGCGTGGGCTGGACTAGTTGATATTGGGGCCGGATCCAGCCCATGGGCCGTAGTTTGGGCACCCCTGGTTTAAGCAGAGAAAATGGCAGCCTAAAATCTATCTCATCCTGTTGCAAAACATGTCTGTTGCAAAACAGATTGCAAGGCACATTCTGCTTTTGGTAGGAGGAACCATGTGACCGGCCCGCTGAACCACATGACTGGCCTGCTGAACCATGTGACCGGCCCACAGCCCAAAAAGTTTGGGCGGCCCTGCAATCGGATGAGAACATAAAATAGGAATGACAGGCTGGTTTTAACATTGTATTGCACAGTGCGAGATACACTTGGTAGACTTGATCTAGGACCGAAACATTATTGTGGCACAGCAGTGGGAGTGATAAAGCTAAAACCCAGTCCAGAACTGGAGTTTTGACTATTCTGAACACATTATGCTCCTCAGTGGGCGGCTTTTTAAAATAATAGTGAAATTAATAATGACAAATCAAGAGCGTGTCCTGAGAATTTCAAAACAGCAAATGCTCAAGTAACCTATGTGAAGTGGTCTTGAGTATGCACAAGAACACACAAATTGCTTTACCAGACCAAAACAACAACCAGCCTTCTCATAGAGGTCATCCACCAGGAATAGCCAGCTTTCAGCAACCCACTCTCTGCCCACACTGGTTCCAAGAGATATTTGAACAGGCACTAGCTGTGTAGCAACATGAGGAGAGAGGAAGCCCAATAACTCAGAGCATGCACAAAGTCCCCTCCACTCCCATCGGAGCTACATCACATTAAGCACCAAAAATTGGTTTTAAGGCCATATCCAGTGATCTGAGATGAAAGGAAATTAACCAGTTACAGATTACCTACCCTATCTCAAATAAAGTTAGACACTGGGTTACTATTTCTCAACCAACACTCCTCATTTCTGGGATTATACCGTGTGGAAGAGGTCTGGTGCTTTTTTACTTGTTGAACAAGAAGAAGACATTCCTGCAACAAAGACCCTTTTAACCTCTGAGCTCTGAAGAGAAGGTCTGAATCAGCGACAGGGCACATTCCAGCCAGAAATAAATATGTGAGCGAAATGCGTGCCATTGTTAAGTTACTGCCTCTTCCCCCCACCTCGGACCCATAGATGCTTCTCCCCCTCATAGTGCAGGCGTTTCTCCTCCCAGCTTTAGCCCAGAGGCTGGGGGTGTGTGTGTGTGTGTGTGAGGTGGAATATTTGGTAGGATCTGTCATTTTTCAAGCACTGCAAATAAGTCTGAACATATCAATAGGGGGGGATGGGTGAGATGATGGTTTTTAACAGTGAGGTTTTGGGACCTTGGTCCACCTTGGAAGTTCACAGCAAACGGCAGGTGCTTCCTAGTCTAGTCCGCCTCACAGGGCTGTGGTAGGTCAAGCATTAAACGTCTTCCATAAACTGTCCTGTATTTATGGAGGAAAAGTGAAGTGTGGCAAATACCTGGTGGATTTGGTGTGGCTCATAGGTATTTGACTTCCCTTCCTCAGTGATATGAGTCACGACTCATTTGCTGTTTTGCAGACAGGCTGACACAGTGGTTCTCCTTTGCTCAGGCTCTTCAAATACCACTACGGGAGGATCTGCTTGCAGCTATTTTGTGGCTTATGCAAAACGGAGGCAGGGTGGATCCGGAAAGATGGATCCGGGAGGATGATAGTCTTGTCCCTGCAAATCCCAAGGTGCAACAATTTCATCCGCTTCCTAGAAAGCATCTGTGTAGTGATGAATGTTTGTTTTATCCCAGACCAGAGAAAATGGCCAAGAGGTTTATGTGATGTGTTTTGTTGTGACATGTCATCAAGCCGTTAAGTACTAATGAAGTCGAAAAAGTCCTGCCATTGACAATAACATTCAGGTCTTGCATACCCAATACTGTACAATGGTTTCCTTCACTGAGTTAATCTTCCTCTTCTCCTACTGTCTTCAACCTTCTTGCAACACCATTATCTTTTCTAGTAAGCCTTGTTCTTCTTATGATGTGGCCAAAGTATGGCAGCCTTAGTTTAGTCATTTTTGCTTCTAGAGGGAGTTCAAGATTGAATTGATCTAAAACCTACTGATGAGATATCTACCTAATCCTTTAATCTAAAAGCCTCACCTTAAACCAGTGATGGCAAGCCTTGGCACTCCAGCTGTTCTTGGACTTCAACACCTAGAAGCCCTGATCAGCAGGTGTAGTGACTTGGGCTTCTGGTAACTGAAGTCCAAGAACACCTGGAGTGCCAAGGTTCACCACCATTACCGTACACCATCATTTTCAAACTGTGTACCCTGCAGAAATGTTGAACTAGGCATAATTTGCCAAGTGCCAAGTTGGAAAGCCTTCCCTATCCAACTCCCACTTTTCCAGAAAGAGGAAGGTTTGGAAAAAATGAAGAGAATTATGTGTGGTTTGATGCACAGGGAAGAAGCTTCTTCTTCTTCCACATCCGAATCCAAATATAGGCCATCATGGTGATCAGCCATGAAGACTGTCCTGAGAATATAACGCAGTGGCCTTTCATCTGCCTTCTGCATCGCAGCATGACACCCATACCACTTATCCAGTTCTGTGAGTCACTTTCTGGTTCTGAGCCCTTTTGGCACGCAAAGTCCTCCTCAGCCCCAGGCCAGAATGGATGAAGTTGCTGCCCGCCATCAAGATAGATCCAAGCAGGGTTTAATCCACTTGGGGACCATATCCTTCCCTGTGGACTTCAACACCCAAGGTTATTAGTCCTCAGGGTTGTCAGACAGTAGCGTCACATGGTTTTCAGCCGCCCCGGGGCTTAAGCCAAATTTGCTGCACCCTGGTGGATGCCAGCACCCACTCCCACTAGGGCTTCTAGGAATTGTAGTCCCAAAAAGTGCCCCCTACCCTATGCCACTGTTGTCAGATTAGTTAACCACCGCCTGACATTCAGGATTGAGTCGCTGGCAGTAGGGTCTCCTCTATTACCATAGCAGGATAACCTGGTCAGACTGACACAGAGAAGCGAACAGCGGAGAAAAGAAACAACACAAAAACAAAATAAAATTTTGTGGCATCTTAAAGACTAACTGCTATATATTAATGTGAGCTTTTGTCTGGCCAGGTGCTATGGTAATAGAGTAGACCATGAATTATTTTGTGCAGAAACTGTCCAATCTACCCTATGTAGAGTGCAGAGGGGCATTGTTAGCAAAGGATAACATAGTTCCATTAGCAGAGGAAGAAATAAAAGTGCCTTTGACCTTGTTGTGACATTGTTGGACTCTGTAGGCTGTCTTGCCAGAGTAAATGTGGGGCAGAGTTGGCATCTGGGTTTGTAGTAAGATATGATCCCCATCACTGCATCAGTGTTGTATAGCCTGCCTATAGTATAGTTGTTAAAGGTGGAGGTGTTTGTAAGCAGATATGAGTCTGTCACCAAGGGTTTCGGAGAGTGAAGTATTCTTGTCAAGGATGAGTCAGAGATCATTTATGATGTGTCTGAGTGGCCTCAGTTGTGATCTGAAAGTGACAATTAGTAGTGCTTGGTCATTTTCTCTTCTGGGTCTATCTTGCAATAGGTAGGTATCTGGGTATTTGTCTTGACTGATTTCCCCCCTCAAAATCATTGGATGGGATTTATAGTTGGAGAAATGCATTTTGTTGATCATTGAATCTGGAGTTTCTATCTTGTGGGATGATGGGTATCGGATATGTTGGAAAGTTAAATAAATGGTTGGATAGTGTGGATGAGATCAATTTCCCCTTATCACTTGAAACCTTGAGGTGAGGACAGGTTGCCCTTGAAGAAGCTACATGTTAAACTACTAGTGTATCACTGTTTGCCCAAGTGTAAATTGAATGCAATCCCTGGGCCAAGCATACATCAAGGGATTGCAATGGTTGTTCTAGACTAGTCTTGAGCAATGTGTCCTAGTGTAAAGCCAAACTCCCCAATATTGAGTCCCCATCCCCACCTGATCTAGCATGAATATTCTAAAGAACTCTGATTTCATTCATGCAACATTGATCTGCATGGAGGGTCTAAGTTGTTCCATGTAAAGTCCAATAGCCAATCCCTCTCTGCACCATTGCATCTCATCTTATTGCAATAAATGTGGGTGACACAACACGTTCTGCATTGCATCAACATCCTTTGAAAGCATCCAGAAACCTTTAAGACTAGTTTTTAATACTCAAAAAGAGCCAGGAAAAGTCAGTTTTAGGTGCGCACACACACGCATGCACGCACACATGCACGCACACCACTTTTTACATAGAAGAAAATGATGCCAAACTAGGAAGCTTTTTATCTGAAATTGGCTTCAGGCTGTCTTTTATATGGCACAAATCTGTGACTCCAGAGAATAGAGAGCACCAATTTCTTCCCAGTCTCCACCTTGTTCAGGCAGGTATGCATTTCATTGGGATCTCTTCAAAGGCATGGGATTGCCCATTCCGGATTATCGGATGGACACTGTTTATTTTCTATTCCATTGACAATGGCTACAGCACACAGGAGGAAAGCAATTAGCTGAGGTCAAAAATGTTGACACAAAACTGGTGTCCATTAGAAAGCAGGGCAGAAGGTGAGTGGGCTCCCAAAGGCTGTGTGTTGAAACGCAAATGAAAATTCACAACACAGGGTCCACCAGCTGCCATGGAATGCTATGGGATGAGAGGGGAGGGAAGAAATATAATTCATTCACCTGAAGAAGGGGAAATAGTTTGCCTCCTTGAGGTAGGTGAAGTTCAGTTTGGGGGGAAACAAAAAAAAAGGCTTCCAATTTTTTAAAGAAAAATGATAATAGAGGTTCTTTATGACCCTTTCCTTTAAAAAAAAATCATCTTCACAAGCAATTCACATCCCTAAACATACAGCACCTGCCATCCTAGCCATCCAGTCACAGCATGAGAATAGGTTACAAAATTCAGTGTCTTTCTAAAGCAGCTTTCAATAACTTAGCATCTTCCAGACATGTGGTACCTACACCTCCCATCATCCCCAGTCTGTGACTAGCCTGGAGTGTGTCAGGTTGAGGAAAGCTGCTCTTATGTCCCAAACACCCTGAGGAAGATGACCTACAGATTGGAATCAGTCCTCTAACAAAGCCATTCCACCCTGGCAAGATGGCCCACAGAGCTTTGCTATCACTTGATAGAGAAGCTGGTCTCTATATGCCATGTGGTGGGATTAAAAAAAAATACTACCTGCTCTATGGGCTTGGCATGGTGGGCGTGGCCAGGTGAATATGTGAATGGGTGGGCATGACCAGGTGGCTCTGGCAACCGGATGGGGGAAGCCCGGGGAGGCTATGCCACTGGTACGAGAGGTAAGCACAGACCCAGTAGTGTAGCATTGATTTCAGCTGCCCGGGGCATAAGCCAAATTTGCTGCCCCCTGGTGGACACCAGCACCCGCTCCCACTAAGGCTTCTGGGAATTGTAATCCAAGAATACCCATAGCCCAAAATGTGGTGCCTGGGGCGATTTGCCCCTGCCTTCCTACGCCACTGCGCAGACCTGCGACCCAAGGCGGGGTCAGCCAGAATTTCTACTACCAGTACAGGTGTACCAGGGTGTACCGGCTGCATCCTACCACTGCAACACAGCCCAAAGGACAACAAGCTGAATACACCTCAGCAGAAATGCCACATGACAGCCAACATGGGTCATCATTTGAGCCAAGGCAAGCCTTAAGAGACAACAGAAACAATCACTGCATAGTTTGGCGAAAAGGAAAAGGAAAGGGGATGAAAGAGGAAGTTTAGACATCCAAGTGACTGACACAGGTGTGCCACATTAGCCTCCTTGAGACTGCCCGTCTCTTGCAGAAACATCTTGCAAAAATATAGTTCAAGAAGTAAACAGTGTATAGTTCAAGAAGTAAACAGTCAAAAGAGGCAGTGAAATGATAAACAAAGGAATCCAGCTCCTAGAGACACACACAAGGAAATGATGATTTAGGCAATGATGCCTTTTTTTTCTCTCTTTTTTTTTGCCCCAATTCCTCTCCTTTGGTGACATCACATGACTACTTTAGGGCACCATGTCAGGTTATTTGTTTATTTGGTAATTTGATCCTTTGTTTTTCAGTTAAATAAACTGCCACACAATGACTACATTGTAAAAAAAGACCCAAATAGTAAAACACATATGTTACTCTCAATTTAATGAATAGGAGTTAAGTCATCTCTTCAGCAGCTTCAGATGAGATAACAGTGAAATTTGGTTTTTCAGAGGTCTTCCAGACTTTGGAGAAATGGGCCCACTGTGAGTAAGGAAGACCACTATCAGCACTACCATCCTCCATATGATATCCTGTCTCCTAGGAGGCAAATATACACAATCACAGAAGATAACTGGGGGCAATCGAATGTTGATCATTTCCAAGATCCATTAGTATTTTCACAAGACTAGAACCCTGGCCACTCCTTTTCGGGGTTAATCACCTTATATGAGATCTAGAGGCTTAGAACATCAATGGAGATAGGATAAAATCTCACAATTGGCAAGATTCTAAGTGCAACTGGTCACCTCAAAGTGGTGAGACAACAGCTGGAGGATTCGCCAATCCCCTCAAGAGATTTTTGTCTCTAGCACAAAATACTCACAGTCATATTGAGCTGAGGTGGGGGTGGGGTGATAGGTGTTTTTTTATTTGTTCAAAATTCACCTTGTGCAAAACAAATACCTACCCATCACAAAGGTACAGCCTATCCAGTGCTACTATTTCTATTAGCCAGTTTAACCAAGAAACAATTGCTGTATGATTCCATTTTGCACATTTTATAGAAATGCACAAAATCCAAATTGCACACATCACCTCCAAGGCCAACCAAAAAGTCCTTGCATTCTTGCAACAAGGAATTTGTTAGTTAGTTAGTCAGACATTATCTTGCTTACCAAACAAGAATCAACCAAGTCAAGACTTGCATCATCCCCAGTTAAGATTTAGGCATACTTAGAGTAGACTCACTGAAATCAGCAGGACTTAACTCACCCTATTCCTACATTCAACTCCTTCCTTTTCTATGTCCTACCACCAAAAACAATATTTTTTCATACTGTAGACTTAAAATAAGATAACAGCAAGATACATCTTTTGAATTCAAGGCAAAATCCATCTTACGAGTCTGCAGGCTAAACAGCAAAAACATAATGTAAATATGATAAATAACAAGGTATTCAGGATGAGCCCAAAAAACACATACAAATGGCAAAACATATGACAATTTAAGGTAAAGAGTACCATTTAGTTTTTTCACATTTTAAGGTGTCTTCTTATTATTCTTTCCAGATTACAAGTCTGTAGAATTCCTATTGGGAATACAGTACTTTTGCTTTAATGTCTGGGAGGTTTTTTTTCCAGGAGGCATCTTGCCCAGGCATCTCTTGAAACCTAGTAATAGACTGAAGAACATGGAAGGGCTATTATGTTGTGATGTCACTCAAATTTTCACAAGGCTTGCACTTTTCTTATTTCAAAGCACCTTTCCCTAGCTGTTGTCTTGTGAATGGTCCCCTTGAAACCTTTTCAGACATGTCCTCAAACATTTCCTAGAATTGGAATTTGGAAAAACTACATTTTTCAAAGGTAGTAACAAAAAACCCTGCAGTTAATATAGAAATTATAGGAACTACAGAGCAAAAAAAAAGTTGCTTTTCTGAGTTTTACCAAGAGGACACCCATAAAACTGTATTTCCAGATAACTTGGGAGTAAGGAGGCAGCAAAGCTCTTTTGTATCTAGGACTGAAACAACTGGAAATCAAGCAGAGTGAATCCATAACCTTTTTTGCTTTTGCATCCAGAGTCTAAGGAAACAATGATCTCTAGGGTGATTGGGAGGGTGGGGGTCACCAACCCACAAAAAGAACTGTGTTAGTTTTACAACAGGTGACCATGAAGGTGTGTGTGAAGCTATGTTAAAAATTCCAAAGTCTCAGAATGGCTGAGTGAATCCTTGTAAACACTGTCCACTTGGGCCCTCCTACTCTGTTTTGCAGAATCTGTTGGCTTAAGAAGCCACAAATCAAGATAGAACAGTGGACTTAGCCCTTATGACACACCATCTCTTTCGCTCCATTTGTAAGGTTTCATCTACACTCTTGGGAACCTGCCTGCTCCAGGGCAAAAATCCAGTCAGACAGAGTGAAGGAATAAAAAGGGATTGGAGACCACGGTTGGGGAGTGAGTCTCCCCTTTTGCCTCTCACTGGGTGTATGTGGAAAAGCAGGAAAAACCATCAGAATTCCTGTGTGTCATTCCCCCCCCCCCTTTATTCAAAAACAACCCCCAAAAAGTTCCTCTCAATTAATTGATGGCTTCATCCACTGACACTTAAAATCTTCTCTCTGTCTATTTGATCAAGTCCCCTCAATAAAATCCCCCCCTCCAGCACAACAGAAGCTCTTAATCCAGTTTCACTCAACCCATTGTCCTCCGGAGGGGCTGAACTACAATTTCCCTCAAACACCCACACAAACAAACACACAATATTGGCATGAATAGGAATGAAGGGACTTTTAGTTCAACACTTCATCTACAAGTTGTTTTAACATGTTAACAAAACAAGCCAAAATGTTTCCCACAGAGTGCAACCTGAATATACTATGCTGATAATTTACTGGTCTGAAATTTGTATAACATTTAAACGTTCAAGGAGATAATGTACATCAATTACCTCTGTGTGTGCCCCCCATTACATTTAACTGGAACTGTGGTGGCTCAGTGGTTAAGAAGCTCACCATGTTAGCTGGAAGGTTGGCAAGTCGGCAATTCAAGACCCAAGTATTGCATGACAGAATGAATGCCTGTCTCTGTCCCAGTTCCTGCCAACCTAGCAGTTTGGAAGCAAGAAATTGCAAGTACAGTAGATAAACAGGGGCCACTTTGGTGGGAAAAGATCTTGGGGACATGAAAGGAATCTCACTCAGGCGTCCCCTGAGCAGAGTTTCTCCAGGAAAAATCCTTTCAACCCAGAAGGTACTTTTGTGTGCTTCTGACAAGATTAAAAAAAACTGGAACAATAAAAGAATTGTTGTTTTTTCCACTGCCCCTTCAATCTGGGTGGAGTAAGGATTCTAACCTACATGAGTGACTGGAATGTCACATACACACGCTAACACCTTCACACTCTTATTAATTTGTTTTGAATAGCTACCACTCCCTAATTTAATCACCAGGGCTAGTTCCAAGTTTGAAGGGCCCTGGTATACAAGTTTCCTCTCCGGAAGGCACCTGCAGGCCACCTGGAGCAAGGCCTGCCAGCCATTTTATAGTTCTTTCTGTGCTCTAGCAACTGGAAAGAAAGAAACTACAGGTCAGTCTATCTAGGCAGTTGCCTAAAGATGGTTAATTTGACTTTCATAGCCCAGTAAGTAAAATGGACAATAGTCTTTCATTGAACATACCAAAAAGCATTGAACATATATAGATTGAACCCACAAATATACACTAAAACACTTTTCCTACACATAGTGAAGGGTTATTAAGGGGAATTTGTAAGCAAGCCAGCAATCAACAACTCTTGACTTTGTGCCCTAGATCAGGAGTTCTCAACCTTTTAAAGCCGGGTCATGCTCCCTCAGACAGCTTTGGGGGCTACATGGCCATTTTGCCCTTCCTCCATCACATGACACTTCCTGGTGTGGTGGAGGTGGGCCACATGAAATGGTGCCATGGGCCACATCAAGCCCATGGTCCGCAGGTTGAGAATCCCTGCCCTAGACAGAGCCACAGGAATTAGCCATTCCGGTTTAAATGTTCCAAAAGTAGACCAACATGACTCTGATTTTTCCAACGGCAGGTGTGATCTTTACAAAATCCCAGTATTGCTACTTTTACCCACAGTAGAACTTGGTTTTATTCAACAGTTGTGTAATGAGCAACCAAACCTGCAAACAGATGTTGTTCAGAACACAAGTGATGTGGCAAGGGGAGGGGGGATGCCATCTTCATTTAATATATGTCTGTGATGCAACTGTGAAAGAGAGTCTCAGCAATGGGGATGAAGGTAAGGGCTTGCAAGTCAGCAAGAATTCCAGGTGTAGCAACCACTTTGGCGGGAGCGAGTGGGGCAGGGCTTCTGTGTACATGTCGTTGTACTCAAGGTAACTTCAGTTACAGTATTTTACACCAGCATTGTCGTTAACAATTCATGCTGGGTAGGAACACACAAACAGTGTTTGGGTTAAGTGTACTGTATTAAATAGCTTAGAAAGTGGTGGGCAGCAACAGGTTCGCAACCCCCCTGGGGGGGGGGGTTTAGCAAAATTGGGTGGACTCTGGGGGGGGGGCAAAATTGGGTGGCCTTCGGGCGGGGGGGGGTAGCAAAATTGGGTGGCCACGCCCACCTCCCTGCCATGCCCTATCAGGTTTTGTCCCTGCAAGTGGTTCAAAGTCTCCCTTGCTCAAAAGCCAGTCATATCCGACTCTAGGGTGCAGTGTTCATCTCCATTTACACCCAAAGAGCCAATACTGCCTGTATACATGGCCATATGCAAGGATGACTAGATCACCCATGATGTAGGCTCTGCCCATGACATAGACTCCACCCACAGTGTGGTAGTGAAATTTTTTTGCTGCCCACCACTGAGGGTAGATTTATCTGAGGTTTTGTCCTAAGGCATGGCACACTAAAGAAGCATTTGTGGCTTAATGAAATTCTGGGGAGCAGGTGAATAGTCAAGCATCCACTTGACTTTGACCTCTTGGTCTTCAGATTCAAGATGGCCAAACCACAAGAAAGAGGCGAGGCAAAGCCTACAGCTTAAGCCGAGGCATGGGCAACCTACCCTCTGTCCTATGCTTCTTGGAACCCCAGAAGGAAGGTACACCTAAGTGTGGTGTATGAGCACTCATTGGACATGCCCTCTGCATACACTCATGGCCCGGGGAATTAATTTGCTACCATTGTTTCCTATGTGCCAGGACTGAAGATACCAAGCCCCAGACATTAATTCCAACGCACGCAGCTCAAGAGTTGAAGCTTGGCTCAACTCGTAGTTTTTGGGTTGCTCAGACAGGTGCTATGGGGAAAAGTAAGGGACTGAAGTGCCTTAGTGATCGTTCATTTGTTTTTGTGTCAGAGATTACTCTGGGTTGAAAGGATGTTTGCAGGGGACGCCCGAATGAGGCTCCTTTCAATGAGGCTCCTTTCATGTCCTCATGCTGTGCAACTCTTGGAAATCGAACCCGTCTTTCCAGCCTCCAAGTCTAGCGCCTTAACCACGGGGGGGGGGGGAGCTGCTAGCTTAATGATTAAGACGCTGAACTTGATGACCGGAAGGTCAGCAGGTCAGCAGCTTGAGGCCTGAGTGCCGTACCACAGGGTGAGTTCCAGCTCCTGCCAACCTCGCAGGTCGAAAGCAAGAAATTGCAAATAGATAAATAGGTACCTTACGCTGGGAAAGGTAACAGCGTTCTAGTGTCTAGTCATGCCTGCCACATGTCCACGGGAACGTCTGCAGACGCAGATGAGCACCACACCATACAAAGTCGGATACGACCGTCTTTGGAGCAAGGGGACCTATGGGGGGGGGGGAGTTGGGAAGGGGATCCTCCATCCATCCCAGCCCGTGTTGTCTCCAAACGCCCCTTCTTGGGTCCTCCACCAGCGGCAAGGCAAGAGAAGTCAGATGTCACAGAGCCCACAAGGAAGTTGGGCGAGCCAGGATCGCGCTCCTAAGCAAGCGCGCGAACACACACACACACACACACACCATACCCACTGCGAAAACGTAGCAAAGGAGCCTCATAACATAAGGGTGTAATGGGGTGGGGGGGAGAGAGAACAGGTTTTGCAGCTCGGTGGTGGGACAGGTTGAAGTGGGGAGCACAACTCTCGCACCTGATCCCCCCCCCCCGGGTTGGTGGTCCAAAAGAAGAGGGCAAGAGGATCCAACGCAGCGTAAGGAAGCGATTGGGGGGGGGGGGGGCGGGGAGAGACGGCGCAGAGGGATGGTAAAGCAGCAGGTGAAGAAAAAGAAAGGAAACCACCCCAGTCAACACCAAGGGTAAACACACGCGCGGTTGAAGATCCTGTTCAGAGCCACCACAGACGCCCAGTTTGCCTGTTATTGCAGGGGCCGGATCCTTCTCGCCAGAGCCCAAAAGAGAACTCAAGCAAACAAGACCAAAACAAACAGACAATCTCCTTTCGCCGCCATCAGGGAGGATCGGTTACCTGCTTGGGACGCTGCCGAGCCCAAGCTCCACAGGAGGAGCACCAGCCCCGAGAGGAAGCTTCGGATCGGGCTCCTCTTCATGGCTGCAAAGAGCCTAGGTTGCTCTTGGGACTTCGGAGACCGGTTTCTCTTCTTATTCTTTCATGTGGAGTGGGGTTTCTTAAATTTATTGTTATTATAGATATATATATATATGGGGCGGGGGCTATTTATGATAGTCTTGCCTTGGGACAGGGGATGGGAGCCACCTGATCCCGCAGAGGAAGTGAGTTTGCAGAGTCAGCTCCGTCCGGCACCAGGTCGCCTCTTCTGGCTTCTGGCTCTCTTGTACGTCCTCAAGAGGCTCGGCCACATCGCCTGGGTGGGTGGGTAGAGGGTCGCTGTTGCTGCCGCCGCCGGCCCTCGCCTTCCTCCTCCTCCTCCTCCTTTTTGTCCCGATGCGGTGAGTTTCCCCCGGGAGCCCCGCCGCGCACCAGCCGCGGCGCTTCGATCAGTTTCACTTTACGCACAACAAGGTCACAAAATTACACACACTTCATTCAAGAGGCAGCTCCGCGCGCTCCTCATTGGTTGGGGTTGCGGCGCGCTCTGGCCAATCGCGGGAGTGGAACGCGGAGATTTGTTTTGTAGCAGGGAGGGGGAGAGGAGGAGGAGGAGGAGGGGGAAGGTGAAACTCATGCCAACCCCTCCCTCCCTTTTAAAACCCACTCCCCAATTTCACACCATGTCCCCGGGACGCCCCTTTGACCTCTAGTCCGGCTTTTCACACCTGAAGTCCCCGTGAGCTTACCTGTCTTCTTACACCTGGTAAGGAGCACACTAGTCAGGGCAAGAGCTAATTGCCACAGTTGTCGATAGGATGTCCAGGGAGAGCTTTGAAAACAAACAGGGACGCAAAGATTTATTTATTTATTTATTTAAATTTGTTTATCGCCCTCCTCCCCGAAGGGACCCAGGGCGATTCCCAACACAATCAGCAAAACATACAATTTAAAACCAATTTAGAAATTAAAAGTTTTAAAAGGAGCTTAAAAAATGCTATTCTTCTTTGTGTACAACTGATGCTATTCCTCTTTGTGTACAACTGAAAATGTGTGCAGAGAGGAACAGAGCATCACTCCTTGGAAGGGGAGGATGGCTTTCTCTATTGCAGGGATCAGCAAACCTGGCTCTCCAGATGTTCTTGGACTTCAATTCCCAGAAGTCCTGATCAGCAGGCATACTGACTTGGGCTTCTGGTAATTGAAGTCCAAGAACACCTGGAGAGCCAAGTTTGCAGATCCCTGCTCTATTGCATCTTTCCCTCTGAGTGAATATTCCTCATCTTATAAATCAAAACAGTTGGTGTCCGTTTAGGAGTGCAATGGGATCACACAATTGTTTCCCCACTGTTGCGTGGGATCACACAACTAGGTGCACAACCAATCTCAGTATGACACTGGAAATGCAAATGGGTGGTGGCGGCGGCAGCTGGAGTAAGGGGAACACTTAAAAAGGATTGTCCTTCCACAATCACACAGGATACTTGGCAAGCCCATCTTCCTTACTACAGGTCAGCCAACTGACTTTTAGTAAGTTCCTCTCTCTTCCTCTCCCTCCCTCCTTCCCTCTTACCTTTTTTACTCTTAACTCCTAAAACATCGAATTTGGGACATTATTTGGGACATATTTGTATTATAAATGTGCATTTACTAACATTTTAATACAACAAAAAAGCAATTCATTTGCAATGTATCAATCAAATAACTGAACAATGTCGGAATGTTCCAGGTGCCCCCTATCAATAATGACCAACGTGTAACAAGTTACTTTTTAAAATGACATTCCAAGTAATGATTCGGAGTGCTAATTATTTGAGCAAGCTAAAGGAGCCCCTCAACCTCAAAGTCTAGGATTATGAGGTTTAAAGAATTCCAGGCTCAACCCACCCTGGATCACGTTGCCTCTCAAAATCCTTAGTAGAATTTAGAAGGTCCATAACAACTGTGTGCTGGCTAGATCGCTCAGTGTCTGGCTGTGGAGAATGAAGTTGGGAGTTTGATCTTGCACTGTGCCTCCAGAAAGAGAAGCAATTCTTAGATATTTCTAAATGTTGGATCTATTGGACTTGAACATCTGAACTCTACACACGCACACACACAAAGGCAACTTTACTAGGAACTGCCTATATACTTAGATATTACTTTAGCAGTTCTTAGGTCCTTGGTTAGGTCTTGAGTTGTTATCTATATTGTTCCCCTCTCCATTTTCTGGAAGTTTTTTTAGAACATTTGAGTCTGTATCCTGATGTAGATGCACACAGAAGAAGGGCATTCCCCTTGCCTCCCCGCACCCCAGCAGAGTCCCCTGAACATGTTCACGTTCTCCTACCGGTTTGGAGATCGGTCACACTACTAGGTCTGTGACCCAGGTTGGTGGGGTTGGTTTGTCAAAGTGGGAGGGAGATCCCTTGTACAGCTCTGCTTCCGTTTCTGCCACAGTGTCCTGGTCTGGGATGCCAGCTTTCCAGATTTCTGGGAAAGTGTTTATGAAATCCAGAAATGACCACATATGCTCATTGGCACCTGTTCAGGGTTATGACCTCCTGGTCGGTCCTGTATAATGCAGCTGTGATTTCGCCAGTCTTTGGCAAGAGAGTAGAGCACAAGAAGTACCATCACTATCAGTGCATAAGAAAGAGAAGAAACTGGGGGAGGCTGTAGCAATGTGCCAGGAATGGGTGCTCTGGCCCATGACTGCAGTCAGAAGAAGCGTGGGAGGGGATGAGATTAGAAATGGTGTAAGCAAGGGGGGAAGTTCATGGAGGTAGCCTTTTGTCACACTGACACACAAAATTCACCTGAAAGATGCTGAGATACCAGGTCATGCTGCCAAGGGCAACCATCTGTTTTAATTTTGTGCAAGTAACTTGAGGACCACAGTGGATGCAGAAACAGCAGGCAAGAACATCACAAGACTCCATCCTGCTCTTTTGTTAGCTGCGCTCCACCACACCCTTTGACTACGCAGCTGGGATTTTAAAAAAACAGCTTTTTTAGTCTCATGGAATCCACAAAACACTCTCATACTATATCGCTTGCAATGGGGCTGCGGTGGCTCAGTGTTTAAGAAGCTCACCTTGTTATCTGGAAGTCTGGCAAAGTCAGCAGTTCAAGACCCGGGTACTGCATGACGGATTGAGCGCCCATCCCTGTCCCAGCTCTTGGGGGCATGAAAGGAGCCTCATTTGGGCATTCCCTGAGTGGAGTTTCTTCCACAAAAATCCTTTCAGCCCAGAATAATTCCTGACACAAAATTAGTATTATTATTGCTTGCGAGCCCTTAATGGGTTGTTGCTTTCAGTGTTTGTTTTGCAGTTGCAGGAACAACTGTGAGGAGTCTGCTCTGTTATAACCAAAGTTGAAATTCAGCAGTGAGGCTGGTTTGCCATACTGTAATTCCCAATAGGTAGGAAGAAAATACAGAGATGAGTGGGGGGAAGGGGGTGGGAGGTGGAGGGAGAGCTTGACTTGAACCCTATTCCAAAACAATGGGACTGTAAGGCGAGCATGATCTTGGATGCACAACATCTATGGGCAAAATCATATTATTGCAAAAGGCAATTTCCCTGCACTTTTGTCTTTTTCTTAAAATCAGCTTTGATCGTGGCAGGTGCATAGAAAGATTGGCTCTCCTGTGGCAACCCACAACTCTGAACTCGCCACATTTTTATTACACACAGACACAACAAAGGGGCAAAATACGGGTGGCCTTAGATCTATTTAGATCCACAGTTGTCACACACGCTAGTCTGCCTTCTTTCAAGTGGGACTCAACTCTTATCCAGCTAGCTGAAATTCCTGCCCCACTGATGCGGAGATGAGAAATGTCAACAAAATTTTTTGACTGCCCTTCCTGTTTTCCTTTGTTTTGTTGTTATTGTTTTAGGGCCTTGCTGGGTTTTCTTCCCTGACCTCCTAGCACTCCACCCAGAAGGTGACTCACACACAGGAAATGGGGGATACCACAAAGGAGATGGTTATTCTTGACCTAATTATGGCCTCTGACTGTTTGTTAGTGGGGAATCCAATCAAAACAAGCCACATGCAAAGCACCTGAGGGCAGATTGCATGGAGAAAAGGTTTCAGTCTGAAGGTCTTGCCACTTAAAAACATGTAATTGTGACCTTGTTACTTCCTGCATTTATGGGAGGCAAAGGTAAAGGTTGCCATTGCTCAAAAGCCAGTTGTATCCAACTCTAAGGTTCAGTGCTCACCTCTGTTGATAGCCAAACAGCCAGCGCTGTCAGCATTCGCAGATGTTTTCGTGGACATGAGGCAGGCATGCCTAGACACTGGAGTGCACAGAACGCTGTTTACCTTCCCACTGAAGTGGTAACTATTTATCTACTTGCAATTTCTTGCTTTCAGACTGCTAGGTTGGCAGGAGCTGGCACAGAGACGGGAGCTCACTCCATCGTGCAGTACTCGGATCTCGAACTGCTGACCTGCCAACTTTCCAGTCATCAAGTAAAGCGTCTTAACCACCAAGCCACCACTGTATTATTGGGAACTGGATGCCAAAACCTGCAAGGTAGCTCAACTTTGATCCTGTCTTCTTGCAATAGTTCCTATTCTGCCACTGGTCCTTTTATTATTCCACCTCCCCATTTGTTTGGTTCTGACATGAAGCAGTGATGAATGCAAAGGGAAAAATAACCAACACCTTTCCTGGAGGAAGGTGGATGCTTTGGACAAAAGGAGAGAAAGCGCCTGCCACTGCCTTCTAGTGCCTCCCAGTGGCAATGGCTGGAAACTATTTGTAGGGAAAGTCACCAGCACTGATTGTCTAGCCCAGGGGTGCCCAAACATTTTGGGCCACATGGACATGTCACTACAGTCCATGGGCCAGATCTGCCCCGTGATTCCTCTGGCCCACAAAGCCCTCATAGCTCCCGGAAGCAGAAGTAAAACACATGTTTTACTTCTGCTTCCAGAAACAATGAGGGCTTCGTGGGCTGGATGAATTGGTGTTGGGGCCGGATCCAGTCTATGGGCCACAGTTTGGACACCCCTGGTCTAGCCAGTGATCTTCAGACTAGATAAGTGTAACATATTTTATACAAAAGGTGCCCATGAAGAGTTGTCAAAAAGTATAACTGATCCAGAATGCATCTGTCAAAATGGAAAATCGGAGGGCAATTAAAAAAAAATTAAATTAGTTTTTCAAATAAAATTACAGATAAGACATTCGACACAAAAGATAACTATATCACAAACCAATTAATACAAAGAAATAACATAAAAGAAAAAACAATACTGTAAGCCATACACATGGGTAATACACGTAAAAGTTTAAAAATACATGATCAAAGAAAAAACACCCCTGTGATATATACAAAGTCCAGGAGGTTACAGTATATCACAGTAGTCCTAAACTATCTCCAAAAACTCATTTGATCTGGTGCTGGCTTCACTCCTTCCTTTCTGCTTAGTGCAAATTCCAAGAATAATCTCCAAATTTTCCACAATCTATTTTCTAAAACTATGCCTTTTTGTTATTCAACTCCCATGTTAATATATCGTTTAGAGCAAGATTCCACATTTCTTTATACCAATTTTCAATTTTCAAAACTACATTGCTTTTCCAATTTCTTGCAATACCCTGCCTCCCTGATGTTAACATTATAGATAACAATTCTTTTTTATCCTCATCAACCTTTATGTTTTCCACATCAGTCAATAGGACTGTACACGACCCCAGCTCGAGCCGCAAGCCCAAAATTCTCAAAATTTCCTCCTCTATTTCCCCCCAAAAAACTTTTGCCACGTTACAACTCCACCACATATGTTCGTACATTCCCAATGTTTGCTTACATCTCCAACGCAAATTACTAATTTTTTTGTCCATCTGATATAACCTTTTTAAGAAGCCTTTTTAGCAGTGGATGGTCCGAGAGCCAAGCAAGTGAACAACCCTCAACATCCTCTGAATGGATATGAGCCTCAATTCCGGCTGAGATCCAGGAAGAGCTTTATGGCAAGAACAAACATTCTTGAGGGTACACAAGAGCAAAAC
Source organism: Furcifer pardalis (assembly GCA_030440675.1). NCBI lineage: Eukaryota > Metazoa > Chordata > Lepidosauria > Squamata > Chamaeleonidae > Furcifer > Furcifer pardalis. Next base: position 35,594,815 of record CP126893.1, on the reverse strand, counting down.
CAAATTAGAAGATGGATGAAGGAGCTCACTGGATAAGCTGAGGAGCTCAAACTCCCTTATGCCACTTTTTTATAACTCTTAGAATTGTCCATTCAGCATGGATAGCAGCTAAAGGATTCTGGGAGATGATGTAAAAAAAATTGCATTGCCAACCTTGGGTAAATGAGGGGTTGAAAGGGAAAGAATGACCATACATGTACAAGCTAATTTGCAGGTTAATTTCTTTTTAACTCTTTGGATTTTATTCCTGAGCAAGTATGGTTAGGATTCCTCTGCTTAACTGAAAGACACAGTTATTGGCAGTAAAAGGTAAACGTCACCCTTGCTCGAAAGCCAGTCGTATCCAACTCTAGGGTTCAGTGCTCATCTCTGCTTACAGCCAAAGAGTCAGCACATCTGAGTTCACAGAAATTTCAATAGACATGTGGCAGGCATGACTCAACGCCTGAATGCACGGAACACTATTGACCTTCCTCCCAAAGTGGTACCTGTTTATCTACTTGCAATTTCTTGCTTCCAAACTGCTAGGTTGGCAGGAACTGGGACAGAGACGGGAGCTCACCCCATCATGCAGTACTCAGGAATCGAACTCCGATCTTCCAGTCATCGAGTCCAGCGTCCTAACCACTTGAACCACTGCAGTCCCGTGTTATTGGCAGTACATCTGAGCAAATCTTTGACTGCCTTGGGATGGTGTCGACTTTACTGTCTAAAATACAGTAGCTTTGAATGTAGTTTGAGCCTCTTGAGCCTGCTGGAATTGTTATGTCGGAAAACGGATTTCACAGTGCAGGATGGACCATTGAAGTGACCCCGATGCTCTGTGGGCTTCACAACAAGCCCTTTTGTGGGATGACAATCTTGGCACACGCCCCAGAAGTTCCCTCTTTTGGTGCTGATGAATTTGTTGAAAACCTCCTTTCAGTCCCTTAGGATTTGGTCACAAACAGAAGCTGCAATTCAGGTTCTGTAAAATGTTACTGTGGCAGGTTAAAAATAACTCTGCAGGGGCCTCCCTTGTGTTTCTGGGGGAGCCTTGGAGTGATTAAAATGGAGAGGAGTGAAATAATTGGATTTATTCCTTATCTTCCTTATGTTCCCACTTTGACCTTTGTCAAGGAGTTACTTACAAGCCAAGACCTGCCTGCTCAATTTGTTCATTCCCCCTTTTTTTAACTGTACTGTACAAGGCAAATGTATTTGCACTGAAGGTAAAGTATAGCACGACTTTTCCAAAACTCAGATTTGGCGTTCTGGAAAGTTCAAAAATGGATAGTCAAAGTTCAGAAGATGCTGTTTAACTGCACTTTCTAGTGAAATTTGTTATTGGTAATGTATGTTGTTTTGTAATGGGGGTACATTATAAGATGTGCTTTAACCTGGTGTAACATAGTATTATTTCTTCTCATATGGCTTTTCTGCCATATGAGTCCAACAGGTATAGTTTTCCTCCTCCTCATACAAGTCTTGACACAAATTCCTGCAGTCTTCTGTCAAGATAAACAAAGTGCTAGTTCCCCACCAAAATTTGTACCCTGCCAGTCTTGGGCTTATCATTTCTACACTACACTACACTACTGTACTACTATTCCAAAAAACTTCTACAGTAGTTTCCTTATTTAGATCCATGATGGCTCAGATAGACAGAAACAGATCTACAATGCACCTGAACTATTTATTAAACTACCACACAGAGAATGCAGGGCAGACAGTAGAGAACGTGTATAATATATATTTTAAAAATCCTTAAAAACACAGGTCTGTGCCTTCCAATTTAAGAAGAGAGAATCTGAAAGAAAGAACACCAAACAGAAAGTTGATGCCAGAAAAAACATACTGTACTTTGAAAATTGGTTTCCTCAGACTGGGGTGCACACCTACAAGTAATAATAAGAACATCAGCTTCTACTTGCAAGCAGAATATGCTAGTGCTGTATGGGATAAAACTGGCACATGACAAACAACTAGATGCAGCTCTGAATGTACAGGATTATTACTAGCTGCCTGAAATCTACCATTACTGTACTGAAAAAGTCTATTACAGTATTTGGTTTGCATTGCCACATTGAGAGATGCTAGCAAATAATGGACAATATAAAATAATCCAGCATCAGCCCCATCCACTTCATGGACACCAACCCCATAGACCAGGAGTTAGCAAACTTGACTCTCCAGATGTTCTTGGACTTTAATTCCCAGAAGCCCTGATCAGCAGATATACTGACTTGGGCTTCTGGTAATTGCAGTCCAAGAAACACCTGGAGAACCAAGCTTGTTGACCCCTGCTATAGACAATGGCTAAAACTAGGAAAATGTTTTGCATATCCCTTAAGCTCTAAGAAGAGTTTTCATGCTCCAAACTTGGCTATGTCCTAAGGTAGCTCTTCGTAAGCTAGCCTCTGTTGGTTAGTGACACAAAAAACACCACACCCAAGGTTAGTGTACACAAAAGCAAAATACACACGACGTATGTAGAGTACCGTATTTTAATGCCTCCATGTTTCACATCTTAACAAAATAAACAATAGTCAGAAGATTGTCTGTACACCATGAACACACTACTATTTATTTATAAGCATATATTAATTATGCTATCAATCTCAGGGTTATCAAATTACATTTTTTGAGACAGCAGAAGTATTTCTAATGTCCAGAGGGACAGCTGCTTTCTAAATTCTCCCAAGAGCTGCAGCAATTACTGTTTTTACTGTACAACGATTATGTTGGGAAGACAGTTACTATGCATGATAGATAACAGCTTGTCTTAGTTTACTTCTTCAAGAGGATTTAAGTTCTGCACTTGCAATGTATTCACATCACTTAAGGTGCTCCATAGTATTTGAAACAACAGGCAATAAATTGCAGCTTTCATGAATTTCATTCCTGCATAAGGATTGCATCTTTATGTGACTCTGAAAAAAGTTTCAGAGATACTGAACTGTAGCTGTTCTATTTCCTTGAATAGGAGCTGACTTGTACTAGAATCAAACTGTTCACCCATTTAGTTCAATATAATTTCTAGCGTACAGAGACTGCTTCCCATCTTTCATAGCTACAACAGATTAACACAGTTGTCTCTCTCAAATGTTTCCTATGGATATGCTGCTGAAATCATTCCAGCTTTTCCTACTTTCTCCAACCTGTGTTTCTATTCCCTTTCCATGTTTTCTTCTCTATGCTGAGTTTTGGATGTAATTCCCTTCTTGAATTCTGGTGTTTATGTATCGTTATAATGATGTAAAAGTTCTTAAGGGAGCTTCCAGTTGGCCCCATAAGAGTGGTTGGTACATTACTGCAATGTAGTAAATAGAGTCACATACCAGGACTCAGTAGATCTTGGTTCAAAGGCTTACTCAGCTGTGGAAAGTCACTGGATGGGTGGGGTGGGGTGGGATGGAGGTGCCAAAATGGTAACAGTAATTCCCAACCTATTTTCCATGAAAGCCCTCTTAGTTGCTATTATTAGTCAGTTCCAACTTGATGGCACATAACAAAACAAACATCATCATAGTTAATAGTAGCTTTGTTTGTCCAGAAGTGATCTTAAGAGCTAAGAGCTTCATATATAGGATTAAACTAATCTTCACCACAATCCTATAACTATTATTCAGTTTCTCCAATTAACTCCTGTCGGGTAGAATGGGATATGACAGGAAGACTGACGAGCACTTTCCCTGAGGCCACCCAGTGGAGTTTTACACAGAGTGAGACATCCAATGCAGGCCAGTCTCTCTCTTAACTGCTATGTTAGGCTGGTCATGAAAAGGCACTTGAAGACTTAGTTGGGATTTGCTGGGATAGTCAGTTGTTAAACAGTTGGAATGGAGAGAGATGAGCATGAAGGAATGATGGGACTGTGTAAATAGGAGTGTTGTGCTTCATCAGGTTGCTTGGGTCATCTCTGTTTGTGCATCAATCTGTAAAGGAACACAGTGAGAAGGCAATTATTTGCTATGTGATGCAAATATCCTAGGGTACCATGACCACACCAATGCCCTCAAATGCTTACGTGTGTTGCTGCAACAGATAAACATGCAAACAGCAAAGACTCTATTGGTAAAGCTAAAGCAAAACTCGGAAGGCCTACACATAGGGCAAAGACAGTAATGTATAAGAAGACTCATGTAAACATCTTGAGCAACCTAATGAAAAGACCAGGTGAAAGGGTAATAACAGTGTGTTAATGTCTTTCTTTTCAGCAGTGGAGAGTAGAAACCGGGATAGGAGTCCCATGTTCTGATCTTGCTGCTGATTTTCTGCACCTAATGACTTGTGGACCCAGGGTCTGGAGTTCCCCTTTTGCCTCCCAGTTACCCCTATTAAAATTTATATTCCTCATTCATCTGGTACAATCCAGAACTCTCTATCCCATGTGTCACCAACCTTTTTAAGTTGAGGGCTGGGTCACGCTCCCAAAGGCAGTTGAGGGGGCCAGACTGGTGGTCCCCCCGCCATTTATGGCTGCCATAAACACATCCACAACTGTCTTAAACTGCTCTTAGGGCTGTTGTAAACAATAGCCATAAATGATTCTTTGGCCGATTCCGGCAGTGGTGGTGGCAGTGGCAGCGGCTGGACCAAGAGCAGGGGCTCGATTATTTGGCATGGCAGGTCAGATCCAGCCCACAGGTTGTAGGTTGCTTACCCCTACTCTATCCACTTTCAGTAATTCAGCCTCTACATGGAAATACAGAAACTTGCAACAACTGAAGATGGTGAAGGGGAAGAATTTATGTTACAGTAAAACCTCTACATACAGTTTTTTTCCATTCCATGAGGTTATTTGTACAGTATGTATTATTAGTTCTCTCTACCCTTCTGCCCCATTCCATGCTATGCAGTTGCTTCACATTCCTGATACAGTAAAACACCGGATAACGATTGGATCGGATAACGCTAAAATCACATAACGTTAAGTAATCTGGGGAGGAGAATTGGATAGAATAATGTTAAGGTCCTATGAGATGGATCGGATAACAACCGCTAATGCCTGTGTGTTTACAATGTATCTCTATGGAGCTTTAACGTTATCCGATCCATCCCATAGGATTTTAACATGGATCGGATAACACTAAAAATCGGATAACACCAAGACTTGTGGGACCAAGTTTTAGCATTATCCAGTGTTTTACTGTACAACACTTGATCTTTGTTTAGGGAGGATGATGGGTTCTAACTGTAGAAGGCAAGATATTCCATGTCCACCCATTTTTTGTGCAATGGCAAGTTGGTCATGCAAAGGAACTCTTTGTTGAATTTTATGGTGTCAACAAGGTGCTCCTTAGACAAGAGCCCTCACTCACTCTAGACTGCCTGGGGCAGGTCTGGTTCATGTAGCAGACATTCATTTGACAAGCACCCATTTAGCTGCTGATCTTTGCACTTCCCCTTAAGAAACATGGGCGTAATTATTCAAGTGTATGGGAAGACTACCTGTAAGATAAACACAACTGGTTCTTTCTTTACATTACATTAAGAGTTCATTAGCATCAAGAAATGAAACAGGGCGATTGTGCTTCTCCCTGGTGGCTGCCACTTCTGGAAAATCATCCCGAGGAATGTAGCTACCATATATAAGTATGTAAGTGTGCACATCCCTTCCTACACATTGCTGACACACATCTCTGTAGCTGCATTCTGAAATCAAAATACTGTACTGTAATTATTCCTTATGAGCAAAACCTGATCTTCCCAGGGACTCTTGCAGGGACTCTTACCTGCAACAGAGGAGTGGGCAATCTCCAGTGGTGAGCTACAGCAGTTTTGCACCAGTTCACCAGAGAAGGTAGCAGAAATTCTGGCTAGCTACGCCCATCCAAGTTTTGAAATAAAGTAATCATAATATGGGTGCAACACAGGGCTTCCCCCCTGACTACACCCACCATAACACGCCCACAGTGTGGTAGTATTTTTTTTGGCAATCTCTAAATACGGAAAGCATCATAGCAGGAGAGCCAGCATGGTAGACCACTTAGGAGAGTCAAAGCAAGATGTGGAAGACTGACGTTTTTGTTCTGGCTTAGCTCTGAGGCTTGCTTTGAGTCAGTCATTAACTCTCTCATAGGGTTGTCATTCTGAGGATAGCCATGAATGATACCATGAGCGCACTGGAGAAGATTCAGTGCATCAACACAGCTGGTCAAATGAATAAACCACCCTGCCCCTTCTGTTTTTCTCACACCTTCCTTGTCTATAGAGCAAATGGTCAACAAAGAGCAGCCCTTGGGTTGCTTTTGGTTCCTCAGCCTAAAGACCCTCTCATCTTGTATTGGCCTTCTTAAAACTAAAAACACATTCATTGGAGGTGGAAAACTTCCTTAAGTGGCACTGCTGCCGGTTCTGTCTCAAACCACAGATTGTGATGGGCTTAGTTGGACATGGAAAAAAGGAGAAGCCCAGCAGTCTTTTCAGCATCCTTCTAGAACCCACTCTCTACTCTCAATGAACTAAGATGACTCCATTTGGAAGAGACACTTGCTTGCCAAGTAAAGCCATGGGAATTCCATTTCAGGTCATGGTTGAGGAGGACATAGTAAATTCAACATTGCTCTGGCCCCAACCCTTTGTACCACTTTCACTCTGCCTAGAGACACAAACTGGGGAATCAACATCCAACCAAAAATCCACCATAGCCGAGCTTCCTCGAAAGAAGGAAAAGGCCTAGAAAGGGGAGAAAAAGAAATCTAAGACTCACCATTCTCTTCCGCCAACCCCAAGGCCAGTTCGATCTCCTCCACCATCACCCATGTCGTCCACAATTTTCATTAGGGTTACTTCATCCAGGGGCCCATCTTCTTCACCAGCTCCCACAATTTCACCCCAAAAATCCAAGTCATTACTGCCTCAGGAATTTCCTCCAACCTCTCCACCTCATGGAGCCTCCCTCTTACCACACCAACAAGGAGTCCTCCTCGAGCTAGCAGAGCAGCCCCTGCAACAACCGCTTCATGTTGGCCTCCTTGCACCATTATTTGAGGATATGGCCAAACAGATTAGAGACTGTCTGATGGGTCTCACTCCAGCACTGACCCAACCCGCAAAACTGCCTTTGAGGAAGCGTCTGTCCAGCATTCCACTGCCGCTGGGATGGGGTACCAGCTACTGTCTCCCGGAGGCCTCCGTCACAGTCACCTGGGTCTTCCTCTGACACTGCGTCAAGGACAGCTAGGCAGTACTGGACTGACTCGGATGCTGAGGCCAACATCCCACCCCCCAACGTCTTGGAGAGGTCGGATCATTCTCCTGAATCCTCCAATGGTGAGGAAGAGGCTTTCATCCAAGCAGAAAAGACTCCCCAGGATCAAATCGGGGACAAACAAGAGAAACAGTCAGAGGATCAATGGACGTTTACGGCTTTACTTACCAGACTGGGATCAACCTTAAACATCAAAGACGTACACCCTCCTCTCCCCTTCATAGATGAGGTTTGTGGTGTTGCGAACAAACAACAAATAAGACCAGTCCACCTAATGCTTTTACCAACTTTCTCCCACTTGGCTAAAGATGTTTGGAAGAAGCCAGTGTCAGCCCACACTATTTCAATGCGGGCCGATGGACTTGATAAGATCCTGGGCGAAGAAGCAGAATTTCTCCAGCTCTACCTCATGCCTAATTCATGGGTTATTAAAGCCTCCCAGGGTAAAACCCCAGCCAATGGGTTTCCCATCCCTGCATCTAGAGAGGGGAAGAAGCTAGACTCCCTGGAGCAAAAAGTTGTTAAGCAAAGTGAACATTCAGAGAAAATTCTGCTCTTTAAGCGAGTTAGTCTCTAAGCGAGGTGCTCTTTATGCGAGGTTTTACTATACTGTATATCAGTATACTTGCCTATCTTTCAGCCTTTCCACCACACCAAGGGTGTTTACCAAATGCATGGCACCGGTGGCTGCGCTCCGTCCTCACGGAATCAAGATCTTCCTGTACATAGACAATTGGTTGATCTGCTCCCTGACAGAACACCAGGCAAGAAACGATATGGTCTTCACCTTGCATCTCATAGGGAATCTCAGTCTCAGAGTCAACACAAAAAAGTCCTGGCTCATCCTAACTCACACCATAGACTATAAAGGAGCTCATCTCGACTCCATAGAAACTACGGCATTCGCTCCCAGGCAAAGACTGAACAATGTCTTCCAAATGGTACAGTTCTTCAAGACACATCAGTTCATACGCGTCAAGTATGTTCAAAGACTTTTTGGTCTAATGGCATCTACCATGGTGGTCGTTCTGCATGCAAAACTCAAAATGAGGTCACTCCAGTCTTGGTTGATGGCCAATTTCTGCCCACTAAGAGACCCACAAAGCAAAAGGATCACTCCGACACGAGAACTGAGAAGTGAGCTCACTTGGTGGCCTCTAACAGAATATGTCAAAATGGGGAAATCCTTCTACCACCCCATTCTGACCACTCAGATCATCACAGATGCAAGCAGGAAAGGCTGGGGAACTCATCTATGAGGTCTCAGCATCAACAATGTGTGGTTTCCTTAGGAACGGCGGCACCACATCAACTACCTGGAGCTTCTGGCCATTTGGAAGGCCATGAATACATTCCAACTGTTGCTCAAGGGCCAGGTAGTTCAGGTGACCTCAGACAATACCACAGCCATCACCTACCTCAACAAACAGGCAGGAACGAGGTCTCAGGTTCTCCTTTACCTTGTGGTACAGCTGTGGGAATGGTGCCTACTCTCCCACATCTTCCCGATCGGAATCCACATCAAGGGAGAGCTGAATACAACAGCGGACCTTCTCAACAGAAAGACCACATCCACCCACAAATGGGAACTCGACCAGGAGGTCTTCCTAACCATCTGTGGGAAATGGGGAGTCCTAGACATAGACCTGTTCACAACACCAGAGAACACCAAATGCAGGACATTCTGTTCAAAGGCGGGAATGGGCCAGCACTAACAGGGTGATGGATTCATGATTCTGTGGAACTATGAACTGGTGTATGCTTTCTCCTCATTTCCCCTAATCCAGAAGGTGCTTCTACAGTTCCAACACCAGAAGGCAATGGGCGTCCTGATCACTCCTGCCTGGCCGAGACAGCCTTGGTTCACAACTCTAAGGCAAATGGCAACGGACTCCCTGACCCTCCCAACCAAACCGTCTCTGCTCCAACTGGAGAAGGGCTTATTTCTTCATGCAGACCTTCCCAGCCTTCATTTGATGGTGTGGTTCATAACGACAGATTGTTAGATATTATCAGGAACAACAGAAAAGCTTCCACCACAAAATCGTATGTGACCAAATTTGTGCGCTTTTGTCAGTTTGCTCATAACATTGGACAAGAACCATCTCAAGCCTCCGTGGAATTTCTCATGACCTACCTTCTCCACCTCGCGGAATCAGGCCTTTCCAATTTGTCCATCAGGGTCCATTTGGCAGCGGTGGTCACACATTTCCCGCCTACATCATATCTTATCCACGCCTTCAGGGACAGAATCATGGAACGGCTCCTGGCTGGACTTAATAACTCGTTCCCTTGAGTTAAAGCCCCACCACCTCAACGGTCTTTAGCTGTGGTACTTAATGCCCTTATGAAACCACCTTTCGAGCCCTTGGCTACTGCAGACGTCAAACTTCTCTCATGGAAGACAGCCTTCTTGGTCGCTATGTCTTCTGCAAGATAGGCTAGTGAATTAACAGCCCTCCGCTGCGACCCATCTTTTCTAAAATTTTACAAGGACAGGGTGGTTCTCCATCCTGATATTTCCTTCTTACCAAAAGTTGTCTCAGACTTTCACCTTGCTCAGTCTATTACCGTACCAACCTTCTTTCCCACACCAACTTCTGAGCAGGAAATGGCTTGGCATTCCCTTGATGTCAAAAGAGCATTACTTTTTTACACAAACAGGACAACTGAATTCAGGAAGTCAAATCATTTATTTATACAATATGGAGGTAAAACAAAGGTTAATGCACTTTCATCACAAAGATTTTTGAAGTGGATCTCCAGCACGATCTACCTGGCCTCTGACGTTTCCTCTGTTGAGCCTCTGCCTCATGTATGGGCTCATTCAACCAGGGCCACTATCACATCTATGGCCTTTCTGGAGGCCATCCCAATGGAAGACATTTGTAAAGCAGTCACTTGGTCTAGACCAGGGATCTGCAAACTTGGCTCTCCAGGTGTTCTTGGACTTCATTTACCAGAAGCCCACGTCAGTATGCCTGCTGATCAGGACTTCTGGGAATTGAAGTCCAAGAACATCTGGAGAGCCAAGTTTGCAGATCCCTGGTCTAGACCTCTGATTTTCACTAGACATTACAGACTAGATACTCAGTCTATTCCTGATACTAGGATGGGCAGAGTCATCCTAATGGCTGGTCTTCGACCCTCCTCATCTACGTCAATGACATCACATCAGCAACCTGTGACATACTCTTCAGATTCATCTCCTCCATGGGCGCCCACCGTCCAAGTAAGTGAGCTTGCTAATCTCCCAGAGTGTGCATTCAAACACTACGTGAAGGAGAAGGACAGGTTTCACTTACCAGTAACTGTCGTTCTTCGAGTATGTAGTCTGTGAATTCACACTACCCACCCATCCTTCCCTCTAGCTGCGTGGAGATGTCTCTTTATCCTACAGCTTAAATATTAACTGAGGGAAAGAGCGTGAAATGGTGCCGAAGGCAGGTGGAGATAGTGGGCAGTCCCTAATCTCAAACTTCTATCAAATTAGCTTTAAAGCTCTGAAATGGCTCCTGCACAGGCGCAGAACCCAGAGCGTGTATTCACAGACTACACAAAGGAGAATGATCCTAACTTCTTTCATCTGCCATATTCCAATACTCCAAATCAGGAAAGCCTACACTGCATATTTTGCAAATTATAATTAAGCCGCCAAAACTACACAACCTTTAGTTTTTCTAGCAGTATGTTTCAGCCTTAGTATCATTTATTTAGTAATAATTGATTTGAGAGTACCTGAAGAGTGCAGTGCAAGGTTAATATTGAACCTGGAAACAGTAAGCTAAAGTTCAAATTCCAGCTTCGTCACAAAGGGTATCCTTAGGCTAACTTCTTAGTTAAATCTCTCTTACAAAGTAATTTTCAAGGACAGGAGAATCTCATACACCAATTGTGTATCATGCCAGTGTATGTAAATAAATGACATTTTGATGGATCAGTTGGCTTCTAGTAGTACGCTCATGAAATGGTCGTTTGGTTTTGCCATTAGAGCAGGGGGTTCCCAAACTTTTCATGCTGTGGGCCAGACCACACACACCCAGACAGCTGAGCGGGCCAGTTACGTGGTTCCTCCCACCATAAACACTGCTGTAAAACGCATCCGCAGCTGTCATAAACACATCTACTCCTGCTTCCGGTAGTGACAAGGGTGGTGGTGGGCCACATGAAATGGTGCTTTGGGCTGGGGCCAGCCCGTGGGCTGTAGGTTGACCACCCCTGTATTAGAGATTTTTGTTTTTTCTTTTGTGAGACTCCTACAGATCCATGTGAATATTTTTGGTATTCCTCATGGATAATACAATGTCACTTGATTTAAAATTTTAAAAGTTAGGAAAAGTGGTCGCAAATTGCCAAAATTAGAGAAGACCACAAGGTATCATTGCTTTTTTAAAAAACCTCTAACCTGGCCACTGAACACCTCAGCAATTTTAGGCCAGTGCCTAACATCCTGTTCATGGGCAAGCTTGATCATCTCTCCCTGGCACTGACTTGCTTCGATTGGTTGCCTTCATTGGGCTCAGGGGACCTGCGCCCAATGAGCACTCCATCATCTCACACTCAGGGGCCACGCTGGCAAGCATTCCACAAGCTATCAAAAGCTGGAATACACATAAGGGCACATTTAAGAACCGTTGTTATAGCTGATTTTTACCCTCCATGGAAATTATTTCTTATTTTGCTACCATCACTACATTTGATTCACATTTAATTGTCCAATGTTCATTATTTGGTCAGTCTTACATGAATGAATGGATGGATGGATGGATGGATGGATGGATGGATATTTATTAATTGATTAGTCTTACGACCTTATCAATAACATAACAGAAGAGTTTAAAAGCTGTACAATGCAATGGAGTGCAATAAAATACAAGAAAAATACAGTAAAAATACAATAAAATACATTATGTACATACCTGAGCTACTTCTAAAGAATGTAAACTGCAGAAGGTGCCTTAATACATTTAATACATGCATATCCATAGTCAGATAAGTGAATCTCCCTTGCAGGATACCCCAATTTGATTGACATATTTGATTGTTTTAGCTGATGCCTTAATTATAAACTTGGCAATTCTACATACAATGTGCATGTTAGAACCCAGAAGGAGATAGGACAGTTATTAGAGTCCCAAAAAGTTGTTTTTTTCCAATAGGGATGCAAGGTATTTAAATCTAATATCAGTGTACAACTGGCAATCTAATAAAATATGAGAGATATTTTCGACATTTGGAGAACCACATATGCATGTTCTTTCATGACATGGTAAGTGGTGAAAACGCCCATATCTATTCATGGAGTCTAATAGCTCAGATTTGGCTCTACAATATGCCCTTCTTAGAGGATAAGGGAGGCACATCAATACATATTTTTCAGGTTGATAGTCTTATATGAATTATGGTACCTTGCTTAAAGAGCATAATGCGTTCCACAGGATTACTCTTTAAGCAAGTTTGCTCTTTAAACGAAACACCATTGTAAGTGACCAATTGTGACTTCTGGTGGGGGGATTGTGAAACCTCGATTTATTTGTTAAGCGAGTTTTTGGTTGTTTTTAGTTGTTAAGCGAAGCGAACATTCAGAGAAAATTCTGCTCTTTAAGGGAGTTACTCTTTAAGCGAGGCACTCTTTATGTGAGGTTTTACTGTATTGTGTATTTCATGGGGTGGGTGGGAGAAGTGTTCATTATGTATTCTGTCTACACTAGTATTTCCCAACATGGGGCCCAGGCCCCACAAGGAGACTTCCCAGGAGCCTAAGTCAGTACTTTGGCTGATCAGTACTTTGGGGAACTGACTTAGGCATCTGGGAATTGAAGTCCAAAAACCAAAGGTTGGCAAACACTGGGCTACACATGTTAACCGCCCAGAGAAATTGCAGTTAGTTGAGCAGTATATAAATGAAAGTAATAAACACAACAAATAATACATACATTTTCTTTAGAGATGCACATCAAATATTTTATTAGAACTAGGAAATATCCTTTTGTTACTTGTTGCCAAATTTTACATTATATATGCCCTGCACATGTGTGTACATACTAGGGGGTTTCTCTTTGGCCGGGGGTTGGGGGGGGAGAGACAGCTTGACCCCCAAATTCCTCAGGCAGCACTTCCCAGAATTGACCTGCAGCTCCCAGAATTCTCCAATTCCTTAAGCAGTTCAAAATCCCAAATCTGCACACACACACCCTGGCAGTGGGCAAGTGGAGGCCTGAGAAGGATGGCACTGAAAGCAGCAACACAACCCCACAGACTTCCTGAGGGCTGGGCAGAAGCTCCAGGCACTGCAAACTAGGCCCAAGATGGCCTTAACTGGGCCTTCATACTTTTTCTTCTCCTGGTCACACCCTGGATAGATTTGAACTATGCCATGTGCATTTGGACTTTAATCAAGGGTGGGAGATGTGCGGTCTTCTGTATCTTGTTGGATTGCAGCTTAGCTTACATGATCCCTGGCCATTGACGGTGCTATGGAGGAACAATGGGGTTATCTGAAGCACCCAGAGGTTTACAAGCTCCCCATTCCTGTTTTTACATGCTCTTGCATTGATCATTGTCAAGAGTGCGTATGTGCGTGCTCTGTAAAGTGTAATCCTCTGTTGTGTTGTTCGTCTAACCCAAGGGTCAGTAAACTTGGCTCTCCAGATGTTCTGGGATTTCATTAGGTAAAGGTAGTCTGTGCTCAAAAGCCAGTCGTAGCCGACTCTAGGGTTCAGTGCTCTTCTATGTTTATAGCCAAAGAGCCAGCACAGTCTATGTCTGCAAATGTTTCCATGGACATGTAGCAGGTATGACTAGACTCCTGAATAACTGAACACTGTTTACCTTCCCACCGAAATGGATCCTATTGATCTACTTGCAATTACTTACTTTCAAGCTGCTAGGTTGGCAAGAGCTGTGAGAGAGACAGAAGCTCACCCCATTGTGTAGTGCTCACGTCCTGAACTGCCGACCTGCCTAGGGTTGCCATATGTACCGGAAAACTGGGATTGTCCTGGATTAAAGGGTGAAAAAATTATCCTAACCAATAAAAATCATGTTAAAGTCCCAGATTTTTAAAACTCATGTACTGATATATTTAATATGAAAGTGTTTTATAGCTGTTATTATGTTTGTTTTTAAAAAGGCTATTTTATAGGTAACCCACCCATTTTTGTCAAGTATTTATTTATTTATTTGTTCACATTTCTCCACCGCCCTTCTCACCAAAGTGACTCAGGGTGGTTTACAAGTAATAAAAAAACATGACAATAAAACACAAACACTACCTAAAAGCCTCAAATACAAAACTTTTAAAATTTTAAATTTAAATCTAAAAAGATTAAAAGCACACAAAATGCTACATCTTACCAAACTTAGTAATTAAAATGTAGAGGAAAAGAGGGGCTCAGATCATTCAGCGAGCTGGGGTCAGTATTCTTCTGTCCCGGTTTTATGAGAGAGAATTATGGCAACTCTAGACCTGCCAACTTTCACGCCGTGAAGACAGTTCAGTGTCTTAACCACCAAGCCTCCGTAGTTCTTGGACTTCTATTGCCAGAAGCCTAAGTCAGTACTCCTGCAGATCAGGATTCTGGGAATTAAAAATCCAGTAACATCTGGAGAGCCAAATTTGTTGACCCTTCATCTAACCTAAAGCACCTCACACTCAAGAGCTATTATGAGTGGGGAAAACAATAGATACTATAGAAGTAAAGTTAGTTTTAAGTTCAGTGTCCAGATCCTATCCCTTGATTAGACCTTTCAGGATAGATTTGGTTCTAAACTGGGTCAGCTCAATGTGCCCAGCTGATCCTAAGAAAAACACCACCCTTTTTCCTTGTTCATCCTGTTTCTTAGGGCCTTGCTGGATTTTAACCCCAGCTCTCCTACTACCCCACCCAAAGGATGAATCAGACACAGGAAATAGATGACACCACAGACGAATACATTATTAACATAATTTGGATTTCTACCTATTTCTGGGCTGATATGTAACTTGAAAAAGCTTCATGAAAACCTTATGGCAAATTACATAGAGAAAATATCTCTGTTTGAAGTACAGTACAGTACTTGATCATTTTACCACCAAAATATTCAAAAGTTCCCATATTGCTTTCTGCTTTTAAAAGATCTTTGTCTCATAGACCCTATTTTGAACCCCATATTCTGTTTTTCCTCATTTCCCCCCTCTACTTTTGTTTTGATACAAAACAGAAGAAAGGGACAATTCTCTCATTGATTAAAAATGACTAATTAGCTTAGTCTTCCTTTGAAAAGGATCATGAGTGCAAAAGAGGGTGAAGGAGACTTGTTACTGCCTCCTAGCGCCCACTTGTAGGTAAAGCAGAAACTTCAGGTAGAGACACGGACAGGAAAACAAATCACCTAGGAAAGGTATCTTTTTATGTCCACATTAAGTATCCTGTAATGTACCTGTTGCCTCTGATAAATACTACTAGTTCAGTAGGCAGCCACAGAGGTACCACAAAGAATAGCATGGCACTTTTAAGACAATTTCAATGCCCTCAACTGTATTCCTTGACTACATTCAAAGCGCTGATTTAAAAATCTTTCTGGATCTCACCTTGAGTTTTTTAAAGGGCTCTGTCATTCAAACAGTTCAATTGTCATCTTTGTGGTACACAGAAAGAGGCTACTCAAAGATGTGTGGCACCTTGTGTTGCCAACTAATCAGTGGTAGGCAGCAACAGGTCCACACACACACACACACACCCGGGACCGGGAGGGGGGGGGTAGCAAAATTGGGTGGCCTCTGGGCAGGGCGGGTGGCAAAATTGGGTGGCCTTTGGGCAGGGGAGGGGTAGCGAAATTGGTTGGCCACGCCCACCTCCCTGCCCTGTCCCATCAGGTTTTGTCCCTGCAAGTGGTTCAAGGTCTCCCTTGCTCAAAAGCCAGTCATATCCGACTCTAGGATGCAGTGCTCAACTCCATTTACACCCAAAGAGCCAGTGCTGCCTGTGTTTGCAGATGTATACATGGCCATACAGCAGGTATGACTAGATCACCCACGACTTAGGCTCTGCCCACAGTGTGGTAGCAAATTTTTTCCTGCCCACCACTGCAACTAATCTTTCGCTCAACCAGGTGAAAGGAACTGCTGAAGGTGCCTTCATTTTGGCCTGGAGACAGAATTATTATCTTTTCTTTATCATCTATAAATGAAGACTTTCTCAGGAACTATAGTGTCAGCCTATATCCCTCCTCCTTTTGAAATAGAGTAGCCAGTGTCTGGAATTTAAGGAGCAAAGATCCAGGCTCAGCGGATTTAGGTATCTGGCTGAGGAGGCACAAGTTAGGAGCCACAATTGGAGACTCAAACTCCCAGGAGATGATCCAGTTTAGGTAGCCATGCACAAGTTGCACAGTTCCAGGGCACCTCCAGAAAACGATAACAGTAAACCATTTCTGAGCATTCTCTACCTATCAAACTGTCAGAGTCCAGGGCGTGCCTGCCTGGCACATAACATGAAAGTTGGAACAACCAGGTAACAGGCTGAGCAGTGACCAAATCTCAGTCCTGAATCCAAGTCCAACTGAAACCAGAGATGTGAGATGTAGTCCAGATGTGGAAAGTGCAATCCAAATGAGCCAGAAGTCAGCCCCTCCTGCTGGACAAAGGCAAGGACAGAATTCCAGGAGCAAGGATCTAGGCAAAGTAAAATTACAGTCCAAAGGAAGAGAGCAGGGAGTCCTCAGGAGCAAAGCAGGAAATGATCATGAGCAGGACAGAGATCATGAACAGAATAAACCAGGAGTAAGGCAGGAGATCTTCTAGGAACAAGGCAAAAGAACCAAGTACTGTAATGGCAAATCTACTGACTCTCATTGCTAAAGGCAGTTGCTGGGAAGAAGAGCTGGTTCTTCTACAGCTGAGTTATCAAGGGTCTCCAGGTGGAGCCTATGAAGGTTCAGAACCTTCTCCCAGACCTCTCAGCTGGGGCTTAGCAGCTGCAGCAAGATAAGGGTCTAGTCCTGCCGGATTTAGAGCAGCTGAAAATCCTGACACAAAACCTGCAAAATTTGCTGTAAATCAGAATTGACTTGATGAACTGGTTTTTTTTTAAATAGCCACTGGCAGGTACCAAAACAGACTAGCAACTACTGTACTTACATACTACCTCATAGTACGTAGAGCACGCTCTAGGTCAGGGGTTCCCAACCTACATCCAGACCTGACCCACGGCACCATTTCATATGGCACACACTGCTGCCGCCACACTCAGAAGTGAAGATGGATGTGTTTGCATCAGCCATAAATCGCACCCACACGTGTACACATGCCCACAGATATCATAAATGCGGAAGCAGTTTAATTTATGACAGCTGTAAATGTGCCTCCTTACACTTTCGGGGGTGTGGTCCAGCCCATTCAGCTGTCCAGGGGTGTGGTCAGGCCCACAGCATAAAAAGGTTGGGAATCCCTGCTCTAAGTCAGGAAACCTCAACCTATGACCTATGGACTGGATCCAGATTGTAGTAACAAATCATCACTTCTGTGCTCTCACTCCAGCTGCCTCAATTCTTGTCTCCTCCGCTTGGCTTGGCGTGTCCCTAGTGGCACTCCGTAGCAGGGCAGATGTTGTAAGGCTTACAATATCCACCTTGCAATAGAGCACCGTTAGGAATACGCCAAGTCAAGGAGATAAGGAGTGAGACAGCGGCGACAGAAGTGGCCACTTTTCTTTCATCCACATGACACAACTCTTCCAGAGGGGAGTGGTGGTGGTGGGACTTTTTGGGATGTGGTGAGCTCAGGGTGGCTGCTGCCACTGCCAAATCCAGCAGTACAACCGGTCCGGCCCCACAACAGTCTGAGGGAGCACAACCCGGCCCTCAGCTTTAAAAGGTTGAGGGTCCCTGCTCTAGGTAATTTACAATGTAATTAGCATTTTGCCCCCAACATGCCAGGTACCTATTTTACAGAAGGCAGGCTGAGTCAACCTGGAGCCCATGAGAACTGAATTTACACCATCAGGTTTGGCTGCATCACTAGTTTAGCTGCCTGCACTACAAGGGCTTCTTATGGAGATTTTTGAATTCCAATCACCTGTTAAGCTCCATCTTTCCTCCTTTTAGATAGCTGCCTAAGTGAAAATTTTCCAGGAAGCATCTGGGACTTGTTTTCATGCAGATCTTCTTCTTTCATGTCCCGATCAAGGTTTGGACTGCCAAAATGAAGCCACTTTCTTCATGCAGATTATAATCACAGAGATGCTGATCACATAATAAATGCCTAAAAGTTCATTTATACTTAAAAAAAAAAAGAGCGTGCTTAAAGACACAGAAAATGAGTGTTATTTCTGCTCAAAATTGGCTTTTTAATTAAGCAATTTAAATGTGTTGATTGTTTATACTGTATATAAATCCACCCATCAAGACAAGGAATTCAGATGTTTTGCATAAAGTGAAACCATCGAAATAACTGATTTAATACAAGAACACAATTTGTGTAAAATCTTGATTGCTGTTTTATTGCAAATGTTCTTACCCATATGTGCACAAGGTTTACAGAGTTTGTTGAAGAAGAAAAAAATGAAATCACTTTGTTCCGATCTCTCCTGGAGACAGAAATCCTTTAGCACAGAGATCCCCAACCTACACTTCCCCTCCAATCTGCTTGTTCACTGCTATCACCCTCAAGGCATTTCTCCTCAGACCCACCTGTATTCCTGTCTCAAGCAGTGCCATCTATTACTCTTACAAAAAGTTACAATAGCAACCTTACTTCTTTTGGTCTCTGTAGTTCCGTCAGCCCTCTCTGTGTATTATCCTAACATTTTTTTTGCCATTCTGGGTGCTTTGCTATGAAAGGGTCACTATAAGAAAGAACGGAGTAAATGGCATGCAATTATTATATTACATAAAAGCATCAGCTGACATAGCTAAGAATCACTTGCGCTATGACATGTTTTAAAATTCATTTTAAATGATGTGCAATGATTATTAAAAAGCAAAAGAAAACAAATCATACCCACCTTTGATTTTACAGGGACATTTTAAAAACATTCATTATATTGAAATGTTGATGGCATTTCATTCCAGATAATCAGACGCGCATGATTCACATACAACTGCAGCAGACCTTACATATGGTAAATACCCAATGAGGAGTATTGGGGTATATGATGACATAATTGTAACAGCATACTGCAATTTAATAAATTGCAGGTAACTAATAAATTGATACTTGTTTATCTGATTATCTGCACATAACCAAGAATATGAGCAGCAGCTACGTGGCCTTTGTTGCAATTTGCACCATTATTTAAGCTTGTGTAAATCTCCAACAGGATACTGGTCAAGAAGTGAAAGAGTTACATAACCCTCTCTGATTCAGCTACTTTGACAGATTCTCAGTCAATGCACAAATTTCACAATGCATTCCATTATCTAGGCAGGTGAAGATGTGATTTGAGCAAGAGAATTGTCAACATCCTGGTTTCCTGCTACAATCTGAATATACTGTACCTTCCTTATCAAACTAACATTATGTAATCAGAACCAAAACCCTGCAATTAATATATCCAACTAGTAAGATCAGTGGTGAAATCAATGTTCTTCTAGCAATCAAATGTCAGAAATTTTTCCTAGAGAAGGGCCACCTTATAAAAAGGGATTATATGCTTAAAGTACAATAAGTTGCCAATAGAGTAAGCTTATTTGAGGAAGTGGAACTTAAAAAGGTAATCCCAAATCCCTAGCTCAGTGGCTGGGTCAAACTACCTCAGACAGTTGAGGGGGCTGAACTACTGGTGGTCCTCCTGCCAATAATGGATGCCATAAATGTGTCAGATTCTAGCACTAGCAGGAGCAAGGGCGCAGACTGAATAATTTGGTGCCACAGACCGGATCTGGCCCACAAGCCATAGGTTGCCCATCCCTGCCCTAACTAACTAGGCTTACTCTAGTGTAATTTATACCACTAAGCAACAGGATTTCACCTACTAAATGTTACCCTTCATTTATCAAGGATTTGGGGGAAACCAAGGACTGTCTGGTGTGATTAGTGAATACCATACACACTCCCTGGCTTTTGAGAAGTCTTCTTCACATATCCACAAACTAGCGACTGAAATATGATGGTACAGTATCTGTATTTTAGTCAAGTCATCACCATTAACTGCAATTCAACAACTGTTCCCCATTCCTTTAGCCTGAAGTTCTACATCAAATGCAACCCAGAACATAATGCTTAAATTTTCCAGCTGTTCCCAAAGGAGGTTGAGTACAAAGCAAGACTGATATACATGTGGGAAAGCATGTTACCTTATGTGGGGAACTTTGGTTCACAACAGGGGTAGTACATATTAAAAATAAATAAATGAAATATGAAAATGTTCTTAGCTTTCAATTGAAAGCCATAAAACTTGAATGGCTTCCTGTAGCTATTCCTAATGTGTAGATCTGGACATACAAAAGCTAACCTTAGTTGTTTTTGCCAGTACAGCCCCCCTCCCAACCCACAAGGGATGTTCCAAAACCTACTGCAGTTAACAGCAAGCCCTATTTAATATACATGAGTCACCAAAGCTGAGGTTTAAAATGCCTCTGTTCTACCATGAGAGCTACCAAAATGTCTGCCTCCATTCCTTGTAAACATTAAACTGCAGACACCTTCCTCTATTGGCTAGCTCTGGTATTGCACCATATAAAACATGTATTTCAGATATATTTTACCGTATATGCTGGGGTATAAGCCAACTTTTTACCCCTGAAAAACATGCCTCCAAGGGGAGGGGGCGCATCTTGTACGCCGGGTGCACTTCAGTTGAATAAAATGCAGTAATACCTCGGATAACATTTACCTTGGATAAAGTTTACCTCGCATAACGTTAAGCAATCTGGAGAGAATTGCATCGAATAACGTTAAGGTCCTATGGGATGGATCGGATAACAACTTTTAATATCAGATGACGAACAGGAGTTTGAAGGCTTTTAAAGGGAAACTGTCACACCAGCAAACTTGCTAGGGACTTGCCTGGCACTTGCTCTCTCCCTCTATTTGTTATCTTCCTTCTATCATTGACAGTTCCAGTTTGATTAACAGATTAGAAAACAAACAGCATGGCAGCTCCCATAGGTTTATTGTTCCATTCAGCTTTAGTGAATTCTTTGGTGAATTACGTTTAATAAACTTGCACTGTTTTATGTTTACTGTACACGTTTGATAACATACAGCCTTGTGACAGTTTTTCTGCATGTCATAAGCATTTGAATATAAATTAACATGTTGAAATCAAATTTGATGTTCTTTTACATTTTATTTGGTGTGTGGAAGGTGTGCAGAAGAGGGGGTAGTCTTATACAGCGAGTATATAACAAACTATATTTTGAGTGGAAATGTTGGGGGGTCATCTTATACGCCCAGTTGTCTTGTATCCTAGCATATATGGGGTAACAAATTTTTAGTCTCAGAGATAACTGAAACTGCAGATACTGAACCTGTAGATAGGTGAAGGTGATCTATAATTTGTTGTAGCCTTCTCTCAGTTCTCAAACCAAGAGGATACAACATAGAAAGATGAACCACTTCCCTTTGACCATGCTCAAGGATACTAAAAAGCCACAGAGGAAGCATAGTGTTTTGTTTAAGCCATACAATCTTGTTTATGCCACTTATTGACAACTATTATACAAACAGCCCACCACGTTAAAAGACACACACCAGACCACTAATATACAGAAAAACCATCTGTAACATTTATTTAATCAATATTGGAATTGAAATTGAATGCTCAAATTATCTTCTTACATAGGCTTAGGGGGTGGTCTTGGTGCAGCACCCTAGAAAGATAAAGGAGAAAACTGTTAGATAACATTCATCTAGCTTTTGAAGTGTTAAACCGAGCAGCTTGCACAAGCATATAAGAAACAAAACAAAAAACAAAGACAATAACATTGTGGCAGACTAACTGCTTCTATACATCTGGTAAAAACTGTAACCCCAACTTGTCTCAGGACAAATTCAGTGTAGAGGAGATGGAGGAAATTAACAAAACAATGAAGACACTACGGAGCTGGCCTTTCCCTTTCAGCATAACCTTGAACTTCTAGGTCAGGCACTTAACTAATCCTAGCTTATAAATTTTTAAAACATTACATCCATGGATGATGCTAAGAAAAATCCAATCCTTGCCTTATTGACTGAGGTAGATAATATGAACATAGATAAGAGTAAAAAAGAATTGTTATCCATAAAATTGACAACAGCAAGATAATGTATATGTATTGCAAGAAATTGGAAGAATGACTACTGAAAGTAGAAGATTGGTATAAAGAAACATGGGAAATTGCATTGAACGATAAGTTAGCATGGGAAATGAACAAAAAAAAATCTAATCAATGAAAATAAATTTTGTAGTATATGGAGACCCTTTCCTGGATTATACGTTGATTGAAGGTAAAGATGGCAGGCCAGCACCAGATCAACTGGGTTTTAGGATACAGTAAAACCTCAGATAATGCTAAAACTTGGTTCCACAAGTCTTGGCGTTATCCGATGCATGTTAAAATCCTATGGGATGTATTGGATAACGTTAAAGCTCCATAGAGATGCATTGTAACCGCACAGGCTTCAGCGGTTGTTATCCGATGCATCCCATACAGATTACTTAACGTTACGCAATTTTAGCGTTATCTGAGGCAACCGTTATCCGAGGTATTACTGTATAGTAAATGGCTATGATGGACCGTAATCCCCAAGGCATTGTAAACATCACAGGGGTTATATTTTTGTTTTAGATATGCATTATTGCTAAGGAACAACAATGAGAGTAGTTTACATATAACAGATTGTTAGTTATAAGTAGAATAAATTTGAACAGAAATATATATACAAATAAGGTAATTTCATTTATCTATGAAGCATATATCAGATGAATAAGTTAGTAAAATGAGAATCATATATTGAATATAAAATTTCATTTTTGGTATTTTTGTGTATATATACACAAGAAAAATAAACTCTCTCTCTCTCTCTCTCTCTCTCTCTATATATATATATATATATATATATATATATAGTTTATTTTTCTTGGTTTAATTGATATTGTATTGTAATTTTGTATTGTGATGTTATGTTGTTTTTTATTCTTTAATTATTTGTATTGTCTATTGTGAAAACTAATAAAATTTAATTAAAAAAAGAAAAATCCAATCCTGCTGTCCCCTTGGACAAAGAATGAATGAGATCTGTAACAGGTTTAGTGAGGTAAGTGGTAGATCAATTCTTTCCTTTATCTTGTACTTTTCTAAACTGTATAACTACAAGTGACTGCCTCTTTGGCGGTCCTCCCATTTGTGCTCAGCACATCCACTTACATTATTATACACATAAGCCTCTAAAAGTAAGCCTCTAGGACTACCTTTAATAATACAAAAAGTTCCACACCTGATGGTGCTCTAATGGTAATATTGCAGAGCTCTGCAGTTAAACATAAGCGAGTTAATGTGCTGACACTGTACTTACCGCAGGCCTGAAGCGGGGTGGAGGAGTGCGGTCCTTACGGGCCTCACGGGAACGATTCCTCACAACCTTGCTGTGGATGGCACAGCTAACACAATAGTGAAGCTTCACATAGAGCTTGGGCAAAACATATGCTGGAGAAAGGAAGTGGTAATTTCATGAGCATTATCCACACACAAGAAAGGTAAAGCTCAGTAACATAGTACCCAGAACAATGTTCCCAAGTAGCAGGCTCACATATGTTCTGAGCTTCCCAAACAAAAATCAGCAAAATAAAACATGAGGATCATCTCCAAGGAATATAAAACCAGATTTCATCTGGGGGAAAAGTATACACTAAGTTTCCAACATCCATTAGAGATGTTTCAATAACATCAGAATCCAATATCCTTTCCTCGCAGAGATCATTCATTTTAGTATATTTCAGGGATAACATTACTCAAGAGATTGGTTTAAAACAGTGTTTCCCAAATGCTGGTGTTTGGACTTCAATTCCCAGAAGCTTAAGTCAATTCCCCAAAGCACTGATCAGTCAATATACTGGCTTAGGCTTCTGGGAACTGAAGTCCAAACACCAGCATTTGGGAAACACTGGTTTAAAATATTTCATACTGCATTGATCCTACTTATCTTTAATAAAAATAAAACAAGGCATTGAGACATTTTATTCTGCAGAAATGTGCAACCCAACTCCAACCTGGGACTTTGTTTGTAATTCTAATATTGTTTCTGTATCTGCTTTTCCATTATCCTTGGAAGCAAAAATTAAGGATAATACAAGTTTTGTATAAAACAGTTCTCAACCTTTTTAAGCCAGGGGCCAGGTCACGCTCCCTTAGACAGCTTCAGGGCCAGACGGCCATTTTGCCCTTCCTCCACCACATGGCACTTCCTGGTATGGTGGAGGCGGGGGGGGGGAGGCACATGAAATAGTGCCATAAGTTGCAACTGGCCCATGGGCCGCAGGTTGAGAATCCCTGATTTAAAGAGTTTCCTTCTCAGACAAATATAAAACACCAAATAATGCTGAACAGACTGACTGGGTTCCTGGCTTGTTCAGACAAAAAATGTTGAGCTGACTATACCATACCCTTCAAAAAATAAGGCCATTAGCACCCACTGTCTCTAATTCTTTAGCTTTCTGTCCCACACTTACAGAAAGAGAAGTTTAAATACAATATTAATGAAAAACACTTACAGTCAAAGACACTTGCTTCAGAAATATCTCGGACTGCTGCCGCCTCTACAATGTTTCGGATGACAAACTTCTTAATAGCTTTGTCCTTGGGGACGCAGCGGGCACAATTAGTACAGCGAATAGGCTGAACATGTCCCCGGCCCTTCTTGGCCCGCCCATTATTCCTTCTCTTCTTTGTCTGTTTAAATGGAAAAAGAATGACAAAGACATATCAACACAAACATCAACCATGATGAAAATTAATCTGAACAATTGTAATGAATAGTTTCTGTGTTGACATACATACAAACATTGCAGCTCTTCATCAACAGTAGAATAGCATTTCTATTTACAGTACTTGTATCACAACAAAGCTAATACTGTATTAAGCACTTACATTTATTACACCTCTGATAACCATGCACTGGAGATAAATAAGTCACCACTATAAAGACTTTTTGACTACACAACCCCTGGTTTGAAAAAGAAAGGTCAGGATCCATAAACTGCACATGCCCTATTTCAGGGTAAATTTCAGCAGTAATCATTATTTTTCTCCTTTAACAGGTATTTATCTTAAGAATAAACAAAAACTAGGAGAGACATTAGGCACAAAGGCAAATGTATAGACAGAAAGGGTTCCACTATTTGAAGATGGAAAACTAGCATTTAAGCCGCCTGGCTAGCTTGTGCCTAAATAACTGTCCTAGAAATGGACCAGTAACAGACCCAGAAGAGTTATTCCCATGTCTGAAGTGATAGCCATGTCAGTCTGCAAGAATATCCAAGAGTAAACAAAACAGCAAATATGTGTGTGTGTGTGTGTGTGTGTGTGTATTGGCACGTTAAAGACTAGCTCCTGTATTTAAATGTCAGCTTTCGTGACTTCTCTCTGTCTGATGAAGTGGACTTATTTATTTATTTATTTATTAATCGTATTTATTATCCCGCCCCAATCGGGTAAACCCGACTCTGGGCGGCTTACAGCATGAATTAAAATCACAGGTTAAAACTTAGACAATGAAAGCTCATATTTAAATACAGGAATTAGCATTTAAGGTGCCATATTTGTCTTTTTTTTTCCTGTTCTGTTTACTCAGATATTCCCATGCCTGTTGTCCTAAGATAGTGATGGTAAACCTTGGCACTCTAGCTGTTCTTGAACTTCAATTCCCAGAAGCTCTGATCAACAAGTGCTGACTTGGGCTTCTGGTAATTGAATTCCAAGAACACCTGGAGTCTCAAGATTTGTCATCATGGCTCTAGAGAGCACCAAATTATCCCAACTTTCTATTTCTGGGTATTTTATACCAGCAAAATAATGCCTCTGATTTTTGCACACCAAGACAACGGTGGCAATCAATCTGAAGTTATATCTATATTTGTGACTGTGACGTCTCTTTTGCTGATCGAAATTTACAATGGCATGTAACATGATCGCTATTCAACTATTGAAGTCTTACTGATACGTACGTGTGTTCAACTCACTTTATTCATTTGGTACACTTAGAGGGACCCCCCCCCTTTATGGATTTGCAAAGTGTTGCACGCAGGATTCTCCAAAACCTCCCATCCAAACATACCATGGCTTGTTTTAAACTATTCAAATTCATGGTTCAAAGTGGCAAAAGCTGGTGGCATGTATAAATGGAAAGAAAATATACCCGCATATAGACATAGTGAGCAGTTTCTGAGCAAAAGATTTGCGATATGCTATTGCTGACTGCACATATACTTCTATACAGTAATACCTCAGATAACATTAGTATCGAATAACACTAAAATCACATAACATTAAGCAATCTGGGGGGACGAATTGCATCGGATAACATTAAGATCCTATGGGATGCATCGGATAACAACCGCTAAAGCCTGTGTGGTTACAATGTATCTCTATGGATCCCATAGGATTTTAACATGCATCGGATAACACTAAAAATCGGATAACACCAAGACTTGTGGAACCAGGTTTTAACGTTATTCGAGGTTTTACTGTAACACTATTTGATTTATATGATTTTCATGAAGGAACATTTGTGCATTTCCCAATTCTCAACCACCATCATCCCCCTCACCATTAAATTCACCCTTCCTTCTTTTTTACCCACCATGGACGCCGCAACAGCAAGGATAGACCATTTTTTAAATAAAAGGGTTAGGGCCGTGAACGTTATATTATTCTTGTTGTTGTTCAGTCGCACAGTCGATTCCGACCCTCTGCGACCCCATGGACCACTGTCCGCCAGGCACTCCTGTCCTCCACCATCTCAACTCGCTCAGCCCTGCGCCCATTGCCTCCACAATACCATCCAGCCATCTCATCTTGGGCCGTCCCCTTCTTCTTTTCCCCTCGACCCTTCCCAGCATCAAGGCTCTCTCAAGTGAATCCTCTCTTCTCATTTGATGTCCAAAGTACTTTAGCTTCATCTTTATTATTTGACCTTCTAAGGAGCAGTCAGGGTTGATTTCTTCCAAGATTGACGTATTTGTTCTCCTCACTGTCCAGGGGACTCTCAGAACTCTCCTCCAACACCACATCTCAAAGGCGTCTATTCTTCTGCGCTCAGCTTTCCTAATGGTCCAGCTCTCACAACCATACATTGCCACAGGGAATACCATTGCTTTGACTATGCGAATTTTTGTATGCAAGGTGATGTCTCTACTTTTCACTATGCTCCCCAGGTTTCTCATCGCTTGCCTCCCAAGAATCAGTCGCCTTTTTATTTCATGGCTGCAATCTCCATCTGCAGTGAGCTTTGATCCCAAGAAAGTAAAATCTGTCACTGCTTCTACTTCTTCCCCATCTATTTTCCAGGGACTGAGAGGGCCCGATTTTCACGGGATGCGGGTTGGGGTGGTGGTAGAGAATAGGACGCCCCGCTCAAGCCATTGGGCGCCGTCTCATGGCCTGAGGAACGGCTTTTGGGCGTGTGTGTGAAGGCCTCCGCATCGCCAGGCCTGGTACTACCGGAGGGGGGGGACGGCAAGCGACGGCCTCGCCCTCACCACGACGAAGGCCGCTTCAAAGAGAGGGCCTTACCAATTGGAAGATGGCGAAGGATTTGGTAGAAAAGGGCCCCAGAATGGAGCCAGGGGGGAAGCTGACCCAGGGCCGGTGAAGAAAGGAGCGGGATACCTCAGCCCGCCATCATCTACCGTGTAACGCCTCTCCTTCCCAAATATCATCATCATCCCCCCCCTCCCTCAGCACGAGCCCCTCATATTCTCCCCCCCCCCGCTTGTGAGGCCCTCCGCCTGCACGCTACCCACCATTTCGACGCTGAGGAGGCGAAAGAGGATCCGGCTGCCTCACCGCGGTCCTTATATAACCTTTCCTCCGCCCAACGGAAGTGCTGTGACGCGTTTCCTCCAACCGTTCGCAAAGTAGACCCTCAGTCAAATCAAATCATACCCGCAGCTCCCGCCTTAATGTGATCCTCACTGGAGACAAGGATAGAGATACGGTCTAATTTTCCTCTTCCCTACTTGGTTCCGGGGCTGTTTGGTTTGGGACTCTCTTTTCTTCCTCTCTGCGGAAGGTTATGTTCAAAGGAAGGAGTGACTGGACCGAACGGCTACCAGAATAATGCATGAAAAGGGGCGGAGTCTTAGGAAACGGACGGGGAAGAGATGCATGCAGGGAGTTGTAGTTTTTCCCCCCTAAGAGGACGCGTGTCTCCGGGGAGAGTGCTCGTCTTTTGCTTGGTTCACCGTGAACTCCGGTGATCCCTGTCACGTGTCCACGGAAATCTCTGCAGATGCAGACGACGCTGGCTCTTTGGCTGTAAACAGAGATGTACGCTGTTTACGACTGGATTTTGAGCAGTCTTTCCGTACGGAAGTCTAAGGTTTAGTAGAATTCGAGGTAGTAGAATTTATACTTTGGTGGGTCAGTTCTTTTGTGTGGTTGAAAGAAGAAAGTGCAAAAACTGGCTTGAGACTTAATATCAAGAAAACCAAGATAATGGCAACAGGCCCTCTCAGTTCCTGGAAAATAGATGGGGAAGAAGTAGAAGCAGTGACAGATTTTACTTTCCTAGGATCAAAGCTCACTGCAGATGGTGATTGCAGCCATGAAATAAAAAGGCGACTGATTCTTGGGAGGCAAGCGATGAGAAACCTGGGGAGCATAGTGAAAAGCAGAGACATCAAATTGCAAACAAAAATTCGCATAGTCAAAGCAATGGTATTCCCAGTGGCAATGTACGGTTGTGAGAGCTGGACCATTAGGAAAGCAGAGCGCAGAAGAATAGACGCCTTTGAGATGTGGTGTTGGAGGAGAGTTTTGAGAGTCCCCTGGACAGCGAGGAGAACAAATAGGTCAATCTTAGAAGAAATCAACCCTGACTGCTCCTTAGAAGGTCAAATAGTAAAGATGAAGCTAAAGTACTTTGGACATCAAATGAGAAGAGAAGATTCACTTGAGAAAGCCTTGATTCTGGGAAAGGTGGAGGGCAAAAGAAAAAGGAGGTGGCCAAAAATGGCTAGATGGTATTGTAGAGATAATGGGCACAGAGCTGAGCGAGTTGAGGAGGATGGTGGAGGACAGGAGTGCCTGGAGGACAGTGGTCCATGGGGTTGCAGAGGGTCGGAATCGACTGTGCGACTGAACAACAAAATCCTTTATTTTATCAGATCAATGATTGTAATAAAGTCTCTCTCTCTCTCTCTTGTTTATTCCAGGAACTTCATCCGACTGAACCCTGAAGATTAAGACTAACAGTCGCAAAGGGTCGGAATCAACTGTGCGACTGAACAACAAAATTCATTTCTAGAAGCAGTTACAGATAATCCTGTGAAAGCAGTGAGGCTTTGGGGGGACACAAAAAGATTGGGGTACTGTATTTTTGGTCTGCAATCAGGAGTATCCTCAACAACAGCAACCATGTTGTGCCAGCTAATCTTTCTCCCACTGGTTAAGGCAGAAGGAACTATGGGAGGTGTTCACAACTTAGGGCCTGTGGGCTGGACCTGGCCTGTAGCAAAGGCCCCAGAGGCAGAAGCGGACGCGTTTACAACAGCTGTAAATGTGCATGCACAAATGCGCCCACCACGGTTTACATCAGCTTTTATGGCAGGGGGTACCCTCATGTCCAGCCCGTTCAGCACTTCTGAGCAGATGTGGTCTGGCCTGTGGCGCAGTAAGGTTGAGGACCCCTGAACTATGGAATAAATTCACCAAAGGTGACTTTGCTTTAGCAATTTCAAGTCTGAGATGGATATAGAAGAAAAAGTGAGGCTTT
Organism: Furcifer pardalis; assembly: GCA_030440675.1. Classification (NCBI taxonomy): domain Eukaryota; kingdom Metazoa; phylum Chordata; class Lepidosauria; order Squamata; family Chamaeleonidae; genus Furcifer; species Furcifer pardalis. Next base: position 35,564,726 of record CP126893.1, on the reverse strand, counting down.
TTAAAAAACACTTTGTACAATTCAAGGCCAGCTGGGTGCCCTCAGGACTCATACAGAAGAAGAAAATACTTCCCAGGAGGACCAAGAAAGAGAACACATTCTGGATTTTGTAATGGCTTTGTTAAAGTCCAGTTCAAGTGTAGATGTGTTTAGTCAGCAATTTGGTTCAAAGAATTATGTTAAACATACTGGTGACTGCATAATCGGCCTGCCTGCATTCTTTGGTGGATTCAAACTTGAACTCCTTTTCCTCTGGAGTTTTCCTTGTTGATTTGTTTGGAAAGGAGCCCAGATGTCTCTAACATGGAGACTTATCATACTGTGAAAGACACTGGCTACAGTATAGTGCTGAATGGGCCTCTTTCAGATGAAGGCTTCCCTAACATCTTCAGAAGAAAATCTGGAATGACAAACTGTTTTTTACAGATCATAAGCATCCGAGGATACCCAGTGTAGTGTAATGGATAAAGTAATGAACTAAGACTTGGGAGGGAAGCCTGGATTTCAAATTCCTGCTTGGCCACAGAAACCTATTTGTGTTTTAGAACTGGTAAAACCACTCCTTAAAAATCTCAGTTACTGTACTGTACTTTGAAAGCCTGCTAGAGTCAGTATAAATCAGTTCTGACTTGAAAATGCATAGCAGTATCTGCAGATTTTTAGGAAAAGCTTTAGATCTGCTCAACCAATTAAGGTATATCAGAAAACAAAATACTAACTACATATCAGAAAACCACAGACGACTACTATTCCAAAAAATGCAACCAATTCAGTTCATAGAGTCCCAGCACAAGTGGGATGCTATGAACTTCAGAGCTCTGAAATGTTATGAGTCATTGCAAAAACAGAATGCAGGACTAAACATGCCTTTGGTCTGATCATTATCAGGGTTCTTATGTACTGCTGGTGCATATTGTAAATGGTACAGTAAAACAGGTGAACGATACTGCAGTAGCAATAGCTGTTTCACATGCTTGCTAAGAATGAGTTGCAGTGTGGGTAAATCTCAGGAGCTATATGAATCCTTTGTATATACAGTCAAACCTCACATAAAGAGCACCTCGCTTAAAGAGTAACTCACTTAAATAGCAGAATTTTCTCTGAATATTTGCTTCGCTTAACAAACAAAACCAACCCAAAACTCATTAAACAAATAAATTGGGGTTCGCAATCCCCTCTCCCACCAGAAGTCACAACTGGTCACTTACAATGGTGTTTCGCTTAAAGAGCAAACTTGCTTAAAGAGCAATCCTGTGGATCACATTATGCTCTTTAAGTAAGGTACAACTGTACTGTATTAGCTTAGCTATATGGCTCACTTCATTAGCACCCTTTAAATATGGCAGCAAACAACTGTAATAGGGTTTCAAATACTCATTTTAAGAGATAAGTCGAAGAAACGCCAACGACGCCGCCGCACCAGACGCCGCCGCCGCCGCTGCACCCTCCCGGCCCCCGTCACCGGCCAGGAGGAAGATAAAAGGGGCCTCCCTCGGCCACCCGGCCTTGAAGGGAGAGAACTTGGGGGTCTTGGGCGGCTATAGAGGACTCAATAGGGGGGTTGGTTGGTGGGATATTGTTTTGTTTTGTATGGAAGCCGCCTAGAGTCAGGTTCGCCTGAGTGAGGCGGGGTATAAATTTGAAGAATAAATAAATAAATAAATAATATACAATGACATTAAAAATGTGTCAGCATTGCTCATGTTGTGGGCTTCTCAATTATATGTGCCAGCATCAGATGCAGAATACTTACATGCTGCATGTATAAACTTTAAATTAGCGGTCCCCAACCTTTTAGGACATGAGGGATACATGAAAGTGCCCAGTGCTTCAAGAGAGCCCCCTTTTAAACCCGATGGAGAGAACTTGGTCCATGAAAGCTCACAGTTAAATACAGAAGTTAGTCTTTAAGGTGCCACAACACTTTTTGGCTTTATTTTTTGGCTGTTTTATTTACTCTCAGACATCTTCAACCAAAATCTAACAAAATTATTAACCTGTCAATTTAAAGATCAAAAGTAAACATTCAGAAGTCAATGAAGAAATGTTAAGGTCACCTGAGCTGTTACCTAGCAAGGCACCCAGACTGGCCAAAATGCCAGTATGGAAAATAAGACACAGAGGGGTCTGACAGGGCAAACTACAGAGAATGGAAGAAACAATGTTGCTGTTGTGTATTTTTTTTAAGAAAGTGACAGAAAAACTGGCAGTAGATGGAGCCCCACAAAGCAGGGAGAAAAGTGTGGTTCTGAGGGGAAATGCCATGAGGGTGATGGCAGTAAGAGCCTGGGGGCTGGGAGGTCACAGGTGTAAATGAGATGGAGTTACTTCCAGGTGCCCTGCTTTGGACCACCAAATGTCCATCAACTCTGAATGGAATTGTATGTCGGTGTACAAATGAAAAAGAGAGAACCAAGTACTGTACAGTCTTTAATTTCCTGTAGGACCAAAAGCAGCAGCAGAAAAATTACACATATATTAATATTTAAGATTAAAAGAACCTTTTAAAAAACAAAACCCAGATATTTTATTTTCTAATTAATCTGAGAATTCAGAGAAAACCTTTGAGCCTATTTGAATTTATTTCACCCTTTGGTGAATTCTTAGATAAATAAATCCACCTTTGTCTGGCATCCCTCCAAAGCAGATGGAACATTTCTTTGTTCAGTGTCTTCTGTAAATTTGACTTCTGCTCAGTTTTATAGCCAGTTGCCATTACTCCACTGGATGAAGTTTTATAGGTTGAGATTAGGCGGGGGAGGGGAGGAGGAAGATATAGTAGGTGTCGGCATCAAGGAACGTAGTGAGAAAGTAAGATACAATTTGCAGTTGGGGAAACCCGCTGCAAAAGAATATCACAGCAACTTGTATGATCTGGGAATCGGAGTCGTAGCTACCGCCGTATCTGCCGTATCAATTATACGGGGGCCCCGGGCCATGGGGGCCCCCAACGTGCGTAAGCAAAACAAATCTTTACCCTTCCTAAGGGCCCCCAAACAAATTTTTATACGGGGCCCCACCAAGGCACGCTACTCTTCTGCTGGGAATGGTCCGGTGCGGGGCGGGCGGGGGAGGCATGATCCATCCTCGGAGTGGACGGGCTGTGATGGTTTTTGAGAAGCGTGCGCTCCGGTGTCTAGTCATGCCTGCCACATGACCACGGAAACGTCTGCAGAAGTAGACACTTTGAAACAGAGATGAGCACTGAACTCTAGAGTCGGATACGACTGGCTTTCGAGCAAGAGTGACCTTTACCATGCCAGGAGAACGGGCTGTGTCAGTTAAGGTGACATTCAGCCCAAAGGACGTGATTTCCCTGAGCCCGGAAAGCACTCGAGTTTAGTTTCGCAAGCCCAAGCCTGTTTGGGGCATCGCCAGGCGACTTCGCCCGCTGCCAGACCAAGTCGTCTCGAACTATTCTCCATCACCACACGTCCTCCTTCGTGCCGAAAGGCAGGCGTCAAGCGCAAAAATTGACTGGCAGCCCGATCCTCAAACCAGTTAAACCGGAGCCCTCGGACTTAAGCCGGCTTAGCCCTATGGAGCGAGCGCTAAGCCCTGGAGAGGCCCAGGAGGAAGCCGGGTGGGGGGGGGGGGGCGATGCCATACAGCCGAGGCTCCATCCATCCATCCTGCTCCGCCCTGGATTAAAAACCTCCGGATTTGAATTTTATTAAAGGGAGCGGGGTGGGGGTGCTGTAGGTCGGCCGGTCGGGAGAGAGAGAGCGATCGTCTGCAGGGCTGGAGGAGAGCCTCGTGGGGCGGGCAGGGGGGGTTTTGTCTGCTTGGCGGAGGCAGGAGCGCGGTGGGGACGGCGGTGAGTTTTTTGGCCGAGGCGGCGGGAAGCTCCGGCGCTGCGCGGGGAAAAAAGCGAGCCCAAAACCAGGCGGAGCCGCGGAGCTCAGGATCGGGTTGGTCGGAAAAGGGGGGGGGGGAAGGTTTAGGAAGAGGAGAGACGTGATGCACGAGGAGATCCGGGCGGCGGCAGGGGTGCAAAAGACTCTCCTGGGGCGGAATTCCTCCCTAGATCTGTGTCGAGGGGGGGGTCCCTCCTTTCAGTCCCCAGGGATCCGGGGGACCCAGTGTCTCTGGAGTTGCAAAGCCCTGGCGCGTCTTTGCCTCTTTCTTTGGGGCCTATTATTCCGTCCCGCCGCCCTCGCTTCCTTTGTCCGGCATCCCTGTTGGGTGGCCAGCCCTCGGCCCGCCTCCCCACCCCGCCCCTGCCCCCCCGCAGCTGGCACGGGGGATTTTTTCAAAAGCCGCGAGAAAGGAGGCGCTTCTTCCTCCCTGAGGAGGACTCTCCCACCCCACAACACCCAGACACACACCGTGGGGAAACACCCCCCCCGTCCCCCCCAAGACAGAATTTTTGTTCCCTTCTTTATCCAGGGGAAGGAGGGACTCCCAGGGTGCCTAATATTTAACCCCATGAATGCCCCCTTTTTTTGGGGGGGGGACTCCCTCGAGGGGAAAAAAAAAGGCGGGAGTTCTAAACTGGGGTTTTCTTTAACCGGGTCCCCATGCTTTTGTGAGTTTGGCCAAGCTCGCCCTTTTTCTTTCTCTTTGTGATTTCCACTTCTAGCCACTCACAGCGGCTGGAGGAGTAAATAAAGGTCTATTGGACCTAGTTAGTTGGGTTCCGTTAGGGCAGGGGCGCTCAAACTTTCTGGGCCGTGGGCCGCTCACGTGGTTCCTCCCGCCAGAAGTGGAAGTACAACCCGCCTTGCCATCTGTTTCGCAACAGGATGAGATAGTTTTTGAGCTGCCCTTTTCTCTGCTTAAACCAGGGGTGCCCAAACTACGGCCTGTGGGCCAGATCCAGCCCTCCCCGACACCGATTCGTCCAGCCCACGCCGCCCTCGTCGCGTGTTTTACTTCCACTTCTGCGAGCAATGACGGTGGTACAGGCCGGATGAATTGGCACTGGGGGCCAGATCTGGCCCATGGTCTGTAGTTTGGTCACCCCTGCCTTAGGAGCACCCTAAGACCCAAAAGCGGCCCACGCCCTCCCATCACACCCCAATCTCTTCTGGCTTGGTAAGCAGTTCCAACGCTGCCGATGCAGATGGAAGGCTGGGCCTGGGGTGCCCTGGTGGGGTTGTCTTCCCAAGAAGGGGAGGCGGGTGGGCAGGCGAGCTCCCCTCTGCTGCTGGGCAGAAACGCATTTCCTTCCTGAGCCGATTATGGACTCTGCATGCTTAGCCTGCGCTCGGTCTCTTCAGACAATAACATCTCTGTTTGCCTTCTGTTCCCGTGCCTGCTCTTGGCGGGCTATCGTGTCTGAGGAGAGACATGAAAGAGAGAGAGAAAGGAGGTGGTGGGGAGAGAGTAAAAATCCGAAGGAGAAAACAACCCTGCCTCAGAAATATCTACACACACACACCACCTCCCAACACTCCCTGAATGTCTGGGAATGATAAAAGTGCCCCTGTGGCCACCCAGGGACTGGGTTGTCTAGAAGGGCCAGGGAGGTGAGAGACAGATCACACTGCAGGTGTGCAGTTTGAGCAAACTGGGGTGAGGGGATAGGAAGGCCCAGCTGGACATTCATAGGGAAGCCCCTTGGTCCCCTATGGTGCTCCCAGATCATCATCATCATCATCTTTTTAACATGAGCAAACATATTGTCCTAGATGAGACAATAAACTCTCACAGCCAACAAGATGGAGGAGGCCTGAAGAAGTGGAAGGGAAGTTCAGACTGCGTCCCTTTCTCCATAACTTTCCCAACAGGCTGCTGTTATTGTGCTATTGGTGCAGAGTTCCTACCTAGAAAACAATCTGAATTTGAATCCAGGGCACACCACAAGATGGCAGGATAGTGGGTAGCTGTGTGTGTCTCTTGGTCAATATCCTCTGCCTAGAAGTTCCCCATGCCATCAAAGAGGGACTTGCCTCTTGCTCACCCTTTTAGGCCTGCTAGTCACTGGACTCCTGACCTCTGAACATGAATACATTCCCCCTCCTCATTGGATCTTTGCCAAGATTGGAAGGCTGGGACTGGGCAAAGCAGAACTCTTAGGTGGTGGGAGATTTGGCTTCCAGGCGGACATTGGCTCTCCTTTCCTCCTGTTGCTTTTTGTAGAACCCACTAGATGTCTCTCCAGCATCTTTTAACTGTTCATCTAACAAGACCCCCCCCCCCCAAACACACACACCCCAGCTTGTATATTAGGCACCCTTTTGTTCCTCTTCAGAGTTTACATTTTTGCAGAAATCCATTCTGGAATGTGTCCTATTTGGTTATTTGGTACATTTATATCCTGCCATTTCTTAAAGTGAGCTCAAAACAGCACGTATGACTCTCCTCTTGTGTGTCCCCCTCCCCCCTTTGACCCTGTGAAATGGGCCAGTCTTAGAAATTGTGATAGCTCACAGCTTCAACATTTCATGACTAAACAGGGTTTTGAGACTAAGGTCTCCCAAGTCCTTGTTTTTGTTTTTTTAAATATAACATAATATAATAACATCTTAATTCAGTTATTTTCAATGCATTCAATGTCTTAACCATACTATTTATATTCATATATACTATATACTTTCACATTTATATAAATTATCCTCTTTCAACATGATGTTACAAATTTGTTATGTTTTTTTTTCTTTTTTTAAACATAATACATATAACACCCTGTGCACTAAGGTCCTTGAGTCTACCAGCCATCCCTTTTACAACTCAGTCATTCTGCCAAAAATACATTGTATTCGGTGCAGGTTTTTCACCTTTATTTTCCCTCAATATATATTGCAACCAAGGTTTCCAAATGTCCCAAAATCTATTTTGTTTTATTAACCCCCTTTTTATATTTAATTCCCATGTAAGTTTTTCATTTAGCGCCATGTCCCAAACTTCGGTATACCATTTACCAATTTCTAAGTTCATATCACCTTTCCAGTTTCTGGCCACTTGTCTTGCCAACGTTAAGAAAATAGATAATAACTCTTTTTTATTTTCCTCTAAGTTCAATCTGTTAGTAAAACATTTTTTTCACTCAACTTTAACTCTAACCACTCTAATTTAACTCTAACCGCTCTAATTACAAGACTACAGTGGCTTTCTTTTGTCTGTTGCTACACAAGGGTTCCTGGCATGTTGGGTTGTTCCAAGATGTTTTGCTTCCCAAGTTAGGACAGCAAGTCCACTCAAATAAGTTATAGTATCCAAGTTTTTTTGCCGCATAAGAAAGAACATTGGGCCCAAGTGATACATCAGTTTGGTGAGAGACCCAGAGGGACATGACTCCTATGTTATTCCACCTCTACCTTTCAGCAAGGCTGGGGAATTTGTGGCCCTCTGGGTTTTGCTGAGTTGGGATGCCAATCAGCATAGTCCGTGGTAGAGGATGATGAGGACTGCCAGTTCCAGGGTCCAGCTCCCTACAGAGATATGGATGACCTTTGATAGAATATTCATATGGGAAGATGTTATGTTCTTCTCTGAGAGCTGGGAGTAGAGGAAGGAGACAGTTCACTTTTCTTAGACCAATAAAGACCAGGCTTAAGCCCTGTCTCCCATAATTGAAATGCAGTGGAACCTGCATGTTCTACGAGACATTTCTTACAGTGAAAATTACTTTAACCAAAATGCGGTTTCCCATAGGAATTCATTGAAAACCAATTAATCCGTTCCAGAAGTCTGAAAATAATAATAATAATAATAAAACCATTTTTTTTCCTGTTGAAAACTCTTTCTAAAGTGGCAAAAATCCAAGGTACACTTTATGAAGAGTTTTGAACAGAAAAAATGGTGGGCTTTTTGGGGTTTTTTATTTTTGCTTTTTTTCTGACCTTCAGAACAGATGGAATTGGTTTTCAATGCATTCCTATGGGAAACCATGCTTTGTGCTCTCTAGTGGCCAGCTCTGGTAATGACCTGGCAGTCAGCTGTTAGTTCCCCCACCACTCAACTATCTTTAAGCTGCCAAAATGCACAGAAAATGCGACAAAAATTTCAAGAAACAGAGTGAAATAGCTCCAAATACCCCCCCCCCGGCCACCATGGAAAGTGGCAGGGGGTACCCAAGCAGCCAAAAAAAGCTTTCTTATGTGAAATATATCTGTTAACGGAGCCACTATTTTCCCTGGATTTCCTTTCGCTAATGGACTACTGTATTACATTAACCAAACTGTTCGTTAACTGAGGTTCCACTGTACAGTGATTTATAAAAGCAAGTGAGTCCAGATATGTCCCCAACTCACAGTTCAAAAGCAAGAATTTGGAACAGAGGCAACCTGTCAAAAGAACCAATACTGGCTTAGGTGTAAATCAAGTTTATCAGGTCATAATGTAGGGTCTGCATAGGTAAAATCTTTATGTAGCAAAGACGGTGTATGTCTCTTGCTCTTCTAATTCACACAGTAGATTTACTTTCTGTTGCATTTATGAAACTATCAAGAGTTTTCACATCTTTGCTACTTTATACATTTATACATTTAAACTTTGTTCTAGAACAGATACGATTTGTCAATATGGAGGGCCATGCTCTGTATCTGGCTCCAATGTGGCCTGGATTCTGCTGTGTTAAATGTATCCTACTTTTTTGTCAGTCTGTCATCACACAGTTCACTTAGCCATTTCTTCTTGTTCTAGCTTACCTCACAGATCTAGCTAACCTGTTCTAGCTTACCTCACAGATCTAGCTAACCTGTTTTGAGGAGGGATGGGGACAAATAACCTTAGCTACATTGTCCTGAACTCCTTGGAGGAAAATTGGAACCCAATGGTAATAAGGGTATGTTTTGTTCCCTTTTCTCCTCAGGAACAGATCCAGAGGAGGAGTTCTAGTTGAGTGAATGACACAGCCTGGCCTCCTGGTTCAAACCCACATTCAATGAGCTGTCCCAAGTAGTGGAGAGTGGCTGTGGGGTGCCGGGGACTGGAAGTCAAACTTGAGCAAATGTAAGTCTGTCTCCAGGGAGATAAAATGAGGACATCGCTGTAGGAAGTAGCCGTCCTGGGTCTCTAAGTTCAAGCAGGCTTCGACAGCCATAAAGGTGAGCCTTGTTGTGAAGATGGAGAAGAAGTCTCCAGCAGGCCCTGCAGGCAGCTTAGAAGGAGCGGGAAGAGCCTGCTTGGGAATCCAGCCTGGCATCCTACGGGAGCTACCGCGTTGGGCCATGCTGTGCCAGGAGAGTGGACCTTACCGCCTACAGTCCCAATGGCAGGATTTCCTGAACTCCATGCAGCCCCCTCCCACGAAATGGGGGAACCCGCATCTGCCAGAGCTTACCTCCTGGGATGATCTGGTCACCTTTGAGAGGGCTTTGGGGGCTTGCCCATGGCCTCGGGAAGCCGGGGTGGCCCATCTAATGCCAGCCTTGAGTCCAGACGCACAGCAAGCATTAGGCACCCAACACCCCAGAGGCAAGAGAGACTATGGGAAGGTGAAGGCCATCTTCCTTCCAGGAAACACCACCAACACGGAGCTCCATCGGCAGCGCTTCCGGCAGTTTTGCTACCAGGAGGCCGAAGGGCCCCGCGAAGTTTGCAGTCGCCTGCGGGAACTCTGCCATTGCTGGCTGGAGCCTGAGAGTCGTACGAAAGAGCAGATTGTGGAGCTGCTGATCCTAGAGCAGTTCCTGACCATCCTGCCAGAAGAAATCCAAAGCCAGGTCAGGGAACGTAGCCCTGAGACCTGCGCCCAAGCCGTGGCCCTGGCCGAAGGCTTCATCTTGAGGCAGCAGGAGGAACAGGTCAGACTCATCCCTTTTGGGTGGGGGTGGAAAGAAAGCACCAGAGGAAGGAGCCTCGCTCTTGCCCTCTCTGTCCCTGGGGGAAGTGTGATACCCTGTTGGCATGTGATTGACCTGTAGGGAAATTTTGGAGAGGTAAACAAAGAGCCTCCACTACAGGACATGATACAAATCAGTAGTGTATAATGTGGCAGCGAGCAGGAATGCATGTTATTTTAGGTTACCACTGAGGATAAAGAAGCATAAAATAGGATCATCCCAGCAGGTTGAAAACAACAGCAAACTTGATGCCACTTCTTCTTTTTCCTTGGTGGATTTTCCTACCTTGCCACCGCAGCTTTGCCAAGGCAGCTCATGGCTTCTTTACACAGAGCACAGCCAAGCACAGAATTTGCAATACTGACAATTAGCAATTGCAATTACATTTGTATACTGCTCCATGGTGCTTAGTGGATTTTCTGGGCGGTTCACAAGATAATTAGCATTTTGTCCCCAAATGCTGGGTACTCATTTTATTGACCTCAGAAAAATGGAAGGCTGAATCAACCTGGAACTCATTCAGGACTGAACTCACAACTTAAGTTGTTTCGGCTGCAGGACAGCAATTTAACCACTGCGCCACCAGGGCTCTTATGGCCAAGTTCTTACCTGTATGTGTAGTTCTTCAACTGGTCATCTGTGAGTTCACACACACCGGTCCTCTTGCAAAGACAACCCTCAGAAAACTTTGAGAGCTGATCAGTCATTAGTCCACTGCTTCAGTGTGCATGCTCTTGCACCCAACATCTGCTCCTCAGTTCCTTTCCCGCATGTCAGACAGAGGGGAGGTTGGATGGGTTGTATGAATCCACAGACGATCATTTGAAGAACTACAGCTACAGATGATCAACCTGTCCTCCTCCTTCATGGTCGCTGTAATTCACATGCATGAGTGACTCACTAGCTCACTTACCTGCTGGTAGGAAGTCAACCCAGTAACTGTGATAGTACAGCATGGCCAAAAGAATTGCATCTGGTCTCGTTCTAACATCTGACCCACATTGCCTCGCAAATGTCAGTGGTTGTGACCACATTGCAGGTTTATCTATGTAGAGTTGGACATTTTTAAAGAAAGTTGTGAATGCTGCCCTTGTTAAGCTGTGCAATGTGATTCAAAGGTGAGGACAGGTGATACTTTTATTGGGCCACTAAAAAAGAGAATAGTCAGCTAGCTTTTGACATAAATACATCTTCCTCAGACTGTGCATCAAAATATTATAGACAGTCCCTATATATGTGAGTCCTAGAAATTCTTAGCACTTGTGTGTACCTATCTGGTTTTCAAAGGTAAGCCCAACAAGTTGACTATCAAACAGCATTGTAGGGTGAGGATTTCCCTGTGTTGGCTGTTGTTTGGATTTCACATCCCAGTTTCTTAAACAAAGGCAGTGATGGGCAGCAACAGGTTCGGACCAGTTCACCAGAACCGGTAGTAACTTTTCCCAGTGTCCTGGGGAACTGGTAGTGGCTTTTGGGGGAAACCACCTTCAGGGGTTACCTTTTAGCTGGTTCCCCCACTGTGCATGCACGCCAAGCACTTGGTGTGCATGTGTGCCTACAGCGCTTGGCGGCATACATGGCCTTCTTGCTCTCCTCCCAAGTGGGGAGGAGGAAGAGAAGCTGCTAGCCTGAAGCTCCCTATAGGTTGAGTATGTGTATGTGTGTGTTTTAATGGGTATTTATTTTTAATTTGCATTTTTATTTGTTTTATGCATAATTGATGTGTATTTTTGTGTTTTATGTCTAATTAATGTGTATTTATTTTTAATGTGTATTTTTATGTTTTATGTGTATTTAATTTCTATTTTGTGTTTTTATGTCTATTTAATGTGTATTTATTTTAATGTGCATTTTATGTGTTTCATGTGTTTTTATGTCTATTTAATTTTTATTTTTATGTGTACTTATTATTATGGGTTTTTTATGTTGGCTCCACCCACATCACTGGCTCCACCCATGACATTGGCTCCACCCATGATGTCATGATGTTGGCTCCACCCATGATGTTGGCTCCGCCCACAGTGTGGTAGTAAAATTTTTGGTTGCCCACCACTGAACAAAGGACTCTAGTTGAATTACTCTTCATACTTTCTGAAGGGAAGATGTTTTACAAGTTCTTATGGAAGAAGGATCAGCCAAACCACCCAGTAAACCTGGCACTGGGATGACACTGGACATTTTTTTAAAAAATGTTACTAAATGTGAGATGCTGGAAGATAAACTTGTTGCTGTTAACATTTAAACCTGGAAAAAATGTTTAATTCATTGCATTAACATCATTAAATTGCAAATCAAAACATTAGTTTTAAAAATAGCAATGGGGTTTACACAGGATGGTATGCAAGTTGTTCCCATTGACACGTATAGTATATTTGTTCTTCGTGGTCTCTGTGAATCATACGTGGGTGCTTCTGCACAGTGCAAAAATCATCAGAACATTCCAGGGCTTAAAGAAAAAAACTGTTAGAACAACCCTCAGTCTTCTGACTGGTCGGTGTCCCTGTGCCTAGCAGTTATCTTTCGGTTACCTTCACCTGCCCACTAAGGAGATCCATAGGAATTTTCAGTAAGAGCTATTTTCTACCTGCCCAATTGGAATTCTACCTGCCCTTTTGGAATTCCACCTCATCATCTCCTTCATTGTTGTCTTCCTTCCCTTGTTATGAGTCATCTAAAAATATTTAATAGCGTTCATTGTTTTAAGGCCTTCTCACTTTTTATGACCCTGGCAGGCATGTTTAAAAAAGCATGACTCATGGGGAAACAAAATCCTTCCCCACGGACAGACATTCTGAGTGCTTATACTGCCTTGGTAAGGAGCACCAGATGCGGACTTTTCAACAGAGCTGAAAATTAGGAAAAGTTGAGATTAAAAACCTGCTGTCTTGTCTCACATTTCACATCTGAGATAAACTGCTATCGGTGGTTGGATCATTATCCCAATAAACACCTTCTGTCCTGATGGTGTGTACTTTTTAGTAGATACCTTCCAAAGAAATCATCGTGGAGGTATAAAGTGGAATGTTTGGACCAAATAGGCCTTTGATTTACTCAAACTCTGTCCTGGGGGAGGGAGGAAGCACTCCCATTGGGCTGCTGGGCAGAGGGGCAGGGCATACTCTGTGATGGGGTCACTGTATGGGTGCCAACAGAGAGGGCTCCAAGTGCCACCATGGCACACGTGCCATAGGTTCACCACCACTGGCATAAGCATTCATGGACTTCAGGTGTGGGTGAATATGAAGAAGAGGACTACAGTCTCTCTCTATTATCGAGTACACTTACCACGGAAAAACTTTGTGATAGGAAGTTCCATTATTTCTTTTCTTTAATTTTTTTCAAAACACATATAAAAATATACACATAAAATATTGTTTTTCTTTTCCACCTTCTTATTTCAGGGACCAGAGCCATCCCAAGAGATGGCTGTGGATTTTTCTGATGCCAAGAGGACACTGTTGAATGTTGGGCAGAGACGGCTTGGCAGGGAAGCCAGAAAGCAGAACAACGGCAACACCTGTTCTTTAGGTAAGGGTAAAACCAGGACCGCGTATCCCATCATGAATCAGAAAGTATCTGTTACATCTTTTAGGGATGGATTCTTGTCATAGGTTGACTCCTGTCTCTCAAGATGGTTTCAGAGATTGATTGCCGAGACAGTCCCGCTTCTCCCTATGAGCAATATCTTGTAGAGGTGGCTATTTTTGACAACTGTTCTGAACCTTGGCTGGCCTAGGAAGCTTGGCTTTCCGGTGAGAATCAACAACAGGTCTTATGTATTACCAGCCTTTGCTGACTTCTCATCTGTTTGCGATCACTACTGCATTTTACTCCTATATTGCGGTTGTCTTTGTTTAAAGTATCCGTACTGATTTATTTAGTATTTTTCCTTTGTATTATCTTTCTTTTTTACAGTGGCTCTTGTCTGAGTTCTATATTACTGTAAGCTGGCTAGACAGCTTAGTGGTTTAGGTATCCAAATGTTAGGAGAAGATACATCCTGTGCAGTCTTAGGGAAGCTGCATAGTCCCAGGGTGCCCCAAAAGAATAGGGCAGTAAATCACTCCTGAGTATTCTCTATCTAGAAAACCTTAGGAAAATGTAATTAGAAATAAAAGCAATGGAGAAAAGATACGTGAAGCATTTTTGGGTGTATGTTAATTCATAGCTCTTTAAATGGATGAATTAAAGCTTTTGAGTTGCAAAATAATAATAATAATAATAATAATAATAATAATAATAATAATAATAATAATAATAATAATAATAATAATAATAATAATAATAATAATAATAATAATAATAATAATACCTCGGATAACGCTAAGACTTGGTTCCACAAGTCTTGGTGTTATCCAATTTTTAGTGTTATCCGATGCATGTTAGAATCCTATGGGATGGATCGGATAACGTTAAAGCTCCATAGAGATACATTGTAACCGCACAGGCTTTAGCGGTTGTTATCCGATCCATCCCATAGGACCTTAACGTTATTCGATCCAATTCTCCACCCCAGATTGCTTAACGTTATGCGATTTTAGCGTTATCCGAGGTATTACTGTAATAGGATTTGTTTGCCGCCCACTCAACAACGCCCACTCGACATGCTTCTGAGTTTTGTTACAGAACTTGAGATCCATGGTCCCATCGGTGACGACACTCATTGCTGCGTGGAAGCCTAACTGCTTTCTTGTCATAGTATCCCAGACTAGAGCAGCCTTATTTCAGCCTGGCAACTCCCAGATGCATTGGACTACAACTCTCATGACCCTTCAGCCGTCAAGGGCCTTGCTGGAGGAAAGCTCTATGGGAGGGAGGCAGTGATGGGCAGCAAAAGGTTCGCACTGCCCTGGCAGGAGGTTAGGAAAATTGGGTGGCCTCTGGGCAGAGGGGTGACAAAATTGGGTGGCCTTTGGACAGGGTTTTTTTTTAGCAAAATTGGGTGGCCACACCCACCTCCCTGCCCTGCCCTGTTAGGTTTTGTCCCTACAAGTGGTTCAAGGTCTCCCTTGCTCAAAAGCCAGTCATATCCCACTCTAGGGTGCAGTGTTCATCTCCATTTACACCCAAAGAGCCAGTGCTGCCTGTGTTTGTAGATGTATACATGGCCATATGGCAGGGATGACTAGATCTCCCACAATGTAGGCTCCGCCCACAGTGTGGCAGTGAATTTTTTTTGCTGCCCACCACTGGAGGGAGGTGGTGCTCCCCTTTCCACTTTAACCCAGACTAATGCTGCCTTTTGCTTTCCTGAAGGTGCCCATCTTGTGGGTGGAAGCCAGAAGGAGCACAAAGAGGAAGAGTCCAGGACTGAGGAGGAAGAGGAGGAGAGCGTACCACCCCCAGCTCCTGAGGGGACCCAGAGAAAAGAAAAAGCTCACCTCTGTATCGAGTGTGGCAAAAGCTTCACACGGCCCTCAGACCTGGCGAAACACCTGAACGTTCACACGGGAGAGAAGCCGTACCTGTGTGTTGAGTGTGGGAAGAGCTTTAGTCAGCTCTCCCACCTGACCAGGCACCAGAAGATCCACTCGGGGGAGAAGCCCCACATCTGTTCCGAATGCGGGGACACCTTCAGCCAGCGGGCCTACCTGGTCAGCCACCAACGGAGCCATTCGGGAGAGCAACCGTACCGCTGCTCCTACTGCCAGAAATGTTTCAGCCACCAGTCAGCGCTTAAGATACATGAGCGGAACCACATGGGCCAGAAACCCTACGCCTGCCCCGACTGTGGGAAACGGTTTGTCTCTTCCTCCTCCCTCACTACCCACCGGCGCATCCACACGGGAGAAAAGCCCCACGCCTGTGGGGTGTGTGGGAAAAGGTTCATCCAGCACTCCAACCTAGTCTCCCACCAGAGGACTCACTCCGGGGAGAAGCCCTTCTCCTGCAAAGTGTGCGGCAGAAGGTTTGCCTACCCTTCGGACCTCACCAGGCACCAGAAGATCCACACGGGAGAGAAGCCGTACCCCTGCGAAGAGTGCGAGAGGAGGTTCACCAGGCTCTCTGACCTGATCACGCACCAGCGCATCCACACCGGAGAAAAACCCTACTGCTGTCTTGAGTGCGGGAGGCGCTTCAGGCAGAGGGGAGTGCTGGTAAAACACCAGAAGTGCCATTCGAAAGAGGGTCCTCTAAGCAGTGAGGTGGTGCTGGCACCAGAGGCTCAGGCCGACAAAGATTTCAGCGCTCGCGAGGTAAAGCGGCAGAAAGAAGAACTGAAAAACCACTCAGGGTCCAGCTCAGTCCCTTCTCCCGGCCCCTGAGGTCTGTTCTTCCCACAGGACTGTGCAGGGGGTCCAGAAATCTCATAATTGGACACAAAAAATATATTCATGCTGCTCCTTTCCCGTCCTTCTTTGGTGCTGACTGAAACCTGGTCACAAGAGTTGGAGGCTCTTGCCAGGGCTGTTCAGTGCCAGGGAGTTCTGTGGACAGAGAGGTGAAGCACAAGAGAATCACCTTGTCCATTCCCTCCTTCATGCCACTCTATTTCCTGCTGACCTTTGGAAGAAGCTGGGAGGATACCGTTTGCGCTGGACGCAGCGACTGGAACAAAGCATTTCGAAGTAACGAGCCCATTCTTTGTCGGCTGAATGAAACAGGCGTAGGATCTCTCCTTCAGGAAAGACAGCTCCCTGCCCCCTTCAGAGAGAGCGAGAGAAGATGAATGCCACCTCTTATGCATGCATCCAAGGAATGGTTGAGCGAATTATCGTTTCAGCTCCACTCAGTGTTGTTTGGAGAGGGGGGAGAGTGGAGATGTTATTATAAGGGAACAACCAGCCTGGGTCTAGAACCGTGGTTCCCAACACGTGGCACACACCCCACAGGAGGGCAATTTGAGAATGAGTTATTAGCAATGAATGGCCTTTTAAGCTTCTTTCACGTGAATAGGAGTTCACTTTTTAAATAATAAGAATTATATGTCACAAGGGGGGCATCAGGATTTTAGAGCTGTTTAGGCGGTGGCATGGCCCAAGAAAAGGTTGGGAACCGCGACTCTAGAGACTAGAGTTAGATCCCTAGGACCAGTGGGGTTAGGCCAGTATATTGGGAGTCACCACTCTCTTATAGTGTAGGCGTAGTTTTCAAACTGAAGAGCTGGTCAATCAAGATAAAATGATGGACCTTCTCACTCTTGCCCTAACCTCCTAACACGTAGGGCAGTTGTACCAGAGCTTCATAACAATATGGGGGATTGCCTTAGGTGGAGTTTGGCCACAGGTACGGTCCAGTCTGACTGGTTGTGGCTCTTAGGCTCTCAGGTGGCTCTTTTCTCCCCCGACTTGCTTTCTGAAATGATGTAAAGGGAAATGGAGGGGACGGGACCTAGAACTCTAGGCAGGCAAAGAGAAGCCTCTGCCCGGACATCAGGCTCCTGCACTTGGAGAAGGTAGAGCTCAGGCCAGAATTTTCTCTTTACAAGGGCCAAGAAGCCGAAAAAGCAGCCCCTTATGTACATTGTCCACTTTGTCTACTAGAAGGTTGGCCAGTTTGCCTGTGCCTCTCAGTGCGGAGGGAGGTAGCGTGAAGAAAACTGTCACAAACAAATGAGCCCTCTTGGTTAAGGCAGAGGTAGATGAGGCTGTCATATGCAGAGAGAAGACAGAGGGAGGGACCGAGTCGAGGAATGCCTTGGTTTCAGTGTTAAATGGTTGCATCCTAGCTCTACACTGTGCCCCGTTTCATGTTTCCTTCTGGAGGTGAAGGAGCGGCCAGAGATGGTAGATGCATTCAGGGCTGGCAGGTTGATGCCAGCAACACCCACCCATAGGGGAAATGGTGCTCTTTCAGTAGCAAAGGTTTGGCTTGGGCAAGAGATGCTGAATTTAAGCCCCAGTGGGACCAGCTGAAGCAAGGATTACTGAAGGTGGATTTTGCATACTAGGTGAATCCTGGCAAAGGTAGCCACTTTTTATTCTTCACTGCCAGTTAATAAGGTTGCCCTTTGTCAGAATACCCCTTGCTTTAAATCAGGGGTGCCCAAACTATGGCACGTGGGCTGAATGCGCCCCCTGATGCTGTGCCGCCCTTGTATGGGCAGATTTTCCTTCTGCTTCGGGGAATGATGAGGGCAGTGTGGGACAGATGAATTGGCATCGGGAATGGATCCGGCCCACAGGCCATAGTTTGGGCACCCCTGATTTAAGCAGAGAAAGTGTCAGCTTAAAATCTATCTCATCCTGTTGCAAAACAGATTGCAAGGTGCAGCCCTGTTTTAAATGCAGGCATTCAGTTGGGGGGGGATGTAGGTTAACTCTTCACAATTGTGGGGGTCTGGATTACCATTTCAATGAAAATATTCTGATGCAAAATGGGGTCAACTGGGGAGGGAACTAGTTGCTCTTAAGGGTGAGGTGGGTTCCCCCCCCCCCCCGAATTAGGTAGCAATTGATATTTGTTTGAAGGCTGCAAGTTAATTGTTTAGAAGAGTGAGTTAATCCAAAAGGGTAGTAAGGCACAGGCATAACACCTGTAAGCAGGACTGTGTGTGTTTTGTAATTCTGCAGAAGCATAAAAATGAACAGGGTGAAAATATTGTCTTTAGAAGGTAAATTAAGCAAGCTTTTTTTTAGAGTAGCACTTAAAGTTGTGAAGGTAGGCTTGAAAAGAACGGCCCTCAGACGTCTTCAGACGTCCGTAGCACAGAATGTGTTTTGTCTCTGGGGTAAGGTTATTCGGCCAGTTTTTTAGAGAGGGAGAGGGTTTGGTGCCATTATTTAAGTAACCTCTTGCTCCTCCTGTAGCAAATGCCAGCAAAACAGAAGAAATGTATGACAATTTATACAGAAGCTACTTTCCGGGCATAAAATGTCGGGCAGAATACACACCCCACGCTAATTTTGAAGAACCTCTGATTTAGAAGACAGATTTAACATACTATCAAGTCAGATGATTTCAATAAAGATTCAAATAATTTATTAGTTTGAGCTGTTAAATGTGTTTATATGGAAGCACAGGCAACAGTCATTAAACACGTCTCATACTACCCATTTCTCCACCTGTTCTCTGATGCTTTGGCTATCACTATGCCTCATCTAAGAGGTCCGGGATAAAGACACAAGCAGTCTTGCTGCACTAGATTCTACTTAGGTAAATTAAAATAGTGTTAAAAGTTGATTACTTGTTATTTATTAGTTTTAAACACACATACCCCTTCATTCACTATTGGGCAGCGTCATGCCAACTTGCAATTTTCTACGAGTTCAAGAGCAATGGTCTGCTACATTCATCCTCCCAGGGGTCTTGGGTGCAACTTCAATGCATATGAGAAGGTTAGTCACAGAAGGTATTGGGGTGGGATGTCAGATTACTGTATTTAGGAAGATAAAAAAAGGGGGGAAAGACATATGTGGCTTCTCAGGTCAAAGCAGTGTGTCTCCATATGGGTGCCCTGAAGGGTAGGGGTGAAGGAAGACATCTGAGTCATGGTGTATCCAAAGAGTGGATGCTATCAGACCAGTGTCTATTGAAGATGTCTACAAAGTTGTTTTGAGAGAACTGAACATGCCTAGTTTACCATTTAAGGCAGGGGTTCTCAACGCTTTCAAGCCACGGGCCAGACCATGCCCCCTCAGACAGTGAATGGGCCTGACTGGTGATTCCCCCTGCCATAAACTCTGCCGTAAAATGCGTCCGCAGCTGTCATATATGTGTTTACAACAGCCATGGGTGCATAAATACATCCACTCCCACTTCCGGTGGTGGCGACCACGTGGGCTACGTACAATGGTGCTGCAGGACAGGTCTGGCCCACGGGCTGTTGGTTGAGAACACCTTGTTTAAGGTGTGTGTGTTTTAAGAGCAAATCGATGTCGAGATGGGTTTGAGAAAACATGTGGACTACCTGTTGAAACCTCAGACGTCTGCAGCGGTAATGGTCAGAATAGGCCATGGCAGGAGAACATGTTGCTGGACTGTAGCTCTCATCACTCCAGACAACATAGGCAAAATTGCTGAATTTAAAATGTCTTGTATTTCACACGTGTGTTTGGGACCAAGTTTGAATGTAATTATTTTGGAGTTTAGAAAAAGATGATAGAATAAAGATGCTGTAAGATTAATAGCTCTTTCGCAAGAGTATTTCGCTCTTCAGGTCTTTCTAGATAAAATAGCCTTTTTTTAAAATCCACATTTCTTTCTTTAGAAAAATTGCCCTCTGGACTAAAAAGAAGTAAGCCTTCGCCTGCTCATCTGTCATGCTGGAATTAGCAGCTTTATTCTTACCCCTTCGAAACGTACACACTGGGCTCCACCCTAAGCTGGTAGGGCAAGGTCTCTGCAGGTCAGATTACATAAATATGGACTCACTCCCTAACCCTCAACCGAAGTCTGTGATGGCGAACATTGGCACTCCAGATGTTCTTGGACTTCAATTCCCAGAAGCCCCAAGCACCCTGGAAATGGGTTTACTGCAATTCATCCGGCCCTCGTCACTCCCGGAAGCAGAAGTAAAACGCTCCCATACGTACTTTGTTGTGGGTAAAAACACGGACAGTGCCTCACAATGTGAAGAGGCATAAACATTAGCAGCTCAGTTTGTGCTGCTTGCTCAACTAATATTGAAATAGAACGGTATCGTGTGAGAGTTAGTGGCATGCTCTTAAACATCCAGTTCTATAGATCGCATCCTTGGGTAATTATTTTGTTCCATTTCTGTGCAATCGGAGAATAGCAGGTAGATCTTGGATCTGCTTATGTTTGGCACAGTGCTTCCTTCTTTGAAGTCAAGAGGTGTCTTTCCTAATGGGCTACACCAGAGGTTCCAAAACATTTTGTGCCGCGGGCTGGCCATATGGTTGAGCGGGCCAGTCATATGGTTCCTCCCACTGTAAAACATGTCTGCAGCCGTCGTAAACGTGTTTACAACAGCCAGGGTGTATTTACGGCAGTGTTTGCACTTGCATGGGCATGTTTTACTTCCGCTTCCGGTGGCAGTGCGGGCAGTGCGAGCCAGATGATTTGGCATCACGGGTCAGGTCCAGCCCGCGGGCTGTAGTTTGGCCACCCCTGGGCTACGGCTGTTAGTTTTTTTTCTTCAAGAGGAGAATTACAGACCTATTTCCATTCAGATGTGGCTTTATGTTCACTGTGTCAAAGTGAATGACTGCAAGAGAATCCACATTGCTCTGTATCGGTGGTGATCTAAGAGTAGGAGGTCAGTATAAAGTCAGAAACTAGTGTATCTATCTATGGAGAGCCACATACTAGAATGTTAAATTACTCATGTTTATTTTATAACAGACCTTCAGCCAGTACAGTACAAAACTTAACAGTAGTATAATCTCCATTACACAAATATGTACTTACAATATATTACAGATACAAAAAAGCTTTTGCAGTAAGAGGTTTTTTTTAAATCATTTATTTAAAAGCAAGTTTAATCCCACCAAAAAAAGAGGGAGAAAAAGAGCGTGACACCAGCAAACCCAATAACAATATACAAATGAAAGCTTGTTAGAAAGAGAAGAATATTGTAGTGGGTTGGGGATATTGCACATCTTTTTGTTCTTCATACATCTGGTTAAAAAATATATATATATACACAAGTTAAAGAGACCTGGAGTTTTACAAAATTCCTACATTTGTTTTTAGGCTCTTCTTACAGATAAAAGCAAAAATAAAAGGAATACTGGGTTGGTTTTTTTTTGTTTAGAAATTTCAGAACTTTGATTCTCTAAAAACAGACCTTTTTTCATTTTCACAAAAAGGGAGAAGGCAGGAGGTAAGATGTGAGTCCAATACAGGATTCTTGTTCCCTGATCCCATCAAAGAAGCAGGGCTAAGAGAGTTCCGTACCATTCCACAGTGCATTAAACACAGTTCAATAGTGATGTTGGGGACATCTTTATTTAGTTGAAGAATGATTGAATATTTCCAAATGAAAAACAAAGCGTTTCTGCAGAGAGCAAAAATGCTTTTCCCATTCAAAACATGAAGCAGGAAAATTCTGAACGTGGGCTTTCTATGGAGGCACAAAGGGACAATGTAAAGCCAAGCACCTAGGGGCCATCTTTGGCTTTTCAATAAGTCAATATTTAACTATGAAAGCTGGTTCTCCTTTTAAAGGTGGTTAAGTGTATATGCTAAGATTCATACTTTCATCATGATTTTTTTTAATGAAATAAAACAAGGAAAGCTTAACAAGTGTGCTTTCTTCCCAATGTTATATATGTTAGGAAAATTACATGTGCCTTTATTCCTTGACAAATGCATCAAGGTGCAAATCACATCTTGAAAGAAATGTTAGCCTCTGTAATGGGAAAAAAAAATAGGGTGGAGAAAATAAAAAGACTCATAATTAAATACACGGGTTTTACCCATGGAGGAAAGCCTTCAAAGGTACAATATTATCTTGCATGATGCAAATAAAGGGTCCCAAAAGCCTTCTGTACCTTCAGAAAAGTGCTGTTTAGCAGCTTTTGCAGTGATATGAATTCTACCAACAAAAGAGGTGACTACTGCATACTCTGTCGAGGCCAAGATCTACACCGGAGAAAAAACATGCACACTGTTGAGCTAAGGGACTGCTTTCCTAATCGAACATGATAAATACAGGCCTGCCTAGATTTGAAGGTATCTAACTATGTGAGTAAATCTGGAGACTCATAGCTAACGTTTTAAATCCTTCCAATGCACTTACAGAAACATGTTATGTTGCCAGAACAAATTGTTTAACTTTCAAAGGGAAATTTCTATAATCATGGTTTGAGAAGACTCTAAAATCCTGGATGGTAACTCATTCTGCACTAGCTTGTTTACTTATGTTCACTTATAGAAGAGGCCAAAACTTTCATTAAGTAAGCAGCAAATCAAAATTAAAGGAAACATATACAATAAATGTGCATGAGATTTCCATTGTCTTTTTTTCCCCAAGACATCAGACAAACTTTCCTAAGATCCCACATACACATTTTGGATATAACTCACAGGCAACTTTTAAGGTACACTTTCCCAGATTTCTGAGGTTACAAACAGGATACATTAAGTTCATTTGTTCAGCACAGTTATCACCTTCCCAAATCACCTGTGATAATCTACTCTATGCCTGTCATGTTTGCATAGTCCACTGTGCAGAAATCCTAAATTTGAAACTAGGATGTTCAAACATAGGAAGTCTAAGTTCACACAACCTTTTTCGGCCACAGGAATGCCCTGATGACAGCTTCCAGGGCAGAACTGTCACCTGTTGAAGTCATCAAGGACCAGATTCACTCATGCAACACACTTAAATGGGTATCCAAGTCTTGGGAATTATTGTGAGGACAACTGTATAATGTTGAATGGCCTCTCCAGATTAACAATCATAAAAAGTGCTAAATACTTAAAATGTACATCAACAGGAAATATGAGTGCTTTATAAAAACAAAACAAAAGCAAAATCCTTTACCATAGGGTTAATGGAATTTCCAACAGTTAGATGCAGAATTCTCTTAGGGGTCAGACATCCAAGAACGACTAGACTTTTAAGACATCTTCACAATTTGGCAGTTTCCCAGCATGTTTCATTTGTATTGCACAATGGTAGCCAGAACAACAAAAGACATAATAGTCCCAGGATGGCGAACCTTGGCACTCCAGATGTTCTTGGACTTCAATTCCCAGAAGCCCCCATGAATCCACACGAATGGGTTTACTGCGATTCATCTGGCCTGCACCAACCTCGTTCCTGGAAGCGGAAGTACAATGTGCCCGTATGGGTGTGTTTTACTTCCACTTCCAGGAGCGACGAGGGCTGGATGAATCGTAGTAAACCCATTTGTGTGGATTCATGAGGGCTTTTGGGAATTGAAGTCCAAGAACATCTGGAGTGCCAAGGTTCGCCATCATGGTAATAGTCCTTCATCTGCTGAAATTACAACATACTCTGCTGGGACAAGCTAAAAATGCCTTCAGAGTCTGTAACATCTTATTCATATATGGAACCCTAAGTGAGAGAACAGAAGAGCAAATGTGACTTTGTACCGGAAGAATTAAGAGCTTTTAAGAAGTGTTGACAGGACAGTGGAGTGCTACTATTTAAAGACATTTTCACCCCACCTCACCTCTCGGAATAACTTCCCCAAGATATACCCGCTGACCAGGCCTTTCCAGTTCAGCAAGCCTGTCTGGCCTTGAAGAAGATGAGAAAGAAGCAGCAGCTGAGAAAGTTCAGTATGTCACATCTCGAGAAGCAGTAAAAAGGAGGGAAACAAACAAAATGTCACAACTTGAGGTTATTTTTTTTAGTAGAAAAAGATCAGCCTTTGGTTTATCCCACAAGGAAGCAGTTTGCCGGGCTGCCATTGAGGAAGGTATTTTTATGCATTACGGGCATTTACCAAAAAGCATGAGTTCTCCCCGACTTGCTGCATTCTTTGTCCAACTAAGACTAGAGGCAGTTTACGTCTTGGGCCCATCTCTTTCTATTAGGAAAGCTGGTTCTAGCTGGTTGAGAGGGTTGAGATGAAAGGCCATCCTTGGACAGAGGTAAGTTCATGAACTTTCTAGTTCATGAACTTTCTAGTTACGTGACCCCACACAAAAAGCAAGCATCAAGAGGATTCCCTCCTTTCACTGGGAGGAATGGCTCCAAGACGGTGCCAAGAAGAGTTACAACCTTTGTCTACTCTCCATGGACAAGAGCCACCTTCAGCCAAACCACAGAATTGAGGTTTCAGTGCTTCATGGTGATTGAAGTTTTAAGACACTACAGTTCATGCAGCAAGGATGTCTTGCACAACCTGCAATACACACAACCAATGGTCCTTGGTAGCATGACTGGCCATAGACTTATGAGGAAACTGAGAGACTCTCTTGTCACCATGTCGATATCTTGGGCAAATGGGTTTTGCTGGCAGCCTTATCAATTTTAATTTGACCTCATTACAACAGTCAGCCTAAAAGCAACACACATCTCTCCGACCTAGGACAGAGATCTCTTCCAAGAAGAAACAAGGTGACACTGCAAAACTTTCATCCCTTTAGTTTTGGATAAGTTGTGTGTGCTTTTTAAAAAACAAACAAACAAACAAACAGATATGCAGCATGCAGAACTTTCAGTTGGTGGCTATGCACTCAAACCCCAAGTTGCTCAAGTGGTAAACCAATTCCTGGGAAACAGACTGGAGAGGCAGAAGTTAGGCACTGGAACAAAAAGAGGACATGGCAGGTCTTGAATCCCTTGCCTCTAGGAGTCTCAAGAGATACTGCTAAGTTGACGTCACAGAGGTTTTCAGTAACATCTTTCCTGCCTCCTACAGAGAATCCCATGACAACATTGCCTATGAATCTCATTCTAGCCAACAAGGTCATAATTATTTATTCATCCTAAAGGAAGGTTTATGCGTTTGAAGAGAAAAACCCATGGCCGATGCTCACCTAAGGGTTGCAGGTTTACACCTTCTAAAGCAGCCATGCCCAAACTACAGCCCATGGGCTGGATATGGCCCCCCTGAAGCCATTCCATCAGGCTGCAATGCCCTCGCCAAACCATGAAGTGAATACAGATGGTTCTGGGCATGTGCGGATGCATCCATATTTAATTCCTGGTTGGCGTGGACATGCTCACGCATGCACAGAAGCATCCGTATTTACTTCCTGATTTGGTGCGGATGGGCTTGTGCATGCGCAGAAGCATCCGCGCCAAACCTGGAAGTAAATTTGCCACTTTTGCACATCCGCAGAAGTATCCACACTAAACCAGGAAGTGAATATGGACGCAAATGCACAAGCATGCTCTGTTTCGGAGGCATGGTCTGGCCCGCTCGGCTGTTCCAAGGGCATGGTTAGCCTGCTGGCCCAAAAAATTTGGGCACCCCTGTTCTAAAGCCTCAAGCCAAGATGTCTCTTTAAGAGCTAACAGAAGGAAGCTCAAAGAAGTGAGCTTACGCAACCCTTCTGGATCCGGCTGACCAACAAAGACACCAAGCATATCATTGCAGGAGGACATCCTGGATTTCTAACTGCTGGGAAGTGGAACTTAATCTTAAATTCACAATGCTAAGGTTCCTTCATTGCATTGCTTCTTGGAAACAGGATTCACTTGCCTTATGCTAATTCTTAGATGAGTCTGTCAAAGGCAACAGAGTGGAAAACTTCATGTACAAAGTGCTCACCACCTTCCTTCAAACAGATGGTGCCACAATCCCTTCATCTTCACCAGATGCAACTTTTTGCCGTATATTCTGGGCTCCCAGAAAACAGCACAAGTTCAGTTCAAAGCTGTGGCACGCAGACGCGCAGAGGTATTGAGTTCTTGGGGACCACAGAATTCCTAGTAGGACACCATTCTATGTTCCACTTCACAGACACCCATAAAAGAGGGCATATGTGGGTCATCCTGACTTCACCATCTTATTGTGTAACTCAAGCCGTAGCTTTCCTAGCCCCTTGAACAGGGAAAAGTTCGGTAATATTTTAGCACCTGATTTGAGGTTCTTAATATCTAACATTGTGAACTGAACATTGATACTTGAACTGAAACCAAAAATAAGCCCAAAGCAACTTTAAATAGAGAGGAGGAAAAGATTTAGACTTCAAAAGACATTGTTACGACCAGTGGCTTATCTGTTCCTTGATGGACAAAAGTCCCTGGAAAAATGACGGAGAACAAAAGGCTTAGCAATAAGAAAGAAAGGAAAAAAAGAAGGAAAGATCAATAAATAACTACAAGTAAGAAAGAAAAGCACAAAAGAATCTGAATCTCAATCAACAACATTTAAATAACATAGCACAGAAAAAGGCAAAAATGTCTTAAGCTCCTCCCTATCTCAAGTGTGTTGGATTTTTTAAAAGTTAATTTGTTTTTAAATATTTCTCTCTCTCTTTTATTTTATTTTTTTTAAGCTGGAGTCAGTGCAAAGGAGTACAAAAGAAAGGAACAGTTCCATGCCCAATGAGAATGGCGCACTAGAGATAGGGATGGAGGAGGGGACAGAACTGAGGATTAGCCTATTTTATGCTCCCCCCGCACTATGTGGGAAGAGAACTCGTACCGGTCTTGGCTGTGATAGCCACAGATGTTGCATTCAAAAGGGTCTCTGAAGCCGTGACAGCCCATGTGGATGGTGAACATGACATGGTCCAAGAACAAGATCCGGCAGTGCTCGCATTTGAAGGCTTTTACCTGTTCCCCTTCGTCATTCACCACACGCAGGGCTTCTTTGGCTGAGCTGGGAGTCGACCGAGTCGTGGTGGGGATGATGATGCCCTCTTGCAGTTTGGGGTCCTCTTTGGCGTAGGCCGGACTCTGCCGGCTGCTGGTGCAGTTCCCAATGCTGGGCAGCAGCGGCGGGTGGGAGCCCCTCTCCTCGTGGATGCTCTCAGTGTCTGTGGAATCCTGGCAACCGTTGCTAGGCGATACCATGCTCGGCTCCCGCGATGCTCGGTGGTACACAATCTGCGTCCCATCAGGAAGATCTTCATGGACTTCAACAGCTTCTCGGCTTCCTGCAATTTCTAGCCTGTCGGGGAGGGGCTGGATTTGAGTGTAGACACTGCTGATGACTGGTGTGATCTCCGAGATGCAGTTTGTGGGTGGGAGTCTGAGAGGGCGCAAGTGTTCTGCCCCTACAAAGGACAGGGTACTGCCAAAGCCGGCGTCCATGGGATGGTGTGCAGCCACGATCTCCACATCCTTGTCAAAGCTAGAGTTGACATCAAATGCCATGTCGGAGAGGCCAAAGCGCATATGCTTCTCTCCTAGAGCAGAGGACAAAGGTATCAAAATAAAAATATTTCCTTTTATAGTCAGCCAATTAGACTATTAAGTATGCAAATCAATGTAAAAGAGAGTGCAGTGGAAGTCAACAAGCGGCACTCATTTCTGAGACCTGCACTGGATGTGAAAAATGCTTGCTGAAGTGGGGGAAAGGTTACTTCATGTAAAGCCGTGTTCCCCAACCTTTGGTTTTTGGACTTCAATTTCCACAAGCCAAAGTCAATTCTCCAAAACACTGATCAGCCAATGTACTGACTTAGACTTCTGGGAATTGAAGTCACCCATGTGGGACATGTGCCCCATGTTGGGAACCACTGGTGTAAACTCATGTCATGCAAACAATGTGTTAAACAATGAGTTAACCATACAATGACATTTGTTGAGTTTCACATTCATGCGTATCACACTTAGGTTTTTCTAATTCTATTCTGTACCTACCAGTGTATTCCCTCCCCCCAATCTGTTAGAATGGTGAGGGGAGACATTTGTATTGTGCTCGCCACATTCTCGTATTGTTTCCAGCCAGTTATGAAAGCCAAATTGCTTTAGTGACAGCTATCCCATAAAAATATGTGAAATTCCAAAATAGAAGCAGCTGCCATTTTTTAAAAGTGAAATAACACCTTCCAACCACTGGTTTTAGGATCTAGCAGGGGAAGGAGTGCTAAAAGCTAGGGAGGTTGGAAATCCAGAATTTGATTGACTACACACAGAGGAAGACTCAAGAAAAGTTTGGAATAGAATAGTTGTCAGTGGAGAAAACACCACATCCCTGCCACTCTCTAGAGCCCCCGCCTGAGAAACCAGGTGATATTCTTTATCCACAATATTACAATGATCTGTTGATTGAGTAATAACCGTTTTGACAGCCTTACCCACAAATTTCTGAGGTGTGGAGCGTTTTCGTTTGGTGATGCTGTTTGCCAGTCGGTCAATGAAGGTTGGCCGGTCGACTGAGGAGTGAAGCATGGAGTCTGGCACCATTTCCAAGTCTCGCATCTCGTCACCTGGCAAGGAAATCAAAGCAGGTTTTATTTTTGGGCTGGCTTGTGTGTTCCTGTATTTTTATTTGTTTACCTGATTTCTATGCCGCCCACTCAGGGCAGTTCACAAAGTTAGAATCCATACAAACACATTAATAATGAACAATTCCTACCTGGTGGCAACATGTTAAAATATGGCAGATAACCCAATAACTTAGCCAACCCAACAAAACCAACTCTGAGAAATTAACTAGATTACCCCGATATTAAGAAAACAGATTAAACATAGTTGTGACTTATCCCTTCTAAGGGCCTGGACCAGTGATGGTGAACCTTTTAGAGACTGAGTACCCAAACTCAACAGGCTGCCATCCACACCGCAGAGGGGCAGGCTGATCTCTGTGCTGGGGGGAAGGAGGAAGCGCTCCCATTGGGCTACTGGGCAGAGGGGCGGGGCAACCTCTGTGCTGGGGGGAGGGAGAAAGCACACCCATTGGGCTGCTGGGCAGAGGGTGGGGCGAACTCTGTGCTGGGGTGACAGTGTGTATGCCCACAGGGCACGTATGCCAGAGGTTTGCCACCACTGGCCTGGACCAACCTCTGAAAGCAACAGTGGTTCCAATGATTGTCTTTGTTTGTAGAGGGTAAAATTATTACTCAACAAAACTAGTACAGATCCCCTTGGCTCCTGATGGCCATTAGTGCATTATAGTAGGCAGCCTGGACAGTACCATCCTCTCTGTACCTCTGTGAAAGCCAAAGATTCTTTCCTCAGGCTTGCCCAGCCCACCATTAGAGTAGATTTACCTTGCTGGCCAGCCAGCGAGTGGGGTTCAGTGTTAAGACTTTGCAGGTAGTTGTGACAGCGTTCCTTGTGCTCTTCCAACGTGCTCTGCTGCTTGTAGCTACGACCACAGTAGTTACATTTGTAGGGCTTGCCAACCGTGGGGGAGGAAACTAGAATGAAAGAAAAAAGCAAAGCAGCCCCCTAGTAAAATTAACATTTCTTGCAATCTCACTGCAATGCGTGGGTCAGCAAGACAGCTTCAGCCACAGAATAGTAAGGGGAAAAAATGAGTATTTTTTCTAACCATGGTCCTATATGCACCTTTAGAAAGATTTTATTAAGCTCCATTGCTGCCAAAGATAACATTTTAAAAAGAGCAAGTTCCCAGCCCTATTTTAGTCCTACAGGGTGACAATAATTCACTCACCTACAATTCTGCAAATACCATCTCTTTGATCTCTATACTTTTTCTTGTGCTGTATCTGATTTTGAATATTGGTAATCAGCATGACAATCAGCCATGAAGACTGTCCTAAGAATATAATGCAGTGGCCTTTCATCTGCCTTCTGCATTGCAGTACAACACCAGCACAACAGAGCCAGCTCCGCGAGTCACTTTCTGGTGCTTATTAGCTCAGGTCAGTATAGATGAAGCTGCTGCCCTCCATGAAGAATGGTTCAACTGGGATTTAATCCGGTTGGGGACCATCACTCTTCCCTGTGGACTTCGGTACCCAAGCCCATTAGTCTCCAGGGTTGTTAGGTTAGTTAATCGCCTGACGACAGATGTTGAGTCATTGGCAGTATGGTCTACTCTATTATCATAGCAGGATAACCTGCTTAGACTGGTTTGATCTCTATATCAAAGGAATTCCCACAGTTGAAGTTGGAATCAGACTGGTTTGATCTCTACACCAAAGGAATTCCCACAGTTGAAGTTGGGTTGACAGCTGGAGATGTATTCAATTGTTAAACTAAAGAAGGACTTGCTCTGATTTGAATGAACCCTAGTAACCACATATACAGTATGTTTTTCAATACAAAGGTGTGAAAACTTCCCCCCAAACTGAACATGATTTCTTGTTAGAAAGCATCTTTTGCTAAGCCACCACTTTCCCCACCCATTACTAACAATGCAGATAATTTCACTGATGTTCCACTATGGGATTTACACCTGAATTCAACCTGAATAGCTAAAATGTGCACAACAAAGTCACAAGCATAGTGCCCATGATTTGGGGAAAATGTAAGTTCTTATCCTTCACCCCCCCCCCCCATTTGAAGCTTTTGTGGGGACAGTATACATCCAAATACATTTCTAGTTAGCTAACATGCTAAGGACATTTCAAATATCAAGGTTTCCATTACTCGTGAATACAAAACAGTTAAAAAGCAAAGGAACTTTTGACCACTGTTTGAACTAAAAGTCAGGTAAGTGGTTGATTTCTAGAAATGACTTAAGTTTGCACCTGTTCATGCTTTCATGACTGCGGTTATCCTATGGTGAAGGGGACAGGATCCCATTCTAAAGGCACTTCTGATGTTCAGTACTTGATGTATTATAGCAAAAGTATAACACGCCTTTTGAGCGCACTCTAGCTAGTTGTTTTGCGTCTGTATATCTTGAATCCTCTGCCTTGGAACAGCTTCTAGAACACTGGGCAGGAATGATTGAATTGCAGGCTGACCAATATAGAAGGCACAGCTTGGGGAAGGCTGTTGTAACCAACAACTGCTCAGGACAGATCTACTGGTTTATTTCAGACTGGACAAAACTGATAACATATATATTTAAAATATTTAGATACTGATTTCTACGTGGAATTTCCAAGCTGTCATTTTCCTTCACTATTTTTCTGCTTAGTGAACATATTCTCTCTCTCTTTTTCCTGACCAATGGAAAACATTTGTGCCACTAGCTCATTTACAACAATTGTAACTTTATGTAGATGCAGAATGAGGGAAAGACCAACTTCTTGCTATTAGAGTAGTGATTTACACCACACATACAAATGCAGTTGCAAAAGTTTTGGCACACAAAACCACCAGCGCGGAACATTTTCTGTTGCTGTAGTTTAAGCAGTTGCCATTGTGTCTTGAAGAAGAAATTAAATAAACAGGCCATGCTTACTTGTAGACATGGACAAGTCAAATTCAATAATCAGTGTTTCCCAACGTTTGTGGTTGTTTTGGACTTCAATTACCAGAAACCTAAGCCAATTCCCTAAAGCACTGATCAGCCAATGACTGAGGCTTCTGGGAATTGAAGTCCACTAGTGTTCCATGGAACATACTTTGGGAAATACTAACCAATGCAATGCTCAACATTTTCATTATTACTGAAAATTCCCATGCCAAATATTATCCTCACGCATTACCCAGGGAGAACATCCTTGGTGCTCCATTTGTAAAATTGGAATACTAATATCTTCGGGGGGTGGGGATGGCGGCTGCCAAAGCAAAGACAATAACTGGCTATGAGCAGGGGACTTTTCTTGGATTTACAATTCTGCAGGGAAGCTGAGGGAACACCAGGAAACCCAGACAAAGTGGAAATTGGTAGGCTTTAGACTCCTCAGCCAGAAATGTCTCAAAGCCCTTAGCACTCAGGCATTATTTGGTCAACCTCCCTTTAAAAATGCATTTAGGAAATGGAATTGGTAATTCAATATGCCACATAGGACAGGGGGGGTGAAAAATGGGGTGTGAGAATCAACTGAACTGACACACATCCTATTCCTAGCTATAGATAAGAGAGGAACTGGTACACTTCAGAATTCACACTCCTGCTCCATGACAAGGTAGTCTGAAGGTTGACCCCATTATGTTTGTTTTTATTATTGAGATAATAGGCTATTGGATTCTGACAGGTAAAATGGCTCCCCAGAGGCAGTGATGTTTCCACCTATACAGTCTCCCTGGAAGTCAAAAGGTCACATCATCAGGTCCTGTTGCTTCTGAGGGGTGGAATTATACTGTAATTGTATTTTCACACATGCAGCTGGAGCTGTATGTGTTGGTTACTTCTATACACAAGCATAAAGAAAAATCACCTTACAGATAACTTTAAACATTATGGTTTTTAAAGATTATGATGTCTGTTTTCCACAGCATCCAATTCTGATGTCTCGTTGTGCATGAAGACAACATGAAGACAATGCCAGTGGAGCTTAAGATTTAGTGCATTCTACACAGTTGGTAAAGCTTTGAGTACAGTCACAGAGGTGAACTGTGTCCCAGTCATCTGAAGACGAGTCTAGCCAAGTACAGAGAAGTGTGTCATCGAAAGGAACAAGTAATGAATTGACCACAGCAATCATACATGGAATTGCTGTGGTGTACACTGGTGAAGGGAACGGTTCAGATTATTAGCATAAAGATTGAACAGAATTGAGCTAAAATGCAGCCTTGTTTCAAACCATGGTTAAGTATAAATTTGTTGTGACAGGGCATCTTGCAAGCCAATTCTCACTTTTGATCTATCAGATCAAAGACTGATGAGAATTCTATGAAGGCTACGAAGATAAATTTATTTGGGGCCTTAGTAAATTTACCAACTACATGTTACAAGAAAGATGACTGATTTATTGTGGATCTACCCTTCATTAAAAACTGCTTGTTCGTAATGATAAGACAGGTCACCAGCTTATTTAAGCAGAGTATTCAAAAGATACCATGCACAAAGTTTCAAGGGCATTTCACGAAGGCTAATAACCTTCTGATGAGTCACTAGTCTCAAAAATTGGGACAATGATACTGGCCCATTAAACTGGAGGAATATTACCTTTACTAATTGATATACGCAACCACCAATCCTTGTCAATGGTGAACCCCTCAGAAGGAATCGTATTGTCTCTGGGGGCCTTGCTAGTTTGGAGAATCAAGATCAGGACCCCAATTTGTGCAGGACAGGCAGGCAGCCATTAAGGGAGATTGGTAGAATTTCATTTGTATCCTGTATCCTGTACAGTATCACTCCCCAAAGTTCAGCTAAAATGGGAGACACATTTCAGGTGTAATTAACTATCTCAAAAGCTTTGTGAGAGAAGTCTCTCTTATCAGCTTCTGGAATTTTAGTCTGTTCTCTTCAATAAGGGCAGGGCCCAAAGATTTCCATTATTAACGAAAAACCTTTCTCTTTTTCTCTGAGAAAGGTTTTATATTTTCACCATTAGCTCTGCAAAAAAGAAGAGGCTTGGTATTGACTCATTTCACCTCTCTTTGTTAATTTGCTCAGCTTTTTCTTCCTGAACTTAGAGTCTCTATTAAAACAGGACCAAGAGGCACCTGGAATTTTGACAAATTGGGCTTAAATCCATGTATTATATCCTGATATATTTATTTATTTACTCATATTTATTATCCCGCCCCAATCAGATAAACCCGACTCTGGGCGGCTTACACATAAATTAAAATCAAAAGTTAAGCCTATAATAATATTAATACTATCACAGATACTCTGGGTCCTATCAAAATCATGTTGTTGTAGCTCTTGAAGTTTATCTGTTCCCACTATCTTCTTATATTGGTATCCATTATGAGGGACCATTTCAGCCAGGGGTCACCAACCTTTTTAAGTCGGGGGCTGGGTCACACTCCCTCAGACAGTTGAGGGGGCTGGATTGGTGGTTCCCCCCCCCCGTTTATGGCAGCCATAAATGAGTCTGTGACTGGTTCCGCCACTGCCTCTACCAGTGGCTGGAGTGAGGGCATCGGCTGGATGATTTGGCACCATGGGCCGGATCTGGACCATGGGCCACAGGATGCCGACCCCTGATTTAAGCAGTTTCTCTCTCTAAAAATGGCCTGGAATTTTACGCTCTATTAAAATTCTAAATTGTATTTCTTGATGTTTCAGGTTTGCTCTGAGAGGGCCATGATTGCTATCAGGCCTATCATCAATTACTAAAGATTTCACATATGTAATCACAAAGGGTGATCTGAGAATTTATTTATTTATTTATTCAGATTTATATTGCCGCCCACTCGCCGAGGCGACTCAGGGCGGCTTACAGTCAAAACAGCAACAGTACAATAAAAATCATAAAATACAACCTCACAAAATACAATCAAACCAGAACACAGACTAACTCCCCTCAGGCCATTGTTTTTGGCCCAGAGGAGTGGGCAAGGTCCTCAGCTGCCTGCCAGGCCATGGAGTCTTCTACCTCAGGCTGTTGTTGTGGGCCCAGAGGAGGGGGCGATGCATGAGAATGCATGCCAACCACATTGGCTCCCTTACCAATTAAATGCTGTATGTATAATAACCTTTAAGTAATCCAAATGGGAACCATGAAAACACACATGTCTAATGTCTGATGAAGTGGACTTGGTCCACAAAAGCTCACATTTAAATACAGGAGTTAGTCTTTAAGGTGCCACATTATTGTCTCTTTTTGCTGTTTTGTTTTGTTTACTCTTTAATTCACAGCATACAGAAGACTTTCCCCATCCAGCACCTTCCTGGGGTCTTCCAAGACCACTCCCAAAATTACCAGACAGAACATCTTTTTGCCCTCATGGCTGGGGAAAGTGGGCTTTGCAGTCCCATCAGGCTGGGAATGATGTCATACATGGTTCATGTATTTCAAAAGCAGGTTAGTAGGGCGTGCATGTATTTTCAGTTTTTCCACAAGTGAGAATCCCATGATAAAGGCAGATTATCAAAGCTGTGGGTCGGTGCCAAGATGCTCAAGTGGGAGTTAGTGGTGAATAGCAACATGCAGTGTGAATGTGCAGAGATACAAAATCTGGCTCATATGCTAGCAAAACATGTACCAATGAGGATTTAATTTTGGCCAATGACAAAGCCAAGAAGGTGGTTTCATTCTGGCAGTTTAAAGTTTGATCTGGACATGAAAGAAGGAGAATCAAAGCTGTGGAATGTTTTGAAGAGAAAATGTAAAGAAAGAAAGAAGACATATTTCTTCTCACAGGAGATCTCAGAGAATGATGCTATACAGCAGGACACTAGTTTGCCAGTGTTCTCAACTGACCAGAATTAATATCACCTCTACCACATACTGTCTTTGCATTCTCCTTCGCTGCAATTCCCTAGTTCTGTCCCCTCATCATGGCTTATTCATTTCCAACCTTTGTTCCTTTTCATGCGTCTCTTCCGATTCTTTGATTTCTTTATTTCTGAGCTAATTTTTAAGGACACAGTAAGTTATATTACACATATAGGTTATATTCATTTTTCTCTAATAAACAGAGAAGAAGATTTGCTCTACTTGCACCCCAAAAATGCAGTGGGGGAAAGGAAAAGGAAACATAAAATTGATGTAGTGGTAGAACTGCAGCAAAACCTGCTTAATGCAAATTCCCAGTTCATTTATTTATTGGACTACAAAGAAAGAGTAAAAAAGAGTGTCTGTGTGGATTGAAGGGAGCGAGTCACATGGGAGGGAAGTCATCTTAGTGATCCCATGTGTAGATGCAGCTTCTGATCTATTTCTAAATGATATGATGCGTTTGATCTGGGTTATAAATCCTCACTTTTTTGGGAGGCAAATCTTCAAAGATAAAAGCAACTGCATCACCCGCAGGGACAGCATGAAACACATATGTCAGGTTAAGGGGGGAAAGAAAGACACTCCTTGATTATACTCTCTGTGTGCAGGGAAACTATTTTTAAAATCCAAACACTGATAAGCATACTGTCATTTCCCCTTGTTCTTCTCCACCACATATTAACAATCTTTTACAATGCAGATCTAATGCTTATCCAATATTATAAGCAATATTAACTTTGGTGTATTTGATACATATGTCACTAGCGGCTTCTCATTCTATCCCTTTTAGCATATGAAGAGTTGATGACATGAAAACAACAACAAATCAGAAAACCAGGCTTTGTTAGAGAAAGCATGCTTCTCTTCAACCAGGTTGAAGTTTTGATCGCAAGGCCTTCCCGAACTGATTGTTACCCCAAGGAACTGTGGTTGACCTTGATCAAATTTGTCAGGATTGGTTACAGTGTTTACAAATCTAAGGAAAAGTTAAAGCCCTGGGACTTTGCATACAGAACATACTATGTTTAATCCAAAGCTTCCTTAAGAAGGCTGAAAAAGACTTAGGGCAAACCAAAGCTGGAAAAACAGTAGCGATTCCCTGCTTAGCACAGGAAATGAACAGGCACGATGCTGCTATAGTCCAGTAACTTTTGGAGAGCCAAAGATTATCTGGGGGAACAGGATGTTGGACTAGCTAGACCTTTGGGCTCATCTATCATGTTTTTCAAAGTTTTTTTTATATTATATATATTTATTAATACTAATATTAAATTTAATATTAATATTAAAACTGCTACTGATTATAATACAATACAACCCACTGCAGAAGGATATCTTACTTGGAAGAACACATACTTGAAGAAAATACCTACCTATGAATATCCTAGGCCTGTGATGGTGAACCTTAACACTCCAGGTGTACTTGGGCTTCAATTCCCAGGAGCCCAATTCAGCTCTCCTGCTAATAAAGGCTTCTGGGAATTGAAGCTCAAGAACACCTGGAGTGCCAAGGTTGACCATCACTGTCCTAGGCTTTGGGGAATGACCCAATATCCAAGGGACTAAATTCTTGAATTTGATAGAATGTGTACGATTGAACATGTATGATGAAAATAATGATAATATGCCATCAAGTCAACTTTGGCTTACAGTGACCTTTTCCAGGATTTTTAGAATCAGAGTATTTAGAAGTGGTTGACTATTTTTTTCTGCTGAAGGGAGCTTAGGACTATATAGTTTGCCTGAGACTTCATAGGCTGGCTCTTCTCTTGTGAGACACAGTGAGGAATCATACTCTTGATCTCTGACTCCAAGCCAGGTACCCAACTCTTTGAGTTTTCCAGCCAGCATACTTAATATACATTGATGAGAAACAGGCAGCTAGTCCCTAAACTCTGTTGCTGAAGCATGCACTTACATTTAAACAGCCTTTAAAGGGTTTGTCTGTAGCATCTTAAAGACTTAAAGCATTATTTATTTATTTATTTATTTATATCACACCCTCATCAAAAGACTCAGGGCAGCTTACAAGACTAAAAACACAATTAAACACATTAGTTACATTAAAAGGTTAAAAAAATTAAA
Organism: Furcifer pardalis; assembly: GCA_030440675.1. NCBI lineage: Eukaryota > Metazoa > Chordata > Lepidosauria > Squamata > Chamaeleonidae > Furcifer > Furcifer pardalis. The sequence goes on along the minus strand of CP126893.1, from coordinate 35,527,422 downwards.
AGTTAAAAGGATTAAAAATCTAAATGAAGTGCACTTATTTTCAGAGGAAGGGACCCTTAAGATTCAGCTAGCAGTGCTAATGTCCACTATGTCTGATTTTCATACAGCTGCAGAAACAACAACGCACACTAAAAGGGCTAGAACTCCTGCTCCGACACTGCAGAAAGGATTAAACAGCATCACAGACACATTTACCCTCTGATGTTCAAAAGCTACACATGACCACTTGCTGGCTTTCAGCTGAACTCTTCGATCCACACAACACAGACACCTTGTGGTTCAGGGCACCAATGGTCTCAGTTATGCCCAAGGCTAGGGATGCCACGTGTACTTAAGACAGTATTCTGCACCAAGGTCACTCAAGTGCTGGGGGGGGGAGGGAATGACATTCCATATTTGGCATGAAGCATGCAAAGTGAACTGCTTGACATATATTTATTTCATTTACATCGTTTGTTCTGCTCCTCAGTCACATGAAGGAAGCTATGGCTAAGCAGGCCCCTGACACATCATCCCCAGATTGCTGAAAGCCCTTTACTTTCTCCCTCTCATCTTTTCCCAACCTGTAGAAGTTTAGTATTTTGTTGGCTACTTATTCAAATTTATTTCCAAAGCTGGGAGATTAGAAACTAACTTTTGAAAAAAGAAGAGAATGAGATTCCTGGGAAGGCAAGTCCTAGGCTTGCACTTCACATGCAGAGGTCTGGATTATGCAGCTGTCTTTAGAGGGATTTTACTCTCCAATGTGCCCTTTAGCTCTGTTGCCATAATCAATCAATCAATCTATTTATTTATTTATTTATTTTATTTAGATTTATATTGCCGCCCACTTGCCGAGGCGATTCAGGGCGGCTTACAGTCAAAACAGCAACAGTACAATTATAAAATATAACCTCACAAAATACAACCAAACCAGAACACAGACTAACTCCCCTCAGGCCGTTGTTGTGGGCCCAGAGGAGGGGGCGATGTTCTCAGCCACTGCTAGGCCATGGATGATGATGATGATATGAAACACAGCAGGACAGGTAGGTAAAGGTCACCCTTGTTCGAAAGCCAGTCACATCCAACTCTAGGGTTCAGTGCTCATCTCCATGTATAGCCAAAGAGTCAGCACTGTCTGCATATGGCAGGCATGCCTAGACACCAGAGTGCATAAATGATGTTTACCTTCCCATCAAAGTGGTATCTATTTATCTACTTGCAATGTCTTACTTTAGAACTGCTAGGTTGGCAGGAGTTGGGACAGAGATGGGAGCTCACTCCATCATGCAGAACTCAGTTCTTGAACTACTGACCAGCCAACCTTCCAGTCATCAAGTTCAGCATCTTAACCACTAAGCCGCCGAAGTACCTGGGGAGGGCAGATTGAAATGGCTCCTTGTATTTGGGTCTGAATTCTGGGATTTCTTTTAGCACAAGAGATTTGGAAACAGACCTGCACCTTTTCAAATATTAGTGATCCCACAGGCTCTTTTGGTAGCCCCTCAAAGATGAAAAGTGAGAAAAGATATACATGTACCTAAGCAGGGAGTGTACATGTTCTGTGTTCATCGCAAATCCTTCAGCCTCCAAGAGGCAATCTCACTTTCCTCTTTGCAGTTAAACCCATGATACAGGGTATAGCCCTGGATTAAAGAGCCTTTCGGTGTACCGAGGACAAAAGCTGAACATGTGACTGTAAAGTTGTTGCATCCGTGTAGATTTAATGCCTTCAAGCCAATGCACAGAAGGGACCACATCCTTTCTTACTCTCCATTACAATCTTTTAAAATCAAGTGAGAGAACACATCTTAGCATTACATTTGTACACCAAATGTATTCTACAAGGACACGACATTCTCGGTGTAGGCTGCCCTTCACTTATAATACTCCTCTCTCCAGAGATTCACTAAGGATACAAGTATCTTTCAAATGGGTTGCACAAATCTTTTCTCTGAGCAGGTTTTTAGTGGTAATAACTAAGTTGGGAACGATTTACTAGTCTTAATACTACTGGTTTTTTAAACATATCTAACAGTCCAGAAACATTAGGGTCTGGGAAACCAGAAATTCTACTCAGTACCACATTAGCTTCGATACATCAATATAAACCAGGGTTTCTCAACCTGTGGCCCGCAGGCTGGATATGGCCCATAATGCCATTTCATGCGCCTACCACCACCACCTCTACTACACCAGGAAGTGCCATGTGGTGGAGGAAGGGCAAAATGGCTGCCCGGCCCCCAAAGTTGTCTGAGGGAGCATGACCCGGCCCCTGGCTTAAAAAGGTTGAGAACTGATATAAACAGAAGACTAGATATCTTAGTTGTTGTCTGATACCATTTTTTCCCCTGCAGATTTCATGGCCTCTGGATAAAAATCTTTGCAGGAGTTTGAAAGCAAAATTGGCAATAAAAATAACAATAATAATAAAAGAAAGCAAGGCATTTTTCAGAAATAGGAAGAGAATCCTACCATGAACATGCCTCGCCAGTAATAGAAAGGTTAGAAAGTTAGAAATGTTTCTTATCTTACTTTTTCTCTTAAGAAAGTCTGGGACAGAGTTTTACTGAGAAAGCTTCTTTTGCTGTACTGCAAGGCTTAATATTCAGTGGTCTGACAAAAAATGGATGGAGTTATGAATCTTAACTAATTCTTCTTCTTGTGCTGTATCCGATTCTGAATATTGGTGATCATCCTGGCGATCATCCATGAAGACTGTCCTGAGAATATAATACAGTGGCATTTTCCTGCCTTCCGCATTGCAGCATGACACCCGTACCACTGATCCAGTTCCGCAAGTCACTTTTTAGTCCTGAGCCCTTTTGGGCACACAAAGTCCTCATCGGCCCCAGGCCAATATTGAAGCTGCTGACCTCCATCAAGATTGATTCAAGCGGGATTTAATCCACTTGGGGACCATCATCCTTCCCTGTGGACTTCACCGAGGCTCTTAGTCCTCAAGGTTGTCGGGTTAGTTAACCGCCGCTTGACGATCAGCATTGAGTCACTGGCAGTATGGTCTACTCTATTACCATAACAGGATAACCTGGCCAGACTGTTTATTAAGACTATTCTTAACTAATACTGGACTAAAATAGTATTAGAAGAGGCATTTGTTGTTAAGAGTTGTCATGTTTGGTGATCTATTGAATGACTGACTTCCAAATGGTTCTTTCATTTTCACTTTTGCTCAAGGCTGTGGCCTCCTTTGTTGAGTCAAACCACCTTTTATTTAGTCTTCCTCTTTTCCTGTTGCCCTCAGCTTTATTCGGCTGTTTAATGTTGAACTTCAACAATGAAGCTGAGCATGGTATTCATATCGTTACCTATGAATTGGAGATCTCCAAAATGTCCTGTCCTCAGCAATCTTACTCTGCTCTTACAAACACAACTCCATGGGTTCCTTCATGGAGTTAATCCAGTTCACAGCTTGGTCTTCTTCTTTTCCTGCTGCCTTCAACCTTTCCCTGCATTATTGTCTTTTCTGGACAATCTTGCCTTCTTATGATGCGCCGAATAGCAGAACAGTCTCAATTTCATCATTTTTGCTTCCAGAGACAATTCAGGCTTGGTTTGCTCTAGCACCCTCTTGACTATCTTTCTGGCAGTCCAAGGTATCCATAAAGTTCTCCCAAACTAATCAATTTCCCCCCTATCATTAAGGATGTGGTAGTTTTAGAAGTCCACTATACCACCATTTGTTAGTTCTCTGGCAAATGTTCCATTATCCTTAGAGAGAGAGAGTCTGTAATGCTTTGCTATACATTTAGCAAATGCCTTTAGACCAGGGGTTCCCAAACTAAGGGGGCATGGGCCGTATCCAGCCCCCGGTGCCAATTCATCCAGCCCACGCAGTCCTCGTTGCTCCTGGAAGTGGAAGTACAACACATTTTACTTCAAGTTCTGGGAGCTACAAGGGCAGTGTGGGCCAGATGAATTGGTGTCAGGGGCCAGATCCAGCCCACGGGTCTTAGTTTGGGCACCCCTGCTTTAGACCATTGCAGGAGATGGATGAAATAGAGTTCTATAATGCAAGCCTTTAGGGCAGGGCTAGATTTCTTGTTTTATGCTCATGATGAAGCTTTCTGTGCTGAATCTTTACACAGGTTCAGATTTAAATGTATGGGATGATACACCATGCCCAGATTGCTGAAAAAGAAGTAAAACGGCCATAATCTTACAGTCACAGGAAATGGCACTGCTTGTGCAGAAAAGTAAATGAGAAGAAATGGCAGCATTTGTGCAGTAGCAAGTGGCAGCAGCTTATCTGGAAGACTTGTAGACTTTTAAGCAGTGGGAACGGCTGGGGCTATACCATTTCAGTGTGAAAACATTCCTGGCACTGAGAAAGCATCTCATGGGGCAGGCTAGTTTAGCACGCGGAGCAGTGTTCAGTCATGTGAGTCCAAGAGGCAATAATCGGGACACAGGGTTAACATCTCATGGGGAATTAGGCCGTAGGGTGGGAGAATGCTGGGACATTGCCTTAGTATTTCTGTGATGAGCCATCGTTTGCATTTAATTAGATTACTGTGTAAGCATTCTTGAGCATTTGCTTTGTTTATCGCAGTCCCTCTAAGGCTGATCGGGGATATATTCTGAGACGTGTTGGTACCTAAGCTGTCCAAAGTCTTCGGTACTAATTAACTGCTCAATAGAAATTAGAACCTTGTACTCTAGTACCAGTTAGTACTCTCTTCTTCTTTTGAAGATAGACTAACTTATTAAAGTTCTGTGTCAGTTCCCACAATCCAACCCGTCCGCCTTAGGGCTTTTTCTGATGCTCCAGAGCACAATGACCCTGAAAAGTGCTCTTTGCAGAGGCAGTGTCTCACTTGGTGGCAAATACCAACACCTTTCTATTTCGCTACAGAACAAATCTCACATCTGTAAGGTCTTTCTCGGGTCTCAAAATGTTACATGCAAAATAGCATCGAGCACCACCCTAAGCACCACAGGTACCTTATTGGCTCCCTCCCTGAAGGGTCAGAATCAGAGGAGCTGTCGCCATTGCTAACTGTCGCCACAAACAACCCAAGTGGAAGCTGGTTGGGCAAAGTGACAACTGATTGTGATTGCTCTAGACTGAAGGACTCTTCGGGAAGACCAAAGGCCCCCAAGGCACACAGCAGCAGCATCCTGGTGATGCACAGTGATCTGTGAAGAGAGCTGTCATGGCTCCACAGTGCCCCTCAACCTCTGCAACAAGCTTATGAAAAACATGCTCATCTTCTGTGCTCTCACAACAGCTAGTCAGGTTTTTCTCAATAATGCATCGAGCAGATTGGAAAGCTGAGTGCACCTAAAGAAGACATTTTTCCTTATATTTTCTCCAACAAGACAATCCCTGTTTCTACCTCCAGTTAAATCCAATCAAATGGAGCATTAGAACAGTCATAGCAATTACAATGGAAATGGAAACTGCCAGCTACTCAAGTTAGTCAGAGTCTAACTTGAGAAGGCATGGGCAATTGCAAGAGAGATGCAGATTTCTTCTCCACCTCAACCTCATGTTATCTCACTTTAGATATACTGCAGAAGAGAATCAACTTTGTCATAGTATTGGGGCAGAGGTAGTTGTATGCACCACTAACAAGCAGATTGGTAACTGTGATGGATAGAAGACACCATGACTTTTCAAAGTTTTCTATTCAACAAAGTAGAGCTCTCTCTCCCCTCACCTTGAAAGCAAACCACAGGCCAGCAAGATGCTGCTGTTTTTCCTTTAATCATTCTTGCTTCCAGAAGTGAGAATATGACAAGGAGTGTCAAATATTTTAACCCCAGCTTTAAGTGGGCTTAGCAAAATGATTTTTAAAAAATGAACTGATTTGCCTCTTGACAAGGTTTAACTAGACCTAACACTGTCCCAAAGACATTATCTGCCCACTGAATAATTAAGTATCTGCAAGTAGACTTCCAGCATGGAACAGTTATTTGTGACTTCCTAAAAAGCCTGTAGTCTAACCATGTTTAAATTTTAACTAACACAAGATGTCAACAGAAAGTTCATATTTCTCCAAATTTTACAGAAATCAGGAGTACATTTTACAAGCATTAAAAAAACCTACAGTTCCAGGAAACAGATCAAAACAATTGACTCTTTTAGAAAGCTAAGATGGGCACAACAAAGTAAGGGTATCAAAGTCAATTGATGAGGAGGTCTGCCTTAGTTAAATTTTAATCTGACATGAAAAAAACACACAAAAAATGTTGATTCTAAGAACAAGACAAAACACAGAATAATTCACGATTATATTGCTGATAAGAACAAATGTGATGCTAAAATTGTACGGCCCTCCTTCAGAGAAGAGAATCCATTGCTCCTTTATGAAGAATACCTCTGTGTGACACCAAAGCTCATCACACTACAGAATATACAATTTGTCTAACAAAGTCAAACATTTGAAGTACAGTCAAACCTCGCATAACGAGCATTTCGCTTAGCGAAAAACTTACATAACGAGGAAGTTTTTTGCTAAGCGGTCTGACTCGCATAACGAATTTTTCGCTATGCGAGTCGGACTTTTCCCTATGGAAAAACTCACATAACGAGTGTTTCTATGGGGAAAACTCGCATAGCGAATTTTTTTCACTATGCGAGTTTTCCCCATAGAAACACTCGTTAGGCGAGTTTTTCCATAGGGAAAAGTCCGACTTGCATAGCGAAAAATTCGTTATGCGAGTCAGACTCGCATAGCGAATTTTTCGCATAGCGAGCAACCTCGCAGAACATATTAAATTAGTTATGTGAGGTATGACTATATTTAGGACCATATCCCTTTCTATAGGTGGAGTGGGAGACTAGAGAAATCATTGTCCTAATGAAACTATAATAATCACTAGAAGAGTCCTTTCCTATTTAACACTTAGACAGGGCTTTGGGCTCAGGTCAGAAATGACGTTATTAACCAACGGAGCCCTAGCCTACAATACTTGGGGGGGGGGGGCAAGGGAAATGCCCTGCGACCCACCTGAGTGTGTGCGGAGGTGGCCAGTGAGTGCGTCTCTTCTCCGGCAGGCATAGTTGCAGAAAGGACATTTGAAGGGCTTCTCCCCCGAGTGCAGCTTGATGTGACGCAGAAGATTGCCCTTTTGCGTGAAGGAGGCACCACACTGATTGCAATGGAATGGCCGCTCACCTAGAGAGAAGAGCATTGTGAGTGGGTAGCCAGGAGATCTTTGCTCTCACCTTTAAAACATCACAGCTCCTATCCCATCTGGGAAGATCCCAAGCTGGGGTGGATGGGCGGGGGACATTTCTTCTGGTTCATATTTCCTGTTGTTGAGCTTATTTTTCTATGATTCCTCAAGCCAATTTATTAACATGTGTATAGTTATAGACTGTGTTATCTTTCCTGTACATACAGTGGCAGGCCCAACATTCTCAACGTCCCTGCCAGCTGTTCTACAATCTCCTTTGAGCCTCCGATTCTGCTTTTGAGTTTTATCTTGGACTGCTCTTAGCCTAATAATTGTTACCCAAGTCTTGGATGTTCATCCTAGTCTGCCATCAAATTATGAGATCCATTCTGTTCCTTCTACTCAGACTGGAAGGCACTCAGTCCACCTTTACTGAGAGCTGGCATTACACAACAGTTAAGAACAGGACCTTGGAAGTTCTCCAGTTCAAATGTTGCTTCAGGCATAAACGTGCTAGATGGCTTTGGTTGAGGCAAGGCAAAGATTCAGAGATCAGTGACTCTAGGGTTGCCTGCAGAAGGTCCATATTCAGTTTCTACCATCTCTAAGTCAAACTACCATAGAGAATGCATATAGGGCAAAGGTGTCTAAAGCTGGCGAGAAGACTCTCACACCATTAGGACTTTAAGTGATTAGACAAATACCAAGCATCTGCATTCCTCTTGCTGTTGATTGTTCCAGCAGCCAAGCCTGCTCACCAGTATGGCTCCGTTTGTGCACCATCAGTACATTTGGCCCAATGCACACCATTCCACAGATGTCACATTTCAGTTTGCCATTGGGTAGTCGGATGCCACCAGGGGAATGTGGTTCCTGCCCTGTTCCATCACAATAGCCAAGGGGCTCTGAGAGGGAATCCTCCACAATCACACTGTCTTCTTTTTCAATGAGACGGTCCTCATGCGACATCAGTCGGCTTGATTCTTCATCACTGTACATCTCCACCTTGATGGAATTTGCTATGGAGAAAAAGGTGAAAGGAAAATTAGAATAAGTTTTATATTAAATATTTGTAAATGGGTTTTTGCACATTTCCCAAACTATGATCCATGGAACACTGGTGGACTTCAATTCCCAGAAGCCTAAGTCAGTCCACTGGCAGATGAGTGCTTTGGCAAATTGACTTAGGCTTCTGGGAATTAAAGTCCAAAAACCAAAGATTAGGAAATACTGGGTTAGAGGATTGGAGGGTGGGGAGAGAAGAGAGTCTCCTGGAGTGAGCAAAAAGAAGAACTAGGAGGTTGTTGGTGTTCAGTCACACAGTCAATTCCAACCCTTTGCAACCCTATGGACCATTGCCTGCCAAGCATCCCTGTCTCCCACCACCTATTACGATTAGTTAAAATTTTATACAGCAGTGGCCTTCTTATACTCCTACTATCACATATGGACTTTTGACTCATGAAAGTTACCACTGTAAGCCTAAAAGCAAGATATGGTCTTCAAAACAACCCCACACTCACTGATTCAGTTAAAAGTGCTGAAGAAACACCGATTGCTATATTCTACCATTGAGTTCTTGCCAGGATAACATGCAGGAGATATTAACTGCAACTTCAGACATGCTTTCATCTTTTCAGACTGTAAAATCTGCCACCCTTTACATGCCTCCTTGATTTAAAAGTAAGAGAACTGAATCAGGTAGCAGCAACACATCTTCAAAAAAGATCCAGCTTCTGTGTGCCACAGTGGGCATTTCATTATTCTTACCCACAAAGCATTCCTCTCCAGCATTTCATGAAAAAGTCATGGATAATCAAGTACCTACAGCAGTGGACATTTCTACCATGTCAATGGCCCAGTGTATTTATACTACAGTATAAATAAATTGTGTACTAGTAAAGGAGATCAGGTAATGGAGGTCATGAGGTGCAAAATGTCCAGCAGAACCAAGCACTTTTCCAAGCCAGTGGCAGCCTGGAGTTTGGCGAGCAAGTAGGGAAAAGAGCAGAATGCAAGGCTGTCCTCTGAAGTGGCCAATGGAATGTTAAGCTGGAGAAATGAGGACTTCATGTCTCTGTCTTTTGAGACCTAAGAGTGGCTTTTAGTACAGAAGGAATGCTGTTAAAAGGCCTTAAAGAAAATGCACTCTCTTGAACCTTTGAATCCATAGCCAAGTTTAATCATATTACTTCCGTTTGTGTGTATTTAGGAAGAAGGGCTCTAAAGTACAGCTCTCCTTACCTACTGCATTCTGCCATAGCAGAAGAGCAATGCAAACAAGGACCAAAGTGTGGCTAATGGAAGAGCCTTGACATCTATATGAGGTCAGGCCAATGGTCCACATAATTCTGGATCATCTATGCTGATTGGTGGTAGATCTCCTGAGTTTCAGACATAATTTTTCTTTCACTTGGGGATTGAACTGGGGACATTTGACACACAAAGAAACCTATGCCACTTAACAAAGAACTTTGTTTGGGCCTACCCATCTACAAAGCAGGAGGTGGACTTTTTTTTTAATGTTAAAATGGGAGCCAAAGGCACTCCCTCTTTTCCCTATCGTGTGCTGTTGTTCCACTTGCTTATTTCTGGTTGGAGGAGAAATGCCTAGGGCTTTGGAGCACAGTGAAGGCATAAGAGGAGAAAGCTCCAGTTATTTTCATCTATAGACTCCTTTCTTATAAGAAATGGCTGGAGTTGACAGGCATTGTAATACAATACTTATGGAGAATATCACTTTGGTACCTACCTAGAATTTGACAAATGGAAGGTTGACAGGTCAGCAATTTGAGACCTGAATACTGCATGACAGAGTGAGCTTCCATCTCTGTCCCAGTTCCTGCCAACCTAGCAGTTTGAAAGCAAGAAATTGCAAGTAGATAAATACTTATATACTCAAGTATAGGTCTAGTTTTTCAGTCCCAAAATGAGCCCCAAAAAGGGGAAATGGCTTATACTTGGGTCAGTGACCACAAGGGCCCCAAGACCATGTCAGATTGAGATGTGACAAAAAAATAATTAATCTTACCATATTTCCATGTATTTTGATTATTGAAACTCACTAGCAGCCACTGCATTTCTCACCCTCGGCTTATAATCGGGTCAATCTATTTTCCTGGGTTTTCAGGTCAAAATTAGGTACCTTGGCTTATTTCGGCTTGGCTTATACTCAAGTATATATGGTAGGTACCACTTCCACAGGAAAAGTAAACAGCGTTCTGTGTACTCCAGTAACTAGTCATGCCTGCCACATGTCCACAGAAACATCTGTAGACACAGACAGCACTGTCTCTTTGGCTATAAACAGAGATGAGTACCAAACCCTAGAGTCAGATATGACTGGCTTTCAAGCAAGGGCAACCTTTTACCTTACCTAGAATTAAGGTGGTAATCACCACCAGATTGACATATTTATTCCTAACAGTTTGATTTATGCAATTCTACTGAGTGTTAGAATAGTTAAGAATATAGGTCATTGCTGCCATGTCATCTCTTCCCCCACCACCCAACTGCAACCTTCTGTATTTCAGAATCAAACAGAACATAGTAACTGGGACCACTTCTGATGGGCAGACAGATTCATGGCCTGCAGCAATAGCGGTGCATGTGAAACCCAATCAGATGTAACAAAGCACAAGTCCAGAGCACCACTCAACCGATGCCAGTCAAAGAAGGCAAAAAATGGGAAGAAAAACCCTCTCCTGTAGCAAATATTCACCTCAATTCTTTTTTTGAGGGCAGGAAGATGACTGTATTTCTAGGAAGGGGCAGCCTATGGCATGACATGACTGAGGACTAAGATAAAAAACCTTGCCAGTTCAGGCTCAAGCTGTAGCTATTAGCTGAGGCACCCCAGCATCCTCAGTGAACATGATCCAAACGGGTCAAGTTCTTAATGCACTGTCTCGATCAACAGAAACATATAGATGGGTAAGTTTTTACAATGAAAGTCATATAACCAGATCTGGCACATTGTAAGTCAAAAGGTAAGCTGGGAATAGATCTTGAAGCCAGAACACATTATTTGGCTCTGCATATAGTGCTGATGGTAGTAATGGAATGGGACATCAGTTTAGAAGATTTGAAGAATTTAAAAAAAAACCCTTTCTCCCAGAAGCAGCATCTTGGAGATTCAGCACAAGCTGACACCTCTATGTACAAACACGAAGTGAAAGCCTGCCTGCTAGAACAGGAGCTGCTCAGATACGTTGGGGCTGGCTGAACTTTGATGTTTTCCCATCCCCTAGGCATGAGTCTTCTTCATTTTCTTCTTCTTCTTTTCCCCTGGACAGAGAAGGGAGGGTTGACTATTGTTCTGCAATCTTCCTTACAGAAGGAAAGCAGTGTCTGGCCGGGCTGGCAAAAAAGGTTATGTAATATTCCTGCTCCACTGGGGCATGAGCTTACTGGCTGAACCAGCTGTGAAATCAAGACAGATCAGCAGCAACACCATCAACCAATGTCTCCCTGTTAAAAGGGGGTGGGTGGTGGGTGGGGAAATATCCATTTCCTGCTTGTTCAATTCATATGCAAGATTCCTTTCAGATTACATGGAATAAGTGAGTTGATGCTTTCTAGCCGACCAACTGGTCCTTAAGGAACTGGGTGCACAAGAATTTCTGAACAATTTCTCCCCCCTAACAATAATGACTGGATTCCCACTTGAAGCATTTACTAATCCCCCTTTGACTGGAATATAACACCTACAGTTTCAGATTAAGAAGATCTCACAGCTTTCTAATACAAAGAGGAACAATCAGAAATAGACAATATGCAGAAATCATTCTGAGAACACTAGAAATTTTGTATTCTGCAATTTGGTGACATCATACACTTCTGTAAAAATCTGTTTATCTTTACTACAGAAGGAATTGTTTGCAACAGGCCCCACTTTTCTTCTCTGGTCCATGTGAATTAGCATCACTAATATTTCCCGCACCAATTTCAATTTGTAAATTCACCATGAGGCTTAGTGTTCTTGAACCACTCCTCTGTTAATTTAACAAGATTTGCACAAAGATTTAATCTCTGAAACTGCTGTTGGATAAATGTTTGACTAAATTTATTTTAATCGATAAATTGACACTATTATTAAGAAGAGAGGAAAAGGGGGTGGCCAAAAATGAGATGGCTAGATGGTACACACAATGGGCACAATGGGCACAGAGCTGAGCGAGTTGAGGAGGATGGTCGAGGACAGAAGTGCCTGGCGGACAGTAAGGTCCATGGGATCAAAGGGTCGGAATCTACTGAACAACAACAACAAAAAGTATAGAGAGATACATCCATGGAAGAAAAGTGAAAATTAAAAATATGGTCATAAATTGGTAATGGTATAGGAAATTGTTCAAAAGAGGACTAGTTAGAGAGTTTCTTGTAATAATAATCCAATGATAAAAGATTATTACTAGGAAAACAGATGGGAGGGGGATTGATAAAAGAGTCTGATGAATTTGATAAGAGAATGGAAGTGAATGTCCTTCAAGAGTATGATAAGAAGTGTATTTTTTCTATTTTTATTACTGTTAACAAACCAAAATAAAATGGATTTTAAAAAATTAAAAATCTGAGATATATATATCACAGTAGATTCTTCCCAGACATGATTATTCATATTTTTAAGCCATCTTGAATATGTTAAACTAAAGAGATATATAGTAATACCTCAGATAACGTTTACCTCAGATAATGCTAAAATCGCATAACGTTAAGTAATCTGGGGAGGAGAATTGGATTGAATAACGTTAAGGTCCTATGGGATGGATCGGATAACAACCGCTAAAGCCTGTGCAGTTACAATGTATCTCTATGGAGCTTTAACGTTATCCAATCCATCCCATAGGATTTTAACATGGATCGGATAACACTAAAAATCGGATAACACCAAGACTTGTGGAACCAAGTCTTAGCGTTATCCGAGGTATTACTGTACTGTATAATGCTTTAGACTTGTGGTTCCCAACGTGGGGCACATGCTCCACAGGGGAGCAATTTGATTTTTAAGGGGGATAATTCAAGAATGACCAAGTTAATAGGCTTTTAGGCTTCCTCTATGTCAATAGGAGCTCACTTTTTGAATAATAAAAATTATATGTCACTGGGGGATGGGCATCAGGATTTTAGAGATGCTTAGGTAAGGCCAAAAAAGGGCTTGAAATCACTGCTTTAGACCAAGCACAACAGTTTTGGCTCTCTAGTTGAGTTATGAGAGCCAGTGCAACATATCAGATTTAGCAATGGATTAGGACTCAGGAGACCTGAGTTCACATTCTTTTTCAGCCATGGAAACTCAGAGGCAGGTGGCAACGGTAAAGCCAATCCTTGAATCTTTCATACACCTTGAAGGGTCTATGAAGGTCACTACAAGTTGGAAGCAACTTGACGGCACATTATATAATAGAGATGTTAGACTGCAACCCCAATCAGACCTAGCCAATGATAAGTACACAGCACTAGAAGTTCCAGTTTGGCATCTAGAGCAGGGGTGCCAACCTTTTTACACTGTGGGCCTGACCACACCTCTGGAAGCAGAAGCAGGCACATTTACAGCTGTTGTAAATGTCCCCACTTCCGCATTTATGACAGCTGCTTGGGCATTTGTTTTTTACAGCTGATGTAAACATGCCTGCTTCCACTTCCAGGTGTGGTGGAGGCGGCGATGGGCAGGATGGAATGGTATCGTGGGCTGGGTATAGCCCACAGGCCGTAGGTTGGGAACCCCTGATCTAGAGGGCTGCCGTTGCCTCCCCCTGCTGTAGACATACATATGCATGAAGAGTAGTCTCTGCCCGATCCACACCATAACACAATACATTTTCAAAGCAAATTGCTGGAATTAGAAAATCACGTACTCACCACTAAGGGAGCGGATCGGGGAGGAATGCTGGCTATTTGGTGTGCTCACTGTGGGCCCTACAATCGTGGAGGTGAACTCCTTTTCCAAAGAGGATTCTCCACTACCTTTAAAAAGAAGGAGAGGGCAGGGGTAAGTTTGGGTAGCTTTACTGTAAGAAACAATTTCAAGAAATTATTTTTCCCACTTGTGAGCAGATCAGAAGACTGGCAGAATGGACAGGAGGCTTTCCCAAAAATACTCCCCGTAGGATCGAACCCTAGCAACTTATAATTTCTGAAGGGAAAATAAGGAGCTCCAGATCTGAGTGAATGATAATGTAGGAGGCAAATTCTAAACTTATTCAAAGAGAACAGTTGTCTACCATAATTTTTCTACTATATTATACCACATAACTAGGTCTATGTCTCATTGCTTGACAGATCAAGCATAAAGAAAAGAGATGTCAGACACAAGCATTAGCAAAACCTATTCTGTCGTCTACTCAAAAGAGCCTTCCTGTGTTGACAAGACTGAACTCATAAATATTTCCAGAATTATAGTATTAGTTTAACATGTATTCCAAAATATCCTAAACTAAGCTAGTCAAATGCTTACAAGTAATATATGCAGCAGCAGTTAGGGTTTCTCACAGGATTTCATTACATAGCAATTAAAGGCTAAAGGGATTTTTATTTAAAATATGAATCACCAAAAATGCATAAATAAAACTCACAGCAGACAAGTTCTGTTCTTGCAAATAATGTGCAGTGCAAATGAAACAACCTATAGAAACTTGCCACAGAGAAGAGGGTTTTACCATCATGAGGTCTCACAGATGAAATATTGCCATGGAAGGGGGGGAACAAAGGGGGAGAAATAAATCCAAGCAAGAGGGCAACATTACTGCACAGAATTTATTTCAAATGGGTTCCTGCACTGAACTACTGATGTCTTCAAGAGGAAGACTGCATATATAGTAATACCTCGGATAACGTTAAAACTTGGTTCCACAAGTCTTAGCTTTATCCAGTTTTTAACATTGTGCGATACATACATTGCACAATGTTTAAAAAAAACCCTGATTCCCTTTCCAAAGGGAACAGGGGATCGATCCACCTGCCTCTTTGGAAAGTGCAGCGGGGATTCTCCTTTCCAAAGAGGCAGGCGGATCGAGCCAAGCGCCGGTTTGGTTGGGGTGAGGGTGTGGGCGGCTGGTCTCCCCCCAACCAAACCGGTGCTCTGAGCATCAGACCGGCGGTTTGGTTGGGGGGAAGACCGGGTGCACCCGTTCTCCTCCCAACCAAACCGGCGCTACGAAAGGGCTCCCTATTCTCCTCCCCAAACATGCTGGCACTACAAAGCATGCAGCAGTGGCGTGTTTGGGAAGTTAACAAGGAGCCCCTGGTCAGCTTCCCAAACACGCCGCTGCTAGGAAGGGCGCAGCGGCAGTGTGGCTGGGAAGCCGAACAGGGAGCCCCCTGTTGGCTCCCAGCCATGCCGCCCCTGCGAGCTTCGTAGTGCCGGTTTGATTGGGAGGAGAACATGTGCGCCCGGTCTCCCCCCCCCCCCAACCTAGCTGGCAGTCCGACGCTCAGAGTGCCAGTTTGGTTGGGGTGAGGGCACGCATGCCCAATCTTCCCCCAAACAAACCAGCGGTCTGAGCCTCTGTAGATCTCTGCCCCAAAGCCCGCAGGGCTGGTCTCTTGCCCTGCGAGCTTTGGGGCAGAGATCAACGTTGGGGAATTTGAGGCAAACATTTCATAGCACAATGTTATCTTAACGTTGTGCTGTGAAATGTTTGCCTCAAATTCCCCAACGTTATCTGATTCTAGCGTTATGGAAGGGAATCGTTATCTGAGGTTCCACTGTACATGGAAGTAGTTTGTCTCTCCTGGCTGGATAGCTCTGATATGTTTGAAGTTTGATTCCTCATTCTGCCATCCAGGAGAACAGCCAGCCTATGTACCTATGGCCAAGCTGCACAATTCCCAGGATGCCTTGAGAAGGAATGATAAACAACTTCTGAATATTTTCCATGCAGAAAACACTGGAAAAGGTCGCCATAACTTGGAATCAACTTGACAACACACAATACATACATACATACATACATACATACATACATAGCCTCTGTTTATGGGGAAGAATAAGAAACTATTGCACATCAATTATCTTATTAACTGCGTATCAGCTACAACATACACTGAAATGACACAAGGTGGAAGTCCTCAGAACCTTAGGATTTACACAACTGGATTTGTAGTGTCTGACTACTTGCCCTTTCACTAAACCCTCTTCAAATCAGGTTATCCAGAGGCACAACTAAGCTTGTTGTTGTTCAGTCCCACAGTCAAATCCGACCCTTTGTGACCCCATGGACCAACACACGCCAGGCTCCTCTGTCATCTGGCATCATCCTTAGCCCACCCAGATCTACGCCCACTGTGTCAATTAAACTAGAAATGTGTTTTTACTGTGCACTTTCATTTCTTGTGTTAATAAATCACTGTCCAGCTTTGCTATGCTTATCATTTTAGAAAGATCATATTTAATATATTACATTTCATCATAATGTATTCTGGTTAATTTTTAAAAAATTCTCCATTGGAACTATGGTCCAGATTTGTTGCAGTTCTACAGTGCATTAATTAGGAAACATAAGAAAAATATTTCCCTAGTGACTCCTCAAGTCTCTCCACAGCCACACTTTCATTACTATGTAACAAAACATGGATTATAAAAATTGTTTGCTCTTGAAAGCTTTACACTCCAGTTTAGTTTACACATCCATATACTCTGGTGTATTTGCCTGCAATTCACTGTGCCTGTAATGTCATTTTGTGGTGATATCAATTTGTGATAGCACAGTCTCTTAACAAATTCTTATTTCCTGGTGCAATGCATCTTAAAAATTGCTCCATTGGCCTCTTCTAATTGTGAAAAAGAGCTGTGCTATTTTTTCCTTGTGTTCTTATAGCATGGATAGGCAGCTTGAACTTCTAGGACTCCATAGATTGCCCTCTTTGGCACCAAACTATCTCTGCTGCTACCAATCACTTTGAAGGAGAACACCGTAGACATAAAGAAGCTAAGTGACAACCATGAAAGCTTCGTCAAACTCAACTACGCCCTCCACCATCTATTCAGTGTAATATGTGTGGTTGCATGTTTCAGGCCAGGATTGGTTTATTGAGTCATCAGAGACACATCCATCAAGTGAGAAAATTACATCCAGGAAAAATGTACGTTCGGATATGAGTACCCACTACCATCTAGAACTCAAAAATCTCTTGATAACAGTTTGTCTTCCATGCCAGTCAAGGCCCATCCAGTTTTTTAACACTTCGACCTGCTCACTCTTGTAAGCAGGTCAGAAGACTGAGAGAGTGGAAACAAGGCTCTTCTGATATACACTGTAAATAAGGTCTTGTCCTAGCAACGTGCCACTTCTGAAGGGAAAGGTCTGAGTGAATGTCAATACAGGAGGCAAAATCTAAACTTATTCAAATATCAAAGTGCTTTGCAGTAATGTCTGCACAATCCTCAGCTTCTTTGTGAAAAGTCAGTCTTACTGCATTGAACAGGTTATTCTCCAGGAAGTGCAGTTGATCTCACTTGTTACAACTTTTAACATTTTCAGTTAAAATTCAGTTTTGCTATGGTCCTTAACAAATTCCAACACATGAACTGTACTCTACCCCTGAAGATTCCAGGTCTTGTTATACAGGTGCTTCATGATCAGGCCATTAATCCTTCAAGAGCAAAAGACTAACAAACACCAGATGGAAAAGTGAGATTCATAATACTCTCCATCCAATTACCCCTCCCCCCCCCCACACACACCCAACAACTCTTATCAAGGTTAACCAATCATTCAGTATGGAACTTCAGTACATTAGTACCCCGGATAACGTTATGACTTGGTTCCACAAGTCCCGTCATTATCCAGTTTTTAACGTTGTGCGATACATTGATCACACAATGTTTAAAAAAGCCCTGTTTCCCTGGAGGCTGCAGCAAGCCAGAACGTCGGGATTTGAATCCTGACATTTTGGCTTGCTGCAGCCTCCAGGGAGGTGGGGGAACTTTGGAAACAGCTTGGATCGGGTTTCCCCACCTCCCTGGACCCGGGGGGGGGGGGTCAGAGACCCCAAAATTGGTAAAAAAATGGACTTTTTAAAACCAATTTTGGGGTTTCTGACCCCCCCCCCGGCCAGGTCCAGGGAGGTGGGGAGACCTGATCCAAGCTGTTTCTGGGCTTCCCCGACGTCCTCAGCCAGTGCAGCAAGCCAGAATGTCAGGGTTCGAATCCCGACATTCTGGCTTGCTGCACTGGCTGAGGACATCGGGGAAGCCCAGAAACAGCTTGGATCGTGTCCCCTGCCTGCTCCAGAGAGATAAGAGGACCCGATCTACAGCTGCAGGGTGGCTAGGGAAGCTGACGGGGACTCCCTGTCGGCTTCCCTAGCCACCCGCCCGTGCCTCTGCAGCTGTGGGGTGGCTGGGGAAGCCGACGGGGGAGCCCCCCGTCAGCTTTCCAGCCTCCCCACCCCTGCCTCCGTAGCTGCAGGGTGGCTGGGAAGCTGAACGGAGAACCAGTGCCTCAACTAATTCACAGTGTAAGGTAGGGATGGCCAACCTTTTTTTTTGCCATGGGCTTGACCACGCCCCCAGAAGTTGACACATTTACAGCTACTGTAAATGCACCCACTTCCATGTTTATGACAGTTGCAGGTGTGTTTGTGCATATGTGCTTTACGGATGACATAAATGCACCCACTTCTACTTCCAGGTACAGTGGAGACAGCGACCGTCCAGATGGGATCGCACTGGGAGCTGGGGCCAGCCCACAGGCCACAGGTTTGGAATCCCTGGTGTAAGAACTGGGGGTTGGGAATGGATAGGCCTCTTCCAACCCAGTTATTATATGATTCTATGAATCAAAAACTAAATTGCTTCTGAGTACAGGATATTGATCTGTACTTTTAATGTCAGTGCACTAAGCAGCACCTTGAAACAGGCTGAAATTATGATCTAAATCAGCATTTCCCAAACTATGTTCTGCAGAACAGTAGTGGTCTTCAATTCTCAGAAGCCCAAGGCAGTACATTGGCTTTGGAGAAGTGGCTTCGGCTTCTGGAAACTGAAGTCCACCATTGTTCCGAGGAACATAGTTTGGAAAACGCTGATCTAAATAAAGAGTAGGGGATCAACTACGCTTTATTGAGCAAACTGATCAAGTCTTGATCCTTATGCTGAAATCTTCCCCACTGTATAAGGTACAGAATGAAGAGCAGACATTATGAAACTCTAAATGGAGGCAATCTATCAAACTAAATATACTACTCAGCAAATTTTCCCTCCCTTTTTTCTTTTGAGTTCATGTTTGCTTTTATTTTGAATAGGAAGAATGTGTTAGAGTGAGTTCTGAGATATTAGAATCAGTTTCTATGCTGTATCACTTCAGGATGTCTGTGGACAGTTCACAAAAGTTAACATTTCTTCTTATGAAAAAAGCTCACTGAACATGAAAGACATATGCAGCATTTCAGGGAGGATATTTTTTTATTGAAAGGGAAGACTTAGTCATCTGAGTCACCACATTTAGTTTGAAAGGGAACAAGTCAGAGACAAGATATCCATCTCAATGAGGCCAAAGCTGTTGGGACTACAAATCTATCTAGTTAAGGAGAGTTAGTGCAGTTATCTGTCAAGCAGGACACTTATCATGATAAACACAGGATCACAATACCAGATTGGTCTCTTACTTGCAGGCAACTAGTTCTCTTTAAGTTTGAAATTCGCCAGCCTCCAACTTAGGGCTCGTCTACATGCCAAAACACTTCTGTATTTGCATTAGGTTTGCCAGGTTTAAAATCAGTTTAAAGCTTGGGAACTACACAATGTGCAACTAAGCACACCTTTTTTGTTGCTGCCACCAAGCAATTTATTTTAAACGGCCCTGGTGAGGATTGTTTATTTTTAATCAATTCCAGTCATGGTTTATTTTGAATCATTTTTCTATGTGCAATCACCTATGTCAGAGTAAATTGTATCTCCGGGGTTTGGCAAGTTTTTGTTGCCAAGATAATAGGTTTGCTGTGCTTTGCAGGTTAGCATTGCTAACGTTTTGCAGGTTAGGAAAAAAGTGTGTGGAAGGGACTATGGAAATATTACACTGGCAGTGGAGAGCACATGCTTTTGGACACGAGGAGGGACATAACTGGAGGGACCCTATCAGGCAGCAGAACCACATATCCATGTCTGTGATGCTGGCACTGAAAACAGCAAGCAGGAGCCTCACTCGTTGTTTATCCGCCCCACCCAACCCCCATCCATCCGGGGCTGCCAAACTACCAAATCACTTAGAAATGCAGTAATTTGAAATCCAGTGTAGTCCCCTGCACCAATATATTGCACAGCTTCCAATGAAATTACAAATTGTGTCATTAAGACACACACACCAATGCAAAGGCCATGTGACATGAAATTGACATGAAATCTTCAGAAAACCCAAACCAATTCCAAGCAGCAATACATTTTAATTCGTGTGGGGTTCTGGACAATGATGACTAGCAGGGCATTTGAAGTAACAGGATCAATATAGAGAAGCGCTTGAACAATCATGTTAAGCCCTGCATGCATTTCCCATGAAGCATTCACTACTCCCTCCACCAGTCACAAATGTTCTACTTCTTGTTTAGTGCTCCTGTTTTTCTGGATCCACTCCTTATCTATACAGAACACAAGTTCTAGGAGGCAGGAGTTCTCACTGCTGAAAACTTTTGCACAGAAAAATATGATTTTCCTCTCAGTTTGACTGGACTGTTGTTCTGACCACCACTTAACATATTCCACAATCTACAAATTCCACAAAATACAATTCCATCCAGGTGAGCTCAGGTTTATTTTAAGCCTGGCATGCCTCTCTTGGCTATTTGTTTTTTTTTTCACCTGTTTCAAAAGAAATGCTTTACTCTCCTCTTCTTTCACTGATAGAGCCTGATTGCAAAGATCATCTCTCAACCTCTCCCTTAACCCTGCCATTATTCAGACAGTTCAAGAGGGGACTCAAAACCTATATAAGTGTCTGCAAGCCATCACAGAAGCAGCCACACACACACTCCTCGATGTGGGTATTAAATGTGTATTAGAAGTGAGTGATGCCATGGTTAAGCAGAATAGCCAGCAGCAACAAACAGTTCTCACTGGAGCAAATTAAGCATCAATGCCTTGGATTTGTTCTGCTCCTTGCCAGTACAGCCCATGAATGATGATCCCAGCCTCTCCCTAGGTTTTCTCTGAACATTCAGCAGCAAGAGGATGAGTGGGGAGCAAGAGAAAAGGAGAGACTTGAACAGAGACTTGGCATCTCCCTCTAGAAACGCACTGTTTTTATCTCCCCCTTTTTTGTTCTTCAGTATCCAAAAGCTGGCAGTCGTATTTTAAACACACACACACACACACACACACACACACACACACACACACACACACCCCTCTCTCTCTCTTATTGCCAAGGTAAGGTATTCTAGAGATCAATTTCTCTGCATCTAAAGTGAGTTACTTCCTCTACAGCTCTACATGGCATCATAAACACCCCACCCACCACCCCAAATGGCGCCAAGTGTAAATAAAAACAGAAACAGCATGGAGTTATTTCAGACAGGGCCCCCCCTCCCCTGGTTAACTTACATTATTCTACCTTGCTGGCGATACCCTGGTGTGTTATCACAGGCAACTCCTTGGAAACAGCACTGGAATACAGACTGTGAGTGTGTGTGTCTGCATCTCTCGGCAGTAGGGTGAACTCAGCCACTCACCTTCCAGGAAGAAGAGATTCCTGGAAGTGAGAGAAACGGCTGTCATTTTACAGTCAAGCAGCACCGTTTGAGCAGGAATCCATACAGCTGCAGTGTCCCCTTTCGTTGAGATTCAGGCTCACTCCCCATGTGTTTTGTGCCCCCCCATCTCCTAAAATACAGCCATCGGTTACATGTCAACACCCCTTTAGTCTGGTTTTAAGAAGAGAACAGCACATTGCTTTGGCTAGAAGGAGGCAAGGAAAGCCCAGGTAATAAAAAAACACCACCACACTTGTTGTCTGCCCTTCATCGCTTGGGCAACAGAAATGGATGCTGCACAGAAGAGAACATATTGTTCTGGAAAGATAAGCGCTCCCATCAAAGAGCTTTTAACGCTCAAGAAACTGACAGCAAAAACTGCGTAAGTGCAGTGAAATACCCAATCAGCATTTTAATAGGGAAAAGATCTATTAAGGACTGCTCCACGCTTGACACAATCAATTCATTCTGTAATAATAGGGTCCCTGTCCCTTTGTTTGATTTCCTAGCCAGATAGCAAGCCAGGTCATAGCCGTACATGTACACCTCCACAAACCACAGGATGGACCAGAACCTGCTTCACATGATGTATGAACTGAGATATCAAAAATGGAGGATATGTATAATTAATCGATGGAACAGGGAAATGAACAAAACACAAGCCAGCACACTAATATGGTTTGAATGTTAGATTAGTATGGAAAAGACTCAGGTTCAAATTCCTATGTGGCTATGAGTCTCCCTTGGTGGTCTCAGGGAAATTACCTGGCCGACTTACTTAACCAAAGTACAGGACTGGTGAGATCATAAAACAGGGAGGAAGCCCTGCACACTGGAACAGAGGAGACATGAGACATAACTATAATAAAATGCATGTAAAGTTATTTATATTATACATTACCTTCTGTCTTATTTACAAATACAAATTGCTTCTTGGGGAAGGTTTTAAAAAATAACTGGAAGTTTCTCCAGTTTTGCCAAACTTTTCATGAATCCAGTCTATTGTTCCCTGAAATTCCAACTCCAGAGAATGTACCATATTGTCTTTTTTTGTTAAGAACTTAATAACTTCCTGGTTTTCTCAAGAGGAAGCATAAATGCAACCTACTGTTATCTTCCAATTGAGAGTATATTTTCCAGTTCCATTTCTATTATGCCTATTTTTAAAGTTACTTAGGAAAAAACAACTTTCAGGAAGTTAGTTGATTTATGCAGATGTAATTCATTTGCATAATACAAATATAAGTAACAATTAAAAATAGTTATACAGGAAAAAGTAGATTTTGTAAAGGGAAAAGTATTTTTTATTTTACATAACATATATGTGTCATGGTAGGCATTTTATTTGAAGCATTTATCCCCTCCTAGTTGTAAAAGAAAAGAGGTACTAGACTCTTTTCTCATGGAATCTACCACCCATTGATTTTTATTGGTAACTATGTTAAAGGGTTGATGCCCAATTGGAGGCATATTTTAAAATATCAAAGCTTTGATCATTTAGGCTTTATTGCTTTAAATTGCTTTCAAGTTGCAGCTCTACTTCAGGGTCTTTGACTGAGAATGACCATTCCTAAACTCAGGACCACAAACCCACTACACTAATATCTATACAGTAATTGCACAGCTTAAAAAAAAAAAGAAGAATTGTGGGTAATTTTAGAATTTTTGAAAAAGCTACACAGCCAGACCCCAAAAAATTTAGTAGTCTTTTCTGTCCTATGCACTTATTGCACCTTGTTTAACTTAACTTTTGATGCCTTTCTAATTTGGAGGTCTCCGCTTCTGGCTGATATAATTTATAGAGATGAGAGCTGCAATGGCCTAATCATTCTAGTCAATGGCATCGCGTGGGGGGGCGGGGGCGGCGACGACGAGGGGGCGGCCGGCCCCAGGCGGCACATTTTGGGCTATGAGTGTTCTTGGACTACAATTCCCAGAAGCCCTAGCGGGAGACAGCATCTACCAGGGGGTGGCAAATTTGGCTTAAGCCCCAGGCAGCTGAAATCCAAGCGATGTTACTGATTCTAGTGCAGAGGTGGCCATCCTTGGTGCTCCAGCTGTTATTGGACTCTAATCAGTGATGGGATGTCAAAATTTTTACTGCCCCACAGTGATGTCATCACAGTGTGGGCGGAGCTAATATCATGATGTCATGATGTTGTGGGCCAGGCCAAAGAAAAATAAATTAAAATAAAATAAAAATAAACACACACACAGACACCTCAACCCACCCACCCACCCACAACACAAACCCATAAATAAATAAAATAAATAAAATAAAATTTACATTAAAATATACCCACCCAAACAACTGTCAACTGCACCTGCGCATTGAGGGAACCAGGAAAAAGGTAAGCCCCGAAGGTGGTTCCCCTCAAAAGCTGCTACTGGTTCTCCAGGACACTGGGGAAAGTTACTACCGGTTCTGGCAAACTGGTACGAACCTGTTGCATCCCATCACTGACTCTAATTCCCAGAAGCCAAAGTTAGCACACCTGTTGATCAGGGATTCTAGGAATTGAAGTCCAAGAACAGCTGGAGCACCACGGTTGGCCACTTCCATTCTAATGCCACATAGTGCCCTGGCCAAATGAGGACAGACAGCCTTATATCCATGTTCTTTGGTATGAAAGTGTGCTTGAGTAGAAATCTTGTAAACCAAATTTTAGCACTATTGGCCTTGAAACTGCAGTCTAACATTTAGGATACAGCCCAATTCTACAAGCTGAGGAAGAAGAGTTATTGCTGTAATAGTTCTTTAAATGACAGTATGAAGAAATTGAAAAAGTGGCGAACATGGAACTTGAAATCCATCTAGAACAGGAGTTCCGAACCTTTTCAAGCTGGGGGCCAGGTCATGCTTTCTCAGTCAGCTTCTAGGGCCGGATGGCCATTTTTGCCCTGCCTGCATGATGGGGGCAGCCATATTGTCCCAACAGTTTCAAAAGGGTGGCCATTTTGTTTCTCAATTGCCCTCAGAGGGGTGAGGGATTGCATGAAATGGTGCAGTGGGCCACATCTGGCCCACAGGCCTTAGGTTGGGAATCCCAATCTAGAAACTTCATGCTTCTTCAAGAAAACTGGCCAGAATAAAGGGGGAATTAACACCTTCAATTAATCTCCTGTTTCAGAGAACATCAAAGTATCAGAGGAGGAATTCACACCACCAAAGCATCTTTTATCATGATACAACATCAAAACCCTGTCTGTTCCCTTCCCTAGAATCATGCAGAATTGAGAAAGGGTTGGGTAGAAAGTGCATTTGTCTTCATAACCATCGAAAATGTATTCCAATTTAAGGGATAAAAGGGGTTAGAAACTTTATCTCAATGGCTGGTTTGTTTCTAAGAAACAAAGTTTTGTCCAAGTGCATTTAGTCTGCCTCTGAAGAGGGGAGATTTTGTCCAGCTGCTGTTGTGCTGTATGTCTTAGAACAGGCTAACCTTGGTGCTCCTTGGTGCTCCTGCTCTACTTGGACTTCAGTTCTCTGAAGCCCAAGTCAGCACACCTACTGATCAGGGCTTCTGGGAATTAAAGTCCAAGAACAACTGGAGCATCAAGCTTAGCCACCCCTGCCTTAGAACTACACTGATTCTGCCTAAGGTGTGAGTATTAAGTAAATAAGTTTATCTTTGTTATTTTCTGGTGTTTCTCTTGAATTGCTTTCACTGTCTCTGTCTTTGCAACATTTTGGCACATTTTGCCTGTTGTTCTTTCCTCTCTTTTCTTCTAATAAAATCAAAGAATATTTCCAAGCAACTGTCTAGGTAATGTAGCCTAGACAGATTGTGGTAATAAAACCAAGTCTTGCCTTATCCAACTACAGTAGTACCCCGTATAACGTGAGTATCATATAGCGCTAAAACCATATAACGTGACAAGATTTTTGGAAAAATCTTGTTTCAAATAACACGATTTTAACGTTATCCGATACAGTCGTTCTTAGCAGCAGGGTGGCTGGAAAGCTGAACGGGGTTCTCCCCCATCGGCGTCCCCAGCCACCCCACAGCTGCGGAGGCAAGGGCGGGTGGCTAGGGAAGCCGACAGGGAGTCCCCATCAGCTTCCCCAGCCACCCTGCAGCTGTAGATCGGGTCCTCTGATCTCTCTGGAGCAGGCAGGGGACACGATCCAAGGTGTTTCTGGGCTTCCCCGACGTCCTGAGCCAGTGCAGCAAGCCAGAATGTCAGGGTTCGAATCCCGACATTCTGGCTTGCTGCACTGGTTGAGGACATCGGGGAAGCCCAGAAACAGCTTGGATCGTGTCTGCCCACCTCCCTGGACCCAGCGGGGGGTCAGAAACCCCAAAATTGGTAAAAAAAACGGACTTTTTAAAACCAATTTTGGGGGCTCTGACCCCCCCACCGGGTCCAGGGAGGTGGGCAGACACAATCCAAGGTGTTTCTGGGCTTCCCTGACATCCTGAGCCAGTGTAGCAAGCCAGAATGTCAGAGTTCGAATCCCGACATTCTGGCTTGCTGCACTGGCTCAGGACGTCGGGGAAGCCCAGAAACACCTTGGATCGGGTCCCCACACCTCCCTGGACCCAGCGGGGGGGGGGGTCAGAAACCCCAAAATTGGTTAAAAAAACGGACTTTTTTTTACCAATTTTGGGGTCTCTGACCCCCCCGCCGGGTCCAGGGAGGTGTGGGGACCCGATCCAAGGTGTTTCTGGGCTTCCCCGATGTCCTGAACCAGTGCAGCAAGCCAGAATGTCGGGATTCGAACTCTGACATTCTGGCTTGCTGCACTGGCTCAGGACGTCGGGGAAGCCCAGAAACACCTTGGATTGTGTCTGCCCACCTCCCTGGACCCGGTGGGGGGGGTCAGAAATCCCAAAATTGGTAAAAAAAAATGGACTTTTTTTTACCAATTTTGGGGTCTCTGATCCCCCCCCCCCCCGCCAGGTCCAGGGAGGTGGGCAGACACAATCCAAGCTGTTTCCAAAGTTCCCCCACCTCCCTGGAGGCAGCAGCAAGCCAAAATGTCAGGATTCAAATCCCGACGTTCTGGCTTCCTGCAGCCTCCAGGGAAACAGGGCTTTTTTTAACATTGTGTGATCAATGTATCGCACAACGTTAAAAACCGGATAACGACGGGACTTGTGGAACCAAGTCATAACGTTATTCGGGGTACTAGTGTACTGGGAAGTTTTGGTGTTTGTTTGGGTGTGGTGGCAACTCTGCCTCACAAGGCGGGCCCCTTAGCTAAGTCCCTAGTTTTGTACATGTTTGTTTTCAACTCCCTGGAACACTGCCAAGTCTAGGGTAGACAGAAATACTGGGAGAGTATCTGACATCAGGTTGGCTCTGTAGCCTTCATACCACCTAGTTCTGCTCTGGGCTCACCTATGCCAGGATCAACAGGGTAGAGTGGTTGAGTGGCTAGAGAAGGGAAACCCTGAGCCTTGTAATGTCACAGAGAGAATGGAAAGCTATACTCACAGTTCTTGATCTTGTCCCAGATTTCTGTTTCCCTCCCACTTGTTGACTTTCAAAGTATACATGCACAATTACCTTCCACAATAAGAATAGATAAGAACAGGAGAAACACACAACATTTCAGTTTTTTCTTAATGTTTAAAAGTCTGAGGAAGAAAATAGTTAACAAAAAAGATGCCAAACTGGAAACCAGACCCAACTTCCTTGGGAGACACAATGAGCCCTCAGGAGCAGGAAGGTGATGGAACAGATTCCATGATTTAAGTAAAGAAGCAAAAACACTTAGCCTTTTTTAGCCAATCCAAAATGAAGGAAAGAGGTCCATGACTTTCGTCTAGCTTTCATAGCCAGACTAGCCTGACTGTTTCCACCAACCTGCTCCTGCCTTAACTCTGGTGAGAGAGGAGCAAAGTCTTGCCTCTTCTGCCTTACTGAACTGTAAAGGCAACCTGAGAGCAATGAGGCATCTTGTTCCTCTGAGACTTCTGTTCAGATAACTCTTGCCACTTAACCTGACAATTTTGCTGACCTTAGGCTAGGGAATACTTAAACCTCTCTGACGACTTTAATGTTTTCTCATCTGTATATAATCCACATAACATCTTTACCATTGCACTACTTTGCATCTTGTTAGGAATCTCATCCTGATATCTTAAATGTAGTACAAACAGAACTGCTCTGCTGCACATTTTGGCAAATCTACATCATAGGAATATAGAAAGTTGATCCATACTGAAACAGACTATTTGACAATCAAAGTCAATATTGTCAACTCTGCTTGGCAGAAATGGCTTTCCTGAGTTATGGACAAAAACACCTTCCAGCTCTACCTGGAGATCCTTAATATTGCCTGGTAGCCTCTCATCCAAGAACTAGTCAAAAATCAAGCTTCTGAAAGCAGACAAGAATGAATGCATTTTGGGTGAAATAATGGTTGAATGTCACAATCTATACATGGAACTCAATTTGTCACCTAAAAGAAAAGTAATGGCAGCTTCTTTACTGATTCCTTCATCAATATATATAGCACACAGGTGTAAGGCACAGCTGGAATGGCAAATGTGATGACCCTATATTATACACACAGTATCCTTTTTCTAAGTTCCTGTACAACAGGCAAACATTTACCTCATTTATGCCCATGCAGTGTCCTTTACTTTAATTTTAGTAACATCATAAGTTGTTCCCATAGCTGTCTAAGATTGAAAGTCAATGCCTAAACCTTGATTTGTCTTAAAACAATTAGTACTTCAAATCTTATTCCTATAATATGATCCCCTACAGGTCTTTTTATCGAAATCTGCTCTCTTGGGAGTCATTATAAATTTGGCCTTCACAAGTCCAGATGATTTACCAGCATTAAGGAATGGAAAGTTAATCAGCATTAACAGAACCTCCATATACATACAATTAATCCAATACAGCTGATCACAGCCTAGCCCTTAATGGAGATGCCTGCCCTACAAGTTATGACTTCTCTCACACACATCCCAAATAGATAACCTCTAGATACTTGAACACAAATATTTAGTTCATACTTAGTCCCACATGGTGAAGAGAACTGGTGCTGCCCATTCTGCTTTTGGTCATCTATCATACCGGGTCTTCTTGAACAAAGATTTAACAATCCAACTAAGATTATGGTATACCAAGCTTTTGTTATCTCAATGTTATTGTATAGCTGTGAAACATGGACCCTCAATCGCCAAGACATCAAAAAGCTTGAGTGCTTTCACCAACAGAAACTAAGGTCCATCTTGAACATCAAGTGGGATGACTATGTCATCAACATTGCAGTCCTCGAGACAGCAAATGTAAATAGCATTGAAGCTCCCATCATAGGCCATCGTCTTGTGGCTAGGGTATGTCTGCCGTATGGATGGTTCCAGGCTTCATCATCAATTTCTTTATGGGGAACTTAGCTCCAGTACAAGACTTCATAGAGCTCCTTTGAAGAGTTATAAGGACCAGATGAAACAAACCATGAAGGTGTCAGGTATAAACCCACAAACTTGGGAAGCATCAGCTGTAGATCACCCACTTTGGCACCAAACCATCTCTGCTGCTACTGACCACTTCGAAGAGAACGCTGCAGACATGAAGAGGCAAAGTGACAAACACAAAAGCTTCATCAAACTCAACTACACCCTCCACCATCTATTCAGTGTAATGTGCCTGGTTGCATGTTTCATGCCAGGATCGGTTTATTGAGTCACCAGACACACATCCATCAACTGAGAAAATTACTTCCAGGAAAAATGTATGCTCAGATACGAGTAGCAGCCGAGGAAGACGAGTTCCACAACACGTACTTCCCTTGCTAAACATCCGACCTTTAATATCTATGCTAAGTGTATAACCTTCAAACTGCAAGTTCTCCTGCATAGCTTTCAAGAATGATTTGATTCAAACTACTAGGGCTCATTTTAAGTTGCTGCTCCATGCCATTGTGTTCACTGTTCTTCCATGGACTGTACACTCTGGACAAGGTTTCATAATCTCAGTTATCAACATATCAGTCTGTTCTTTATACCTGAAAGAACTATTTGTTTCTCTGATACACATGGCTCAGGACAAATACCGTTCTATGGTTCTGAGGGTTTTTGTTTGTTTGTTTTTTTGCAACAGAACTGGCAGGCCTGGCTATGAACTAGAATCTGGTTGTTATTGGGTGCACATAAATCTCTAGTAATCTGCCAATTGGGGCCAGCAAAAACTTGAGACAGGGAAGCAAAGACTGGGGCCTGGCAAGCATGGTTTACTTGGCCCTGCATGTGAGTAAAGCACAGTAGCCTATCATGGTAAGACCTGAAGAGCCAGACTTAATAGCAGACAGACCCCATTTTAAACCCCTGAAATGCAATACAATTCCCCATTTGTCACCAATGCAGGGAACCTGATGGGAAGTGAAAGTGCTAGAGACCAGTAGCAAGGTACACTATCAGCTTCTACTCATTAGCACCCTTTGGACCTCTCTCGTGTAATACATGTGGTTTACTCAGTCTGGCAGAATCTCAAAACAGAAGTTGAAATCCTGTTCAGAAAAGAATGATACAGTAATACCTCAGATAACGTTTGCATCAGATAATGGTAAAACCGCATAACGTTAAGCAATCTGGGGGGAAATTGCATCGCATAACGTTAAAATCCTATGGGATGCATTGGATAACGTTAGCTAAAGCCTGTGCCAGTTACAATGTATCTCTATGGAGTTTTAACGTTATCCGATGCATCCCATAGGATTTTAACGTTCTCCGATGCATGCATTGGATAACATTAAAAATCGGATAACACTAAGGCTTGTGGAACCAAGTTTTAGCATTATCTGAGGTTTTACTGTACTCTTAAGCAGGTGGCTGCCATTTTACAACTCTAAATGCAATCCCTAGCATGTGGGGTGCTGTACTTTGAGGCATTAATCACTTAACTTTTACTGATGAAGGTTGTCGTTCTCCCCCCCCCCCAACTAAATATATATCAATATCTGATGCAATTCATCATTTTGAGGGTTCACTTTTTTAAAAATTCTTGCTATTTATATTCTGCAAATGAGCTGGCTGGATAGCTGAATGGTGTAGGCAGAGGTTGAAAATTCAGTTCCCCACTGTGTTGCCTGAAAAAAAGGTCTTGGGCAAGCTTCACAGTCCCAAAGTGCCCCCAGACCAGTGGTGGGCAGCAACAGGTTCGCACCCCCAGGAGGGGGGTGTAGCAAAATTGGGTGGCCTCTGGGCAGGGGGGTGGCAAACTTGGGTGGTCTTCGGGCAGGGGGGTAGCGAAATTGGGAGGCCACGCCCACCTCCCTGCCTTGCCCCATCAAGTTTTGTCCCTGCAAGTGGTTCAAGGTCTCCCTTGCTCAAAAACCAGTCATATCCGACTCTAGGGTGCAGTGCTCATCTCCATTTACAGCCAAAGATTTAGCACTGCGTGTGTTTGCAGATGTATACATGGTCATATGGCAGGCATGACTAGATCACCCACGATGTAGGCTCCACCCATAGTGTGGTAGCAAATTTTTTTGCTGCCCACCACTGTCCCAGACAAAAGGAATGATAAACCATTTGAGCATATTCTTTACCTACAAACCCTGGAAAGGGTCTCCTTAGTTTGGAATTAGCTTGATGTCACAAAACGATTATTTATTATTAGGAGGTATCAGAGAGTAAAGCAAAACAAAAACAAAAACAGTGTAGCACTTTAAAGATTAACTGCAGTTTTTTAATGTTAGCTTTTGTGGATCAAGTCCACTCTGTCAGATGCTATGTTTTTGTTTTGCTTTACTCTCTGATATGCTTGAAACATAGACTAACATGGCTACTACAGTAATACCTCATATAACATTAGTATCGAATAACACGAAAATCGCATAACATCAAGGAATCTGGGGGGAAGAATTGCATCAGATAACATTAAGATCCTATGGGATGCTTCAGATAACAACCGCGAAAGCCTGTGTGGTTACAATGTATCTCTATGGATCCCATAGAGGATCAGATAACACGAAAAATCATATAACACGAAGACTTGTGGAACCAGGTTTTAGTGTTATATGAGGTTTTACTGTATTCCAAAAATTATTAAGAGAGTTGCACAAATAGAAGAAACTCTTAGGTTTTGCTTATCTACTAGTTGGTCAAGAAGATGTTTCCCGTGTTCTCTACACTTGCTAGACAGATTTATTTGAAAATGAACATGAGTGGACCAGGCTCAAAGGCAGACGTTCTTATTTGCACACATCCTCAATCTGAGAAAAATGGAATCCAGTTACCTTAGGTTGTAACTGACATTGCTAAAGACTGAATTATAACACTATAAATTAGTGCACTTCAGATACTGCACTCTGAAGTAGCAGATGCTTCCATAGCATCACTCTTTCTTTCTTGACTGCAGCTGTAAGGCAGCTTACAGATCTTTAAAAGCAACAAGAATTAAAACAAAATGCAAGATGCATTAAAATCATTAAATATGGAAATAATTCAAATCACCACTATAAAACAGATTGCAATGTATAAAAGCATTAAACATATTAAAAGGATATAATGGGGGAAAGTATAGGTCACGTAGGTGTACTAAAATTGGATAATAAATACTAAAAGCTGGCTGGAGCAAAAATATTTCCAATTACTGACTAAAAGAGAGGGGTTGGACAGCCAAGACTCACCATGGAGGGCCTTCCATAACTTGGGGACAACTACCAAGAAGGCCCAGTCTCAGGTAGGTCCCTGTCATACATATCAGTCAAGGTAACGGGACCAAAAGAAGGGCCTTCCTGGATGTGATCTTAAGACTAAAGGAGAATTATATTGGGAGATACAGTCCATCAATACCCTAGCCTTGCATTTTTCTTAAACAGTATAATCAAGGCCATAACAAAATTCAGCCAGGCAGTTAGAAACATCCAATTATGTTTTTGGATTTTATCAGTGACAGACACTACTCCGTTTATCTCTTCCAGCCATAAAGCAACTATCATTTTAACCAAAACATTTTCATTGTCTCCAGTGGTGGGATATCAAAAATTTTACTACCCCACCGTGATGTCATCACAGTGTGGGCGGAGCTAACATGGCATCATGGGCGGGGCCAAATAATAAAATAAAAATAAGCACACACACACATCCCTGCAGGTGTGCATGCACACCAAGTGCTTGGTGTGCATGCACAGTGGGGGAACCAGTGAAAAGGTAAGTCCCAAAGGTGGTTCCCCCCAAAAGCTGCTACCGGTTCTCCGGGACAATGGGGGAACTTACTACCGGTTCTGGCGAACTGGTGAGAACCTGTTACATCCCATCACTGATTGTCTCTATCATTTAAATGCATTCTGAAGTCATATGTAAAAGCTTGACTTAACAGTCCAATACAGATAACATAAAAACATGGAAGGTGATGAATCAAGGTATGCAGTACCAAAGGACTATGGAAAACTGTTGTGTTCATTACGACCTGTTTAGGAATGATGAAGCAATGGAAGAAAAAACAGGAATATAGGAACCTGCCTTAACCTGAGTACAACCCTTTGTCCATCTAGGCTAGTAAGGCCAGTAAGGCCAACACTGACAACAACTCCCCAGAATTTCAGGGAGAACTCTTTCCTAGTGCCACCAGCGGTAGGAATCACAAAAATCAACAACCGATCCTGGTACCTTCAGTATGCGAGCCATATGCCTTGCCTCTAGGTCAGGGGTTCCCAAACTGTGGGCCAGCCCCGGCCCATGACACCATTCCATCTGGCCCGTTGCTGCCTCCACCGCACCCAGAAGTGGAAGTGGGTGTGTTATGTCAGCCATAAATGTGCCTGCTTCCATGGGGCATAGTCCAGCCTGCTCAGCTTTCTGGGCACATGGTCAGGCCTGCGGCGTAAAAAGGTTGGCCATCTCTGCTCTAGGTTATCCATGAGTCCAATTAGTTTTTAAGCTCTGAAATGGCTCCCGCGCAGGTGCAGAACCCCAGAGTGTGCATTCACAGACTACAAGAAGGAGAACACAGTTTTTCCTCTTGTAGAAAAATTTGTGCTACATTCTTTATGTGTATCCATACATATATGGATACTTCTGAGTGCTTGTTGTATACATAGAGAATACTGTATTCCATTTATCAAGAATTATATATTTATTTGTTGTTAAATTTATATACTGCCAATCTAGCCAAAATCTTCCTCCCAGCTCGCTACACCTGATAGAACACGGCCATCCATTTCTAGCTCTTCCTTGACAACTCCAGCCAGTGGAAAGATGACTGTGCTTCTCAGGTACAATACATGGCTGGATTCTTGTCTTAGTTTACTTTTTGACCTGAGCTCCTCTCAGCTTAATATCGGCAGAGAAGGATCATTGACTTGCTGTCTAGTTGATCAGAAAGGCTGACCAGGTTCATTACCCTACTAACAGCAACAATCAGAGGTTCAAAGGTACAGAGAATATTGTTTCCCAACATCTCTACCTTCCAGATCTGGAAGAAAACAGGAGAATCAGGAATTTGTTTCTTCAGATGACAGGCAATGAGGAAGCCAACAGGAGTCCTGATGGTGCAGTGGTTAAACTGCTATTCCGTAGCCAGAACGTTGTGAGTTTGATCCTGACCATGGCTGAAAGTTGACTCAGCCTTCCATCCTTTCTGGTTGGTAAAATGAGTACCCAGTATGTTGGAGGCAAAATGCTAATTAACTTGGGAACCACCCAGAGTGTGCACTAAGCACTATGGGACGGTATATAAGTGTAAATGCTATTGCCAACATTGCCTTTCAGTCCCTTCACCACAATGAATAATGAAAATGTGCAAAGCTATGGTCACTGGTCTTGATTTTGTCTGAACTGTCCTTTTTAAGCTATGCCCTCCTGCTGGCCCAGAGAATTCAGGGTACAAACTGGGCTACAGAGAACAAGCAAAAACGCAGGAGTAGCTCAAGCTTATCTGCCACTTGGAATAGAAAACAAAGCAATTTGCCCCTGTGATAAACCATTATTTATCCCCCACCCGACCCCTTATTGAGAGACTTAAATTATTTATTTATTTATTTATTTATGTGTTCACACTTGTTCATCACCCTCCTCCCCGAAGCGACTCAGGGCGATTCACAACATATCATCCACAACAAACAATTTAAAACCATTTTTTAAAAATTAAAAAATTAAAAAAGATTGAAAAAATGGGCGTTGTGGCAGAGAGGCACTGGGGGTCAGATCATCCAACCAACTGGGGATATTGTAACATCCATCTCCCCAGACCTGACCTGCCAGCCAGGTTTTCACTCCTTTCCTAAAGGACAGCAGCTCTGTCTGCATACGTAATTCTATTGGAAAGAGGTTCCACAGGGCTGGGGTGGACACAGAGAAGGCCCTCCTTCTAGTGCCAGAGAGGTGCGCCTCTCTGGCCGATGGCACAAAACTCATTCCCACAGCTCACACCAACACAAGCAAAACAAGTGGAAGAGCTATATGTCCTGAATCAAGGAAGTCTTTCTCTTCATGCCTTATCTCTAAGATCCTGTCATTAGAACCAGCTTTCAAGATAAGTAGCTATCACTGTGGAGAGCTAGCTTCCTGATTCAAAGAGTAGAACTCCCTCTTCTTAGTGCTCTTCTGCAACTTTGCAATTCAGGAGCAGGAGGTTTGAGGTTGTTTTTTTAAAAACCCATTCAGTGTATTCAAAAGCACATGGGAGGTACCATTTTGCTTTCCACTGTAGGTACTAGGTGAGTTTGGGCTGCTTTGTGTTGCAATCTGTAATTTAGATCATCTATTTTAATTAAAACTTAAATGTTGATGAATTCCAACAGCTGATTTGAATAAATGAATGAATGAAACTTATCATACTCATTTAGCTTCACTTAATTTGTTTTGTAATTAGTTAAAATTAAAGAATAAATACAATTTAAACAATTAAAATTAATTGTTCTTTGTAAATAACAATAAATGATTTTGAGAGAGTTCTAGTATTTGTGGATTAATTCCCAATAAAATTATTTTAACAAGATTAAAATATTAAGAATGAAATCTGGTTCACGTATCTTCTTCTACAAAAGGCTGATGGTGTAATTCAGATATTAACCACTTTCTACTCTTGTGCCATGGCTCCAACAACTCCTGAAAAATCTCTCTCATCATCTGGAAACTGGGATCTGTGTGACAGGACAAGAAGGTCTTTATTTGCTGAAAATCTCTGCTGGCAAGATGACCATACCACTGCCAACAATTTCCTGTGTGTTTGTTTTTTTAAAGACTTCCTTTCCCTGTTCCATGAATCCCATGGCTTCCAAATGACAAAAGGGATTACATGGGAGCCACAAAACAGAAGTAGGAAGTGTTTTCTTTCCAAAAATGAGGCCATCAGCCTTCCATTGATATAGATGAACAAGATTTCAGCTGAAAGATAAAGCAGGTATTATCCATTTCCAAAATATATTCATAGTCAGTGAGCTGCAGAAAATATAAGAAATAAGAACATTATAGAAGATTAAGCACTACAATTTATACAATTTATATTCTGTCATTCTTCCACACTGGGATTCAGGTTGGTTAGCTGGTCAGTCTTCTCTTGTAATTCTAATTAAACTGCAGGAAATATATCTAATTATGATATATTTGCATGTATTAAATTTAATTAGCACAAGTAACTTTAAAGCAAAAAATGTTCTTTTTTGGTGATATATATCCTTCACATTGGTATTGTTTTTTCCTCTATGTCTTCTACTTTTCCATTTGACTTTTGCAATATGGCAATGGCCAATCTTGTATACAGACATCTGAACTGGAAATCTATGTAAGTAACAGAGAGAACATCTTTCATAAGGTGTAATGGGAAGAACATAAGACAACAGTGTTGATTAAAATGTAAATTCAAGAGCTGAGAAAGGCAAAATAAGAACATACCAGATATGTAAGAGCGTCCATTGCAGTCCTCTATATCCATCTTTAAGACACTCTGAAGAAAAAAAAGGCAAAGTGGTATCAGAATAGTAAACATAACTGAACTTTTTGAAGGATTCTCTCTCCAACCCCAGGCTGTATAAAGCGCAAATTGACCATTTTTATTAAGAGTTCTGGACAACTTGAAGGCAGATTTATTAATGTAAGTATTTCTTTCAGGATTTCTTGCATTTAACCTCCCTTTGTTCTCTGCCTCTATGACCCCACTTCCAACCATGTATTTTGCATACATATCTGAGATTCTGGATAACACTGGATGTGCCTGATAAATTGGGTTACAGCCCTGAAAGCTTATGCTGTAAAAGATATGTCTTTCTATAAGGCGTCGTAAGACTCTTGTTTGGGTTGGACTGGCTTTACAGCAGACAAACATGGTGAACCTTTCAGAAATTAAACCATTTCAATTTTATTAATGTACAAGTTTTCAAGATCGGAGCGATAGTACGGTTGTACCTCACTTAAAGATCATAATATGTTCCACAGGATTGCTCTTTAAGCGAGTTTGCTCTTTAAGTGAAACACCATTGTAAGTGACCAATTGTGACTTCTTGGGGGGGGGGATTGTGAACCCCGATTTATTTGTTAAGCGAGTTTTTGGTTGGTTTTATTTGTTAAGCGAAGCGAACATTCAGAGAAAATTCTGCTCTTTAAGTGAGTTACTCTCTAAGCGAGGCACTCTTTATGCGAGGTTTGACTGTATCATTTTGCTTGTAGACGCTATTATGGAACTGCTTTTAATAAGACTGGTAAGGGAAACCAAATGGTTTATCTCTTTGGCTTATTAAATCAATCAGTCAATCAATCACCGTCAATCAATACACAATCCCGTAACAGATAGAAGCTAGAGATGATGAACTTGTATGTAGAAATCTTCTAAGCTGTAGTTTGGCAAGACAGGAAAGGAAAAACTATTGTTGTCATATTTTTACAAATCGGCAGTTCGAGACCCAGGTACTGCATGATGGTTTGAGTGCCTGTTCTAGCAGTTCAAAAGCAAGAAATTGCAAGTAGATAAATAGGGACTACTTCAGTGGGGAAAGATCTTGGGGACATGAAAGGAGCCTCATTACCCAGAATAGTTTATGACAAAAAAAATATCTACTGTGTTGAAACAGAAGGATGGACAGAGATTTTGGCTACTTACTTACTTACATCTAGTGGGGACAACGCGGTGAATTTTCAGCATGCTTTTTTATCCCTGTGTCTGTGTTCAGTGGTTGTCTATACAAGGGGGAAAGCTGTCAAATGATGTTATTTCACAAAACAGAAGCTCAACACTGCTTCAAAAGGTTGCAAGGAAGGAGCAGCTGTCAGTCTTACATCTCATGAGGCAAGAAGACTCGATTCCATCTTCATTGGTCTAGAACACAAGTGGCCACAGGCCACTGCTAATTTTGAATCCTTGCATGGCAAGGTATAGTAACAACTGTCCACTGCAATTTATTTCCAACAAAACTGATGCTTGGCTGTCACTCCTTCTCTGAGTTGAGGCTGAATAACAAAAAATCGATACTGATGGACAGAGGGTGCAGCAACCAGGTTATACTGCACTTCCAATGCAAGAATTCAGCTTCTTTTATCAATGGAAGGGAATGAGTGGTTTTTGTTTTGTTCTTTTTGTCTGTTTGCTTTTTGAGCAATGAGACTGTGCCAAAACAGCAACAGGGGAGGAAGAAAGTGCTCCCATTAGGCTACTGGGTAGAGGGGTGGGACGAACTCTGCAGGGGGTAGGGAGGAAGCTCTGCCATTGGGCTGGTGGGCAGAGGGGCAGGGTGAACTCTATGCTGGGGTAGGGAGGCAGCACTCCCATTGGGCAGCTGGGCAGAGTGGTGGAGCAAACTCTGTGCTGGGGTGACTGCACGGGTGTCCACAGAGAGAACTCCGAGTGTCACCTCTGGCACGTGTGCCTTAGGTTCGCCACCACTGGTATATATCCTGTCATGGAATAAATGAAAATGTTACACATGCAAATGCCTTTAGATAAAGGTCGCCCTTGCTCGAAAGCCAGTCGTATCCGACTCTAGGGTTCAGTGCTCATCTCCGTTTATAGCCAAAGAGCCAGCGCTGTCTGCATCTGCTTGCATGGACATGTGGCAGGCATGACTAAACACCAGAGTGCACAGAACACTGTTTACCTTCCCTCCAAAGTGGTACCTACATATCTACTTGCAATTTCTTGTTTCAAACTGCTAGGTTGGCAGAAGCTGGGGCAGAGATGGGAGCTCAGTCTGTCATGCAGTACTCAGGTCTCAAATTGTTGACCTGCTGACCTTCCAGCCATCAAGTTAAGCATCTTGGTCACTAAGCCACAGCAGTCTCTCAAATGCCTTTACCTCACCACAACTACATCCAAACTATTAGCCCCTGCAGACCGCCCTACAACTATGGAAGGCGAGCAAGGAGCTACCAGATAACTGGGGAGAACCACATGACTCTCTACTGCCTGGCCAAGAACAACCATGGCCTATGTGGAAAGCTTTAAATAGAATGTGTGCCAGGGTAGGAAGATCAAGGGCTAAACTGAGAAAGTGGGGTTTCCCTGTAGATGATAGCATGTATGAATGTAGAGAAGTACAAACTATCTCCCAAATAACACAATGTACACAATGCCCCTCAACGTGCACTGTGGAGGACCTTATGTTGGCAAGAGGAAATGCTGTTGATGTGGACAGATATTGGGCAGATGTTATATAGCCCGTTTTAATTCTACAGTATTTTGTTTTTAGATGCATTAATTTTAGCCTTGAATGTTATTATATGCTGGTAGTGCATCTGACATGAATAAAGACCATGATTACAGTTCATTGAAAAATATGAGTGCAAACTATCATAAATTTCACATTTTGAATTAACACTGTAAGCCTGCCAATAAGCTAAGGTACTTTGGACATCAAATGAGAAGAGAGGATTCGCTTGAGAAGGCCTTGATACTGGGAAAGGTGGAGGGCAAAAGAAGAAGAAGGGGGCGGCCAAAATGAGATGGTTAGATAGTATTGTAGAGACAATGGGCACAGAACTGAGCGAGTTGAGGAGGATGGTGGAGGACAGAAGTGCCTGGTGGATAATGGTCCATGGGGGCGCAGAGGGTCGGAATCGACTGTGGGACTGAACAACAAAAATGATTTTCTGTGCCAAATTAGATCCTGAAGCAAAATAAAGGTGCAATTTGCTGGACACAAAAAGGAACAAGGATTAGTACTTCTACCTGGTGTTTAAGTATCACAATATGCAATACCTGTGGATTAGCAACAACAGCCTACTTGCAAACCATTATGAAAAGGAGGGGAGAAACATCAAGGGAGACAAAGTCTCAAGAAAGCACTGATGGATATTATAACAACCCCCAAATAAAGAAGACAATGCAACTCATTCTTCATAGTAAATGAAGACAGGACAAAGGAGAAGGATTTAGGGCCTTAAATCAGGCAAGTAATTTCTATGCAAGAATACAGAGTCAATCAAAAAGGAGGTGATTATAAACTGCCTAAAGGTAAAGGTTTCCCTTGCTGGAAAGCCAGTCATATCCGACTCTAGGGTTCAGTGCTCATCTCTGTTTCAAAGTTAAAGAGCCAGCGCTGTCTGCTTCTGCAGATGTTTCCATGGTCATGTGGCAGGCATGACTTGACACCGGAGCATACAGTGCCCTGTTACCTTCCCACCAAAGTAGTCCCTAATTGCCTAATTGGCAGCAAATGGAACAATGGTTCTCCAGCTTTACCGTAACTTTTCCTAATATAAAGGACAAAAGATGAAGGTACAGTAGGGCTAAAGCAAGGTCTCAAATCTGAAATTAGGTGCTTAAAAAAGCACAAGAATGAAAGGTGTAGAATTACATGGATTAACAGCACACTGCAATTTTATTAAGGGAAGTACATTTGAAAGCAAATACGGTACTGTAGTCAAAATATTCTTATGTACTGAATCCATTCAGTCTATAGCAGCGTTTTCCAACCTTTGGTTTTTAGACTTCAGTTCCCAGAAGCCTAAGTCAATTCCCCAAAGCACTGATCAGCCAATGTGATGACTTAGGCTTCTGGGAATTGAAGTCACCCTGTGGGGCATGTGCCGCACATTGGGAACCACTGGTCTATAACAACTAATAAACAGACTGAGCATGCAGCCAGTCAAACAGAACCACATACTAGCTGGCAACTCTTTTAAGGTTTCCCCATCTCTAACTGCAAGAGCAAAGATGGAATAAGCCAAACAATGCCTGCCATACTCCTTGTCTTCCTTTTGTCAGTAGTTGTAGTGATCAGAAAACAGCTATCCCAACATATTGCCACATAGGATTATTTAATTCAGTCACTATATGGTAAGTCACATCACCTCAAATTTGAGTGAGTCAAGATATCATTTATTTCACTACACTAGCCCCCCTCACATTTTGAGAATCAGTAGCTGAAGACATAACTGATCCTACTACAAAAGATAGCAAATCCATTGTCAGTACATATGTGCTATGAGGGAGGATAGGCCAGAGTTTCCCAAACTACGTTCCGCAGAAAACTTGTGGTCTTCAATTCCCAGAAGCCTAAGTCAGTACATTGGATGATCAGTGCTTTGGGGAATTTACTTAAGCTTCTGGAAATTGAAGCCCAAAAACCAAAGGTTGGGAAATGCTGTGATAGGCAATTATCAAAGGAGATAAGAAAATCTCCAAAACCCAGCTCTGATCAGCAAGCAAAGAAATCTGTAGCTTGCCTGTATCTTCCATTATGCAATGATTCAAATGTACCTGCATGCCTGCTCAAATACGGAATTCATTGAGAATGCTATGAGCTACACCATCCCAAATCTTTCAAGTTCGGAACAAAATACTGCATCCATCTCTCTTTTGCATCTTTGGATGTAACAGATCTTGCTTCTTCTTATTACTAAGGACACAGGTCTGTAAAAATCAGGGGTGCCCAAACTATGGCTTGTGGGCTGGATCCACACTGCCCTTGCCATTCCCAAAAGCAGAAGTAAAATATGTATGTGTGGGTCAAACACGCCCATGCATGTGCAGAACACTGCCATAAATTACCCACAGCTGTTGTAAACCCATTTTACTTCCACTTACAGGTGGGAGGAACAATGTGACCCAGATGATCAGGCATTGATAGCCTGAAAAGTTTGGGCACCCCTAGTATACATGTTCCAGCATGTATGATTACCCTGGTGGGAGTAGACACTGACTCAACATTAGATCTATTTAATGACACTGAATCACTACTTTTGAAATAATTAGTTGGAACTTGATTTAACATGAAGGTCCCACAAAAAAATAAATTACCCAGAAATGTCCTTCTTTGAAGCAAATATTAGAGAACACTTTAAATAATTCCTCAACCCCATAGAAGAGTGCCACAATGAAGCAACACAAGACTACAAAACAGTAGTGTCAGAAGTGGACATATTAATTGAAGAAGTATCAAGAGTTGTTAAACAATCACCTAAACACAAAGCACTAGGAATAGAGAGACTACCAACAGAAATAATCCGGGCAGCAGGGGAAAGCAGCATCAGATGGCTAAATAGAATCTTCAGTGCACCATGGACACAATTAATTGCACCCACTGATTGGCAACAAGCAATAATAATATCATTATGGAAAAACAAAGAGAACAAACGAGAATACACACAATACCGAGGCATCTCACTCTTAAACCATGCAGGAA
The DNA here is from genome assembly GCA_030440675.1 of Furcifer pardalis. Taxonomy (NCBI): domain Eukaryota; kingdom Metazoa; phylum Chordata; class Lepidosauria; order Squamata; family Chamaeleonidae; genus Furcifer; species Furcifer pardalis. The sequence continues at coordinate 35,485,088 of CP126893.1, read as the reverse complement.
AAATGTATGCCAAAATAATAGAAACAAGGTTGAGAACAGTCATAGAATCACAACTAACAATTTTTACACAAAGAGAGAAAAATATAGAAACCAATAATAATCTCTATGTTGCATTTGTAGAGCAAGAGAAGGTATTTGATAGAGTTAACAGGAAACTGTTATGGCAAAAATTGGCCCAATATGGAGTAAGTGAACATCTTATCAGATTATGTAAAAGCTTACATAGCGACTACAGAAGTGTAGTCAGAATGAGTCAAGATATATCGGAACTCTTTGCAGTAGCATCTGGAATGAGGCAGGGATGTGTACTACCACCACTATTATTCATTATCTACATCAGTGATGGCGAACCTTTTATAGAACGAGTGCCCAAACAGAGGGGTGGGGCAAACTCTGTGCTGGGGGGGAAAGAGGAAGCGCTCCCACTGGGCAGAGGGGTGGGGCAAACTGTGCTGGGGGAGGGAGGAAGTGCTCCCACTGGGTTGTTGGGCAGAGAGATGGGGAGAACTCTGTGCTGGGTGAGGGAGGAAGCGATGGCATGCGTGCCAACAGAAAGTAGTGTCATGTCTGGCACTGTGCCATAGGTTCGCCACCACTGACCTACATAGACAGCATAAGCAGGTGGCAGAGCATGTCTAGAGGTGCCCGGGTTCTTACCGTGGGCCGGGTTAATGATATGCACGGGCTGGATTAGGCCAGGGGTTGCGAATGCCTGCCTTATGTCCATGAACCAAAAATGCAAGATAAATAATATGAGAATCAATAAAGAGAAGACTGAGATAATGTTAATTGGAAAAAAACAGCATATTTTAAATATTGAAATAGAGGGAACAAGTATAAAACAAGTGGCAGAGTTCAAATACCTAGGAACAACATTTACTGAAGATGGCAAAATGGACAAAGGGATTAACATACATTGCAGCAGTAAGGCAAACCAAATATTGGGACAGTTAACTCCGCTCTTACAACGTAAACCAATACTGACCAGCACAAAGAAACACCCCATACAACACATGTTCATTCCCACCTTATGTTAACAGTGCCAAACATGGACACTTACAACAAAATACAGTATAAACAAAAGTTGGTCACTACAGAAATGAAATATCTGAGGAAGGCTGCTGGAGTGACTAGAAGGGATAAAATAAGGAATGGGATTGTAAGGGAAAGAATTTGAATAAACTAGAACAGAGACAACAAATAAAGAGGTGTGCCCATTTGGAAATAATGTCTTGGAATTTCATACCTTACAAGGCATATGTGGAAAGAGGAGAAGGGTAAAGAGCACAAGGCAGACCCAGAGGAAAGTGGAGAGGTAATTTGAGAGGAAGGGATTGGTTCAGTTAAAGTTTGAGTAGATTCTCTTCTTTATTACTCCTTGGTTCAGACATACAGTTGTATAAATTACATTACAGCAGCTGTGGCCAGTATGAAAGTTTACTATGCTGCTTAGGTATTCTTAAAATGCTATTTACTATATGATTTCTTGGGTTCATTTGTCAGTACTGGAATCCCAGGAAGCCATTACATACCAAAACTGAACAAGAAAAAGACATAGCAACCACACCAATCTACTGTTGCAAACTGTTCAAATATCCTTTAGATATAACCCCAAGCGTGAGAAATTTACACATGGCTGAGAGCTATATTAAATAGCTAGAAGTATATTAAATAGCACCCAAGGGCTGAATAATTTTCCTTCTTTTTTAGAAACAAATTGTGGTGGGTTCAAGAACGCATCCCCTATAAAAAAAATTGTGATATGGCAAGCAGCAATCTTTTAGTACAGAATTCTGTATAAGATTATTTCTATGAGCATGAGCACTAAAGTTTTAAAAGTAAGTCCACAAATATTACTTTCTCACAGGTATATAAATGGGTGGGCCAATTAAAATACTATCATTTTGCTTTTTGGTTTTAATTACAGACATGGCTATGTTTCATTTTGTTTTTATTCATAACTCAGTTGAGAAGGATTGCAATCTATGCTATGATCAAAACAAATCAATCTGTATATATAATTATACTTCTAGCAATGTATGGTTGTGAGAGCTGGACCATTAGGAAAGCTGAGTGCAGAAGAATAGATGCCTTTGAGATGTGGTGTTGGAGGAGAGTTTTGAGAGTCCTCTGGACAGCAAGGAGAACAAATCGGTCAATCTTAGAAGAAATCAACCCTGACTGCTCCTTAGAAGGTCAAATAGTAAAGATGAAGCGAAAGTACTTTCGACATAAAATGAGAAGAGAGGATTCACTTGTGAAAGCCTTGATGCTTGGAAAGGTGGAGGGCAAAAGAAGAAGGGGTGGCCAAAAATGAGATGGCTAAATGGTATTGTAGATACAATGGGCACAGAGCTGAGCTAGCTGAGGAGGATGGTGGAGGACAGAAGTGCCTGGCAGACGGTGGTCCATGGGGTCGCAAAGGATCAGAATCGACTGTGCAACTGAACAACAAAAAGGAGGTGCATAGGAGGTAAGAGTTTATAAGCCAATGAACTGAAATGCTTTGTAAATAAGTCAATCTACTGCTTAAAGAACAATGCTGAAATCCTGTTGCTTAGCAAACTAAGTCACACTGGAATAGGCCTGTTGAATCAGTGGAGATTTGATGAGGCAACTTTTCTACAAGTTCCTTTGATTCAAATGGGCCTAGTTTACTCGTAATTTACTAAATTAAACAAAAAGAATTTCAGCCATTATGTCAGCTATGGCCATTCACATTATTCTATGCATTGTGCAATGATTTATTTATTTATTTATTTAGCCATACATTGGCGAAAATACTATTGGCTTAGCTCAGTAAATCACACTAGAGTAGTCCCACTGAATCAGTCAGAATTTGGGAGTCAACTCCTCCACAAGTTTCATTGTTTCAACTCTAACTGTGACTTTATATGCTACAACAACATGCAATTAAAGACCCATTTGAATCCATGAAACCTAAGGAGCAGCTGACTCACCAAATCTCCACTGATTCAATAGGTTCTTCTAGTTAGATCTACTATGCTAAACAACAGGATTTGGACCATTATGTGCTTACTTTACGAAGCTTACTCATAGTTGACTGCACCATGAAATGAATTAATGTTCTGCGAAATGCAAATATACATCTTCTATTCTGTTTCACTGGAGTTATGTAGCTGCAAGAATAAAAAATGCTATGTAAACATTCCAGACTAGATCAAAGCACCCTTAGAGGAAAATCTGCTATTCATGGAGAACGGCTCATTCTTAGCTGAAAGTGGTTCCTGGAAACTAGCGGGTTTCCATAGCCAGCAATAATACTTCCTGATTCTTTAAACTGAACATGACATATAGTGCTTAATGGAAGTGTCTTAATGTATATTCCAAAGATAACTCCTCATGCAAAATTAGCTAGCTCTGCCCAGTACTCCTTATTTCTACTTCCAAGAGCACCGTTCAAGTCGTAACACAGAGCTGTGCGCAGCAGTTAAGACACAAACAAGTACAGAACATCTGCTGGGAACACACTTGCATAGAAGGAAAGAAAAGCTGCTCCCCCCTTCCCATATCACAACTTATGATGCTGGAAAAGTCAGCCACAAACTGACACAAGGTGCTGCATTTCATGTAATACTGTACATAAGTAAAGTAACACTTTTATTACAATTTGCTATTGGTAAGGGGCAGAGACAATTGAATAATTTTATGTGAGCAAATGTTTTAAACATCAGGAAACACCACATGCACATACAGAAAAGCCTCAATGATTTTAAAAGGTTAATTTAGTCATCTTGACAACAGGCTCACGGTTTATTTGAGAAACAATTGGAAAACAACATGATGAAATTATTCAATAACTTGCAAACATGATGAAATTATTCAATAATTAGGAGACTGAAAACAGTGGACAACTGGGATACTAGTTATATCAGGAATACTGTAGTAACTTTTCTAGAAGCTTCTGTGTAGTGGGAATATTCTCTCTTATATTCTATTATTTCTCCCTGCTCACTCTACCCTATCTTAAGCCTAGGTCAGAATTTTTTTTAATGTTAAAGTTAAATTTATACAGAAACAATATTTGGCTAATACGACTCAAACAATCCTATTAGGAAAATTATTTATTTATTTGTTTGTTTATTTTTCATACTTCTATACCACCCTCCTCGTCAGGGCTGTGACACCATTAAAAAACCACACAGTACAATACAATCCCACCATCCCAAGATCCCAACTATAAAAATTTAAATTTTTCAAGATTTTTTTAAAAAAATTTAAATCAGTTAATTATCATAATTAAAAGATTAAAAACTAAGTCCCAAAGATAAGATTAAAAAATTAAATTAATTGCCCTTTTTATTGCACATTTATGTTTAGAATTCAACAGAAAGTTTAACACAAAACAAATATAAGTAAATATGTTGTTAGTGGTGGCGTTGTCTGGAAAATCAACATTGTTGTTTGAACTCCATAAAGCAGGAAACATCTTCAGTTAGGAAAAACATGTGTTTTGCTACTGGGGGGGAAATGTGGTGGGCAAGCGGTCATCATAAATGAAAGCCAGATCAAATTTTGTCTTTTTTCAAGGTTTGTGTATGTTCATGTGCTTCATTGTAGAACATCATAGTAAACAAAGACAGTGACACTACAACATGTTCAAGGAGAACAAAGTCCACAATGCTCTGGGATTCAAGCCTAGAATATAAGGAAGCTTGAAGATTTCACATATTGCTAGAGAGAAATAGGGTCAATGCCTAGAATCCCCTCTAGGCTGAGAATTAAGAACATTAGCACACGAAAAGTAGAGCACAGTGGCTTCAGAAGCCCTTGAAGTTCCTTTTACTTTTGAAATAAGGGCTTGCTTTCCCCCAAGTGACAAAACTTAGGGAGTAAAACCTTCAGAAGTAGTCCAATTATTTTATATATATACACACACACATACACACACAAACCATACAACCTCTGCCTGGTGCTGTTTATGCACATCTTTTACAAAGACAGATAGACAGATCAGCACTTTTTAAATTTTATTTTAAAGGAAAAGCCCTGTACTGTATTGTGAGAAGAAATCCAGTTGGACTTTTGCATACTGTACTGTATCTCCTTAATAATTCAGACTAGTTAAGAGTGAAAACCACCAGGAGAATGCAGATTTTGTCTTTTGACAGAATCCACACTTTACACTAGCCCAACTTCATGTCCTGTCGAAAAGGGAAGAAGAGAATACAATGTCATAAGACAAGAGATTGCCTGAGGACTCAAAGCACATAGACAGCTGTATGCATGCTGTAACCTGGAAATACTTCAGAGACCGCATCATCCCAAGGACATGTGTCCGTCCCACCAGAGTGGACTGGAGAGGCTCTCTGGTTGTGCCATTGGCCAGAGAGGTGCACCTCTCTGGCACTAAAAGGGGGGGCCTTCTCTGTGTCCGCTCTGGCCCTATGGAACCTCCTTCCAATAGAATTACGTGTGCAGATGGAGCTGCTGTCCTTTAGGAAAGGAGTGAAAACCTGGCTGGCAGATCAGGTCTAGGGAATGGATGGATCAATATGCCCAGCCAGCTGCATGATTTGACTTCCAGTGCCTCCTAGCTGCAACGCCTAGTTTTTAAATTTTTAAAGTGTTTTTAATTTTTTTAATCTTTTAATTGGTTTTAAATTGTTGTTGTTGTTGATATGTTGTAAATTGCCCTGGGTCCCTTCAGGGAGGAGGGCGATAAACAAGTATGAATAAATAATAAATAATAATAAATAAATATCTAGAACTGTATTTTGTTAGAAAAGCAAAACACATAAATTTAAAATATAAATACACACTGGAAATCAACATGGAATGTGAACAGAAGAATTGCATGGAAAGTCTAAGGACTCAGATATACACCCAAGTGGACCATGATCCTCTAGTTTTGACAGAGTTTTGTGACCAACAGCACTTTAAATAGAAACCTGTTGCAAAAACAGCACAAGATGACAAGCACAGTGAAACAGGATAGTGACCACCTTATATTGAGCAAACAGTGGTGTAGCAGGACTTCTTGCAAACACGCAAAGGACTGTCGGTGACCATCAAACAATGTGGTTTACAGCCCACAAATCTCTCTCAGCCACTGACTAGTCAGCCTAAGCTAATTTTCGCTTCAAGAGGGATGTTCCATATCTAACTTGAAAAAAAGATCATTAGAGAGACTTTGTCAAATTTTGCATAAGCTATCCTTACTGAATCACATAACTAACTAGCACTCCAAACAAATTATACTACTCAGCCCTATTTGGAAAAACAAAATGGTAACATACATTATTAACATTTAATGAGCATGTTCATAAGCAACCAACATTGGATAGTGGATGACTGACTAGTTTCTAACATTAGGGTTTTAAGTTATGGGAGTGACTTGTAAACCTCCACGCCGAAAACTATACCATCAAGTGGTCTTTGTAAGAATTGGTTTATTTTTCTCCATGATCAGTATGGCTTAGCCTTGGAATAAAGAATTCCATAAAAGGAGAAGGCACAGAGTTATCAGGTTTAGAAGTTCCCTCTCTATAGCTTCTCAGCCGCACAATCCTTCTTATCCTGAGGTGGGTGAACTCAAGACAGTTGTGGTGGTGATGACTAAAAGCCCCTGCTTGGCAATGTATTCTCCCAACACTCCAATCCATCTTTGTTTTGGCAGTGTTCGAGGGAGCTCAAAATCAAAAACCACATGGCTAGGCCCTGGAATGCAGCAGAGCTGCCACGATACCCAGTAAAATACGAAACTTTACCAAAAATAGCTATTTGAGCCAAGATTTTGTTTTTAGTACCACAAACTCTTGGAGTAAAGAATCTAGCCCAGGGGTCAGCAATATTTTTAAGTCAGAGGCCGGGTCATGCTCCCTCAAACCATTGAGGGGCCAGAACTGATGGTCCCCCTGCCATAAATGCATCTGCAGCTGCCGTAAATGCATCCCCAGCTGTTGTAAACATGTCTCAGGCTGCTTACTGCAGCGGCCGCTTCCAGTGGCAGCATTTAGGGTGAGGGCAGGGGCCAGATGTTTTGGCGCAATGGGCCAGCTTCAGCCCACAGGCCATAGGTTGCTGGCCTCTGATCTAGATAGTTGTATAATATGATTTTGTCAAAGATTGGGTGCAAAAGGCAAAATATTCCATTCAGTTACTAAAAATGGGTTCTCAAAATAACAGAACAAATACAACAGCCGGGGTTATGACCAATCAAGAGCAACTTACCAGAACATACAAAAGCTAGCCAGCCTTGACACATTTGCAATACCTCACTTATAGAAAGGCTTTTCGGGATTTTAAGGGGTGGCTATGTGGATTCAGGTTAGGGTTCAGAACAACTGATAGCTTCTTGAGAAACTATGGATTGTTCTGAAAGAAATGGTTCCTTATCAACACTTGATTGTTCTGATGCACAAACCTGTATTGTGGACAAGCGGCTACTGTTGGAACAGAATATAGAGGGGCCAAATTATTTCCTATAGACAAAAGTGTCAGACAAGGGTACATTTTATTCCCTTATCTGTTCAATCCATACACAATGATGTCATACAGAAGACCAGACTAGATTCAGATAAAGGAGGAATGAAAAGTGGTGAAAATTATACCATAACTTGACACAGATTTTAGTCAGTGAAAGAAAAAAGTGCCAAATCAGGACTGCAGTTGAACATGCAGAAGACAGAAATCATTACTATAGAAGCACTACACAACTTTAATGCTTATAATGAGAAATAGAAGTACTGTACTAAAATATTTTGTAAACCTTGACTCAATTATACATCCAAATAGAGACTGCAGCCAAGAAATCAGCAGATGACTGAGATTTGGAAGGGCAGTAATGAAGGAAATAGAAAAGATCATCAAGTGGAAGAATGAAGACCAAGACCATCCACACCTTTGTATTCCCAATCACTATGTACAGGTGTAAAAACTACACAGTAAATAAAACTGACAGGGGAAAATGATTTGTTTGAAATATTGTGCTGGTAAGAACTTCACAGGTACCTCAGAACTGCCAGAAAGACAAAGAAATGGGTCCTAGAACAAATCAACCCCGAACAATCTATGGAGACAAATATGATGAAACTGAGGCTCTCCTACTTTTGGGTACATCACGAGAAAACAAGATCTTCTGGCAAAGATAATATAAGGAAAAGTTGAAGGCAACAGGAAAAGAGAAACACCAGTTATGAGAAGGATTAACTCCCTAAAGCAGGGGTTCCCAACCTACAGCCTGTGGGCCAGAGCCATCCTCCGACGCCATCCCATCTGGCCCACCACTGCCTCTGCCCCCCCCCCAAAGTGAAAGCAAGCACATTATGTCATCCGTAAAATGTGCCCGTACATGCGCAAACACGCCTGCAACTGTCATAAATGCAAAAGTTGGCGCATTTACATCAGCCATAAATGTGCCCACTTCCTGGGGGCGTGGTCTGGCCCATTCAGTTGTCCGGGGGGCATAGTCAGGCCTACAGCAAAAAAAAGGTTGGCATCCCCTGCCCTAAAGCAACCCATAGGCTTGAGTTTACAAGAGTTGAGCAGGGCTGTTAAGGACGGAACATTTTGGAGACCCCTCTTTCATAGGTTTGCCATAAGTTAGAAGCAGATTGATGGTATCATGGAAATATCATACCATGAACATAGCAGTATTAAGAACATGGACTTTCTTAATTTAAGAGTTGTGTTGAATTTCTAGATGTGCTAAAATGCCATAATTTGATGTTTCACTGCTAAGATAATTGCAGGTGTTCACAAGGTCAAGGTTAGGTCATAGCAACTCTTTATCGTTTCACCACTAGGTGGTCAAAAATGGAGGGGAAATGTAAAACATCACGTTTCTGGTAATAAGTGAAGTCTGCACAGAAACAGTATCCTGTTACTAGGTAGATACAGGCATACAGTGGTTGATGCTATTGAAAAGGGCATAAGGCTATGTTTTTACTTCATTGGTTGATGCCAGTGAGGAGGGAGGAGTCAATGTTGCTCTTGAACTGAGACAGGATATAAAAGAGGGACATTTGAACTATGAAAGAAGAGAGATCCAAAGTGAGAAGATGTTGTAATCCAGTCCTCATCAGACTCTGAAGATGACCTGGATCAGGAGGCACATCCTATGCCCAGCCCAGTTCTGTCAACACCGGAACCTGAGAATGTCCTGAACCAGGAATCTCGGCCTGCTTCTAGCTTAACTCTGTTTCTCCAGGCAGATGACCTGTCAGATCAGAAGTCTGATTCTGACAGTGATCAGCTCTCAGGGAAAGATTCAGAAAGGAGCTATACCTATGACACAAGCAAGCTAGAACTAGTTACCAGAGAAGGCTCCCAGATGATAGCGATTAGCTGGGAGGCTTTTAAACAAGCATGTTGCAGCATTCCAGCATCGGTACAATTCTTCAGTGCAAAGACCAATGCCTTGCTTGGTTCAGATATCTCTTTAGATTGCTTGCCTAGACCCTGACCTGCCTGCCATGACCCTGACTTCTGTGCCAACCCTGACAACGCCCCTGGACATCCTTTGGACTAGCCGCCCAGAGTCGGGTCTTCCCGAGTGGGGCGGGGTATTAAATGCGAACAAATAAATAAATAAATAGATGCTGCTTGAACTACTGGTAATCAGACCTCAGCTTGCTCTTTGGATTTTGCTATTTGGACTTTCCTTGAATAGACTCTCTGTGTAGCGCCGCTGTGCGGTGACCATGTCCACTGGGGTAGGTCAGCACAGAAGGAAAGAGATCTGAACTAAGAAGAAAAGAAATCTGAACAACATGCATCAGGCTAAGTACATTTCACATCCATGTTAAGACAATTGTTCATTCCTGATAACTTTTGATCTTAAAAAAAACTTATTATACCAGGAAGAGATTGAGGGTTATCAAGCCTATGTGGATTTTACTGCATACTAATATGTGACTTTTACAAGTTTTGTCTAATTCACATAAGTGCTTAGATCTGCAAGCAGAGGTAAGCTGAGACAGGCATATACCATGTAGTATACTGAAAAGGTGTGTGCTGAGGCAGGAGAGAAAGCTCATGGTCTCTGACAAATAGGGCCATCTTTCTCTAGAAAGGGAACATAAAAATAGAATGTCTTTGTATAAATAATTTTTTTGAATAGTAGCCGTGTTAGTCTATGGTTCAGGCATATCAGAAAACAAAACAAAATAAAAATACTGTAGCACTTTTATTGATTTGATTTATTCGATTTATATGCTGCCCTACTTGGTGAAACCAACTCAGGGCAGCTCACAACATACAATCAAATACAATATAACAGTTCGATACAATATCATAATAACATAAAATACAGTACAACAAAATAAATATAAACACAGTGTAATCCACAATACAATCCACAATATGGTCCACAATACAATCCACAATATAAAGCAGAGATACAATCCCAAAATACAGTCCAATATACAATATAAAAAATATAACAATATAATCAGCAGTTCTTAAAGCCCCAGCCAGGGTGGGTCCCAGGAGCAGGTGGAAAGTGTCCTGGGTCACTTTAAAGACAAACTACTGTACTATATATTTTTTAAGTTAAAGAAGTTAAAGAACTTGATTATCGAGAGAGATAGTTAGGTTATTTTGAGTTTGGGTGAATGTGTATGTCTCTACGTCCCTACTACAGTACTTCTAATTAAATTTTTTATTGATGTGTTTTAACTTGGGTTGTAAGCCGCCCAGAGTCGGGCTTGCCCGATTGGGGCGGGTTAGCAAGTGTGAAATATAAATAAATATAAATAAATAAATAAATAAGATATGGACGGTATAACCAATTTGAACCTTTTTGATAAACTTTAAATTTTACCTATGCTTAATCTCCAATAAAGAAACACCTGCTTTTTTCACTTTGTGTAATTCTTGAAAGGGTGGAAAAAAGAGTTTTTCCAAGCCTAAGGCCTAAGTTACTTTCTTAGAAGAAAATACTTCCAACAGTATAATCTCTCCTCTGAAATAGAAGGATATCTCAGGCTGCTGTGGGTATTTCGCTGGTAAATCTAGGCAGACTTCTCTGTGAGTCTTAGGGAGATCCAATACTGAACCTGCTAACTTGGCAGGTGTAAATTAGTTGGATTGTAGGGAGACCTAAGGCAAGGGGTCCTGTCAGGCAACCTAGTCCCTGTCAGAGAAGTTGTGAAAATCTGATAAGGCTAGTGTGATAAATGGCATGTAACAACATGTGGCTACGGAGACAGGACCTATTAACCATATGTTTAAAGATCAAATGCACAACTATCAATTAGAATGGAAACAGAGTGAGAATCAATCAATCTGGCAAAGCATTTGCCATGATATGAAATTTAGTGAAATTTCTAAATGGTTTTTAAAAAGATATCCACAAAATACGTTGGAGTAGTCCAAAAAGAAGGATAACAGGTAGTAAATAAGTCAAGCCAAGCTATTTCTCTTTTGGTAAACAAATATGTAGATTATTTACCAACACAAGCAGTAAACAATTTTCTTTATGACTTACAGGAAACCTGTATCTCCAACACTCAAGATAAAGGAGGACCTCCAAACTATCATAACTAATGTTACATTAAGAGTACAACCTCCTTCAGCAGAGACTGACCCACACTCAACTAGGCAGTGGGACCACTTATTAGCAATATTTCCTTCTGTCTACATGGACGAGTCATGCAAACTCATTATGAGTCATGCAGACTCATTATCATATCAAGAGTTTTATATGTATACACAATCTCAAATTGTAAATTAGGGTTCATATGATGCCCCGCTAAGCTGAATGCTGAGAATTTCATGATTTACATGATCGCTTAACAGTGGGACAGGAAGAAAGGTTCCAGTATTTACTGATGTTTATATTGCCACAGTATGATTTACTGTCCTTTCCCCCTCATTCCATCTTGGTGCCCATATAAAATATAAATCTGTAATCTTAACATGTTCACAGAGTGATTAGACAGTCAACATAATTACAAGAAAATGAAACATTACAAGAGTGTAGTAGAAACAGCATAAATGCTAGAATCGTCAACCTTGGGACCACTGCCTAAAATATGTAGGCAAATAAAATATTTGCCCGGTTACCAAAAGTGTGTGTGTCAGCACCTGTAACAAGATAGCATCTTTAGGTAGGTTTTCAAAAAAATGAGATATTGCAACCAAAAAGGTCTTGTTTCATATCATCACTTCCTTGTTTCTTTCTCCACTTTGGAAAAATGCACAAAATGTTTAAGTAGTCTACGTCAGACACTCAAAGGACATGTCTAGTGATCAGAAGCTCCACACTTGAGAGAGATACTGCTCTACACCTGGATTCTTACAGACTAAGCTCTGACAGTTCTTAAGCCTACTATAAGTATAGGTTGATTCCCCATAACATATCCTTCAGCACTGCAATCATGAGCAATTATTTGTGAAGGATATCCCAAAGTATAATGCATCAGTTATCTTACTGGCAGAAGTGTATTTTTTAACCTAAACAGCACAACAGACACATAGTTCTGCCTTCAAAACAGGTACATGCCATCACAAAAGAGAAAGCAATACAGCTGGTGTAAGTACCTTTTTTAAAAAATGGGGTCACATTGTTGCTGCTCTTAGAACCTGGTAAACCCCTCCTCCTCATAACCAGATTGAGAAGTGGTGGTTTTTGAGTTCATTGAGAAGGAACAACAAATAGTAGTGGAGAAAACAAAAAAATAAAGAGGACCAGTGGTAAGAGATGAGCAGAAAGGCCTTCAAATTTTGCACATAGATGGGAAGAGGGAAGAGACACTTCTGAAACTTACATTTGCTATCAGTCAATGAGGCACAAAACTAAGGCAACAAGATTAAGGTAAAAACAATACTTACTGGTAACTACCTGCCTACTTCCCACTGAAATCCAGTGACTGATCACATGTTTCCCACCAGGGATTTCACTGAAGAAGGGATGATGATGACTTCTGTTCAACCTGGCATCTAAGAATTGTTGGCAATCTGAGTCAATAATTAATACTTTAAAGTCTCCATTAAGGGAAGACTTAATAAGGCCTGGAAAAGCTTTGCTGTCCCCCCACCCCCACCCCAGTGTTTCCATGAGCAGTAGCAGCTTATTTTCCTCTGTGAAGACTTGTTTTCCATTCCAGGCTGCAAAGAGAAGTTAGTCAGATGAACCAACCATTTAAGAGCAAGGAAGTTTGTGTAATTGGTCCATGTGTGGGATGTTAGAAACATCTCAAAAAGAAGTCTGGAAGAAAACCATTTGTATTTGTAAACAAACAAAAAAGCTAATGTAGCTATCAAACTGGCAGTGCATTAAGCACCAAGAAAAATGTTTTCTGAGTGATGGCACTAAATGTCTCCTGGCTGTTGCGCTGGAAAACTTCATGAAAATCTGAAGACTGGGCAAATGGGCAAAGCAGAGGAAAATGTGGTAGGAAACAGAAAGCCTGAACAACATGATGCCTCTGCTGCCCTAACTCTTCCATTTGTTGTAATGCAATGTTGTGAGACACTTTAGTAAACCTGATCACTTTTGCCACAGGACTAGTACTTGATTTTCTAGGGACCACAGATCAACCATTCTAAAGCTAGAGCCCCCAGATGTGTGAGACTACAATGCCCATAATTCCTAGCCAGCTTATTATATGACCCGCAGATGACGATGATAAAAATACAGGTGAATACATTTAGAGCAGGGGTAGCCCACCTTGGTGTTCCAGATGTTCTTGAACTTCAATTCCCAGACGCCTGATCAGCAGGTGTGCTTACTTGGACTTCTGGTAATTGAAGTCCAAGAACACCTGGAGCACCAAGGTGGGCCACCCCTGATTTAGAGGATGCAGGTTTCATTGTACGCTAACACACATGTTCTTGAAAATGGGTTTTCCTGTGTCATCATCAAATGTTTTAGCTTTCCAGAATGCTTTAACATCACAATTACAGAGAGGACCATTTGTGTGTAAGAGAAGGCACTGTTTAAATACTTTTATTATTAAATGCTTGGCTGTTCTCTCCTCCCTCCTTCCCATCAACCATGGTTCAGTTTTCATTTGGAAACATTTCTAGGTCTCACAGTTTAAAGGATAGCAATAGGATTGGTTCTTTTTGTCCATTTCATGGTTGTAAAATTTGTTTACCAGAAATTATCCAATTATGTCCATATTAATGAGAAATGATAGGTACATCTTTGCCAAAGCTTAAACACTTAGCTTTTCCATGTTGGCTACTATAAACACGACATGCACATTAGCTACAGCCTGCTCTCCCCAGCCTTCGCCTAATTTTTTCTACTGTAATCCAGACTGGCTATCTAGCCTTTCACTGGCACATCAGAATGTTTTACAACTATACATTTTCCACACTCAAGTATTTAATAATAAAAGTATTTAAAATTTCCACTTAGCAGTTCTTGCATGTTCATTCCAGCAGAACCTGAATGTCTCCCTTAGGCCCATCTTTGCAAGCTAAAGCACTTTAATTTTGTTCTTTGGAAAAGAAATTTACATATGCATTCTGTCAAGAAGCTTCCCCCAGTGTTCTTTGCCCCCAAAGAACTAAGCATATAGACAACAGATTCTAGTTCCTTTGTAAGAAATTAAAAGAAGTGAGAATAATGCTAACAATAATTATTTTACATTGGATTTACGTACTGTAATAGTATCACGTTTAACCTTCATGTAGAAAGGTACTCTATATCCAGTCTCTCTCTCTCTCCTCCTGTCTCTCATACACAGAGCAGACACCAAAAGAACAGTATATTCAATAGGGGCATAATGGGGCTGTGGTGGCTCAGTGGTTAAGAAGCTCACCTTGTTAACTAAAAGGCCAGCAAATTAGCAGTTTGAAACCCAGGTACTGCATGATGGATTAAGCACCTGTCTCTGTCCTAGCCCCTGCCAACCTAGCAGATCGAAAGCAAGAAATTGCAAGTACCTGTAGATAAATACTGTTTTCCCGAAAATAGGACCTCCCCCTATTTTCCCCCACCTCTGAAATATAAGCCGCCATCCCGCCCCGCCCCCGAAAGTAAGGCACTCACCTAAATCTTGCCCTGGCGATCCACTGTATCAGCAATAAATGTGTACTGTATTCTTCTTCGTCATGGAAAAATAAGACATCCTCTGAAAATAAGACTTTGTGCATATTTTGGAGTTTTTAAAAATATAAGACAGTGTCTTATTTTCGGGAAAACACGGTAGAGACCACTTCAGTGGGAAACGATCTGGGGGGCATGAAAGGAGCCTCATTTGGGCATCCCCTGAGCGGAGTTTCTCCAGTAAAAAATCCTTTCAACCCAGAATAATTTCTGACACGAAATTATTATTATTCTAGGGATCATAGGAGAATTGGAAGCACGGTAGTCAGGATGCGAGGGTCTTCACACAAGGTCTTCTGTGTCAGTATACATAAGAATGGGAACTCAGAAAGAAACCAAATTATTTCACACACTGGAATCTGACAGTCTACATAACACCACGCATGACCAACTAATGAGTAACTCCTATGGGAATTCCTATACAAAAGTGATGTAGTGATGGGCATGAGAAGCATTTATAACAGCAAACATGGAAAAAGAGCTTCAGATATTTTCCATTCCAAAGAATGTGGGCAGTTCTGTATCATGTGTCCAAAAAATCTGTACAGTAATCTCCTCATGCAGGAAAAGATTCTGGGATAGGGGACCATTACTCTGTAGCTTCCCAATCAGAAAGACAACTACTGTACTTAATTGTCACCAAGACAGGATTGCAGTCATGGAAAAATAGGAAACTGGAGATGTCAGAGTGACAGGAAGGGGGCGATATAGAAAGGACCTCTTCAAAGTCTGGAAAGCATTGCAAGTAGACTCAAGCATTCCCCAGGGAATGGCACAGAGATGGGTAATCCATCTGGACCATAAATATGGCACTGTAAATGTGCAGTGGCTCAAGTTGTTAAGACGCTGAACTTGCTAGCTGGAAGGTCAGAGTTCGATTCCCGAGTACTGCATGATGGAGTGAGCTTCCATCTCTGTCCCAGCTCCTGCCAACCTAGCAGTTCGAAAGCAAGAAATTGCAAGTAGATAAGTAGGGACCACTTCAGTGGGAAGGTAAACAGCGTTTTGTGCACTCTAGTGTCTAGTAATGCCTGCCACATGTCCACAGAAATGTCTGCAAATGCAGACAGCGCTGGCTCTTTGGCTATAAACAGAGATGAGCAATGAACCCTAGAGTCAGATACGACTGGCTTTCGAGCAAGGGCAACCTTTACTAAACTTGCTGATGAGCAAAATAAGCCAAAAGTCCTATTCAAGACTACAAATGACAATCATTTCTATTAATATAGGGATTAATAAAAAATTTAAAATTGGTTCTATTCCAATTCTTTCCTTAAACAAAAGGACACTGTATGCTAATGTAACTCCAGACCAAAGAGCACAACAACTGCTCCTGGCAGGGATTTACAGTGTTTCCCAAACTTTGGTTTTTTTGAACTTCAATTCCCAGAAGACTAAGTCAATTTCCCAAAGCACTGATCAGGCAATGTACTGACTTAGGCTTCTGGGAATTGAAGTCCCCCAGTGTTTCGCAGAACATAGTTTGGTAAACACTGAATAATAAAAGTAAAACTCCAAAGGCAAGGTTTGCACAACCTCTCTGTAGTTTCATTTTTGCCACCATATGTATGTCCAAGAGGAGGTTTAACTGGAAAACTTGTCAGGCTAAGGACAAGTATAGACTTATAACAGTGGCAGAGGAGAAGTAGCCTTGGGACTCAACGCTGAACCAAGCCACCAAGAGGAAATGAGAGAAATATAACTGTAAACCACCACTATCAAAATTACATAAGAGACATTAATATCTGAGCCAAAATGTCATCCCACAGGATAGCCCTTCTGTATAGAGCCATCAGGATTACATCACCTTCTTTTGATGCTAAAAGTGTTTTCTGGAAGTCTACCAATATGCTACTGTTGCTTCTCAAGTCAAATGGCCCTTTTATCCATTGTTCCTGGGTTAGCCAGGTGGGAAGATAATGATCAGTGCAGAATGGGACACAAGACTAATCCAAAACTATATTAAAAGACATACAGTAGCCATATTAGAGGTTCTGGAAAGGTGTTGGGGAGGGGCGAGTGAATCTTCCTGCTGGGTCTCTGCCTGATCCTTGTTCCAGCTTTACCCCTGCCAGCTGGAGTCCCCAATGGTCCCCATATCTAAGAGAATCTAATGAGAGGTAATCTTGTCACCTCTGTTCTATCTTATGGAAGTATTTTCCCACACACTTGTGGCTACCTAGCCTACCCTCTCTTTCCTTTGTGTGTATGTGTGAGAGTTTTCTCCCCCTCTTAATATCCTTGTAGCATCTCCGCAAATAGTCTAACCAGGCACTGCAGACCTTTACAGAGCAGTCTGAATCGAAAAACTTTCTCAGCCCTGTGAGTTGCCTCTTGGTTACATTTCCCCATATTGGTTATGATTTATTTATTACATTTTTGTGCCACCCATCTGGGATATTTCCCACTCTGAGCGATGTACAAACAATTAAATAGACAACAGCAACCTAATACAACAAACAACAAAATAATGGTGAATATTTGCTATATTTTAATTCCCCTTGTGAATAGCTCTGTGTGAGTGTGGTATACTCACCCCTATCTATGTCAAGAAGCCTTATTGTCATAAATCAAAGATCTCTTACAGGTGTATATCTGTGGGCTCATACATGTGCTCTAAAAGTATATCTAGTAACAGAATCCAATGAACTTTCTATTCTCATATTGGTGAAATTAGAGCACTGGTGGCGAACCTTTCAGAGACCAAGTGCCCAAACTCAACAGGCTGCCATCCACGCCGCAGAGGAGCGGGGCGAACTCTGTGCCAGGGGAGGAAGGAAACACTCCTATTTGGCTGCTGGGAACAGGGGTGAGGAAAACTCTGTGCTGGGTTGACAGTGCACATGCTCACAGAAAGGGCCCTGAGTGCCTCCTCTGGCACACGTGCCATAGGTTCACCACCACTGAACTAGAGGAAGCCATTAGATGATGTAGAAATAGCAAAGCAGCAGAACGCAATGGTATCCATATCAAGCAAATTAAACATTTTGGGCAAAATACAAAGGAATGGCTCCTTTAACTCTTTAATAATAACAGCTGAACGAGCAAACTAATTCCAATAATATGGCAGAAAACAAATGCAGCTGCTATATTGAAACCATGCAAGGAAGCTAGAGGCCAATTTCCCTTCTATGCCACTTAGACTAAGCATTTGAAAGAATGGTATTTAATTATCTAGGACCTAAAACAGAACCTCTTCTAATTCCAGTACAAGCAAGGTTTAGACCTGAAAAGAGCTGTATATCTGATATTTTAAATCAAATTTAGAATTTAGAAGGTAGTCTTGAAATGAACAGAATAGGGCAGTATTTGTTGACCTTACAATAGCATATGATACTGTCCACCATCAACTGCTGATCAAATAGCAATACTGTACTTCTTTACTAAAGATTATGGACTGACAAATGATCACTGTTTTACTTCAAAAGGGAAGATGTTGAATTTCAAGAGAGGCTCAGTCACTGGAGAAATCAAAGTCTCCTGACAATATTACATTTTAACATTTAAATAAATGCTCAACTGATGTTTCTATACGTCACGAGTTTAATCTATACCAGCGGTTCACAATGTTTCGCGCCATGGGCCAGACATGCCCTCCTCACACAGGGGAGGCGGCAGCAGAGGCATGGAGGCTCCCTGGTGTATGTTTCTGTCATCATTGGTGCACCACAGCAGTGCCAATTGTACAATTTTGCAGCTTTGTCCACAGCCTCTGCCACTTCCTAGGGTGGCGGAAGGCTGCTTGGAGCAATTTCGCTCCATCTGGATGATTTTCCGATGCTTCCCCACTTCGCTACAGCCACTCGAATGCACCGCCGGGCAACTTCCTGGTTCCGCTCTAGGAACCAAGCCAATGACACAAGCTCAGCCTGGCACTGGAAGTTGCCCACCAGCATGTCCGACCAGCTGTAGCGAAATGGGGAAGCATCGGAAAATCATCTGGACAGAGTGAAATTGCTCCAAACAGCCTTCCACCACCTGAGAAGTGGTGGAAGCTGTGGTCAAAGCCGTGAAAATGGCATGATTGGCACTGCCGCTGCAGTAAGGTGATGAAATGCGACTTCTGGGGGCTGGGGCAGGTGGGGGCATGTCTAGAGGTGTCCAGGTTCTCACAGTGGACCGGGTTAATGATATGCACAGGCCAGAATAGGCCCAGGGGCTGGGGGTTGTAAATGCCTGTTCTATACTAATGATCTTGCTTTAACAATCTAAAGGGAAAACTTTAAACCAATTGAACATTAGCAAGCCTCTGCACTAGAAGATAAAGTGGAACTCCAACATAAGAACGGTTCTACTTAAGAAAAATTCAACATATGAATAGAAATCCTGGCTTTAAAAAATTCAACATATGAATTTTTAATAGGAAAAACTCAACATATGAAAACATATACCTTGACATCTAGTGACCTTTTCTGGTAATGTAATGTTTTTGACATACAAATGTTTCAACATACAAATGATGTCCTGGAACGGAAAAAATTGTATGTAGAGGTTTTACTATATTTGCTTATACAGCATTATAAAAACAACCTGCTGAAATCAAACCCTTTGAAAACAAAGGTTTGTGCCTTTCACTTAAAGAATTGAGAAACAGAGAGGAAGCTCCAAGTTAACTGGCAAGGAAAGATTTTGAAACATTGCTCTACTACCCCAAAGTATCTGGGCACTACTCTGGATTGAACCCTGACCTAAAAGAAATACTGAATAAACACTGAACAGAAAGTTGTCAAAAGAAATAACATACACTAGTACCCCGAATAACGTTATGACTTGGTTCCACAAGTCCCGTCGTTATTCGGTTTTTAACGTTGTGCGATACATTGAACACACAATGTTAAAAAAGCCCTGTTTCCCTGGAGGCTGCAGGAAGCGAGAACATCGGGATTTGAATCCTGACATTTTGGCTTGCTGCTGCCTCCAGGGAGGTGGGAGAACTTTGGAAACAGCTTGGAGCGGGTTTCCCCACCTCCCTGGACCCGGCGGGGGGGTCAGAGACCCCAAAATTGGTAAAAAAAAGTCCGTTTTTTTTTACCAATTTTGGGGTTTCTGACCCCCCCGCCGGGTCCAGGGAGGTGGGCAGACCCGATCCAAGGTGTTTCTGGGCTTCCCCGACGTCCTGAGCCAGTGCAGCAAGCCAGAATGTCAGAGTTCGAATCCCGATGTTCTGGCTTCCTGCACTGGCTCAGGACGGACGTTTTTTTTACCAATTTTGGGGGCTCTGACCCCCCCGCCGGGTCCAGGGAGGTGTGGGGACCCGATCCAAGGTGTTTCTGGGCTTCCCCGACGTCCTGAGCCAGTGCAGCAAGCCAGAATGTCAGGATTCGAATCCCGACGTTCTCGCTTCCTGCAGCATAAAAGAGGGTGGGGGAAGTTCAAAATTAGCGCACATCAGCTCTAGGGAGGTCGGGAGACCCGATGCGCGCTAATTTTGAACTTCCCCCACCCTCTTTTATGCTGCAGGAAGCCAGAATGTCGGGATTCGAATCCTGACATTCTGGGTCGCTGCACTGGCTCAGGACATCGGGGAAGCCCAGAAAAAGCTTGGATCGTGTCTGCCCACCTCCCTGGACCCGGCGGGGGGGTCAGAGACCCCAAAATTGGTAAAAAAAACGTCCGTTTTTTTTTACCAATTTTGGGGTTTCTGACCCCCCCCCCCCCGCTGGGTCCTGGGAGGTGTGGGGACCCGATCCAAGGTGTTTCTGGGCTTCCCCGACATCCTGAGCCAGTGCAGCAACCCAGAACGTCGGGATTCGAACTCTGACATCCTGGCTTGCTACACTGGCTCAGGACGTCGGGGAAGCTCAGAAAAAGCTTGGATCGTGTCTGCCCACCTCCCTGGACCCGGCGGGGGGGTCAGAAACCCCCAAATTGGTAAAAAAAAGTCCTTTTTTACCAATTTTGGGGGGTCTGACCCCCCCGCCGGGTCCAGGGAGGTGTGGGGACCCGATCCAAGGTGTTTCTGGGCTTCCCCGACGTCCTGAGCCTGTGCAGGAAGCCAGAACGTCGGGATTCGAACTCTGACATTCTGGCTTGCTGCACCGGCTCTGGACGTCGGGGAAGCCCAGAAACACCTCCAGAGAGATCAGAGGACCCGATCTACAGCTGCAGGGTGGTTGGGAAGCTGACGGGGACTCCCTGTCGGTTTCCGTAGCCACCCTCCCTTGCCTCTGCAGCTGTGGGGTGGCTGGGGAAGCCGACGGGGGAGCCCCCCGTCAGCTTTCCAGCCTCCCCACCCCTGCCTCCGTAGCTGCAGGGTGGCTGGGAAGCTGAACGGAGAACCCCGTTCAGCTTTCCACCCACCCTGCTGCTAAGAACGACTGTATCGTGTAACGTTAAAATCGCGTTACTCGATACAAGATGTTTCCGAAAATCTTGTAACGTTATGCGGTTTTAACGATATACGGTACTCGCGTTATACGGGGTATTACTGTACTTAGATGACTGGTTGGGTCAGACTATGGTCGTCCTTGTTGGCTGCTACTCATGGAGGGAGCAGGAACAGCTGAGCGGTAGGGCAGGATGGGACTTTAAAAGCCGGACAGTCAAGGACATGGTTATGACACTTTTTAAATGAATGACTTTTTTGATTATTATTGTTAGTAGTATTTTCTTTGTAATGTGGTATCATACGATATTGTGATTTATTTGTTGTTACCCCATTACATTTTATTCTGTTGTAATGTGTATATGCTTTGTTATACTGTACAGTATTTATATTTTCTATTGTAATATTGTTTCATGTAATATTTGGGGGTTCTGTGAGCCACTCTGAGTCGTTTTTTACAGAATAGGGCAGCATACAAATCAAAATGATGATAATGATGATGATGATGTCTGAGTATACATTTTTTCCTAAAAATCATTTTCACAGTTGACAGGGAAAATGCCATTGGTGTGAATTTGTTTAAGGTGGATCTCAGCTTGCCACATATGAAATGAGACATGCAGGATTTATCACCAGGACTGCAATGGACTGCCACATCCTTGAGGATATTGAAAAGGTGTACCTTCACAGCCAATCCATCTGGCATGACCTCTTCCACCTCCATAACCCTTGGAAATAAGCATAGTGAAGCGGTTCCTCCTCCACTCATTTTGCAGTTTGGCCCAATATGATGGTTTCCAGTGGCATTTTCTCCACTGAAGGGGGCCATCACCCCACTTAAAGATGTTCATCCGCCCATAGCTGTTGGCTCCTTAAGGGAGTGAAGTTATTTACTGCTGCCCAACACTCAGCATTCAGTCACTGGCTGTATGGTCTACTCATATTGGTGGAACTCCTATTCATGTGGAGGAAGCCTTTAAGGCCATTCACTGTTAATAACTCATTCTCAAATTGCTGCTGTCCCCCCCCCCAAAAAAAAAAAATGCCCCCGTCTGGAACCATGGCCCTAGATGACAGCTAAAATTGGGAAAAAGTCCTTTGAGCATCTCTCAGGACCTAAATATTAAATTAAAAGAGGCTAGGCTAAACCTTTGGAGAGGAAAGACAACATACTTTGCTCAAATAAATGAATGCCAAAGAGCATCTTCCACTAGGGACAAGATTCTGGCTGGACCATCTGGAAGTCACTTAATAGACATTAAAGTGAAGCAAGAAGATCAAAGAGTAATCAAGTAAAATAGGGAAACTCAGACACAGAAGAAATGTCAGTGATTGTGGAGAAATCCAACCAATGCAGCAATTATATGCAATTTCTGACCCACCATGTGTACAGAAGATCTAGCAAATGGCCAAGATAACACTATTGAAGTAGCTGACTTCTGATTTTAAAAATACAATTTAATTGTGCAACACTCTGATATGAACAAAAAAATTTAGGGAACACTTCCACAATCATAATACAACAGGATAGTGGCTTATTATTTTAAATAATAGTAAATACAAAAAAATCAAATGGAAACTACCATCTTAACAAAGGAAACACCAATTGTATCTCTAAAAGCAAATGAAATACTTTTCCCTTTTGAAATACTGTTTTCACTCATATGTAAATTTTAAAAAACTGGGTGTCCTGCCAACATCAGCAGGTTGTGCTAGGCATATGATAGGAACCTCAAGATAGTGACAGATGATCTTATAACCACAACCGAAAAATTATTAGGAGTCTTATATTCTTGTTAGGGACTTGAACCAATGCAGGTCTCTCACCCTAAGAAAGAAAGCAAAGAACTGCTGGCAATGCCACTGAAGAAAAAATTTGAACACCTTGGTAACAACTGTAATTTTCAATTTTTCTCTTTTCATCCTTCTACAGTATCTGCTCTATAAATTCCATGGGCCAGTCTGCTTGTCGTCTGCTATGTCAAGGTCTCTAGACCCACATCCTTGCATATAGCAGGATGATTATTCATGGACACCCTTGGAAGTGGCTGAATGGATACTTTAATTTGAAGAAGGAAGCTATTCCCTTGTGTCTCAGTGCAGCCACAAGATCCATGCTGGGCTCTAAGGTCTGACTGCCCTCTAATCAATAACAAATGACCTTGCTGAGATAAGAGTAAAAATCCCACTCCTGTTATAACTCTTCTTTAAAAGATGACAAGAAAAAAAGCTTAGCACTTTGGCACATGCCTTGGCAGATTCAAACAGGTCAGCTCCATTTTCACCAATTTCCCAAGAAAATGCAAAACTTATCTTCTAAAGCTGTACATCACTTCTTCAACATGCAATACAGAGATACACCTTGAATCCATTACACAAAGGATACATAGGCACTTCAGACTGAAGTGGCCCATGACAATGAAGGAGAACAAGTCAATGCCTCTTGTTTGCTGACCAGCTACACTACCATATATTTTTTTTGCCTTTTTGTCTGCAGATGACCTCATATAACCTCCATCTCACAGAGGATAAGGAGTCAAAGACTTATGGCCCTATAATTCCTTTACAGCCTACCCCTTGCTAAAAGAATCTCAAAGACATTGCCCTTGCTAAATAAATCTCAAAGGCTTCTTGGGGAGGAATAAGGGTTACTAAGTAAAGTACTGCTGTCTTCAGCTACAAATAGTAATATGTACCAAGATCTGTAGCCAAAGGTTTTAATTTCACAACAGGAGCCACCAATGACTTGGGTCTGAGAATAATGCTTGCTGACACACCTTTGGCAAATTTCAGAATAAAGAATGTTTTGAGATAAACACAATATGCTGCCTCCATTCAATTCTCAGCTCCAAGATCAACCAAGCATGCTCTATTAACAATAGCATCATGCCATCATGAAGGGAATATAGAAAGCAACTCCTGAGTGCTATTCCGGATACAGAACCACTTTCTGAAAAAGGCTTGTCAGAATTTTAGCCTGAATAGCTTATGTATTTATTTGATAATAAAGGATAAGATGCTTGCATTTTTATATAATTTTAATTTTAGGGAAGCTATTTTTTAGCTGTCACTTACTCTGAATCTCCAAGGTATACTACATAAGCATCTAAATAAACTTAGACTCTAACAGGAATATCTTACAGGGCAAAATATTTTAGCCAAGCAATTTAATCCAGACAGACAAACTACCCCCTCAATTTAAAAAAACAGCTGATTTTAGCTCAAGTCCTTCTGAGGTTTTGTTTGAATTCCTGACAGTTTCTAATTCTGGCTTTAGCCCAATAACCCTGTAATGTAATGTAATCATATTGTTAAAATGCAAATGTGTTAAAAGACATTATCAAAAGGCATAATATCACAAGCTAAGATACCTTTTGGTCCCATAAGAGAGAAAGGCAAGATATAAATTACGTACATAAATTGATACACACTACTGAAAGCTAGCCTAAGAAAGAAAGTTGTTGCATAATCCTCATGGCTCTAAGGAAAATACAAGTCTACAGCTACAGAGCTGTGATTAGAAATGGTGCTCTGTAAATTCTTGTCAAACCATTGTCAATAGTTTGAGGCAGATTCTCAGGATGAGTTCCTGAGATCACAAAAGGAAATTGGGGAGGTAACAGTTGTTGAAAATGATAGAGCCCAAGACACTCTAAAGTAAAAGCTGAAACACTTCTCTAACAGTGCTGACATACTGTATCTCTAATGCAGGCATTAAGCAGCAAAGACATATGATCTATTTATCGTGATTACAGCTTTTTAACCTGTCAAAACATAATCAACACCGTTCACAAGAAACAAAGCTTTCACCTCATATAAGCCCTAGTATGCAATAGCAATTATGGTTTCAAGGAGTTGTTAGTAACAAAGTACTCCTTGGAGAGGTCCTCTCAGCCATAACAGCTTGGAACTTGAGTTATGCATAGGACATTTCTGGTTCAGGTCTTTTCTCTGCCATGAATTGCAGGGTGTCCGAGGACCACCACTGTCTTTTGGCCAAATAATAATGACCTACCTTGCAAGACACAACAAAACAATGTAGAACCATTTAAATGTAAAGCATTATCATCCCTTCTGGGGATGATCTTAAACTTCCAGATTGGGACTAAGCTCCCCCAAACACTGTGGGGTTCACTTTAAGCTGAATATGTATATGCTAGGCAGTTAGATTTGGCAGGAAGAATCTCAAGGATTTATTATAAAGCTGGGTAAAGAGTCATACATTTTTACTGTAGTATCAGAAACTGTATCCATTTTGCACTTAAAGAAACAACAGTGAGATTAATTTACTCAGCACACCATCAGAATGAAAGTTATTAAACAGTAATGCCTTGAAGCTGCGAGATGAATGTTATTCCCCTTTAGACAAAGGAACAATAATGGAAAATAAAATGGCTTTTAATGCACAAATTCCTCACTATCCTTCCACTTTATACTTTTTAAATAAAGCACCAAAGAAGTACATCTTGAAATTTAACAGCTAGTTTTCAGATTAAAAGCCTATTTACAAAGCCAGTGCCAGCTCATATGACTCAAATGCACTAAGCTGAGAAAACTGAGACTCTCCTAAGATTCAACTGTCTGATACATGCTTAGTAGAAGTAAACATATGCTAAAGAATGAATGAAACTTTGACTTGATCTGATGAGCCTCAACAAAGTTGAAGACAACATCCCCCCAAATCTTGCTTTTGTGAGTAGAAACTAGTGCATTATTATACTAGGTCAGACTAAAGGAACTGCAGAATGAAGTCACCAAAAGGTGGCTTCATTTTGGCAGTTTCATGTCTGCCCTAGACACGGAAGAACACTTGCATTAATGGCACTAAGAGTACATTTGAATCCAAGACAATTAGCCAGGATCCAATAACAAAAATTTAGACTACTTTTAGTAAAAGTTGCCCTTGTTCAAAAGTCAGTCGTATCTGATTGTAAGGTACAGCACTCATCTCTATTTACAGCCAAAGAGGGAGTACTGTCTGCGTCTACAGATGTTTCCATTGTCATGCAGCAGACATAACTAGACACTAAAGTCCATGGAACACTGTTTACCTTCCCACTGAAATGGTCCCTATTTATCTACTTGCAATTTCTTGCTTTTGAAGTGCTAGGTAGGCAGGAACTGGGACAGAGACAGGAGCTCACTCCATCATGCAGCACTTGGGTCTCAAACTGCTGACCTTCCAGTAATCAAGTTCAGTGTCTTAACCTCTAAGCCATCACAACACCTGATAGACTACACTTAGGAGAGCATAAATGTAGTGTAATAGATGAAGTGTCAGACTAGGACTTAGGACACTTGGGCTCAAACCTCCACTCAGGAACACTCATGATAAACTACTCCTGGATCACTTCACATATCACCACACACCCCCAAATAATTCAATCTCACCAAATGACATTGATTTGAAGTTGCATTGTTATGTTGCAAAGTTACTTCCAACTTGGAGGCAACACTGCCAAACCAATGCCATTTTGTTAAAATATACTAGCTGATAAAATAAAAGTGCAGGCAAATGTTTGAAATGCCAGCCAGGAAAATTATAGCAATCACTTCTATCTGCTAAGACTGCACTAAAGAGGATGCCCAAAAAAACCTTGTCTGACTTTATTATACTCAAGAATACTGTACTATGGTGTGTGACACGCCTGCTAAGCATTTTTTCATTGCTTCAAACCAAATGCTTTTTTTTGTTTACTTGTGTGATGCCAGAATAGTCAAATGTAGCAGAAAAGGAAACCAGACTTTACTCTAAGACATCATACTCTTGTTCTCTATTCAAAAAGGTTAAGTTTATAATTCCAGAGCAGATAATGCCCATGATAGTTTCTTCCTATGATACAGTTTGGTTTGCATCAAGAGAAATATTCCCCAAAATAAAAATCCCATTTTAGCATACAAGAAATTCAAAAAGAGAGCAAAATAATGTCCAAGCAAGAATGTAATGGCTTTTAGGGTTTTCATTCTTTATAATGATGCTTCTGTTATATTTATCATACATAGAAAATAACCCATTAACAAGATAATTTTGTTGTTCAGATGGAAATCTTATTTTCAATAAATAAAAGATTTTATGCTGCAAGAAATGAAATGTGGAAATGAAATACATGGTAATCAGGCTGCTAATAAAGTTTACTGCAAACAAAGATGTTCTTCTCTGTTTAAAAGTACCACAAACAATCAGACCATGAAGGTAAGCTTTAGTCTGGATATTTTAGTCTCATTTCCACCAAAATATGTCTGAGAATGTTTCCAAATCTCTCAAACCTTTCCCTCCCTTTGGTAAGTGATATACAGTACTGTATAAGGGGCACTTTTGAAAAAGACACTAGGCAACAAAGATACAAGTAAAACCTCATATAACACTAAAACCTGGTTCCACAAGTCTTGGTGTTATATGATTTTTAGTGTTATGTGATGCATGTTAAAATCCTATGGGATCCATAGAGATACATTGTAACCACACAGGCTTTAGCGGTTGTTATCTGAAGCATCCCATAGGATCTTAATGTTATCTGATGCAATTCTTCCCCCCAGATTCCTTAATGTTATGCGATTTTAGTGTTATTCGATACTAATGTTATATGAGGTATTACTGCACCTTTCCCAAATTCCTAAACTTGAAGACAAAGATATTCCTGAAGACAAAAAAAAAAACCATACCCGAGGGCACATTTTAACAGCAAGAAATGTGTTCTTTCCTGTGAGGCTAAAGCTCCAGCCAACAAGAGGATTCAAATCCCTGACACAGCGCGTGATCCGACACATTTGCCACCGCAAGAAATCCAAGCACCTGCTTGCGGTTAATGCATTCAGGCAACAGGGACACAAGCCTGTCTTCTCATGGCCAAGCCAACACTTTCTCTAAATAATGGGATTTTTGAAAGTCTGTGTTTCAAACATATCCAGAGTAAATAAGACAAAAAAAAACAACATTGTTGCACTTTAAAGACTAACTGCTGTGTTTAAATGTGAGCTTTCAGTGGATCCAGTCCACTTCGTCAGACATAAGAGTGAGACTTCGTGGCATCAATTTAAACACACCGGGGGCAGAATGGTTAGCAGAACAGATAAGTATACAAGTCAATGCGTTGTTGTTGTTGTTGTTACAACTGCTCATACCGGTTGCAAATAACGGGACAACTTCTCCATCCCCCACCCCAAAAGGGGAGGCTGCTCTTCTCGGTGCCTCAGGCGGCTCCGAAGCACATAGTCCTTCCCTGCTTTCCCCCCAAAAGCGAGGCAGAAACCCTTGGGCAGCTTCCCTCAAGTTTCCTTTCCCCCTGGCAGCCAGCTGGGCTCCATAGTGACCGTCTCTTACAATAGCGGCTGCTACTCCTAACAGGTACTTTCACCCCTCGAGCCACCCCTGCCCAGTCCGGATTAAACCCTCCTCTCCCGGAGACCCCAAACCACTCCCAATGGTGCCTCCTTCTTTGCTTCGGCTCCCCGCAATTCCAGCTGCCCCCCCCCTTGCACGCGTTGACCCTTGCCGGCCCCCGTACACCCCGACCCTCTTCCCCCCCCTCATACCTGAGTGGGGGGGGGGGGTTTCCAAAAAACCCAGTCCTCTCTCCGTGGGGGGGTAGGGAGGGCCCCCCGGCCCAGCCGCTGGAAGGGGGCTGGGGGGCTCAAGGGCTCCGCAGCGGCGGCTCCATCAGCGGCGCCTTCACCTGAGGAGGGACCAAGCCCCCCTCCCCTCCCCGAACCACTTCCGGTCCCTCTGCTAGGAGACAGGCGCGGGGAGAAGAGCGTCGAGAGGCTCGAGTGGTCAGAGAAAGCGCCCAGGGCATCATTTCGTCAAGGGGGGGGAGGCGAGGGGACGAGCGCGGAGTGCATCGAACGACGCACGCCAGCCGACCCGCTCCGCCGCTCTACAAAGGAGTGAAGCGCGAGGAGCGCCGAGCGAATCGATCGAGACCTGATAAGAGAGGAGCCGGAGGAGGTGGGCGCTTGAATGGCAAGAGCCGTCCGAATGCCTAGTGTATCGATCACGGTCTTAAGACTAGGCACCGGCTGGAGTGGGCAGAACGTCGAGAACATCGCTCGCCGGAGAAGGGAGGGGGCGTGCCGTACCCTTGGGGCCAAATATTTGGTTAATAACTGGGTGGTGGTGATAGTAATACAGTATGTAAATGTAATTTTCGACTTATATGCCGCCCCACTCGCAGAGCGACTCTGGGCGGCTTACAGAAGAAACAGTTACAATTACATAGCACATTCCATAACATAAAAGCAATTACAAATATCACATGGTAAATTACAAATTAATTAAGTATTAATCTTAATAAATTAGCAGCCGCCCTTGTCAGCTAATCAGCATACGACCCATGGGTAACAAATTGCTGCCAGTCAGTGGTGGGATGTCAAATTTTTTACTACCCCACCGGGATGTCATC
Source organism: Furcifer pardalis (assembly GCA_030440675.1). NCBI lineage: Eukaryota > Metazoa > Chordata > Lepidosauria > Squamata > Chamaeleonidae > Furcifer > Furcifer pardalis. The sequence continues at coordinate 35,455,339 of CP126893.1, read as the reverse complement.
AGTGTGGGCGGAGCCAACATCATGACATCATGGGCGGAGCCAAAGAAAAATAATAATAAATAATAATAAAATAAAAATAAGCACACACACACACACACACACACCCCACAACCCACCCACCCACAACACAAGGACAGCAAGGAGGACAGTAAGGAGGCTGTGCATACGTGCCAAGCACTGTAGACATGCATGTATACCAAGTGCTTGGTGCACATGCACAGTGGGGGAACCATTGAAAAGGTAAGCCCCGAAGGTGGTTCCCCCCAAGAGCTGCTACTGGTTCTCTGGGACACTTGGAAAAGTTACTACCGGTTCTGGCGAACTGGTGAGAACCTGTTACATCCCATCACTGCTGCCAGTAATCCATCATCGAGTCACATTTTCTTATTTCCAAATCTGCTAAAAATCGCGTCCACGGGGGGGGGGGGGACTTAGGAACTAACTATAACAAGGGTGCCCAAACTTTTCAGACCGTGGGCTGGTCACATGGTTCAGGGGCCGGATGCAGCCCCCAATGCTAATTCATCCAGCCCGCGAAGCCCTTGTCGCTCCTGGAAGCAGAAGTGAAATGCGCCTATATGACGCACTTTTACGTCCGCTTCCAGGAGTGACGAGGGCTTTGCAAGCCGGATGAATTGGCATTGGGGGGCCAAATCTGGGCCCCGGGCTGTAGTTTGGGCACTCCTGAACTATAACATCAGTGACTTTCCATACAGAGTCTAATAAGGATGCTGCATAATTAAAAGTAATCACGAACCGATCTCCAATGCACATGTGACTAATTCTTCCCAATTTTGTTTGTAACAAAGCACTGTTTGTCTTTTGACTTGGGTGGTGAGTTCGAGTTTGGGTTTGCAACAACAAAAATGGCCTTATTCGTTACTTACTCTACTCTCCATATCCTAAACGTTTTATTCATATATAGGACTATCTAGTGTTAGTAAACTTTTATGGCTAAATCAAAAGTTTTATGATCTATTTATTGTGATTCCAGGGATGGAAAACAGGGCCATAGCCAGGATTCTAGATTGGGGGAGTGGGGGCTGAATATTTTTTTCAGAAGGGGCAATAATGTTACACACACACACCATTGGCATCCTGGGGTGGGGGCTGTTAGCTGGGGGGGGCTGATTCCCCTTGGCCAGCCCCTGGCTACAGCCCTGATTTTAGTCTCCAGAGGTTTTCTATTTCAACTCTGATAAAAGTTTTGTTGTTGTTGTTGTTGTTGTTGTTGTTGTTGTTGTTGTTGTTGTTGTTGTTGTTGTTGTTGTTGTTGTTGTTGTTGTTGTTGTTGTTGTTGTTGTTGTTATATTTCAATTTCAAATTTGTCCGTGGCTGTTCTGGTGAGCACTTATGGCTGTCCAAAAACATTGGAAGGACCAAACGTCCTCTGCTGTTAATAGCAGGATTCCAGCTCAGGATTCCAGCACTGTGACCTTTAGTTTAGCAATGACATCTACCATTCTCTCAACTTTGCTCTAAGCCTCACGATAGCAAGAAAGAAAAATGCAGTTTTCCATTTGCAACATATGGCATACACTTTTGTGGGATAGATTCTACTATGTCACATATTTCTGGTTCCATGTATCTTATAAAGCAAACAGTAGTCCATTAAGTCCTACACCATGTACAGAAATGAAATCTGGACAGGAAAAGCTGACAGAAAAAAAATGATTTGTTTGAAATATGGTGCTGGAGAATAGCTTTAGGAATGTCTGGACTGCCAGAAAGACAAACTGGTAGGTCCTAGAGCAAATGAAACCTGAACAATCTTTGAAGGCAAAAGTAATGAAACAGTTCAGGATAGTCCTAAAGCTCTTCCCCTACTTTGGATATATCACGAGAAAGGAAAATTCTCTGGAGATGACAAAGTGTGAAATATTAAAGGCAACAATAAAAGAGGAAGACAAACTATGAGATTGATAGCCTCTTTAAAGGAAGGCCTAGGCTTGAGTGTTCAAGGGACAGCACATTTTGGAAAAGCAATTCCTAACAAACGGCTGGGCCAGCTAATACATAACATGCTTTGTGATGGACTGCTCCAGGTAGTAATGGGTTACGAGAGGGTGTTGCCAAATGGCTTAAGGCTCTATGCTGACCACAATACTTTTAAACCTATATATAGCTGATATGCCAGAGACAATACCAAAAAGTTTTGCATATGCAGATGATATGCCACTAGCCATCAGACAGGACACCATGCCCCTCACAGAACAAATTTTAGCAAATGATCTCTAAATTTTACCATAATTGGAGACTGATCCACAATCCAACTATTATTTAGATGCATTCATCTAAACAATAATCTTGCCAAACAACAATTTACACTCTTCTTTAATGGTACTCGGCGCAAACAAAATTTCAATCCAAAATATCTGGGTATCACTATGGATCGTACCCTTTCCTATAAACAACATCTCATTAACATTGTGGCTAAAGTATAAATGAGGAACAATATGCTACAAAAACATCGCAGCACTACATGGGGTGCGACGACAACTATGCGTTAGTGTACAGCTTTAAGCCTTGTCTACAATACTGCAGAGCATGGAGTGCCAGTGTGGCTAAATAGCAGACACATTCACAGATTTCTGCAGGTTTCTTTTTTAGATGGAGAAAATGGCAAGGCAAAGATCAGAGCCTTCTACCAGGGAATTGATGTTAAAGTTTGGTTTACTCACTAGGTGCGTCAATTGTAGCCAAACCTGAGTCAATTAGGAATATTACCCTAGCAGTGGTGGTGAACTTTGGCACTCCAGCTTTTCTTGGACTTCAATTCCCAGAAGCTCAAGTCAGTACACCTGCTGATCAGGGCTTCTGGGATTTGAAGTTCAAGAACATCTGGAGTGCCAAGGTTGGCCATAGGAGTTGGAAGTAGCTGTTTCTTTCAATTTGTTGCTGTGGTGTCCTGCACCATCCACAAGAAATTGGTGCAAGCCTGGAGGAGTGATCTTGAATCATGAAAGCTCATGTGATGTTTGATATTTTTAAATGATCCAGTAAAGATATCTCCTTCCACCTGTATTTCTATTATGTAAAGATCACACACCTGTCTTTGTTTATATTATTATTGCTTAAAATTTCCTCACATATTCTTTGGATCACTGAAGCTTCCAGCACAAACTATGGAATGTTTCTGAGAAATCAAGATGCAGAGTTCCTCCTTGGCTACAGAGAAGTTCACCGTTAGTAAAATACAAGTAACAGAGACATAATTTACAGGATAGTAGTGAAGACGAGGAAGCTAACAAGTAAAGAGAATTTCACATGGAGGATTATCTCTGATGAACAGTAAATGTGAGTTCCCAATTCCTGTCCAGTTAATTTTGATTTAAAATTCTCTTTGAAGCTAGCAGCATTGTCTGAGGAACACATTAAATTTGATTTTCACCCTGCCTGTGCTAATGTAGACCTCTTTAGAGCTTACAGCTGATGAATTAGCTAATTAAAGCCAGTTATCCCACATGTAAATAGGACAGAGAGTCAGTGCTGACATGATCCAAATTACCTTTGGCTCTGAGCATCTCTTTGATCTAGATGCAAGATGCACATCAAACACTATATATCATCTAATAAGGCTGGTCAGGGAACAAAATCATTATTGTGCTTAAATTGTGTCATACCAGCCCTTCATTCATTTATACGGCTGTTATTGCTTTCATATTAGTACATCGGTGCTAATTAGCAGCATGCACCCTTCCTTAAAATTGTCAAAGACACAATCCATCACCCATATCAACCTGTCCTTTACACCTCCCCACAAATAAACTTTAATGTATGCTTCAGGAAGAGATTTATGCTTCTGGCTCAGTTCCTTCTGATTTGGTTTAGCTCCGAGGCAATTCTAATTTCAGCACATTCAGGTACTCCCAAGCCTTCGGGTGAACTAAACAATAAAATGTCCCCACCAAATACTGGGGTAGCTGCAATCAGTTTGTATTCAAATAAGTGATTTAAAACAACCGTATCAAGTAATTTATTCATTTCCACTATAATTATGCCACTGAATAGCTATCAGCTATGGTAGAAAATGCCTTATTCTGAAATACCTGGGAGTGATCGGGCTACACCTTGCATAAGCAATGTTCCAGGTTAGAGATGTGAGAATTGAGAGGGAAGAATTGGGAGGGAACCCCTTACTCTGCACAACAAATGGTGAGATGAGGCTTCCATGTACCCATTATTAAGAATAATGGATTGTTGATCTGATCCTGCAGAATCTCTCTTACGTTTGAATGTCCCAGGATTCTTAAGATGCCCCAACAAGGATAAGACAAGTAGGAGGATATAGGTTTGTACACTTGTTGACATTTTTTTCAAGGAAATATAAATGAATTCATGAATAAAAGCATCTGAAAAGCTAATACTGTATATGTAAAATGCAAGCCATCTCTAAGTGTGCTAGCTTTTAATCATGTTATAGCTGTTGTCATAAATACACAGTGCAGACTGCAAACAAGTTCTTCTGAAATATGTAATTGGTCTGTATTTCAGTTTCTCATTAATGTGGGTTGAAGACTAATTTTGTCAATCTTAAACATTACCCCACACAAGGCTGAGATTTCTCACAGATTCCTATTGGGTCTGGCTGTAGCAGATTGGCAGGTTCTGTACCTATTCTGGTTTAATTGCTGGCATTGTGCAGCAGGTTTGGAAAGATTCCTGTCGAAGACCTTGCAAAGCTACTACCAGTCTCTGTAGAGTAGGCAACATGAAACAATGGCCTCGGTCAGTAAAATGGGTTTTTCCTGTGTTCTCTATTTTCCAATATCAGCCTTGTTAACATCCTTGGTAAAGGCATCAAAGGAAAAGAAATGAGCAGAATAAGGATGGGTTTATCGAAAATTCTGAAACAAGAAAAGGTAGAATATACACAACAGGTGGAAACAAAAACACATAAAAATATCAGATGTAAGGCTTTTATTGTGGACAAACTGCTAGGGAAAAAAAATAAGATCCCCACATTCCCTTCAGCACAGCAAAAACAATATTACAATTTCCAGTTTTCTGAAGTTTGGCAGAAATATCTGAGCAAGAACAGGACAGGGGGAGCCAAAATATTGCCAATGTCTTCTCAATAGTAGTTTCTGCAGGTGCACTCTGGTCACATTTTAAGTATTCAAGAGGGTGTTTCCAATACAACAGCTGCACCAGCTTATGGTCTAAACCTGAGATGATACCTCATGCTTATTTATTATTATTTTTTACAGTGAGTGACCATACCATCCAGTCCTGTTATCTAAAGAGAAAATAGCCTTGCACCCAGGCAGGCACTAAGACAGTTTGTGGACCTTTCTTCCAAGAGCTTGTGTAACAGTGGCTGATTGTTCAGCTTAGGCTACAAAGTGTGAACTTCTCAGATTCTGACACAAGTGGGGCAATCTTCATCTGCTAAATCTGTGTATCGCACACTACTCTTAAAGGGACAGGAGCAGAATAGAAAGAGGTAGCAAACAAACATTTACTCTGTGATCCTCATGGGCTTTGAGAAAGGAAGTAGATAAACCGACAACCAGACCTTGAGCATTTACATTCTTACTCTCCATAATTCCACGTTATTTGTTTGGCATGGTGCAACTAAGCAGATCCAGCTTCAGGAAGACCCTGAAAACATTAATCTTCTGGGCTTGACTTACCTCCCAGAATTCCTCCATAGGAAACAGTATGAAAACTGGCATATTCTGGAAGTTGTAGTCCAAAATAATATAAAACCATCATCATTTACCCAAGCTATGAACTTTGAAAGGCACAAGTTTAGCACAGTTAAACAAGATTAGGATACTGTTGCAACAGACTATGTAGATCAGGGGTTCCCAACCTCTTTACCCCGCAGGCCAGACCACACACCCTGGACAGTTGAGTGGGCCGGACTGGTGGTTTCCCCTGGCATAAACGCTGCCATAAAACACACACCACAGTTGTTGTAAATGCATTTTACGACAGCTGTGGTAGCATTTACAGATGTCGTAAATGTGGTGCCATGGACCACATGAAATGGTGCCATGGGCCGGGACCGACCCACAGGATGAAGGTTGGGAACCCCTGATGTAGATTGTAGACAGTGGAAGCAATAGGGTTAAGAAAACCATTACCAGCTTTATGTAAGACAGGTATTTCCCTCCTTTCTTGAGAGCATTGCATCTTATCATGGAGCAAGTTTTTTAATATGCACATCTTGTTCTCTGGTTAAAATGTGGAATAGCTTTTTACCAAGAGTCCAAGGACAGAAATGAGAGAATATATTTCACTAGGCTTGGAGTTTACCCTCCTTACCATGGATGAAGCAAAATGTGTAACATCTTTGAAGATACTTAGGGAAATATATTTTACCATATCTTAATTTCTATGTTCCCCATATTTTGTGAATTTCCTGGAACACATCAGAGGGTGTATCAGAGCAGAACAAACAACACTCTGACTAATGGATTACTGTCTCATTCTCTTCTCTGAGACAGAGAATGTGTCTGTACAACCAAACTAAGGCTTATAATTTCCAAGATAGAAAGGCTGGTACACTGCTGTGTGATATGTTCTCTCAAGAGCTGTCAGCCTCAGAGTTCTTTGCACTTAAGACAGGATGAACAGGACATCTTAGGAATCAGGGATATTGATCCCAAGGACACTGGGAAACAATACATATGGCAGGATTTACAGACCCAAAATAATTTTAATGCCTAGTATCTCCTCAACCTCTCTCGCACACATTGTTCGTGGTTTTTTAAAAATCAGAAAGTCAGAAAAGGAATTGAACAAAAAAATTAAAGGATACCTCTTAGCTCTCTAAAACAACTTGTCTTGTTGAACCAATATGCTACAGAAGAAGAGGTAGAATGAAAATACAGTAATACCTCGGATAACGTTTACCTCGGATAACGCTAAAATCACATAACGTTAAGTAATCTGGGGAGGAGAATTGGATCGAATAACGTTGAGGTCCTATGGGATGTATCGGATAACAACCGCTAAAGCCTGTGCGGTTACAATGTACCTCTATGGAGCTTTAACGTTATCCAATCCATCCCATAGGATTTTAACATGGATCGGATAACACTAAAAATCGGATAACACCAAGACTTGTGGAACCAAGTCTTAGCGTTATCCGAGGTATTACTGTACTGTAATTTCAGTAGGAGAATGTCAGAAGGAAATGATGGCGCAAAAAAGCCATATGACATCATATAGTTTCAATCTAATGCTTTTAACAGCTAATGAAACTGTAGCACCTCTAGCATCCCCCATTTTTCAGATCTGGAGAAAGCAGTAGAGCCCTTTATAACTCTACATCTCATACACTACACACACAAAGATGGAGGCTTGTGGCCTAAAATATTACATTAAAGCAGGGGTGCCCAAACTTTGCAGGCTGTGGGCCAATCACGTGGTTTAGGGAGCTGGTCAATAAGGCCCGTGGGCTGGATGCAGCCCCCAACACCAATTCATCTAGCCCACAAAACCCTCATCACTCCTGGAAGCGGAAGTAAAACGCGTTTTACTTCCGTTTCCAGGAGTGACAAGGACTTTGTGGGCTGGATGAATTGGCGTCGGGGGGCTGCATCCGGCCCCAGGGCCATAGTTTGGGCATCCCTGCACTAAAGTGTGCATAGTCCTATAGATTAATTTGTATAGTACCAGTGAGCATGCCACTATGCAAAAGATGTTTCAGCAAAGCTGCAGGCTTTCTACGTGGAGCACGAACAGTTTTAGCAGCCTAAGCACGTTGCCCACAGAATGCAACTATACAAGATAATTTAGTGTTGGGTCATTTAAAAAAACAAACTATTTTTTAGAATGATTTCAGATGCAGTGACTCACTTGAGTGTTTAAAAATTAGAAAATCAACATGATCCTATCTGTTTATAGTAATGTCCCAAATTGTGTCCCTGGGTTCACAAGTGGACCTCGCCTACTTCTTGTGGAGTCAACAAAGCCAGGGCAAACCCACCACCTTTCTGTTCCAGTGCCATTTATTTGCAGCACTATGGGGTCCCAGTTCCATTCTCTCCTTACCCTGCTGGGGGCGAGTGAGACACAAAACCTTTCCCAAACCCCCAAAATTCCTCTTCAAATATACCCGTTTTCCCATTGCTAGCAGCAGGCTCACTTCTCTCCTGCAACCAGCAGACATTTGGATTAAATCCTTAGGCTTTTAAAAAAAAGGTGTTCTTCCCCACTTCTTTATTTGGAACAGAAAAAGTTGGAAAGCAGGAGAGTTTGTATTTTGGAGCAGAGTAGGAAAAAAATCACATTGCATTTTCAGATTAAAATACTGTATTAGTTTTGCTTTCAGGACCTACGAGGCTGTATATAAGGAATAGGACCATATGCTGGGTTACAAGTTTGTAAAGGGTCCCACAAAATGAAATCTGGGCCCTGTTTGAGTTCTAAAGCAAAGCAATCACGCTTATATACCACCCCACGGCGCTTAGTGCACTCTCTGGGTGGTTCACAATTAGCATTTTGTACCCAACATGTTGGGTACTCATTTTACCAAGCCTGAGTCAAACATGAGCCCTGGTCAGGATCGAACTCACCACCTTTTGCAGGACAGCAGCTTAACCACTGCACCACCACACACGCAGGCGTCAACCTGTCACCCAAAAGTTTCGCTCTAATTTTTCGCTGCTGATGTTTATTCTTTGTCAAAAGAATTCAGAACTTAGCCACAGAATATAATCTGGTGAAGGCACGCAGTGAAATTTACCCACCCAAGGAAACTATTTTATGTCTGCCCCCAAACCACCACCACCCTCGATATAGCATGGTGATGCAAGAAGGGGCTCTTTCCCATGTTCCGCAAACATGTATGTGGGCTGCTAACTCAGGGCCTCGTGAAACTTTTGAAAGGGTGGGTAGTGTGTGAGATGAATAAACTTCCCGTAACAGTCAACAGGGGAAAGCACAAACACAAAGAGAAGCAATGCAAAATGAATTGTGGGGAAAACCAAAGTAAACACAGACTACTATGGACATGCATAAATTTGACTCTTGCATCCTGCATAGCTCAAGGAAAGCAGGTGCAGCATTGCCAAAATAGATCTTAAACTTAAAAGTAGGCCTTAAACTCCCCCCCCTTTCACCTCTCAATCTGATCCTCACACTCTGTCAAATTTAATAGCATAATGTATGCAAGCTAACAGGATAGAGTTTCCATCTGGAATCTGATAATTTCACCAAATTCTAAAAGTTTTACTTCTGTATACAATTTCCAACAATATAATGTAAAGAGGCTCTCCTTAAGATGAACAGTTGGCAAATAAGCATTACAAACGCTCCAAAAACTTGCAAAACTCCTAATTACCGGTAATTCTGGAAAGTCTCTTTGGCCAGCTTCTTCTCCCACATCCCTACAACAGCAAAGCAGCCACACAGAAGCAAAAAGCATTTTAGAAGGAAGGGGTCAAACAGCCTCTGTCACTACACCAGCCTTGCAATGAGAACCCTGAGCTACATAAAATGTCTAGAGAACAATGCAGGTGATATGGAAAGACTAAAGCAGGTCAGCATTCAAAGCCAATTGGAAACACTGGATGCAGTAATGAGGACAACACTCCCCAACACTATGGGGAACTTAGCATGAAATGTTTGATGCAGCAGCCATCAATTTGTCCAGATAATAGCAATCTTGCATTCACTAGCACTGGTAATCAGTAGGAGGGGGATGTACAGCCTAATATGATTATCCTTGGGCAATAGTAAATCCACCCACCCCCAACCGTTGGCATTTGAGCCAAGCTCTTGCCCCTTCTTTCTGTTTGTTCTTCTTGCTTCTCTTGTTTTGCTGATAGTCCTCCTCTCTCTCACACCTGACCTAGCGACATATATAGAAGATCTCTCAACTTGCTGGAGAATCCATCTTCCTCTTTTTATATCATCTGACTGTAACTATAATTGGTAACTGTAAGAAAATAAAACTTTTTTCCTACTTTAAATACTTCTAGTGTGATAATATAATACAAAGTGCTAGTTTGGGTGGAAGAAACCAAGGAAAGGGGAGCACTGATGAGACAATGTCTACACGTTTTTGGTGCTGTTGTTGTTTTTCTCTCAGACTCTGCTCAGAAGAAGAATATAAAATCCCCCAATCTATCCATAAAAATTCACAATGCTCTAAAAATGTCCAATAAATATGCACTGTATGTCTACTAAAAAGATCGGAAGCCCATCTGAAACGGTACCCATCCCATTATTTCCAAACAGCCAGTCTTCCTTTATGGGGACAGCATATGTATATACCCCTTGCTCTGAGCCCACCACCAATTTAGAATATAAAAACTAAGCAATGTTTTGCAACTAGGAGCCTAACAGTAAATGAGGAAGCACAAACAGAGGATCTCAATGCCTCATCTTGTTCTCCTCAAGGAAGCACTAGCAGATGTCGCTTGCAAAAATAAGGTGTAAAATAGAACTCTTTGTTTTCTACAGGTAGCCATGTGCTTCGGTCAACCTTCTCCCGTCTCACCCACACAGACGTGCACCCGGTGCCAAGCATTGTTGAGCACTCCCAAAATATTCCAGATAGGCCCTACTGTGTCGGGCTGCTGGTTGTAGCTGGTGTCCACAGCTTTGCAGACTAGGCTGAGCTCTCTGACGCCATCAGGTACACAAACATTCAGTTCCCACAGCTGCCATCCCCATGTCTGGCCTGGCAACTGTGCCTCTCTGGGGAGAAGCCGGGCCACACGCCAGCTCTTCCCACCATCCAGTGAAACATCCACACGGATAACCCTCCGCCCACTTCCACTCCATGCATAGCCTTTCACAGTAAGCTCCCCAGGTTCAACGCAGTCCTCAGGGCATGGCTCGGTGATGGCTGATTGGATAGGCAAGTCTTGGATGGATGGAGCCTTAGAGAAGTCTACTGTCTCCCATGTCACAGCAGGGGAGAAACCTTTATAATCCTTTTGTTGCCAGTGACTTGGGCTTTCCTCTGGTCTCACGGCGATGCTGGCCAGCCATTTAACATTACGAGCACCAACTGTGCCTGGGACAAGTACCCGAAGAGGGAAGCCATGGTCTTGGGGCAGCTCCTCCCCATTCATCTCGTAAGCCAAGAGGACATCTCCTTCTGGACTCATGGCTTTCTTGAATGGGATAGAAGCCCCATAAGCAGTTCCACTTTGGTCCTTGTCCAGCCCCTCAAACCAGACATGCCCTTCATCACTTTGTTTGTAGCCAGCATGCAACAGAACATCCCGCAGCCGGGCACCCCCCCAGTGGGCGTTGCTAATGGCGCCAATGCCCCAGCCTAGCCTGTTGGTTTTCTGTATAGCATTCATCTCTGCACGGCGATTGCCAGCACACTGCAAAGCGGCAGTCACTTCATGCTTTGGAAAATTCTTCTTCAGCTCTTCCAGAGACAGGGAGAGGATCCGTCCCTGTGGTCCCTGGACAGACAGACGATAGGCTGTGGAGTCCACCGTTGGCACAGGGAGATGGTTGCGTTTGAAGAAAAGCTCGTTTGGAGTCAGATAGTTTTCGGCAATTAACTCAGAAGGCGGTTCTGCATTGAAGGGCTTCAATGAGTTGACATGAAGGGCGGGGTGGCGGGGGGGATCATGAGCATAAGGGTCCCCCAGGTTTGGCTGTGGCGGCTCTTCTGGGCTCAGCACCCCCACTTTGTACCCATGAAGGATCTCTAGCACGTGTTCCTGGTTGTGCATGGCATAGAGAGCCCAAAAGGGCTCCAAAGCACCTCCAGCTGCAAGAAGGATCTTGTTTTTGCCACCCGGGTGCAGCTCTATGAAATCTGTGACGTCAAAAACATCACTGCCATACGTTACCCACACCCGGTTGGCCTCATTCTTATGGCGAGCCACCTCCTGCCGGGTATAGACAGGGAATGGGAGGCTGGGTGTAGAATCAGGGAGCTCTGCCTTGGCTGCCTGTAAGGAAAAAAGAGAGAGGGAGAGCTAACAATTAAAGGCAAACATTGGAACCACCACTCTCCCCTGCAACTGAGCTCCACCCAGATTGGGTGTGTGCAACTGAGCTAGAACAAACAGAATAATTCCAAGGCACTTCTGCTCCCAAAGCATTCCCTCCAGCTTCCCTACAAATGCTATGAGCCCCTCTGCTGAATAGAGCAGGGCTGGAATGGAGAGGAAAAAGGGGGGGGGTTCCCTAAAAATTGGGTAGGAGTATCTCCTGTGAATGGAACACCATTAAGGAAAGGGGTATCCCAATTTTCAGAGACCACCCCTTTCCCAGCCGCACTATGGCCTTCTCCAGGGGCGAGGAACCTTTTCCTTTTGGAAGCCTACATTAATTTAGCTGTAATCAAATAAGGCCCCATTCAAGAAACTTCAGTTAGATATACTTTAAACTGTACATTATTTTGTAAAACATAACTACTATGTAGTTAACAATGTAAAAAAATGAAAACTATTTGTTAATTTTAAAGTTGCTAAAATAAAATAAAAATATAAAAGACAAAGAAAAATGTATGAATAAAAATAAAAGGATTTGTTCTGTAAAATCTGGATTTGGTCAAAAAGCCACACTTAAGGCTCTAGAAGGCCACACATGTAGCCTTCAGGCCACAGGTTCCCTGCCCCTGGCCTACTCAATTCAGCAGGCTTTGCCCTGCAGTATTTTGGGGAGAGGTCAATAGATTTGCCATGGGGAGGGTGGAACCACAAAGCCTCTTCTCACCAATCCAGTTGTACACTTCTAACTCTGGATCCAGCCTAGTATGCTCAACAGTAGTGGTTCCCAGCCTTTAGTTTTTGGAATTCAATTCCCAGAAGCCTAAGTCAATCCCCCAAAACGCTGATCAGCCAACGTACTAACTTAGGCTTCTGGGAATTGAATTTCCCCTATGGGGTGTGGGCCCCACATTGGGAACCACTGCTCTACCGGCTTAAATAAGCAGCCTACACAACTCATACGAACATCTTAGGAAGCTTCAGTTTTGGACAAGAGTATCCAATATTTCCTCCCACAACCTTTTAATTCTTTCTTTGACGACAATCCAAAACAGTCCCCCATCTACTCCACTCACCTTCTGACGGTGATCTCCATACACCAAGATAGTGCCTATGCCCAGTCCAGCCCCTGCAGCTGCAGCCACCATGAATCTCCTGCGTCTTGTTCCACCAACAACATTGTTCCAGGTGCTGTGGAAGTGGAAGGGAGTCCCGACCAAGTAGGCTGGAGGAAAGGTCCTACGGGCCATGTTTTTCAACCTGTAACAAAAGGCAGCTGCTTAAGACGTCTTTGCAATTACAGCACAAGTTTTAACTGTGTGAGTCCACTTCACCACAGATTCCACCCACCCCGTCAAATTCCTTGATGATCAGTGCTGCCCTCCAAAAATAATCTAGAAACCTTTAAAGACTTCCTCTAGTGGCAGGGAGCTCTGAGAAACCCCACTGGACATGGGGGCAGTTGCTGCTGGGCGACTGGGCTCTCCTGTGGTACAACTGCAGCAGTGACAGAATGCCAAGCAGCAGGAGCCCCAAAGGAAGCAGGAACCAGATGAAGCATCCCAGCCACTTGGCCATAGGGAGGTGATGGGGCCCTGGTGGCTCATGGAGGTGACCAGTACCTGGGCTACACTTGCCCCAGAACAATGTGGGATTCGACTCCCCTGTTCCTTGCATTGCTCAAAGGTCAACTGTATTTCCTCAAGCAACTTAAGGAGATGTGTCTCCTTAAGCAACTTAAGAAGATATTTATTTTATTTTAAGATGTATTTGTCAGTTGTCTGTTTTGATTTGCTGTGTGTTCTGTCATGTTATTTGATATTTGCTTGTATATTGCCTAGAGTGGGATACAAATGTATAAAAATGTATATAAATGTAATAAAATAAATAAATAAATGTCAGAAATAATAAATAAATGTGTTTATTTCCTCGAACATCTCTAGGACAGGTCTCTGTGATGGGCAGGGAGAGCAGGGAGTTGTTAATCTTTAAAAAAGGTTACTTTTCCAAGCCTTGTTAGTCAACCTCATGTTCGCCAATGGAAGTGATGGCAGCTGAATTATTTTCAAACTGGTTTAACTCTGCAGTGCCAGGTTCTTCCTGACAAAGAGCCGCATGTCAAAAGAAGCCAGCAACAAGGCAAAAGAAGCCAGCAAGCATTGTCCCCATGACCCTTGAAAGGGGCGCTCATTCCGACATTCAGTATTCCGGTTTTGTACTGCTGACGTTCTGCCTGAGTGCTGCAGGACGGAGTGAGCTCCTGTCTGTGTCCCAGCTCCTGCCAACCTAGCACTTCGAAAGCAAGAAATTGGAAGTAGATAAATAGGCACCACTTCGGTGGAAAGGTAAACAGTGTTCCATGCACTCCAGTGTCTAGTCATGCCTACCACATGACCACGGAAACGTCTGCAGACACAGACAGCACTGAACCCTAGTCAGATACGACTGGTTTTCGAGCAAGGGAGACCTTGCCCTATCTTACCTTCAAAGCATCCTTAATATACAGAGCCATTATTGCAGTCAGGCAGCCCAGGAATTTTTTGGCAAAACAATTTTTAGCGTTCCTTGACTAGCATTCCAACTATTTGCAAGGTTGTTTATTAAAAACCTCCACCATCCCCCTCAACTCGCTCAGTTCTGTGCCCATTGTCTCCACAATACCATCTAGCCATCTCATTTATTTATTTATTTATTTATTTACTCCAATTTCTATACCGCCCTACTCGGCTGGGCCGACTCAGGGCGGTTCACAAGCACAGAGTAAACAACAAATTCATAGACACATCACATAAATATACAATATATATACAAAATATACAATCTCATCTTGGGCCAGCCCCTTCTTCTTTTACCCTCGACCCTTCCAAGCATCAAGGCTTTCTCAAGTGAATCCTCTCTTCTCATTTGATGTCCAAAGTACTTTAGCTTCATCTTTATTATTTGACCTTCTAAGGAGCAGTCAGGGGTGATTTCTTCTAAGATTGACCTATTTGTTCTCCTCGCTGTCCAGGGGACTCTTAAAACTCTCCTCCAACACCACATCTCAAAGGCGTCTATTCTTCTGCACTCAGCTTTCCTAATGGTCCAGCTCTCACATCCATACATTGCCACAGGGAATATCATTGCTTTGACTATGCGAATTTTTGTTTTCAATGTGATGTCTCTACTTTTCACTATGAAGAGCTTAAAGACCTGGCTGGCAGGACATGTGTGGGGTTCCAGGGATGTGGGATCCCATGTGGGGTGGTTAGTCTAAGGATTTTACCCTTCTGACGACACCCCCAGATACTGTTTTAGTCTATGAATTTTTAAATTTTTTATTGATGTGTTTTAACTTGGGTTGTAAGCCGCCCAGAGTCGGGCTTGCCCGATTGGGGCGGGTTAGCAAGTATGAAATATAAATATAAATAAAAATAAATGTTCCCCAGGTTTCTCATTGCTTGCCTCCCAAGAATCAATTGCCTTTTTATTTCAAGAATACTGACTAAGAATTTAGATTAAGCTGAATTTCTAGACTGCATGTTTTATAAATACAAAACATAACATTTCTCCCAAACAGCTAACAACTGGATGGCAATTCCCATTGGACAAAATATCAGAAGCCCAACATCTCCCAGTTGATTTTTATCAATGGTGAGAAAACTGTGTCCCTCTCCCCACGACACACACACACAGTATTTGGGGATACGACTCCCATAGTTCCTTAAAATTTTCTATGCTGGGTAGGAATGTTGAGTGTTGAAATCTAGAACATCTAGAGACCCCACTCTTCCCTCAATCTTGTTCTTTGCTGTTCTAAAAAAATATTCCTTCCAAAAACTGCAACACACAATTCTTTCTTGTTATCTTCTCCTTCACACCTCAAGATTTCCAAACCCAACACATACAAGCATAAGCATTCATTCTGCAGTTATGACAACCCCTATAAGATATGCATGTTAACAAGAAGGTTAAACACCCTTATTTATGTTTTGATTGCATATTCTTCATGAGTCTATTTCTAAACCCGGACTTAGTGTGTAGGATTGACACAATACAGGAAACACAGGTATTTGACCTCAACTGAGCTCAGCTGTTGATTAATCATTAACTCCTGCATTCACTCAAGGTGAGACACAGGAAACATACCCCTATTAAAGGGGATATCCCCAAATTAGGCAGAAGCCAAGTGAAAGGAGGGATTTAGAGATAAGATTAGAGTCCATGTGCAATGGGCCAGGAGCCAAGACAAAGATCTTTAGGAAAGTTCAGTTGGGTTTTCTTGGCTTCCTCTTTACCTTGGCCAATGTACAACATCTACAGCTGAGACTGAAAAGGACTGGTATATCCAGCTCTGAGGGAGGGTTGAAACTGTGTGGATATGGACTACAGAATATAGATAGAAGGACAAGGTGTTTGCTAAACTGAAAGGAACTTGGAGGAAAGTGGTCTTTTAAAATTATATTGGCTTATTCCTGTCTTTAAAATCTGTGTAACTCAAAAACTATATATTGCAGTAATGAGCACAACTGGTCTAATGGAGGTAACCTCTTTGAACTTACTAAACTTTCTTAGGGGCCAACATAACAACATGAAGAAATAATCCATGTCAACCCTCACAACCTAAGAAAATGTACTGGTGGTGTGTAGCTAGCCTTCCTATATTTAATGTTTCCTCTTACTCCTTCCATATTATTACCTAAAAGAGAACCTAGAATGTTAATCAGCACAGCAGTTGTAATGAAGCTGCTTTACGATCCATAATAATGGGCTCAAACTAAAGGAAGCCAGACATAGGCTAAATATCAGGAAAAACCTCTTAATGATTAAAGCATTGGAAGCAACTGCCTGGAGAGGCGGTGAACACTCGAACACTGGAAGCATTCAAGAGAGAACTGATGCCCCATCTTTCAGATCTGCTTTGATTTGGATTTCTGCATTGAGCAGGAAGTTGGTCTCTATGACCTCAAAGGCCCCTTCCAACTCACCTATTCTGTTATTTTGGTTCTTTAAAATTGCTTTGCACATTAGAACCGTCTGCATTTGCCAAAGCATACTGGATATGAGCTTTTGCAGTGTAGTTGGTCATGATTTTGGAAAGTGAGATTCATGAACTTGGTATCAAGTTGAAGATCAAGATTCTGCTTTCTTGCACAGATCATAGACGATACAGACAAAAATCATTGTTTCCATACCAGCATGTTCTCTGAAGAGTGCAGAGGCCAATCCCGCTGGGTCTGGGGAGCAGCATCTTCTCTTGGACCTAAATACAACAGAATGAGTCAAGAAGGGAATGCACTAAGCAACAAGTCCCAGAGCTGCAATTCTGGAAGGTATGTCTTCTCTCTGAGATGATCACATTAAAGTATAGAGCTGGATGGCAGAGGAGACTCTGTTCAGACAACATTCACAGCACCCTGCCTCTGTTGTGCCACCATGGTATTGTGGTATTGTATCAATACAGAGCAATTTTCACCTTAAAACAAGACACCTGGGAAGCATCACTAAGTCCTAGGCCAAACTATGTTTTTGAGAGGCTGTGGAGCACAGGTTTGCTCCAATTGAAGGTACACAGGGATTGGGGAGGAATGCTTTGCCATCCCCACCCCCAGATACAGAAAAAGACTTTCTATGCAGTTAATCACCTAGGATGGCATTGAGCATCACCACCCTTAAAGCTTGAATCCTATTGCCTTGTACTCTGCAACCAACAGTCAGCTACATGTGTTGGAGGGTGGGGGTGGTGCTAGTGTTACAAATTTCCTAGTTCTACCTTGCACAAGCAGAAGCCCCAATTAGAGGCTATTTCACGTTTGTGCAAAAGCAAAGCAAAAGCAATCGTATGCCCCATAGCCCTGGTCAGGATCAAACTCACAACATTGGGTTGCAGGACAGATGAACCACTGTGCCACCAGGGTCATGGGAGCTCCATGGATCATGTCTTATAACCTGACCATGCTGAACAGATCATTTGCCCTTTATCGCTAAGCGACAGCTTACAGAGGGTTGCAAGAGCTACAATAAGGAAGACAGAGATTCTGATTCAATTGTCAGCAAGTACTATACATGCCAACCTGTAAGGGTGGCAGTCAAACTGTCACCAGCGACGTCAACACGTGTACCATGTTGTGTCCCAGTCCCATAAAGAGAAGGCAGCAGAGCTGATAGATCAAACAGACCTCTTAAACCAGGGATGGAAAGTGTCCTCTAACACAGATAAGGCATGGAATCAGTTTAGAGAGCTCAAGGTATATCAGGTGCTGTCAAGAAAAACAACCTTGGACTCCAGGATTAGGAGCGGTAACTCTGATATTTAAAGCCAGCCCCATTAACATCTCTCCTTGCTCTCATGTAAATTCTACTCCACAATTGGTGCATATACATGTGTATTTCACAGTGTCTATTATCAGTATCATATAAACTCCCTTAACAGCAGCTAGATATGATTAAAATTAGTGTTTTAGAAAAGGGAAAGGATCAGCCCTTGTTAGCTTAAATATATCCAGAGCCATAGGACTAAATAACCTGTGTGATCAATTAAGCGAAAAATAATGGAAGGAGCTGAAGAGCAATTTTAGCAGCGGTTAAAAAGACAAAACAGATTTATAAGTTATGATTCTGGCAATTCTAGTCATTTCAGTTCTGTAGCATGGATTATTCTGTTCCCATTATAAGGGGGGAAAGGACTTCAAAGACAATCTCTTGAGCCCACATGGAGAGGTCCCAATTACCACCAGTGCAATTTTAAGGAGGATTTACTGAAACATCTACAGTACTGGATAATATTTACAGTGAAATCCAGCATCAGCTAGGATTCTATTTATAGAAAGCTTTCTGTAAGAGTAAAAAGACTTTAGCTGTGACACTAAAACAGCAAAACAAGGGGAAACGTATGAGCAATAGCAATTATACTTATATACCGCTCCATAGTGCTTAGTGCACTCACTTGGCGGTTCACAAAGTAATTAGCATTTTTGCCCAAACATGATGGATTCTGAAGGATGGAAGCCTGAGTCAACCTTGATTCCCGTCAGGATCAAACTCACAATGTTCTGGCTGCAGTACAGCAGTTTTAACACACTGCGTCACCAGGACTCATCAACAAAAGTAAATTATTCCTTCTCTCCTTTGACCTTAGCAGAATTCAATATTAGCCTGAATTCCAACAATGTGAACATACTGAATCAATTAAAGTTCTTGGTACAAATTTCATCTGTGGTGTTTTTATTTTTGTTGTAAAGGTTAATGATTGTTAACAGGAAGTGTCATCCCACCCCTATCTATATTTATTCAGAAGTCAATCCATCCATGTCCACTCATATCTGTGTCTTCTAAATTATGCAGATGATTAACTCTCCACACATTTTCTTTCTTGATCTACCAGTTCCTGTTTTCTTCCTGTTACGCATCAACCAACAAATTACTTATTATCCATTTCTGAGATATATGCAGTTGCATATCTTCCTTGTTCCAAAATGCAAATATTGTATTCAATTTTACATACAGTACCTGAAGGAGGTGATGTCCAATAGACCAAAATGGTCAGATACACTCTTAAGTAAAAACAGCAATTTCTTTTAAAAATGCAAAGTACTGTACAGTATATGTAACCTTAGTAATTGTTCATTCAACTGAATTATTTTTTTTTAAAAACCCACTACTATATATTTATTAACACTGAGGAAGCCATGTGTTAATCACTACAGATGTGAAGATTTGTTGGATTAAAAGCCTGTATTCCTCCAGGAAAACATCTTGGGGTCTGCAGTGTTTGGAGTCCAAAGGGATTTTTTCTCAACTGCTGAAGAGAGCCAAAGGTTTCTCTGTTCCTCAGAAGAAGAGACAGAACCAAATAGAATAGATGGGGGAGCCCAGAGTCTGTAACTAGTCCATGGGCCAAATGTTCCCTAGACCTGGAATAAAGCAGTTATAATTTACTCTAATTCTGGATTTGTCTACTTATCTCAGCCAGGCCTTAGTTTAGTGGAAAAGCTCTTCTTAAAGCACAGGTGAGGAACTTGTGGCCCTCCAGACAGCACTGCCAAAAGATGCAAGGAGCTGACACAAATTGCCTTATCTCTTCATTTTTATTGCGCTTTTGGACTGGATCTGAACCTGCCAATTTAGCAGTTCGAAAGCAAGGAACTCCAAGTACAGTCAAACCTCGCATAAAGAGCATTTCGCTTAAAGAGTAACTCACTTAAAGAGCATAATTTTCTGAATGTTCGCTTCACTTAACAAATAAAACCAACCAAAAACTCGCTTAACAAGTAAATCGGAGTTCGCAATCGCCCCCACAATTGGCCACTTACAATGGTGTTTCGCTTAAAGAGCAAACTCGCTTAAAGAGCAATCCTGTGGAATGCATTATGCTCTTTAAGCGAGGTACAACTGTAGATAAGTGGCTAAGATGCTGACTGGAAAGCGGGAGGTCAGCAGTTCGATCCTTCAGTACTGCAGGACGGAATGAGCTCCCATCTTTGTCCCAGCTCCTGCCAACCTAGCAGTTTGAAAGCAAGAAATTGCAGGTAGATAAATAGGGACCACTTCGGTGGGAAGGTAAACAGCGTTCCGTGCACTGCGGTGTCTAGTCATGCCTGCCACATGACTACGGGAAATGTCTGTAGAAGCAGACAGTGCTCCGGCTTTGAAACAAAGATGAGCATTGAACCCTTGAGTCGGATACAACTGGCTTTGAACCAAAGGAAACCTTTACCTTTAAATAGGTACCACTTTGGTGGGAAGATAAACAGCATTCCATGCACTCTGGTGTCTAGTCATGCCTGCCACATGTCCACAGAAATGTCTGCAGATGCAGACAGCACTGGCTCTTGGGCTATAAACAGAGATGAGAACTGAACCCTAGAGCCAGATATGCCTGACTTTCTAGCAAGGGCGACCTTTACCTTACTGGCTCTGAACCTCTTTTAAACACTGACATAGTTTAAATGTTTGGCCACATCATCACTTCAAATGAGGAAGTTCCACAGGTAATCTCTACAGAGCTGTATAAGAGAAACAAAGGAGGAAGGGGGGAGATAATAAATCCAGAAAAACCAGAAAAAAGCCCAGTTTGCAAGGTGTTCCTTCTTGGGTACCATAAATCTCCTCACCAGATAACTTTTGCGGGGCCGCAGCAAAGAACCAACTACAGTACTTCAAGATGTGACAAATGCAGCCAAGAGGCGGGAGAAGGAAATAGACCTTGGGGGAATCCATTTGTGCCTCTTTTGAGGCACAGCCTGGTAGCTGCTTCCTCAGGAGTAAGCACTCCTTCCCAATAAACCAGGGGTGCCCAAACTTTTTAAGCCACAGGGCCAGTCACATAGTTCAGCGGGCCAGTCACATAGTTCAGCGGGCCAGCCACGTAGTTCCTCCCACCAGAAGCAAAATGTGCCTTGCCATCTGTTTTGCAGTAGATGTTTTACAACAGGATGAGATAAGATTTTAGGCTGCCATTTTCTCTGCTTAAACCAGGGGTGCCCAAACTATGGCCTGTGGGCAGGATCTGACCCCTGATGCCAATTCATCCGGCCCATGCTGCCACCCTGGAATCATAAGTAAAACATGCCCATAAGGGAGCGACAAAGGGTGATGTGGGTCGGATGAACTGGCGTCAGAGGCCGGATACGGCCCACAGGCCATAGTTTGGGCATCTCTGCAATAAAGAAATAGACCCATTGATCCTTTTGTCTAGGGGGCAGAAGGGCCTTACTTAAGGACGCTTCCCAGCCCCGGGGATACCAAAAAAGCCATGCAGGAGCAGCACCGCGCGCTTCCCCCTCCAGCCCAGGGACCCCCAAAAACCCCTTCCCGGGCCTGGCAGCGGAGAAACCGGACCCACCTCCGCAGGGGACGTAACCGTGGCCTCCGGAGCAAGACGTTGCCCGTTTCATAAGAGCCCTCTTTATGGCCTCCGTTTTTAAAAAGGATAAAATCCACACACACACACACATACACGTGGGTGGCTCTCCAAGGGCCTTTTACGAAGTCTCGACCTGCTTCTTTCGGGTTGGGCTCCCCTATCCCCACGAGCTGCAGGAGGAAACCCCCTCCTCCGTGTTCAGCCTCAACTGGGAGGTCAAATAAAAGGGGCACGCTCGCTCCTTTCCACCGCCCCCCACCCCAAGGGACCTTCTCCCTCATCCCCCCCACACACACACACACACCTTCAAAGCAATCCAGTCCTGGGGATGACGCCCCCGCCGCCCCGTTCTCGCCTTGAACCAAAGGAGAGAAGGGGGCGGTGGCCCTGCAAAAAAAAAAAAAGGGGGGGAGAGAAAGAAGAGATTTAAAGGGCCAGAGCCCCCCAAATAGCTACCGCTGGAGCTGGCCGCCGCTTCGCCTCCACTCAACTATCCCCGGATGACCCGCCTGGGGATGCCGCTCCAGACCAGAAGCTCCCACCGCGGGGAAAGGAAGGTGCGCCGGCGCTGCTCCGCCCCCGCTCGGTTCAACTCCCGCCTGGGTCTTCCCCGCCTCGAATCAGCCACCCGGGCAGGAGTGTCTCTCGTGGCTCTTTTTCTCTCAATTCCCTCTTTCTCTCTCTCCCTTCCCGTCTTTTCTTTTCTCTCCCAATCCCTCTTTCTATTCCTCTCCGTTTTCCTTTCTTTCTCAACCACCCTTTCTCTCTCTCCCTCCTTCTTTTCCTTTCTCTCTCAATCCCTCTTTCTCTCTCCCTGTTTTCTTTTCTGCCTCAATCCCTTTCTCTCTCTCCCTCCTTCTTTTCCTTTCTTTCTCAACCCCTCTTTCTCCCTCCTTCTTTTCTTTTCTCTCCCAATCCCTCTTTCTAGCTCTCCTTGTTTTCCTTTCTTTCTCATCCCCCCTTTCTCTCCCTCCTTCTTTTCCTTTCTCTCTCAATCCCTCTTTCTCTCTCCCTGTTTTCCTTTCTTTCTCAACCCCCCTTTCTCTCTCTCTCCCTCCTTCTTTTCCTTTCTCTCCCAATCCCTCTTTCTAACTCTCTCCCTGTTTTCCTTTCTTTCTCAATCCCTCTTTCTCTCTCTCCCTCCTTCTTTTCCTTTCTCTCCCAATCCCTTTCTCTCTCTCCGTTTTCCTTTCTTTCTCAATCCCTCTTTCTCTCTCTCCCTCCTTTTCCTTTCTCTCTCAACCCCTTTCTCTCTCCCTGTTTTCCTTTCTTTCTCAATCCCTCTTTCTCTCCCTCCTTCTTTTCCTTTCTCTCTCAATCCCTCTTTCTCTCTCTCTGTTTTCCTTTCTTTCTCAATCCCTCTTTCTCTCTCCCTCCTTTTCCTTTCTCTCTCAATCCCTCTTTCTCTCTCCCTGTTTTTCTTTCTTTCTCAACCCCTTCTCTCTCCCTCCTTCTTTTCCTTTCTCTCTCAATCCCTCTTTCTCTCTCTCTGTTTTCCTTTCTTTCTCAATCCCTCTTTCTCTCTCTCCCTCCTTTTCCTTTCTCTCTCAACCCCTTTCTCTCTCCCTGTTTTCCTTTCTTTCTCAATCCCTCTTTCTCTCCCTCCTTCTTTTCCTTTCTCTCTCAATCCCTTTCTCTCTCCCTGTTTTCCTTTCTTTCTCAACCCCTTCTCTCTCTCTCCTTCTTTTCCTTTCTCTCTCAATCCCTCTTTCTCTCTCCTTGTTTTCCTTTCTTTCTCAACCCCCTTTCTCTCTCTCTCTCCTTTTCATTTCTCTCCCAATCCCTCTTTCTCGCTCCCTGTTTTCCTTTCTTTCTCAACCCCCCTTTCTCTCTCTCCCTCCTTCTTTTCCTTTCTCTCTCAACCCCTCTTTCTCTCTCCCTGTTTTCCTTTCTTTCTCAACCCCCTTTCTCTCTCTCCCTCCTTTTCTTTTCTCTCTTAATCCCTCTTTCTCTCTCCCTGTTTTCCTTTCTGCCTCAATCCCTCTTTCTCTCCCTTTCCTTTCTCTCCCAATCCCTCTTTCTCTCTCCCTGTTTTCCTTTCTGCCTCAATCCCTCTTTTTTCTCTCCTTCTCTTTTCTCTCTCAATCCCTCTTTCCCTCCCGGCGCCGAAAAGAAAGCTACAGTCGTGGCAGAAAGATCGCCCTCCTATGTCTGACCACCTGGGTTAAGACCAGAAAATATTCTGCCCTGGAAGCACCGCCGCGGTGGGCTTTCTTAATTGTTTATTAAGCAATAATGACACCCACGTCACCGCCGCCGCAAGCAGAGACACGCGGCTCAAGTCAAGGGGAAACTTATTTGGAGCGCAGGACCCAGCCAACGCGTTGTGGCCGCCCGAGGCGTCGACCGGGTCTCGTCCCCCTTCCATAAAGGGCTGACCTGGGAAGCCCTGGGAAGAGGGTCCGCGAAACACTCGTGGGGCGTGAAATCCGTGGACATTGCTCAAGGCAGGTGGTTGAAATAGTCGAAGCAGTAGCCGTGTTAGTCTACAATCTTACTCACAAAAACCACAATCACATTCACAAAAATATATTCGAAGCGGTAGCCATGCTAGTCCACAAGCATGTCAGAGAATAAACAAGATAAAAAAACGTTGTGGCGCCTGAAAGATTAACCGCTGTAATTTAATGTGTGCTTTTGTGGATCAAGTCCCCTTTGTCAGACATAAGAGAGAGACCATGACAACCAAATTTCACAGTGATAAGTAGGAACCCTAATCAGGGATCTTCTGTAATTACCGGTTGTAAAAAACCACACTGATTTGTAAACTTATCTGATATGCTAACCAACCATCGTGTGCCTCTTTACACAGTGTATAAATTAATGCCACGAAGTCTCTTATGACTCAGGAAGTGGACTTGATCCACAAAGGCTAGCATTAAAATACAGGAGTTAAGTCTTAAAGGAGTCAGAACAGTTTTCGTGCCTTTTTGTTGTTTATTCTCTAAAAAGCATATGGTGCATCTGAAGTAAACCCTTTGACTCTGATATTAGGAGCCTAGAACTGGCTATGGACTGCAGTGGCTCAAGTGGCTAAGACACTGACTGGGAGGCGGAAGGTCAGCAGTTCGATTCTGTGTACTGCAGGACAGAATGAGTTCCCATCTTTGTTCCAGCTCCTGCCAACCTAGCAGTTCGAAAGCAAGAAATTGCAAGTAGATAAATAGGGACCACTTTGGTGGGAAGGTAAGCAGCGTTCTGTGCGCTCCGGTGTCTAGTGATGCCTGCCTGCCACATGACCATGGAAACACAGTGCTGGCTCTTCAGCTTTGAAACAGATGAGCACTGAACCCTAGAGTCCGATACGACTGGCTTTCGAGCAAGGGAAACCTTTACCTTAGAGATGGCTATGCTGTCCTTCTGCATCTGTCATTGCACCTTATCACCTAATATTTTAAGTCTAGTTCTCTTAAAATCTTTTTTGCCCCTATGTAAAATCTATTGCACTATTACTGCATTTTACATTCTTTGTATTCGTTACACACTACCATATAAAATTAAAAACCAATTACTAATTAAGAAACAAACCCACCAACTCCACACTGGTGTCTGCCATTTCCTGAAGCATTAGTAGTTCTGAACATAAAAACAACAGCACTGGTTTAGTTTACCCGTTAAGCTAACAATTCAGCCATATTAACTTTGCATGGCTACTCAGAAGTCAGACTTTAATCAATTCAATTTAAAAGCATATTCTACTTCATAAGCAGAATTGGAAGGTAATATTCTCTTTATAGCCCTCCTTTTCATTTCTCCTCTTTTTACTCTGTTTTTAAACAGATAATCTGTAAAGGCTATAAAGGCAGAACAGTTTGAGAAAAATCTTAACTGTCAGCATTAGGAAGCACTTCATGACTTGGTGGCAGTCTTATAGATTTTTTGATGAATTAGTGACAGGTTTATACATTTTTCTGGAAGAGATAAGGTGTAATAGAGGAAATTTAATTGCAGCATATGCCCTATTATAACATGTTCATAGGAACAGAGAAAGGTCATGATGACCCAGAACAGATCAGAGGCTTAGCATTAGTTTAAAACACTCATTATAGAGCAGGGGTCCCCAACCTTTTTATGCCGTGGGCCTGACCATGCCCCCTGGACAGCTGAGCAGGCCAGCCTACACCCCCAGGGGAACCAGTGACGTAGCGGGGGGAGGCAGGGTACGGTCGCCCTGGGCAGCACTTTCCAGGGCGCAGCAAAATGTTCCAGCAGGAGGCAGGGGTTCAGCCTGGGGTACATGGTCCAGCTCCCTGGCGGCCAAGCATCAAAGGAAGCCACTGCATCCCTGGGGAAGGCGGAGACGCTGCTGCCCCCCGAGTTCCTGGTGGGCGGGGCGGGGAGGCTGCTGCGGGGAGAGGCGCCGGGGAGGGCAATCCTAGGGGGGGGCAATGATCCTAGATGGGGGGCAATGATCCTAGATGGGAGGGCGGCGAGTTTGGCCTGCGTGGGGTGGCTGAAACCCGTGCTACGCCACTGTTGGGAACTCATTATAGCGAGTTGGGAAGGCTTCCAAACATTAATCAAGTGTTGCACCTGTTGATAAAAATCTGATTAATACACTCCAAGGGGTACACAGAAATTTTTGAACCACAATCGGGTGTACTCTGGTAATGACCACCTTGTGTTGCTGGTTAATCTTTCTCACACTAGGTCAGGCGAAAGGAACTGCAGAATGAGCTCACCAAAAGGTGCCTCTGTTTTGGCAGTTTGACATCTGGCCTAGACACAGTAGTAGTAATACACTCCAAGAAGAAACAGTTTTGAACTAGATTTGACCCCACACTTGGGATAAGGAAGAGGTGTATGTAGTTGGAGGTAATAATCATGACCAGGAATAGGCAACTAGGCCTTCCCAAGTAGAATGTAACCTCCTTTAAGTGGGAGGGGTTTTGGTTTTACATTTCCATGTGTAAGAGGGCAGTGTCTGGCCAGGTTATCCTGCTATGGTAATAGAGTAGACCATACTGCCAGCGACTAAATGCTGAGTGTCAGGTGGCAGTTAACTAACCTGACAACCCTGGGGACTAATGGCGTTGGGTGCCGAAGTCCACAGAAAAGGGTCATGGTCCCCAAGTGGATTAAATCCCACTTGAACCCATCTTGATGGAGGGCAGCAGCTTCATCCATACTGGCCTGGGACTGAGGAGGACTTTGTGTGCCAAAAGAGCTCAGGGCCAGAAAGTGACTCGTGGAACCAGATCAGTGGTACTATGGGTGTCATGCTGCGATGCGGAAGGCAGATGAAAGGCCACTGCATTCAATTATCAGGACAGTCTTCATGGCTGATTGCCCTGAGGATTGCCAATATTCGGATGTGAATATGGCAGAAGAAGAGGATAAAAGGCCAATTTCTCTATTACTTAATTGTGCCTTCCTGAGAAGATACCACAAGCTCGTTAAAAATAATAAAATGCTGCTTCATTCGCCCTCAGAATAAAAGACTATCTCCAATTATTTTAGACAAGTCTGTTGATAACATAAGGTGCTCTGTCTTGATCCATGCTGTAAATTTGACGTATCACCTTCTCAAGAGAATAGCAACGCAGGAGAGGAAAACTTGTTTTTCAAAGAGGAACATGTAAGTTTAGAAGTACAGTATTGTACACACATACATGCAGAATTACTTAGGAGCAAGTCCCAATGAAATTTTACTTCTCAATCAACATGTAAAGGGTTGAACTTTCTTAGTTATGTATCAAGAGCCTCACGTTTCCGACGGTGGCCTCTTCCTAGCCAAATTTGTCCAAAGGCCTTGTATTAGCACAGAGTTGAGTGTATACTGGCAGAGCAATGCCAGTTGACTCCTTGAGCCACAGGTTAACAAACAATACTGTTTTCTGCAATGGAAGAGATGAATGCTGTTTTCACCAACTGATTTATGTGTTGCTACTGTTAATTCAAGGGATGTGGTGGTTTAGTGTACAAGACACTGAGCCTGGCGACTGGAAGGTCGGCAAGGCAGCTATTCATGACCTGAGTGCTATGCAACGGAGTGAGCACCGGTCATCAGTCCCAGCTCCTTCCCACCTAGCAGTTCAAAAGCAAGAAATTGCAAATAGACAAATAGGTACTACTTTGGCTAGGAAGGTAAGAGAGTTCTGTGTGCTCATGGCTGCCACATGGCCACAGAAATGGCTGTAGATGCAGACAACGCTGGCTTTTTGGCTATAAATGGAGATGAGCATTGCCCCCTAGAGTAGGACACACCTGGCTTTTGAGCAAGGGAGACCTTTATTGTTAATTCATCACAGTTAATTAGCAAGGCACCAGTTAAGTTACCAGGCACGTATCTATGGGGCAATCCAGAATATTTTATAATTTGACCAGCATCTTGTGTTAAGCAGTGATTTGTCAGTGTGAAACATTGCACTTTAGTTTTTGTACACATAAATCACCAACAAGCTGCTTTTGTAAAAATAAAAGCTATTATTCTTTAAGGCACCACTAGGCCTCCTTAACTTGTTTTGACTGAGCAGAAGCACAGTTGAGTTTATAAGTTGTGGGTTGTGTCAAAAGGATAATTTTTTTTTGATTTAGAGCCAAAAACCACTGCTATTTATTTTGTGTGCCTCTGCTAACCCACCGCCACTAGTAATCTTGCAGAGTCAACTGCAATGCTAGATTTATTAAAACTAGTATTGCTCTACTTACATACGTGTCCAGTCCAAGGACTAAAACAGACCAGTGATTGCTGACGATAACAAAGTGGATTTGTTAATATTTACTAAAATACTCCTTCCCACAAGAAATATGTTTTAGCCATTCACCAAAGTTACCTGGCATTACTAGCATTCATCTATGATTATACAGGAATTGCCTTTGAAGCTTGTATTGGTGCTTTCACTGATTTTCAAATCAAAGTTTTAAAACCGTTTAAGCCAAGGGTTCTCAACCTATTTGTGCCACGGGCTGGACCACTTCCCCTCAGACAGCTGAGCAGGCCGGACACGTGGTTTTCCCCACCATAAATACTGCTGTAAACTGCGGTGGGCAAATTTGCGTATGTGCATTTACAGCTGTCATAAACACGTCCACTTCCGCTTCTGGGGTTGTCACAGGAAACCGGATGATTTGCCGTAATGGGCCGGGTCCAGCCAGTAGGCAATTGGTTGTGAACCCGGTTTAAGCCAGTCCGAAAGTATGTTTTAAACTGAATAGTGAGCCTGAAAACATAACTGTTCCTTTTTTTAATGTCACCGCATACTTGTACAGATTGGATTTTATCACAATGCAGGCTGAAATACCGATCAGCTGGTGAAAACCTCACTGCTGCTTGACAAACAAGATATGGCATCCCACATGTATCTTCTTTCTAATGTTATGCTGTACAAGAGGGTCTAGAACTATCCCTGCCATATAAAACAAATCTGAAGAAATCACTATATTACTGCCAGATTTAATTTCCCCGGGGGAGGTGGGGGCTCCAGTTGATCATCATTGAGATGATACAAACATTGCTTCTCCAATCATAAGTTTTCCTAGTGGAATGATTAGACTATATTCTGTCTGCTAACCCAATAGTGGATTAAGGGGAGTACCATAACTATCACAATTTTTTTTTTAAAAAAAATGGAGCAGCCTGATTAGAAACTGATTTCATCTCCAAAAACTAGATCTTACCCTACAATTTCAGACATACTCATGAGTCCCAGTAAATTTTTTGGAACTTCAAAGTAACATTGTATAGGATGCGATTCTAAATCTCAACCAGCTAATCTCAGGTATAGAATATATTATTTAGTTTTCATAGGTCTTCTGAAATGATTTTGGTATTTCTAAATTTCCCATATTCTTATACAGTAGAACCCCACATAATGAAAAACTTCCATTCCACGGAGCTCTTCACTATGCGGTTCCCTATGGGAGATACCCCACATAACGAAAAAAGTTCATTAACCGGGGTTCCCATTAAGCGGGTATACCCCAGTTACCAAAAAACCCACATAATGAAAAAATTGCATAACGAACACTTCATTGTGCGAATTTTTCGCTATACGACACGTTCATTATGCGAGGTACCACTGTATTGCACTTCTGGCATATAAAACATGACAGGTACATAGTATTAATCTTCATTTCAAGTAAATTATTCAGAGACAGATCCTTTCACAAGTGAAGTGATCTACAACATAGCAGTTTGCTATCAGCTATTTATGTTCCACAACAGACTTGAAAAGGTCTTTTGCCTTGTTTGGCACAGAGAAGTGTTATCTCACCTAGTTTCTCCTATGCATGGCCTGGTTAAGTCACTATAAAAACATTACTGAGTGATAGATTGCAATGTTCCAAGTCTAAAATCTAAATTAAAAAGGATGGGGGGGAGCAGTTTTCATAAGCAGTTAACATCTTCAATAATATCCAAGAAAACAAATGCACAGGAGCCAACCATGCTTGCTGGGAAGGCTATTTTAGAGGCATCTTGGTTCAGCCACTACAAGTATTTAGTATCCCAACATTTAGTGTGTTCTCTAAAATTTTTATGTCATAGTCGTGAAGACAAGCTTGTATTGTGGAAAGGAATGAAATATGACATGAAGTAGCATTAAGATGTTTCAAAACCATTAAGTGCCAGTGCAAATCATAGTTTTAGGCCCCTGATATATCTGACGTGATACTAGGAAACAATTCTTTTACTAATTCCAAGAAACATTTACAATGTGCAAACAGTAAGGGCAGATTTTTTCCCCCATTGTTGTTGAAGGAAGAATGTAGTACACTGTACTGCATATTGTATACCGTTTTGAAAGATTAACATCCAAAACTGGCAGTCAGGTCCACACCACCCCCTAGTGACCATTTTGTGAAAATGCATCCAAAGCCATCAACATTTTTGGAGTAATTTGTATCTCAGGCCCAACAACGTAAGAGACCAAACTCATCTTGCATAGCTACCGGTATGCGAATAGCAGTAACTTTTGAACATTAAATGCCCTAAGTTAAGAAATCACCAGAGAGATTATCAGTTGCACATTATCAGTCATACAACTTAGTATGCAACTAATAATGTTTATGGTAAATTCTTTATTTTAGGCAACTTGCCTCCAAAAGTTATGCCATCTGTGCTACCCCAGTATAATTAGGTAAGATTATTTGGGCCAGTATAGAGAGAGTGAAGCTGATGGCAAACTAGTGATCAAATAATGTGTTAACTAATAAAAATTTGCGCATAGTAGACTATTTGTGTACTTTAAGAACAAAAGGTAAATATGGAACAAAGTATTAAGTTTTTAAAATGTTATTGAAAGTATTATCAACACTATGCCCTGAAGTAATTGTGCCTTTTAAAGGAAGAGCTGTGACTATAATTAAGCAAAGTCCATTTACTTTCAAAACTGACTGTATGCAAGATTTCCCCCCATACAAGTTTTCCTAGGGCGGGAATTTCTATGGTATTAGCATGTGACATTCTTCTATGACCATGCTGCAGTAAACTACATTCTGGAAGATAACCACAGCATCAAACTATGACTGAAATCCTATAAATGCATATTTTGGACTAATATCTCAGGGAAATAAATGGAAATGCCAAGCAAACATTTGTATATTGAACTATAAAGATTATAGGTTCTTCAATTTTATATGATGAGAATCTAAGAGCAAGTAGCTCTGTGACCTGTCAAAGGCAATACCACTTGTTATTAAACCAGATCCTGGGTTTACTAGTAACCAATAATGTTATAAAAATGTTTTGAATCCAATTTAGCAAGCAATGCTTTTCACAGCAGATTGTTTCATGACCTTATGCAGCTATCAAACATGGTTCTGTTGCCTTCCTTTACTGCCACTATCTCCCCCTCCCCTTTTCAAATCACAATAAAACAGCACATTCATCTAATACACTGATTTTTTTGTTGTTTACTTACATTAAATACACCGGTAAATCAGCTGTCGAATTCTGTTACCATGATTGTTACTTTAAATGCAATGTAAGAGCTTTCTCAAAAGCAAAAACTGATCAGAATAGAAGAGTAAGGAGAAAAGATGGCATGTTTTAGAAAAAGCTGCAGTGTCCTTCATGGTCCAGGAGCTAGCCAGGAAGCAGTAACCAAAAAAAAAAGTTTGTGAGCAATAAGTAGAAAGATTGGAACCTTGGCATTTGGATAAAACATCTGTTTTTAGCGGTGTCCATGAACCAAATAAAGCACCTTAGCTGTGTTGAAAGGCAAGAGGTCATGCTTATTTTCTGCTCCTAGGTCCATGATGGTGAACCTTGGCACTCCAGATGTTCTTGGGCCTCAATTCCCAGAAGCGTACGCATGATAAACCAATTCATGTGGATTCCCAGACTTGGGCTTCTGGGAATTGAAATCTAAAAACACCTAGCGTGCCAAGGTTCACCATCCCTGTCCTAGGTCCTCCTGGGTGAGGAAATACAACATACTGTATATGCATAGCAAAACGTGAAGCTGTCAGTGATGGAGGTGCTAACAGCAAATGCACCTGAGTGTGCAAGAAACCATTGCAGATTTCTCCCTTACACAGAGATATACCCACAACACAAAATATAGGGTCTGAAACAAATATACAAAAGGCTTGTGGTTTCCCAAGGAAATCTAAGCCTCTTCATCACTGGTAGCTTCACATGTTTCACACACAATGGTAGAGAGGGTTCGTCCCAAGAAGCCATCCTCCCCTCAGGACAAATGGATGAGGCAGCAAGTAACAGCCCATATCAATTACAGTCAATTCAGCTCTGAAGTATTCTGGCTAAAGATCTGAACAGACAAGTCACTTAGGCTTCTTCATTATTTGTGTATACTGCAAAAAAAAAAAAAAAAGAGAGAGAGAGAGAGAGCAACCACTAGATAGCCATTTCAAAGGTGGGAGAATAACCACATGTGACAACTGTGGTGCAGAATTTAAGAGTTTCATTGCATGGCTGGCAAGGGTAGCTAAGGACAAAATTCTTAAATGCACACACTGCTCATTAGGTAAGTTACACTGGTGAGCAGGTAGATAAAGCCTGCAGTGTGAAAGTACAAAATATGTGCAAAAATTAAGCATGTTTAAAAATATGCATGGGAAAACAGTGGGAAAAGGTGTGGGCATATGTATTTAGGCATAATTAATTCCATGTTCTGCCACTACATCATTCAATGACTTGCGGAGTCTAAAAGGGGTAGACATCATAACACATCCAGGGTATCCCGATACTAGTGCTCAGCTGTCTTGGAGACAGATCTGCAAAGCAGTGGAGAATTGTTCCACTCCAAAAGTTAGATTAATGGGAAAATACTTCCCCCCCTCCAAAGATACTAGACTGTTGCTGTTTAAAGAGCAAGATGTGGGTGAGAAAGATAGCAGCATGCATAGTCTTACAGATCAGCAATATCTACAGCTAAGTTTAAAAAGCCATTAGTTAGTAGCTTTTATAATAATAGTAAGGGAGTAAAAATCCCACTACCACCCATCCCCTTAAACATTTTTATACACAAACATTTGTGCTGTATTATTTACACTTAAACTGAACATGAGGGCTGAGCCTATCTAACTCAAATAGCCATGGAGTTCAGATAGCCCTTGAACACTGAGGGGTAAAAATGGAGTATTCTACTGCACCCAGAGCCACCTTTCAACCATGTTCCAGAGAGAGAGAGAGAGACTGGGTTTCTGCATAGGGAGATTTCACAAGGTTGAAGGAAAGAACCAGATGGTAAACTAGGTGCTCCCTGGAAAGGAAAATGGTACACAAAGTACAATGCCAGTTCTCCTGCTCACACCTCTCTTTTCTGCCTTGCACTTTAAGATATATAGCATAAAGGCTTTATTTTACAGTATTTTTAAAAAAGGCTTTCCTCACTGCTAAGGATGCAAGCATATTTCTCCTTTTCGCAACTAGAACAATACTCCACAAATAGACCGGGGGTACCCAAACTATGGCCCGGATCTGGCCCCCAAAACAAATTCATCTGGCCCACACCACCCTTGCCAGTCCTGGAAGCAGAAGTAAAGTACGCCCATATGGATGCATTTTACTTCCTCTTCCAGGAGCGGCAAGGGTGGCACAGGCCGGATGTTGGTTTTAGGGGCCGGATCCAGTCTATGGGCCATAGTTTGGGCACCCCTGGTTTAAGCAGAGAAAATGGCAGCCTAAAAATCTATCTCATCCTGTCGCAAAACAGACTACAAGGTGCATTTTACTTCAGTTTCTGGTGAGAGGAACCATGTGACCAGCCTGCTGAACCACATGCCTGGCCTGCGGCCAAAAAAGTTTGGGCACCCCTGAAATAGACAATGTTATGCATTCTAAATATTATTGCCAACATGGGCTGCGCACACAGAAAATTAACCGTGGCAGGATGCTTAGCTGTAGTCAAAGAGAATAAAGAGAACCTGGTTGTTGTTGTTTTGTGTGTAGATCTCTTCTCACTGCTGGTTGCATAAATAATATAATGTTCCTAATGGGATCTCCAATAACTTTAGTACAACAGGCAAGTCTATCTGACTGTTGATATAAGACATGGATGCCCAAACTTTTCGGGCTATGGGCCAGTCACCTGGTTCAGGGAGCTGGTCACTATGGCCCCAAAGCTCTCATCGCTCCTGAAAGCGGAAGTAAAACGCATCTGTGCATCAGAGGCCAGATCTGGCCACCGGGCCATAGTTTGGGGACCCCTGATATAAGAGGAGACACACAATAGGCTTTCAACTCAGAATACGAGTTGTAAAGTTAAGACTGATCGTCTCCACCATTGTTCTGTGTCATTGCAATTTCTAGGCATCTGCCAACTAAAGGTCTGGAAAAATCTGTTTTCTTATCTACTATATTCGCCATCACATGATTCTTATCTTCATTTCATTGGGATCTACAACTATATTGACACTGCAGCAAGGCAAGACGTTAGCGAGAATTCCGATACAATTCCCCTCTCCACAAAAGGCTGCTCTGGAAAAAGATAATAAAGGACACTGCAGCTTTCTTACAGAGAAAAACAAATGACATTTTAAAAAAATAGAACTGAAATGAGCCCCTTGGAAAAGTCTGCGTTTCCTGAGGAGCCCATTTAACCCTGCCCTTAAAAATAAATCTACAAGAATTAAGTTTCCCACCATTTGTGACCCTCCCCCACAGCACTGAACAAACGAAAGGAAGGAGGAAGTGAGGAAAAGGTGGATGTTACAGGACCCAAGAACACAGATTTTATCAGAGCAAAGACGGTGTGTGCATGGAGGGAGACAGAAGGGGAAACAAATATTATCTGGGAGAAAACAAAGCAGGGAAATGCAATCCAGGTAAGTATTTGCACCTATTATACAAAGTGAAGAAAAAGTTTGTTTTTTTGGAAGTTAAGTCCCCGGTCAGTCGGTCGGTCTATCTCCACTTTCCTTGAGCGGGTGGTAACAGACGTCTGGTGGTGGTTTCTGAAGCATTAGAAGTGCCGTTAACTGAGCTCTCAAGACTAGGAAGGGGCCAGCTTCCAAGTGCACTGATGCTGTTACTGGAGGTGAGGTGTGGTGGAGTGGAGTGGGCTGGGAATGGAGGTTATATCTTATCTCTCACTGGCTGCTTTCAAGCCACTGCTTAGTTGCTACAACACTGGCTCTTGTTCTGCTGAGACTGCTCATTAAGGTCCACACCTCGATTCCGACCCACGGCACCGCCTGTGCTCTGGGGCTCACTCTTTGGCAGCTTCTTAGCTGGAGGGGGTGGGGAGAGAAAAGAGACGGGTTAGTCAAGGAGAAGCTTTCCTCATTCAAGACCAAAGGAGACTTAACCAACACCAGCAAAGTTGATATGCAAAGGGAATGATCTGAAGCTCCCGCCCCTTCACTGGTATTCTAGCCCATCCTCCTGCTGCCAGACTCCGAGTGATAAGTTAAAAAGTATTTCAGAAGGCACTTTGGGGCTATCTGATACACCAGATTGTAATTGTTCTGCTGCAGCTAGCTGGTATTTACCTATCTTACAGCTTCTTTTATGCACCGTGTGCTGGATTCTTTTATATACTACATATCAAATTATAAAGTTTACTTTATTTATTTATGACATCCCATACATCTTTAAACCTACGGTTTCCAACAAGACATTGTTCTATACTAGCCAGCAAACAAAGCAACTGCAACTTTGATATTATAGTTACAACTACAGTTATTCCTAAAAGTGCTCGAGAGTAACGGCAGAATTTTGTCAAATGTCAAGGAAATTTGAATGAAGCAAAGCAAAGCAATCACACTTATATACCTCCCCATAGCACAGGGGCTCCCAACTTTTTCAAGCCAGGGGCCGGGTCACACTCTCTGTCAGCTTCGAGGGCCGGAGGGCCATTTTGTCCTGCCTACACAATGGGGGTGGCCATTTTGTCCCAAAAGCTTCAAAGGGGCACCCATTTTGTTTCTCCTTGGAGGGATGGGGGACACATGAAATGGCACCACAGGCCAGATATGGCCCACTAGCTTTAGGTTGGGAACCCCTGCCATAGCGCTTAGTGCACTCTCTGGGTGGTTCACAAGTTAATTAGCTTTTTTGCTCCCAACATGCTAGGTACTCATTTTACCAACCTTAGAAAGATGGAAAGCTGACTCAAACTTAGCTCCTGGTCAGGATCAAACTCACAACCTTTTGGCTGCAGTACAGCAGCTTAACCACTGTGCCAACAGGGCTCCTGAACAAAGCTTTAGAGCAGAAGCAGGCAAAGCATGGTTCCAAACCCTCTTGAAACTCAAAACAGTACAGGAGATTCCAATCAGAAACCGTGCCTCTACAAGGCCTCCAGGACTAGTTTGCTTTATACATCACATTTAGGAGGCCCTGGGACTGTTTTAGCCCTTAAAAGTCTTTCCTTGCTAACTGCGCCCTGCAAAAGTCTGGGAGTGGAATTTACAGGTCAAGTCTCAAAAACCTTTCCCACAGCATACTGCGGAGTGTTGGAGGGTGCATGCAGCCTTCCACACTCCAGAGTAGAGCAATAAAAGGCCCCAAGACTCTTGGAAGTACTTTATCCTGCTCTATACCCACCAGCATTAAAACATCCTTCGCTCTTTTCCCATTTGGCCACACCATGAGAGCACATTTTCCAACAAGGGAGGTGGAAGAAGAGAGGGAGATCTAGAAATTTCTGAACATAACCAATGCAAAGTCCCTTAAATCCCTTCTTTCTATAGCAAAAATTGGGGCCCACGTCATCTTTAACTAGGACTCAAAAGTGGCTACCACCACAATGTATTAGTGCTGGATGTGCCTCAGCTGGGCCTTAAAACCTGTGGACAATTTAGAAAGCTGCACATCTGAAAAAGGGCATGTTAAGAAACGGCTCGAAGGCTCTGGCTGTTGTACAAAATAAAGTCTAATGGAATATTTGCAAGTAGCTTTGTTTGCTCTTTATAGCCAACACATGCACCTACTAGACAGGTTAGTGTACTTCAATATTAGCTCTACCCAGTGGTTGTTTAGTAGTAGGTCACAAAAAGCAGGGTGCTGCAGAACTCAGTTCTTAACCTTAAACCAGAATTTCTTGAGAGCCAGCACATGCTAATTAATGGTTAAGTATTTTAGAGTTACCTATTGCCAGGAAGAGATCATTAACATTCATTGCTGTCTTGGCTGATGTCTCCATAAACAACAGACTGTTGTCATCTGCATAAGCCTGGGCCTCCTGAAAGTGAGTAAAGGGCAGAAGTACAGGCTGATCTTGAGAAATGATTTCACATTTTGAATTAGACAAATTCAACTGGGCAGATAGACTTGTTTGATTTTGGTAGTCAAAATACAATATAGCAGTTTAAAGATGTCTAAGAACCAAAGGAAGCCATTTTCCTTTGTCTAAGAAAACACTTAGAATTCTTAACAAATGAGTTTAAAAAAAGATTTCACTATCCAATATTCCGTTGTATCAGTTCTTTTTATCATACATATTCACTCTGTAATTAAGTCTAAGTCATCACTTTGCAAATGCTGTCATAGGAAATATTATTTATGCATCATGTCTGCTTCTTAATTAGTTAATCAGTGTTAATATTTCTTTTATTTTGTATAATGAAAAATCTAAAATAGTGAAGATGTGCCAAGAATTTCAGCTTTTGTTTATAAAAGCAGTTCTTTAGCCACACTTCTCCAAGTTATATTGTGAACAGCTCGAAACTTGTAACAATTGACACTGCATCAATACCAAAAAGGAACTACTCAAGTGTCTTGCGAGGAAGAATGAATAGGTAGATTTAAAATATCTCCACACAAAATATCATCCATGGTGGAAACACATGATCTGTTACTGCCCAATTTATTATTTCAACTTCCTCCTGGCAACACAAAACACAGCAGCTGAAAGGTGTACTAATACTTCTATGAATCTGTAATGACGGGTACAACACCAGCTGTTCCCACACTCTTGATCCTGATTAAGAGTTTTATGCATGTGAACTGATATTATTGTGCCACACTGGCAATCTTTTGATTCAATTTTATTTTGCATTTTGTTAAGTACAACCATGAAGATGGACTTCTCAACCTTGAAAGGGGGGGGGGGGAGGGACATAACAAAGACTATGAGTGCAAAAGGCACTGGTAGAAGAGTTTCCCCAACTCCAAAATCTATACCTCACCAGAAGAGAATACATTTTGCTCTCAGGCCATTTCTCATTGGAAATGTTAGTATCTGGGCTCAAAAAGACATCTGATATCAGTCAAATCACTAGTTCAATCCCTCACTCAGACTGATTTGATTGTGGTCAGTTCTATCCATATGCTACAGCAAACGAAGCAGCAAAGATCATGTAGGTAAAAGTCACCCTTGCTCAAAAGCCAGTTGTATCTAACTCTAGGGTTCAGTGACTAAACACCCGAGTGCACAGAAAGCTCATCACATTTACCTTCCCACCGGTGGTACCTATTTATCTGCTTGCAATTTCTTGCTTTCAAACTGGGACAT
This sequence comes from Furcifer pardalis, assembly GCA_030440675.1. Lineage (NCBI taxonomy): Eukaryota > Metazoa > Chordata > Lepidosauria > Squamata > Chamaeleonidae > Furcifer > Furcifer pardalis. The sequence continues at coordinate 35,416,706 of CP126893.1, read as the reverse complement.
AGACTGGAACTCGCTCCATCATGCAGAACTCAAGTTCTTGAACTGCTGACCTGCAGATCTTCCAGTCATCAAGTTTAGCATCTTAACCACTAACTGTTTAAATCATGGACTCTGGTTTTCCAGATCAAGAAACTCAGTATTGCTCAGTTTCCTGTGTTTCCTATTACCTAATGAACAGGGAAAGACAAGAGAAGCTCCCTAAGGAGTTGGACAGCACCATCCAGAACTATTCCATGGGGAATTTTCTTCTCCTAGAAGTGACACTATCCCAAAGAAAAGGTGTCAGAAACTTTACTTACTTCATATTCTACCATGCGCTTGTTGGCAAGATCAGCCTTATTTCCTGCTAAGGCTATAACAATATTTGGGCTTGCTTGCCGCTGGAGTTCTTTCACCCATGTTTTCGCTCGTGCAAACGTTTCCTAACAAAAGTGAAAAATGAATTGTCAGGGATACAACAACATAATATTAACTATCAACCCATACTGCGGCAATATGTAAAAAACAAATGCTTTTCCCAGCAAAGGAAGAAATTATCCATTGGGACTGTGAGATCAGATCAAAGATCTATCTAATTTAGCAATTTGCTAACCACCAGATGTTCCTAAGAAAGGATACAATGACAATAGCCCCTCTCCCACTGTTATGTTCAATTGATGACAGTACACTGTCTTTGAACCGCAAGGCTGCATCCATCCATCATAATTGTGAGCCACTGACACCCTTCTTACCTAAAAATCTGCATAATCTCTTTTTAAAGCTATTTAAGCTTCTGCCATTATTATGCTTTGCTACATTGCATTCTAGTTTTACTTTCTGTCAAAAAAACATCCATCAAAGAAAGAAAAAGTAAGGTGAGAAATCTCAAGAACTCTCTTATTATATTGGTTGGGAAGAGTATTAATGAATGCTATAGGTATTAATGAATGCTGTGGGTATTAATGAATGCTGTGGGTGCCTGTTTTGTTCCCATTTTTTATCCAGATAATAAACTGCTCTCTCACAGATTGTATAAATGGAGTACAAACTCAGGTGCAGTTGTGATTTTCTATAGCAGGGATTCTCAACCTGTGACCCATTGGCCAGATGCGGCCCATGGCACCATTTCATGTGGTTCCCCACCACCTCCACCACACCTGGAAGTGCCATGTGGTGGAAGAAGGGCAAAAATGGCTGTCTGGCCCCTGAAGCTGTCTGAGGGAGCCTGACCCGGTCCCCGGCTTTAAAAGGTTGAGAACTCCAGTTCTATAGTGTGCAAAAAAGAAAAAAGAACATCGCTGTAAGTAACCAAAAAGAAATAGGAAGGTGCCTCTTACAAATTACAGGAACTCCACAAGCACCTGTTTTGCAGACAAGACTAACTTTCAAACCTATAACGTTAACCCCAAGGTGAAGCTGAATTATCCAAGAAATAAGGTTGGCCATACTCTCTGCTCACTGGTGAGAAACTTACTTAAATTCCAACACAAGACAGAAAATAGGCAGTTCTTTTCAAGACACAGAGATAATCAGGATATTTTGTGAGGAGGAAGAGCATCAAGATCACCTCCCTTAGTAAAGGGAGAATATGCTATGCTGTCTTGCCATCTACTGTTGCCTCATCTGTGAAACTTTGGAAACAGAGGATGTCACGTTTTTGATGGAATAGGCCCCACACTAAAAATTTACAGCTTTAATATTTACTCTCTCTACCTTCAACTGCATCAGCCTCCTAGGCTGCAGCATATAACCTTGAGTTCTGTAGAGGTGACCCCACTACCAAAGAAAAGCAAGCACCCTTGTGGTAGAAATACAAGGCCCACCAATTGCTAGAAAGAGTGGGTGAGGAATTATACTGCCCTCTGATAGTGCCCTGGTGGTGAACCTTGGCACTCTAGCTGTTCTTGGACTTCAATTCCCCAAAGCCTAAGTCTGCACTTCTGCTGATCGGGGCTCCTGAGGATTGAAGTCCAAAAACATCTGGAGTGACAAGGTTAGCCATCACTGTGATAGTGTATGCTTGCCTGCTTTTTTTTGTCAATCTTTATAGCTACCAATGCTGGTATTGTTGCCTACTAAACAGAGAAATATGCTTTTAGAAAGTAGAAAGAGAACAGGAAGAAACAGAATAGGAATGGTAACCAGATAGTATAAAGGTGCAAAGTACTGGTTGTTCCCAAACTATCAATCAATTCAGAAGGTAGTTTGACAATAGGCCCTGTTGTTGAAAATACCACTGAATGCCAATCTGTGAACAGGGTAACAACAGCCACCCAAAACGTAAGTCTGGATAATCATGCTGACCATGCTTATTATCATAAAGTTTTAGCCAGATAAGATCTGGAGCTGGTGGAGAGGCTTAAGTGTTTCAGGACTTGATGTTTCTGGCCCATCCAGAAACATAAACTCTCTGGCTACTTACTCATGTTCCAGTGGATCTCTAATGATCAAAATGAAGAACAAGTCTTCATAATGCACAATATATAATAACCCAGTTTTCTACATAACCTTATGGGTACAAAAATCTTCCTTTGACAAACTGGCCTTTGTCACATAGATCACTCTCTCCTGTGACAGCCAAGTCTATCTACCTTATCTCCCTGGCTAGAATCTGCTAACTGACGGCTTGATATTCCCATTTCTGTGTTAATGAAACATTCATTTTGCCTATTTTCTGTATCCTCACCTGAACAGGAATCTCACCACCAAAGAATAAATGTAGAGACATGTATTGTGTCTAAAGAAATGGATTTTGATCCATGAAAGTTTATGCTGAAATAAATCTGAAGTACTACAATATTTTGCATCCCCCCTTTTTTCCTTACCTTTGCGAACAAGAATTATTTAAATTTTTTCAAGTGGGCTTTTAAATCTGGGTATGGGAACAAGACCTCTTGGCTTGCTTTTACAGATAAGCTGCTACAGAAATTGGATTGGGGAATGTGTTTTTAGTGGACCTCTTACCATCAGCCACTTTTGGCTTCCACCAAGGAACAAAATTTCAAGGCACTGTTTTCTGGTGTTTCTGATCATTCTTGCAGCAGCAAGCTCAGACACTGGAGCTGCAAGACTGCTGTTCAGTGCCATGGCTTCTGACCTGTGGGATCCCCTCCCTAGGGTATTCTCTTCTGCCCCACATTATCTAACACATACATGAAGCTGCCAGGAGACATCCAGAATGTAGAGTTAAGTAATAAACAGTATATTGGTGACATCTAACTATCTTCCTTTCCATCTAAATACAAAAGGTGTTCCAAGTCAAAACCATTGTCTGATATCAGTAATGGACTAGAAGAAAATAAATGAATTAATACTTAATCCAGATAAGACAGAGGGTTTCCTAGGCAGATCCTAGATTTTCCAAGGAACAAGAGATTCAACCTGCTTTGACGAGTCATATTTACACTTTGGACACACTACAAAGATAGATACCAAAATTTGGGGAAGTGCGGTCAGTATGAAAAATGCAAACATTTCTGGACATATGTGATCCAGCCCAGGTGAAACATCTTAATTATATCTCATTTGTACAACTGTTACACACTCTCTGCAGAGTTCTGTCTGAGAATTTCAGTTGGTTCAAAATTCTGAGGCCACATTGTTAACTAAAGCTAATTTTAAAAAAAGGATGCAACTCTGTTGCATCACCTTTACTGGCTACTAGTTTCTTTGGTGACAAAATAAAATGCTTGTTATGATCAGGCTAGGTTTTAAAATCTCCGGAGAATGCATTCACATATATACATTTTGCAGAGATAGAATACGAGCCACTGCCACATGCACACCTTTGTCCCTCTGTTAGCGAATACTGTACTTTTTATTCAGGAAGATCAAATAGCATAACACCTTTTAAAATCCAGGCAGTATGTTTTAATCTGGGGGTTTCAATTAAACTATTTTAAGTTTTTAGTTACCCTGAATTCCATTTGAGAAGAAGTAGGTGGGGTAAAATAAGGGACAATGGCCACTGCAGTCTAATAACATCTATAAGGCAACAGGTTCCTCAACCTGGCTCTAGATCAGGGGTGCGCAAACTATGGCCTGTGTGCTGTAAGTTTGAGCACCCCTGGTTTAAGCAGAGAAAGTTGCAGCCTAAAAATCTATCTCATCCTGTTGCAAAACAGACTGCAAGGCGTGTTTTACTTCCGCGTCCAGTAGGAGGAACCACATGACTGGCCTACTGAACCACATGACCAACCCGTGGCCCGAAACGTTTGAGCACCCCTGCTCTAGATAGTAGCTCTTAGGTATTTCACTGAGATATTAAATATAGTGACTTGGAAGTAAACTCCAGTGAACTCAACATATTTCTAGTCAGGCTTCTTCAGAAAGATCAGGATGTAAATTATTTATCATAAAGCTATCTGCCACCCAAAATAACTTGACATTTTTTAAAATAACCACTGTATTAACACAATGCATAAAATGTGTGCATTACTTGCTCCAGAACAAAACAGAAAGTTAAAAGATCAGATAGGAGTCTCACTCATTATTTATAGCCATTGAGTTGTCCAGAGTTCCTAAGCAATAACAACCAATTGGCCAAAATCCTTACTTAGTGCAGTAAACTGTGCTACAGTGGGCCAACTAAATCAATAGAGATTTGATAAGTTAACTGCTTTGGTAAGCTTAACTGAATCAAACAGGCCTACTAGAACTGAGACTTGCTAACAATAGTAATTTGCAGATAGAGTAGGTCTACTTGAATCAATGGAACAGAGGACATGACTCAGTAAATTCCCATTGTTTCAATAAGCACACTTTGTACAACTTACTACACTAAGCAACAGGATTTTAGCTGTGTTTAAGTCTTTATCACCAACAATTTCCCAACAAAGGAAAGCAAACTCAAAGTAACTGAACAAGTTAAGTCAAGACACACCATTCTGCCTATATGAGACCTCCATGTTATTCAACCAGCCAACAGCTTTTTCTCCCCACAAGATACCAAACAGTGCAGGCTTACCTGGTTAGTTATGTCATACACCACAATGGCAGCCTGGGCCCCCCGGTAATACATTGGGGCCAAACTGTGATATCTTTCCTGACCAGCTGTGTCCCAAATCTCAAACTTTACCGTTGTGTCATCTAGGCAAACCGATTGTGTGAGGAAAGCAGCTGTGAAACAGGAAGGTAAAGAACTGTTTCAGGAATTATCAAATTGACATCATTTTTAAACTTTAGAACATAACATTGTAACTGAAATTTTGCTACTCTGAACTAGCTATATGAACACTCGAACATCAAGCATGAAGTGCTGTTAAAATATTAGTTAAAGAGATTAGTTATATGCCTCAGTACTAACGCCAATGAATCTCAGCATCCCTAGCAGAACTGGTACACAACTACAGTCAGAAGTGAAAAGTGTGTGAAACTGTTGCTCAATAGTGTGCAATAAGGACAAACTAAACGTATATAGAAATCATGTGGACTGGATCACTTCAGAGTGCAAATGGAATAATCTCCTGTATGAATATGTTACTACACAGAAAACTGTCTACAGACAGGAAATTACCATTTTACGTCCTTTGCTTTTTCTATCTTGTTCTAGATTTGGTATCTGTTCTGTCTTCAGCCATCATAAGTTTGGTCACTAGGAAGGTTTCTCACTTCCACAAGAGGGCAGATGGTATTTGAGTAAGAGTTAAAGACTGAGTTTTAAAGAAAATATTGGAGAGGTCTCCAAAAAATACATTAGTAAGACAGACACCTCCATCTAATTTAGCACAGAAACAAATGATTCTGAAAATTAACACAATTACAAAAACACACGCTTGAATATGCAATTTTCTGTGATACCTTTATCACAGAACTGTGACTATATTATTTTTAAACAATATGTTGTTTCAAAGTCAGTTTCAAAAATAACTACTGTAAATGAGTGAACATTTTACAGAAATTTTAATTTTTATTGAAGTAAAAGCCTAACAATTATAGTAAATGCTTTTAAGATAAGGAAGACAAAACAGATTCATAATAGTGTTGTTAGGGAAAAAATACTGGTGATGAAAACTACAACTAAGGTTTACTTGTTGCGTATTTTTACAGTACTATACAGCCCTTTTTACATTACTGAATATATGGATGCAGAAGTATCTGAGAATTTTGTACTTTCTAAATGAAGTTGCTAGCATTACACTCTATTATTTCTCAGGGGAACCAAATAAGATTCTGCTTTTCACAGAGCAAGTGCCACTGATGGACAAGACTATCCTTCCTGCAATTTTTGAAAGATTTTTTGGATAAGGCAAGAAAGCAGGGGTGGCTGCGCTTTAAGCTGACTGCAGTATAAATATATAATTGGAAATAGATGCTAGTGTCTGTGCCTCAATGAAGCGTAAGAATGCAGTTATCTGGTTGTTTCTTTGTATTTTAGACTATTTATTTTCTTCCCACGAAAGGTCAATTCCCACAAAACTCACTTACCACCAATAGTGCTTTCCTGGTATTCATGGAACTGCCCCTTGACAAAACGCAGCACCAAGCTGGACTTGCCTACTGCCGATTCACCCAGTAGTACTAGCTTGAACTGACAGATCTTGCTGGCTTGTGACTGACCATTTGGCCTGGCTGCTCCTCTGCTGGTCATGGCCTAAATTCTAAGAGCAGCCTGTGCCCCAGCCAATGTAGAAACCTACCAACCTCTGACTAGACCTTGCAAGCAAAGAGAATTTCTTCTGGCTGAGACCAGGATAACTGTTTCCTCCAAAGGTGTAGCTCCTCCTAGAATAAAAGAGGAGAGCGCGATCAGTTTGCTGGACATGTGAAAGACAGAACACTGACACAAGAGGTGAAAATAATATAGGTATATCAAGCCCCTGCTAGGTGAGCGCCTTGTCAAGATGTGGGGGCTTGAGCAGTATAACTAGGCAGTATTGCCCAACACTTGCCAATGGTGTTAGGCTGGGACCAAAACTCACCAAAGCGTCCTCCGTTGGATCCCTTGGGCCAGGTGAAAATGGAGGGCACACATCATGGTCCACCTAGCCAGCAGGTGACATGATATTCAAATGGCTAAAAAAACTGCATGCAGATGGACTTGATTTCCCAAGTCCATTTGCATGTGTGGAATGTCATTGCAGAGACATCTACCAACGCGCAGACTCCTCACTGAATAACAACTCCAAGGTATACCAAAGAGAGATTCAGCAGATATGAACAAATAAGCCAGGATGCATCAGATCTGAGTAACAAGGTTCCTCTTGGTTTTGTTTCCTCCATCCAGTTAAAATGAAAAGAAAGTTAACAAAAAGAACATGCAGACTATGGTTTAGCTCAGGAGTTCTCAACCTTTTAAAGCTGGTGGCTGGGTCATGCTCCCTCAAACAGCTTGGGGGGGGGGGGAGGCTATTTTGCCCTCCCTCCACCACATGGCACTTCCTGATGTGATGGAGGGGGTGGGAGGCCACACCAGGGCTACAGGTTGAGAATCCCTGGTTTAGCCCATAAGCGGCAAAGAAATTTGATGCCCAAAAGCCACACAATTAATAGTCACATTATACATAGCTGGGAGAGTGTTATGTTTCTAATGTTGACTGCATTTTACTTATAAGCTGTATTTAACTAGTGGAATATTAAATACAGTACTGTACCTTAAAATTTACCTCAAATAAAGTACTTCTAATTTGTTTTTAAACCAGCCCTCCAGCTAGTCTGAGGCAGGGGAAACACTTCTGTTTGCAGCGAAGCTCTGTGACCAATGAGTCAGCAACTCCAAATCTCTCCTGTGCTCACATTCCTTAAGTTAGTGTAAGCAGCTCATGGACTGGAATGTCCATCACATCATACAGTAATTAAGAGCCTGTCCTAAAGGATATTTTATGTGTTGCTTAACATATCAGTTTCACCATTCAGCCATTTGACTACTGTTCAACAGATTTTATCAGATTAATGTCCCCCCGCCCCCAGTTAAGATTCTTTTCACACCATAGAATATTCTATGTCAAAAACCTATATCAGAAAAATGAACTTAACAATAGAGATACTGGAATGAAGATACCAAATTCCTAGGTGCCCTTGAAACTCTAAGAATTTTCTGAGTCCCAGCTATAAAATGGCATCATGACGGTCTCCGGCTCCATCTGCAGCTGCAAAACTCAATGCTAATTGCTTCCCCACACACTTAACTGATGCAAGTATCCCTCACACAATCACAGTAACCACAAAGGCTTTAGGACAGAAATAATAATGCATGAAGCGACCCACATTCTCTTATCTTTTGCTACTTTAACTTCAGAATCAGAAAGCAAGCAGAAATTAGATAGTCACTATAATAGAATTTTTATTTCATAATGGTCATGCTCCTAGAAACAAAAGTGGAGGGCTAACCCCCACAGACTAATATTTGATACAGTACATCCATGTACAAGAGAACTTCGTAATAGTGTATTTACAATGCTAGACCACTGAGGGTTTTTTTAAATGTAATGTTTGTACTTACTTAATGACTTTTAATCATTATTGTAATTTAATTACTTTTTAATCTGTAATTTTATTGTGGTTTTAGTATTACAGTAATACCCCGGATAACGTTATGACTTGGTTCCACAAGTAATACCCCGGATAACGTTATGACTTGGTTCCACAAGTCATGATGTTATCCGATTTTTAGCATTGTCCGATGCATGCATCAAACAACGCAAAAAAAAAAAAAAAAAGCCCTGACTTCAGGGACAAACCGCTTTAAAGCCAGGCAGGGAAAGAAAGAGACCCAATCGGGTCTCTCTTTTCCTCCCTGCCTTTAAAGCCACCACCCCCACACACACACAGCGGTCTCTGCGACTGCAGTCTAGAGACCCAATCACGTCTCTCTCTTTCCCCCTCCGTGTAGTTTAAATACAGGGAGGGAAAGAGACACAAGCAGTCTCTGCGACTGCAGTAGGGTCAGGGGAAAGGCGCGTGCTTTTCCTCGACCCTACTGCAGTGGCAGAGACCGCTGTGGGTAGGGGGTGGATTGGGTAGTTCTACCCAAAACACCCCACACCCGCAGACCATTGCCTCCGATAACACTAAGAATCATTATCCAGAATCATTATCCAATGCAAATTTTTCCCAAAAATCTTGCATCATTATCCGATTCTAGTATTATCTGATGCAATCGTTATCCGGGGTATTACTGTACTTGTTTTAACATGGTGAGCTGGTTTAGGCTCCTTTGCAGAGAGAAAAAGTGGCCTAAAATGATACAGAATCAGTCACCCAATCAATCAGATAGGTTTGTGTATAAGACAGTGGTGGTGAACCTTAGCACTCCAGATGCTCTTGGACTTCAATTCCTAAAGCCTTGATCAGCATGTGTACTGACTTGGGCTTTTGGTAACTGAAGTCCAAGAACACCTGGAGTGCCAAGGTTCGACATCATGGGTATAAGTCAAGATAATGTTGCTTCAGTACATAAGACAGAAAAGCAACCTCCTTTCATTTCTCAGTTAGCCATTTAAAGCGAGATTAGAGATTAGAATAGATTATTTTGCACTATTTTATCCTAGCTGCCTCTCAGAATAGAGGGACTGCAGTGGCTCAAGTCGCTAAGACACTGACTGGGAGGCAGAAGGCCAGCAGTTCGATTCCCGAGTACTGCAGGACGGAATGAGCTCCCGTCTTTGTCCGAGCTCCTACCAACCTAGCAGTTCGAAAGCAAGAAATTGCAAGTAGATAAATAGGGACCACTTCAGTGGGAATGTAACAGCATTCTGTGCACTCTGGTGTCTAGTCATGCCTGCTACATGACCATGGAAACGTCTGCAGAAGCAGACAGTGCTGGCTCTTTGGCTTTGAAACAGAGATGAGCACTGAACCCTAGAGTTGGATACGACTGCTTTCAAGCAAGGGAAACCTTTACCTTACCTCTCAGAATAAAACAGAGCAACAAGGACTGAGACTACAATCAGATGAAATATCATTACTACCTAGAAACTCCACCGAGATTCGTGCCAACCTATAGCTTTTAAGATGGGGCAAACATCTTTTGGTCATTCAGATGATGTTGGACTACAACTCCCATCAGCCTAATCAGCATAGCCAGTGGCAAAGGACAAAGGGCGCTACAATCTAATAACTGCTAGAGGACTTCACAGTTCTTGTTCTGTCATAGAAGTTGTCTATACTTCTAGTTTAAAAAATGGGAAAAAATTAAGATTCAAACTAATAAAATCATTCAGTTACTGTCAAGTAACAAGTAAAGTCAAAATCCATATGAAAAACTTTCACTGGCAGCCAAAGTTCTAATTAGACTTTTCCGATCATTTAGACTTAGAAATGCTTTCTACTCAAAGACACAACAGTTGTAGGCAGCAAGTTCATTCATAAGAAGCTTACATAACCTCAAGATTTTGCATTAATGATTTTTTTTTACAAAAATATGATTTTGTCCTAACATACAGAAAGACCAAAAAGCATGTTCCATGCTATGGATAAAAAAAAAAGAATTGCTATGGTTTCATTAAACAACTGTATGCTCAGGCCAGCTTGAATTAGCTGTGTCCACTGCCAGTCACTCCATCCCAAAATGCGAACTACAGAATCGGAAAAGGACAAATGAATGATTAGGATTGCAGGGGTACCTTCTAATAGAGAAAGACTAGATTATCTAATTTTGCAAGTTTTCTAGACCGTTAGGTTATGGGGAAATGATAGTAAGGCAGTGTTTCCCAACCTCTGATTTTTGGACTCCAATTCCCAGAAGCCTAAGTCAATTCCTCAAAGCACTGACCAGCCAACATGCTGATTTTGGCTTCTGGGAGCTGAAGTTCCACTATGGGGCATGGGCCCCATGTTGGGAACCACTGTACTAAGGTATAGATTTATATAGTTCGGTACACTGTAGAGCAGCATTTCCCAAACTATGTTCCGTGGAACACTGGTGAACTTCAATCCCCAGAAGCCTAAGTCAGTACAATGACTGATCAGTGCTTTGGGGGACTGACATAGGCTTTTGGGAATAGAAGTCCACCATTGTTCCGCAGAACATACGGTAGTTGAGAAACACTGCTGTAGAGAACTGACAATAGCAGAATTTTGGATCATCTTTTGCTCATGAATATAGCTACTACATGTTTAGCTCTAATTTAACCAGGAAGTCCCTAATTAAGTACAGTTGACCATTTTGTCCAAACATGTAACTATGTTACCAACTTCACAACAAAGATTATAAACTGACTTCTTATTATAGTCTAATATCTTTGTTCACTGTGGAATACAGTACTATACGTAACTGCTTACTTTCAAAAAATGGGAGACTACGGTTAATTACAGACATCCAAGTTTAACTATAGCTCACAATGAAGAAAGGAGTGAAATGGTTGTTTGTTTCTTCTTCTTGTGCTGTATCCAATTCTGAATATTGGCCATCATCATGACAATGAGCCATGAAGACTGTCCTGAGAATATAATACCATGGCCTTTCATCTGCCTTCCGCATCGCAGTGTGATACCTGTACCACTGATCCAGCTCTGTGAGTCACTTTCTGGTCCTGAGCCCTTTTGGCACACAAAATCCTCCTCAGCCTCAGGTCAGTACTGATGAAGCTGCTGCCCTCCACCAAGATGGATTCAAGTGAGGTTTAATCTATTTGGGAATAATCACTCTTCCCTGTGGACTTCACCAAGGCTGCTAGTCCTCAGGGTTGTCAGATTAGTTAACCACCACCTGATGATCAGCATTGAGTCACTGGCAGAATGGACTACTCTAGTAATGGCGAACCTTGGCACTCAAGGTGCTCTAGAACTTCAATTTCCAGAAGCCCTAATCAGCAGGAGTGCTGTCTTGGGCTTCTGATAATTGCAATCCAAGAACACTTGGGAGTGCCGAGGTTCACCATCACAGGTCTATTATATTACCCTAGCAGGATAACCTGGCCAAACTGAAAGCTGTATGTTTTCTGTTCACATATCTAATTTCAGTAAACAAGGTACAGTCAAACCTCGCATAACTCACTTAACGAGCAGCATTTTCTCTGAATGTTCACTTCATTTAACAAATAAAACCAAACAAAAACTCACTTAACAAATAAATCGTGGTTCGCAGTCCCCCCCCCCCCAATTGGTAACTTACAATGGTGTTTCGCTTAAAGAGCAAACTCGCTTAAAGAGCAATCCTGTGGAACGCATTATGCTCTTTAAGCGAGGTACAACTGTAAGATAATCTGAATTTGACTAATAAAAGACCCTGGCAGAAAATGCAGAATAGAAAAAGATTTTAGTACTTCACAAATGCACTATTAATGCTTGAACTTATTTCTACAAGATGTAATGATGATCTCTAACTTTGACAGCTCAAAAGAGAATCGGACATATTCATAGAGGATAAAACTAGTGATGTAGGATGGCTATATGGAACTCTATAATCAGAGGTGTCATATCTCTCAACACCAGTTGCTGGGAACAGAATAGGAAGGAAGCATATGCTTCAAATCCTGCTTGGGGTCTTTCCAGAGGCAATATCTACTTGGACACTGTGGGATACATCTGCTAGATGGATTATTTGAGATGATTCAGAGAGCTCTTACAACCTGTTCAAGGATACCTCTAACCATCTGTCAGAAGAAGGCACCTGCCAGATGTGCTTCTGATTTATATCCTTCAGCAAATTTTAAGTACAAATACATGGTTTAGCTAGAAACATTACACAGGTTTCTCACATATATTCTACAGACCATAATAGCTATCATTCCAGTTCTCAAATGCTACATAACTAAAAAACAAACAGACTGCTTTCTGTAAGATGCACTAAGATCACACACGGAGCAAAGGTAAAGTCAGAACCACATGCTATCTGTTAGCAAAGCAAACAATACATATTTGGGTTTCGTTATGCTGAGGTCTGCTAAACACAGAAAGCATTTCCTTCCTTTTCCAAGACCTCTCTAAAGAGTGTAGTTGAGTAATGACCTTGCAGACATCCTGTCCAAGTTTTCTGGGAAGAGCTCTATACATTTTTAGAGATGCAGCCAGTGCAGCTAGTACCAGACTGTTTGGAAAGCCTGAAGTGACATAGTACACCCTGTTTGTGTATTGATTCTTATTTGGCAACATGCAATTCCCAAAATGTCCCTGTATCAAGTGTGCCCGGAAGTTTTCTCCTTGTCACTGTACAAACGGACAGTAATTGTACATAGGTATTTTTTTTCTATTCAAAGATTATATATCACTTAAAAGTAGCAAATTATGCCTTCTTTTCACAGCAAGTCAGATTTTCAGATAAAAAACAGAGATAAACAGTAAGTAAACTAATGGCTCCACATGAGTGACATTATATACCAACCCACTGGAATGAATTTACACTATAAAACCTACAAAAATATCCATGAAATGCTACTGCTTTCTTTCAGCTCCACAGTACTCCTTTCTGTAAATTAGGAGTGAGGTAAAAATGGGCTCTTTTCCACAAAAAGCCATTACTTACAGGAAGGTGGCCAATTTCAGCAAAGTTACAGAGGCACAAAAGAATAGGAGCAAAAATGTCCACTTTCTTCATAAGTGGCAATTTACAGTCCAATAATCTGCAGCCCCTTCCTTCATCTTTTCAATAATTTATTTCAAAGGAAGGTTCGTGACTTCATAAAGAAAAATATCTCCTCCCCACCAAGAAAACTCTACTTCTCATGAACCTTCCATTCATTTAAATTACACTTAATGTTACAAAATTATGTCTATGCACATGTCTCACAAGCGCAGCCGAGACCCAACATCTGGTACAAACTGCAGTCAGACATACATTCACTACATAACAGGAATAAACTGGGTATTATTAGTAGCATCCAGCCTAAGTGCAAACTAGTTACATCGCTCCTAACATAGGACATTAAGATCACCCCTTAAATTATATGATCATTCATAAATTATTTGTAACTCACAACAGCTATACAGTACATCTCTTAAGCAAAGAATCTACAGAATATATTTCATGCTGTAAACTGATGACTACAATTTTATTCCTGTCTAAAGCCAGAGGTCTCCACTCTAAAATATATTAAAGTAAGAGACAACTTAATCAGAGAAAAACATGATTAATATAAACTCAATATTCAGTAATATTCCCAAAGATATAGCTAAAGATAAACCTATAATGTGCAAAGTTACTTCTTCCTGACCTTCCAGTACTTTTCAAATGAAATTTAAATGTTCTCACTCTAATTTATTCTGTTCCCCGGAAACATTTTGCAATAACAATTCTGCTTAGTAATGCATATCTTCTGACAATAATTCTTTGTAACAAGCTATTCAAGAGAATCTAGTAAACTCCCAGAACAGATTGACATCCTAAAGTATTTTCTAAAAAGTCACAACCATTTGAAGAGAGTAATTTTGTTTCCAACCTCACATCCCCGTAACAAAGTCAAAGGTCTTTCCAATGTGCAGCAGATAAATACTTGGTTGACTAAAGAGTGCATGTAACTACCACTGTGCCCTAAAGGTAACTTAATGGTCAACACATTTATTATCTGACAAGAAATTGCTTTGCTGCCAGACTATTGCCCCTCCAAACTTATCAAGCAATTTTACAGGTGACCTGATTAGGACATAACAATTTTAACAGTGGAAAAAAATACTGGATACTAAATCCAAAACTGGCAGTACAAATGTCTTAAAGATAACCAGGCAAATTCTATATAGACATCAGAGACCAAATTATGGTATCAATGGATAGAGTATGTTGCCCAACTTTCCATGTTCCAGACACAAATTATTGCTTGGATACAATACTACTGCAGCAGCAGCATTTAGGGAAGTTCAGTTGTCCTGCAAATTTTTACAACTAGTACAGTGCTATTTCATCTATAAAACAGAGGAATTCTTTATAAAAGCCACAGTTAATCAAACATATCAAACAAAATATTTGCTATTATTATGTTAGTTATAGGAAATATCCTTTGCATTGGAAAAATCTTTGCATTTCCTACCACACTTAGGAAACCATCCTCTTCTGTCTCCCCAAATGCTGACAATGAATTATAGCAAGCTTCACACGAAGATCTGTGCTAGTTTAAATTTAAATGCACTCAACAGTTAAGCCATTTACTAATACAGTAGTTCAATGATCAACCATTTCCTTCAAAGCACCAAAAGATTTGTTTTTGTTGATACACTAGGGCAGATTATTAGAAAAATTTAGTGCATATTATAATCTCAAATTATAATGATTTGAGAATCAAGTAGGCATCTCAGAAATTTAAGGTTATCTGGAAGGGTATCCAACTTGATCAAGATTTTGCCTCCAAATGCCTAGGTGTTACTTGTTAGCTGGAAGGCCAGCAAGTCAGTTTGACAGTTTGAGTGCCCGTCTCTGTCCTAGCTCCTGCCAGTTCGAAAGCAAGAAATTGCAAGTAGATAAATAGGGACCACCTCCGTGGGAAAAAGATCTTGGGGACATGAAAGGAGCCTCATTTGGGCATCCCTTGAGCCACGTTCCTCCAGCAAAAATCTTTTCAACCCGGACTAATTTCTGACGTGAAATAATTATTACCACTCTGTAGACAAATACATTACCCAGTGTTATAGCTCAGCCCATGCAGAATAGGTAGACAAAACACTCAGTAAAAGCTATGGATTCATTACTGGATGCCTGAAGCCAACTCCATCAATAAAATTATCTACTTAGCAGACACTGTATCTAGAGGCAAAGAGGTAGTAGCTAATAGTGAAAGATCCAAAACTTATACATCAATTTTTATCCACTTGCCAAAAAGTTTCTTCAACATACAGTATCTGTGAATCTTGAAAGAACAGAGAATTTCAGAACTATAATGTTAGGGAGAAAGTTATCCACTTAGTAACATGGATGAAACCCAAGAAATATCTAGTCCCCAGCCTAGTCACATGGAGAAGTAGGTTACTTGAAAGACATTAATAAGCAAGAGACTGGGTTGGCCAAACCAAGGTGAACCTAAGAAAACTGTCCCCCCCCCCAACATAATTTTTTGAAAATGTGAAGAAGAAAATATACTTCACACCTATACCAGTGTACTTTATGCCCCTTAATGTATAACATAGAAAATCTGGTGGTAGCAATCTTTAATGTTCCTGATGTTGCCCGTTACTTGGCAAAAATTATGATATATGTGGTTAAGAAGCTCACCTTGTTAGCTGGATGGCCAGCAAATTGGCAGTTTGAGACCTGGGTACTGCATGATGGACTGAGCGCCTGTCTCTGTCCCAGCTCTTGGGGACATGAAAGGAGCCTCATTTGGGCATTCCCTGAGTGGTTTCTTCCACAAATATCCTTTCAACCCAGAATAATTTCTGACACAAAAACTATTATCTGATATATGGATCAATTGTATGTGGTGCTTCTGAAAAAAGACTAATAGTTGGGGGAAATTATTCAGAATCTTTAAATATTGTGCAGCAATTAGTCTTATACCAGAAAGAGTGCAACCTCTTTTTGACTATGAAGTACAATGCCACAATGGCCTAAGTCAGTGGTTCCCAACAAGGGGTACACAGCCCACTAGTGGATTTCAATTCCCAGAAGCCTAAGTCAGTACATTGGCTGATCAGTGCTTTGGGGAAATAACTTAGGCTTCTGGGAATTGAAGTCCAAAAGCCAGCATTTGGGAAACACTGGCCTAAGTTATTTGGATCAGACCACCCTGGAATCAGCATCAGACCAGACTTTGAAAGGCTAAAAAAATTAAAATGGACAAAAATATGACTCACACATCAGGTATGATTCTTCTTCTTTGATAGACTTCTAGTTGAAAGCAGCTGATTTTCAACTAGAATGGTTAATATTCAATTTCTCATCAGACATGTAATGGTATCACTGCAACTGCCAGGAGAAATACTACAAACAAAAGTTTAATATGATTTATGGCTTAAACTTTGGAATGCTTGCTCAAAAGTAAGTCCTTGTGCTCAGGAATTTACTTCCAATTATGTATAGTCTTAGATTATGTTGAGGAGTCAGCCTTATTAAATTGGTTTTTGAAGTTACATTCTATGAGCCCCTCCCCCCCAAAAAAATATTTTAGGTGTCCTGAATAGCCAAAGCATAGTTTCCAGACCTAATGTGAACAGTTTCAGTGGCTGAATTTAACTAAATTCCAGGCATTGCCAATTATTTTTAATATCATAAATTGTTATGCCATCTGGTTTTGTTTCTTGTGAGTTTTGTTGCTCACATTAAAAGGATTGTGTATAAATAAATAAATATTAGAACACAACCCAAATACTAAAGAGACAGTCAAAAACTCATGGATCACACAAGGTAGGATAAGGTTTTCTGCAACCTACTCGATTCCCCATAGATTTATATAAACCTCACCTCAGATTACTTTCTCTTCGTCTTCAGTCTAGTCCTTGCCAATTAGTCTATTTATTGAAAATATATTAAAACTAAGCCTGTTGTTCAGCCAGTAAAATTTGAATTTTCTCTATCAAGACAGTTTCACAGAAACAACATCAACAAAGGTCTTCACCATAAATTAAATACAGTAATACCTCAGATAACGTTTACCTTGGATAACGCTAAAATCGCATAACGTTAAGTAATCTGGGGAGGAGAATTGGATCGAATAACGTTAAGGTCCTATGGGATGGATTGGATAACAACTGCTAAAGCCTGAGCGGTTACAATGTATCTCTATGGAGCTTTAACATTATCCGATACATCCCATAGGATTTTAACATGCATCGGATAACACTAAAAACCGGATAACACCAAGACTTGTGGAACCAAGTCTTAGCGTTATCTGAGGTATTACTGTACTGTATAACACTCCTAACTTGCTGTACACTCTTGCATGAAGGCATGGAAAAACCAGGATGAATCCATCAGTCAACATATATAGTTTCTGCTGCAACAAGCATTATACGTTCAAGTACTTCCTACAACTTCTAATGCTTGAAACTAATAAATATTACCGGTCATGGACTTTGGTCTACAGACAAATATTTAGCTTTTATTTAAGCATGTAATTGCAAACTATGCGCAATACAGTAGTTGCAAACAGTTCTATTTGACTGGGATTTGCTTAAACCAATTCAAGGACAAGTCTGGGAAAGGTGGTATTACATACTGATATTCCACACACACTCCACCCCCCAGGGCAAGAGCAGGAAGGAGGTGGCGACTAATATCCCAACTCCCATTTGACATCGCAGATGCCCAGGTGGAGCTACGTTTGAACCATGGTTATATGATTCTTACAACTTTTGAAGATACTCCGGGCACCCATCAATAGCTGGAAGGGAGAGAGAAATCTATTATTGATTTAGAAAAAATGTATTACTTTTTTTTGTGCTGTGTTGTTTTGCTGATTGTAAGCCACCCTGAGTCACCATGGTGAGTTGGCAGTGATATAAATCTAAATAAATAAATACTTGTTTACTCCTTCTAATGTCCCAGGCTTGAAAAGAGTCTTTAAATTCTGGCTGAGCAAGATGGGAAGCTGACTTTTGCCACAGACAGTGCATAGGGGTCAGAGAACAAAACAGAATAGACAGTTGAGATATCTAACTCAGATTTTTCTACGGGCAAATAGCTCAGCAGACCTATCCTTCAACCCTTTTTCTTTACAGATTCTTACACTAGATTATGGCGCACATGACAGTTAAGTGAACCATGAGGCACTATGATCATCTGTTTTTCCCTATCTACAATCTACATTTTAAGCTCAGCTACGCAACAGTAACCAGAATACTTTGTTATTAGGGTTCCTCACTATTCCCAAAAGATTTAAAACTGATGTTTTCCCCTAAAGAACTCTGAGATAGTACTGTATGTATTTTCAGCTATTAACTATTGGATTTTTCACCACTATCTAGTGCAAGGATTCTCAAACTGTGGCCGGATGCAGCCCATGATGCCATTTCATGTCCCCACTCCACCACTCCTGGAAGTGCCATGTGGTGGAAGGGCAAAATGGCCGTCTGGTCCCTGAAGTTGTCTGAGGGAGCATGACCCGGCACCCAACTTAAAAAGGTTGAGATCTTCTGATCTAGTGATTGGCATATGCCTATCACACCTTTTATAACAATTTAAATATCTTCTAGGGCAGGGATCTGCAAACTTGGCTCTCCAGATGTTCTTGGAATTCAGTTCCCAGAAGCCCTGATCAGCAGGTGTACTGACATGGGCTTCTTGGAATTGAAGTCCAAGAACACCTGGAGAGCCACGTTTGCAGACCCCTGTTCTAGGGCTATAACCAGATAGAGCACATGGTCACTAAATTCATAAAGCTTTCTTTATACAAATCAAAAAACAAAATAAAATAAACAAAACAAAAAACATTGTAGCATTTTAAAGACTTTAAAGTGCTACAGTGTTTTTTCTTTTCTTTTATTTTGTTTTGTGATATGCCTGAACCACAGACTAACACAGCTACTATTCCAAAAAATTCTTTATACAAAGACATTCTATTTTTCTGGTTCCCTTTCTAGAGAAAGATGGCCCTATTTGTCAGAGACCAAGAGCTTTCTCTCCTGCCTCAGCACACACTTTTTCAGTATACTACATGGTATATACCTGTCCCAGCTTACCTCTACTTGCAGATCTAAGCACTTATGTGAATTAGACAAAACTTTTAAAAGTCACATATTAGTATGCAGTAAAATCTGCATAGGCTTGATAACTCTCAATCTCTTCCTGGTATAATAAACTTTTTAAAGATCGAAAGTTATCAGGAATAAACAATTGTCTTACCATGGACATGACATGTACAAGCCCAAGCCCAATACCCACAGGTGAGCAAAAAAATGGCAGATCTTTGCCCATTTATGCATCAATCATATAAGCTTTCCAAACAAGGCTGAAGCGATGTCTAACAACGGCTTGCTTTCCAATTATTGAAGATATCCAGTTCATTACAAAGCATCATTAAGGCAAGAGAAAAGATAACCAAATTACTTGATCTTCAGGTGAAGAAACTGTTGCTATGGTTTCTTGAACATTTTCTGTCCCTATCACTGGCAAAGTTCTAGAGAGTTAGTAAATGCCCAACTTTTATGTAAAACAAGATATATCTTTACTGCCATCAGTGTTAACCTAATAGGCCATGTGACCATTTTTCCAGCCTTCACTACTAGTAAAATTCAGTTATGATAGTAAAGTGCAGTGTTGCTTCTGAAATGTGCAAAGAAAGCTGAATTCAGTCATCACTGTATAAGGGAGTGGAAAGCAGTGATCAGACTGGCTAATATACCTGACTTCACAAAGGCTTATAATAGGCTCCTACAATCAATTCAAATATTGGGTCATGACTAACATCCTGAATAGCTTAGCCTCTATATATCTTTGATATTTCTTCCATCCCCATAATTAATAACTATGCAGCGAGCTATCCAAGCCAGCTTCCTTTTCCATGCTCCATTTCAATCCACATCAGCATAAACACCTGTTGACGGTGATATCTGCATCATATCTGAATAAATGTTATGTTATATTACTTTTGATTATGTTATATGTATGGTTTCTGAGAACTGCCCTCAGTTGGTTTTTACCGAGTAGGCTGGTATATAAATCGAATACATAAATAATATCAAAAGACCTGCTGTATATTTATATAATTTCCTGTACATGAAGCTCAGACTTGACTAACCTGAAAATTTTAGAAGCTATGTAATATGCTTAAATTTAAAGATCACATCTAGTATTAAAGTAAGAATCTGTTAGGAAATCTTGGCATGCTACAGTGATTCTCAAAATGTTGTGAGCATGTGAAACAAGGAAGTCTAATAATAATTAAAAATAACATGGTGTTTTAATTATTTAAGAGAGACCTATTAGGAATGAGGTACTGCAACAAACATACAATTTGTTGATATTTCAGAGAAGGCAAACACAAACTTAGACTATTGTTACCTGGCTACAAGCACTATGGCAAACAAAACCAAAAGACAACTTCTACTTTATACAACAAAATGCCTCTAAGAAAGTCAGAGCAGTAAGCACAGGAAACTGTCTCTTCCCTGTTTTACTCAGTACAATATATGGCTAAGAAATTATCAAAGGAAGCCTCCTTTTCAAGACTTCACCTTGCCTTCAGTGTTTAACATAAATCTTAGAACAAAGTAACACATGAAGAACTACATTTGGTTTCAAGTTGAAAAGAAAGTCTGCTCAAATGGTTTTTAGACTGTTTCTCATCAAAGATGACAGAATTTTAAAACTCACAACACAAAGCTAGGAAGATTTGTCAATAGTAAAGACATGAAAACTGATGCCAAAGTAACAAGCCTGTTATATTTTGCAACAGTATATATTCATGGAGCATGGCAAGCCAAAACAGTAATACTGTATTGTACAGTACATTAACACCATTTTGTAAAGAAGGGACTGAAAAATAAAGGAATACCAGTTGTCCCTTGAGATCTTACTGAAAAGAAATGGTGAGAAATGAAAGGATAAACCTTGCGTTAAATTATACAGCATAAGAAATCAAATGTATCATGTAAGTTCCACTAAATTCACTCATTTGTACAACTATATTAAAATGATTTCAGCCCTAGTTTTGTAAACACTGACACCAATATTATTTATAAGAAGTTACTTTATTTCAATTATAAACAGAAACATTAACTAATCATAAAAATTTGAAGTCTTGCTCTAAGAGCCTTCTGAATTAAGAAAAGCATGTTGTGCCAATTAAGTCATTCAGCAAATAATTCCATTAAGAACAGGGTCTTAAATTACCTGGTTGCCTGAAATAGTAACAGTGGTTAGGAATAATCAAGATAAAACCAGAGCAAGGCAATTTCTTTCTAATAATTAGGGAGAAGTATCTCATCACTAAACAATATAAAGCATTTTGCTGACTAACAAGAAAGTCTAGGACAAACCCACACTGAATTGACCTCACAGCACTCTACAATCTAACTTCTATGAATCACATCCTCCCTTTTCTACACACTCCTATACAAGTGTGGAAATACACCACAAACTGATAAATCATTGGCACTCTTATACAGTAGATGGAACTAACCATTCATTTAACTATACTCAACCAAGATACAACACACATATACTGTACTATTTTAAACCACTTTAGCATTGATACTGCAAACCTCTACCAGAAAACAAACCACTACAATGCTTCATGGACTTGGGGCCATTTAATACTGTGCTTCCAAAAAGCTATCCTTATTTTTCATACATGATCAACATAGACTCTTAGGTTTTTTTCCTCTTCACTCTAGTTTTCTGGGCACCTTGCCTGTACAAATTCATTTTTAATAAGAACTGGGAGAGATTAGAAACCAGGAGAACAGATTATAAATTACTTAAGGCAAATAATAATAATACATATGAATCCCTTATCTATCAGTCTCCAAAACTGTCTGGAGATGTATTACTAAAATCATCACATACGTCAGTATTTTGTGAAAACACAAGCATTTCCAACAGCCTACTGAACAGGAAAAGACAAAAAAAGCAACTTCAGAAGGTCCAGTAATTTCACTCAGGGTTTGCTTCCATGAGCCCAAAGTAGAATCACTATATTTTCACCGGACCATCACAAAACAAGAAGTAAGACTTGATGTTATGACACGATCCTTCTAAAACAGGTTCTTTTTGTTGTTGTGTCGTATCCAATTCTGAATATTGGTGATCCTCATGGCAATCAGCCATGAAGACTGTCCTGAGAATATAACCTGTGGCCTTTCATCTGCCTTCTGCATCACAGTGTGACCACTGATCCAGTTCCGTGAGTCACTTTCTGGTCCTGAGCCCTTTTGGCACTCCTCAGTCCCAGGCCACTATTGATGAAGATGCTGCCCTCCCCATCTAGATGGATTCAAGTAGAATTTAATCCACTTGGAAACGATCATCCTTCCCTGTGGTCTTCGGCACCCAGGCCAGTAGTCCTCAGGATTGTCAGGTTAGCTAACCACTACCTGACACTCAGGGTTGAGTCGCTCGCAGTATGGTCTACTTCTATTGCCATAGCACAGGGATCTGCAAACTTGGCTCTCCAGGTGTTCTTGGACTTCAATTACCAGAAGCCCAAGTCAGTATGCCTGCTGATCAGGACTTCTGGGAATTGAAGTCCAAGAACATCTGGAGAGCCAAGTTTGCTGATCCTTGCCATAGCAGGATAACCTGGCCAGATTTGGAAAAACAGGTTCACAGCACTAAAACAAAAACCTTTGAAACAATGAAAAAATAAAATAAAAGGACTGCCCAACAACCTTAACCCAAATGAAACCCTTGCACCAAATACAGACACTCTTGCAGCCACCTCTCAACCACTGCCACCTTATTCTCTACTAATGATTTATGACCAATGATCCACTCCATCACCTCAAATGCTAGGGGGGACGGGGTTTTTGTTGCTCAGTCGCACAGTCGATTCCGACCCTTGGCGACCCCATGGACCACTGTCCGCCAGGCACTCCTGTCCTCAGGGGACAATAGCCTAAAAAGCAATTACACTATACAAGTAATACCTCAGATAACATTAGTATCGAATAACACTAAAATCGCATAACATTAAGCAATCTGGGGGGAAGAATTGCATCGGATAACATTAAGATCCTATGGGATGCATCGGATAACAACCGCTAAAGCCTGTGTGGTTACAATATATCTCTATGGATCCCATAGGATTTTAACATGCATCAGATAACACTAAAAATCAGATAAAAACCAAGACTTGTGGAACCAGGTTTTAGTGTTATCCGAGGTTTTGCTGTACTTAGCTATGGCTGGTTCCCTACGTAAAGGAGGACACACACAATAACTAGGAACATCTGGGAAAGGCAATCCCCCCCCCCCAAAGCCATGGACCCAAACTTCAAGCCCCACCCGTAGCTCCACAATCACTAAACAGCCACACTTTACCACCCCCGCTGCCTTAGGGGCGGAAGGGACCCTTTTTATTATTATTATTATTATTATTATTATTATTATTATTATTATTATTATTATTATTATTATTATTATTATTATTATTATTATTACAGTAAAACCTCATATAACACTAAAACCTGGTTCCACAAGTCTTGGTGTTATATGATTTTTAGTGTTATCTGATCCTCTATGGGATCCATAGAGATACATTGTAACCACACAGGCTTTCGCGGTTGTTATCTGAAGCATCCCATAGGATCTTAATGTTATCTGATGCAATTCTTCCCCCCAGATTCCTTAATGTTATGCGATTTTAGTGTTATTCGATACTAATGTTATATGAGGTATTACTTGTATTATTATTATTATTATTATTATTATTATTATTATTATTGTTGTTGTTGTTCGCACTTAATACCCCGCCCCACTCGGGTAAACCCGAATTCTTCGACCCCCCCACATAGGTCTGGCCGTGTCTCTGCACTTTACACAGCCAGCGTCCCAAAGCCACCCTCCCTGTCCAAAGGGGGACGGGAGAGAGGAAAGGAGGAGGAGAAGAGGCCTACCCCGTCCTTTCCTGCCCCTTCCACTGCCTCCATTACTGACCCACTCCCAAACAGGCGACAACCTCTTCCCTTTCGGGGCCAGGCCGCTGCCTCTCCACAGAGCGAGCAACCGCCAACCCCCCCCCCCCCACACACACACACACACAGCTTTCCCTCCGAGGGCCAACTTCTCTGCGGGGGGGCCCCTCTCCCAACACAGAGGGCCAAGAAAACCCACCTCCCGGTAGGCGGAGAGAGTCCCTCAGCCGACACAGGCCCCAAAAAGAAACCGCCGCCCCCCCTTCCCGGGTCCGGCTACCTGAAACGGCTGCGCCTACCCCGCCCCTTCGCGGGCCCCGACGCCTCTCTCTCTCTCTCGCACACAAACAAACTACCTCAACCAAACCCACCTCTGTGCAGGGGGGGGTGGAGCTTAGGGCGCTTCCTCCAACCAATCAGCCGAAGGCACCTGAGAACGGGCACGCCCTGTTGACCAATCGCCTTCCAGGAGGCCTCACCTCCCCCCCTTGCCCCGCTCCGACTAATTGGGACTCCGCGACGGGAAGGAGAGCAACAGCTACTCCGCCAATGGAAGAGAAGAGCAGGGAGGCGGGTGTCCAATGAAAAGCCGCCCAGCGAGGAAGGGGAGGGCGCTCTCTTTTAACTGACGGGTGCTGCAGCCAGTAGGAAGGACGGGCTGTTCGGGAAGGTGTCGGAAACAACAAATAAGGTGACCCCAGAGGGAGAGGTCCCGTGTGTGACCTCCAGCCAGTCGGAGCCCGGGCTTTTTAGTCCCTGTTGCCCAATCTCGAGCGATAGGGTTATTAAGAGTCTCTTTCTGGGTAGGGCCGACCCCATTTTTTTCCCCGTCCAATCGGAGACGGCGCTGTCATCGCGGGCCAGTGAGAAGCGAGCTGGGCCTTGAGTGGCAGTCAGTGGAAGGGCGAGGAAAGGGACATCTGCGTAAGCATGGAACCTTTGCCTTCCTTCCTTCGACACCGGTGGCTCAGGGGTTAAGAAGCTCGCCTTGGAAACTGGAAGATCGGCAAGCCGGCATTTCGAGACCCGGGTACTGCACGACGGACTGAGCAACCGTCTCTGCCCCTGCTCCCATCAGCTTAGCGGTTCGAAAGCAAAAAAAATAAATACAAGATCGATAGGGACCACTTGGATGGGAAAAGATCTTGGGGGACATGAAAGGAGCCTCGTTCGGGCGTCCCCTGAGCAGAGTTGAAATAATAATACAGTAATACCTCATATAACATTAGTATCGAATAACACTAAAATCGCATAACATTAAGGAATCTGGGGGGAAGAATTGCATCAGATAACATTAAGATCCTATGGGATGCTTCAGATAACAACCGCTAAAGCCTGTGTGGTTACAATGTATCTCTATGGATCCCATAGGATTTTAACATGCATCAGATAACACTAAAAATCATATAACACCAAGACTTGTGGAACCAGGTTTTAGTGTTATATGAGGTTTTACTGTAATAATAATAATAATAATAATAATAATAATAATAATAATAATAATAATAATAATAATAATAATAATCCTCTCAACCCAGAAAGCACCTTTGTGTACTTCTGAGGCGATGGTAACGAAGTTGCTGCCACAGCCTCGAGGGACCCAGTGAGGACTGACTTGTGTGCAGGGGTAGATCAGCCATCAAGACAGTCCTTAAGGCAAAACAGAGTTGACTGAAGAGCAAATCTTACTGAAATCCATGGGATTTACTCCTGAGAAGGGCCGAGGTGGCTTAGTTGGGTTTTTGTTGTTGTTCAGTCGCACAGTCGATTCGGACCCTTTGCGACCCCATGGACCACCATCCGCCAGGCACTTTTGTCCTCCACCATCCTCCTCAACTCACTCAGTTCTGTACCCATTGTCTCTACAATACCATTCTAGCCATCTCATTTTTGGCCGCCCCCTTTTTCTTTTGCCCTGCACCTTTCCCGGCATTAAGGCTTTCTCAAGTGAATCCTCTCTTCTCATTTGATGTCCAAAGTACTTTAGATTCATATTTACTATTTGACCTTCAAGGGAGCAGTCAGGGTTGATTTCTTCCAAGATCGACCTATTTGTTCTCCTTGCTGTCCAGGGGACTTTCAAAACTCTCCTCCAACACCACATCTCAAAGGCATCTATTCTTCTGCACTCAGCTTTCCTAATGGTCCAGCTCTCACAACCATACATTGCCACCGGGAATACCATTGCTTTGACTATATGAATTTTTGTTTGCAATGTGATGTCTCTACTTTTCACTATGTTCCCCAGGTTTCTCATTGCTTGCCTCCCAAGAATCAGTCGCCTTTTTATTTCATGGCTGCAATCACCATTTGCAGTGAGCTTAGATCCTAAGAAAGCAAAATCTGTCACTGCTTCTATTTCTTCCTCATCTATTTTCCAGGGACTGATAGGGCCTGTTGCCATGATCTTGGTTTTCTTGATATTGAGTCTCAAGCCAGCTTTTGCACTTTCTTCTTTCAACCTAATCAGGAGCTTCTTTAAGTCCTCTTCACTTTCTGCCATTAGGGTGGTATCATCTGCATATCTCAAGTTGTTGATGTTTCTCCCAGCAATTTTGATCCCAAATTGTGATTCCTCCATCCCTGCATTGCGCATTATGTGCTCTGTGTATAAGTTGAATAAGCAGGGTGACAAAATGCAGCCTTGTCTTACTCCTTTTCCTAATCCAAACCACTCTGTCATTCCGTATTCTGTCCTAACTGTTAGGACGCTCATCTTCACGACCAGAGTGAGCTCCGGTCTGTGTCCCAAGCAACCTAGCAATTAAAAAGCAAGAAATTGCAAGTAAATAGGTACCGCTTCGGTGGGAAGGTAACAGCGTTCTGTGCACTCCGGTGTTGTCATAGCTGCCACATGACCACGGAAACATCTGCAGAGCCAGACAGCGCTGGCTCTTTGGCTATAAACGGATGAAGCACTAGGAGACAATTATGTACACAACTACTTGTGCAAGGATAGTGACTGTTATCATAGAAGGATGTGCATAGTAGATCCAGGGAAATAGTGCTTTTACCAATACAGTATATGACAATGACCAATGGGGCTGGATTGTGAAAGAATTAACTTTAAACTAGATTGATAGCAAATGAACTGGAAAACAAAGCCTGATTTCCAGTTATCAGAATAGCATAGAGGTTGGGAATATAATGATTTGATTAATGATAATTTGACATGTAATATTAAAATAAAGTTGTTAAAAAATAATATACTCAATATTTGAGGAGTTTTTCCGGAATTTGTATTTTAAAAAAAGGTTAGTCACCCTTGCTCTGTAAATGGAGGAAAACCTGATGGTATCTTTAATGATCCAGATGAGGGGGCACCGTTTGAATGATTGTTTAAATTATGTATTGTATTGTTTCTGTTGTGTTTAAATAAAATGGGAAAACTGAACTCCAGAACTGTATTCTTTCTTGCAAAGGTTAATTTTTTGGAATAGTAGCTGTGTTTTTAGTCTGAGTTTCAGCCATATTGGCGGGGGGGGGGGGGGAACCATGTTGTGGTACTTTAAAGATTTAACTGCTATACAGTAGAACCCCCAAC
Organism: Furcifer pardalis; assembly: GCA_030440675.1. Lineage (NCBI taxonomy): Eukaryota > Metazoa > Chordata > Lepidosauria > Squamata > Chamaeleonidae > Furcifer > Furcifer pardalis. The sequence goes on along the minus strand of CP126893.1, from coordinate 35,388,811 downwards.
ATACAAACGGTTCAACTTACAAAAAATCAACATACAAATAGAAATCCTGGCTTTAAAAAATTCGACATATAAATTTTTAATAGGAAAAAGTCAACAGTGTTCTCTTCTGGTAATGCAATGTGTTTTTGACATACAAATAACCTCATGGAACGGAAAATTTTTTATATAGAGGTTTTACTGTATTTTTAATGTGAGCTTTCATGGATCAAGTCCACTTCATCAGACAAAGGAGCGAGACATCAAGACATGAATTTATATACACCAGATGCAGATGCATAGTGTTGGAACAAGGAATTGGACTTCTATATTAAATGCTTCTGCCACTGTGTCTGAGCAGATATCATCAGCCAGGGACATAGTCCAATTTACAACTTCAGCTGAATAGAACAGGAGGCTATAAACAACCTCAAAAACAATCCCAACATCATCATCAAAGAGACAGACCAGGGTGGTGCTGTAGTTGTCATGGACAAATTAAGCTACATGCAGGAAGCTGACAGGCAACTTTCCAACTCTACATTTTACCAGCCTTTAATTATGGACCCATCCACCAAATATCAAAAAGAATTGCAAAACCTAAAAACTGTCTGGAAATATGCATGACCAACACACCAGAAGAATCTTAACGAGCTACCTTTTACCTACTACCTAAAATTCACAAACCTGGAAACGCTGGGAGACCCATTATTTCAAGCATCTACACCAAGGGTGCCCAAACTTTTCGGCCCGGGGGCCGGATAACATTTTATCAGATGCTCCGAGGGCCGAACTATCTCTCCATGGTACATCAATCCACCCAGCCTTGCCGCCGCCGCCACCACCACTAACGCTTTTGCCGCCGGCTCCTCTTTCGCCGGCTCCTCCTTTGCCGCCTTCGCGGTGTCCTTTAAAAGTGTCCTTTTAAAAAAATATGACAGATCCTAGAAACTCACATCCAGCTTGGTCATTGTGGCATCCAAGGAGCTGTTGTTGTGTTCCAAAGCTTCAGGTAGGTGGGATTTTAATTAGCAATGAAAAGTCATTAGCCTTAGAAAAGATCTGCTTCCTGACATCATGTCAGGAAGCAGATCTTTTCTAAGGCTAGTGACTTTTCATTGCTAATTAAAACCCCACCTACCTGAAACTTTGGATTTTAATTAGCAATGAAAAGTCATTAGCCTTAGAAAAGATCTGCTTCCTGACATGTCAGGAAGCAGATCTTTTATAAGGCTAGTGACTTTTCATTGCTAATTAAAACCCCACGTACCTGGAACTTTGGATTTTAATTAGCAATGAAAAGTCATTAGCCTTAGAAAAGATCTGCTTCCTGACATCATGTCAGGAAGCAGATCTTTTCTAAGGCTAATGACTTTTCATTGCCAATTAAAACCCCACCTACCTGAAACTTTGGAATTTAATTAGCAATGAAAAGTCATTAGCCTTAGAAAAGACCCGCTTCCTGACATCATGTCAGGAAGCAGATCTTTTCTAAGGCTAATGACTTTTCATTGCCAATTAAAACCCCACCTACCTGAAACTTTGGAATTTAATTAGCAATGAAAAGTCATTAGCCTTAGAAAAGATCTGCTTCCTGACATCATGTCCTGCCTGGCTTGCTGCAGCCTCAGAGGGTGGGGGAACTTCAAAATTAGCGCGCATTGGGTCTCCCAATCAATTTAAAATCAGGAATTACACAATGCACAGCCATAATACTGTAAATCAATTTTGACTTCCAACTTATACCAATACTTGAATCAGTGTAAAATAAATCACTTCAGACCAGTGATGGTGAACCTTGGCACTCCAGGTGTTCTTGGACTTCAATTACCAGAAGCCTAAATCAGCACTTCTGGTTATCAGGACATCTGAGAATTGAAGTTCCATAACACCTGAACTACCAAGGTTTGCCATCACTGGTTTAGACTTTGTGCCCACTCCTGTTAATGTTTACCTGGGAAAGCCCAGATAAACTTGCAGCAGGAGGTGACATAGATTACAGCTGATTGGCAGAGGCAGCATTAACAGATCTGCTGCATCTCTCTACAGCTGCAGATCAGCTGACACCAGTTACTACCAATCAGTGGGAGCCCCTCTACTGCTATAGTGCATTGTTTTTTCAAAAAATATTTATTCAAAGTGTCATAGCACTAGGACTCTTCAAATAAACATTTTTTAAAAAAGAATTACTGGTGGGTGATTAGCTAGGAATAGCAGTTAGTCTTTAAAGTGCTACTGTGTATTTTATTTGTTTTGTTTTGTTTTCTGAGATAGCTAGGAATGGTCTCCCTTGATCAGCTGGAGTCTGTTTTCACTGATCAGTGGCTTTGATCTGCCCTGGTAGTGCAGACAGATTTCCAGCTGATGAAGGAGAACATAACCATTTGGTCCACAGCATCTCTGATGCCATCGTGACTGCCAATCGGCATACCTGGGACATCTCTATACCGCCAGTCAGCTGATCAATGGGAAATCTCATGCCGGCAGCGGAGATGCCACTGATTAGCTGGGGACAGTTTGCCCCATCAACTGGAGCTACCTCTGCTGCCAGAGTAGAGTGCAGCCACTATAGACATACAGTGTATCTAAATAGCTTTACAGTACTGCATATATACATATGGGACTGCAGTGGCTCAAGTCACTAAGACGCTGACTGGGAGGCGGAAGGTCAGCAGTTCGATTCCCGAGTACTGTAGGACGGAATGAGCTCCCGTCTCTGTCCCAGCTCCTGCCAACCTAGCAGTTCAAAACCAAGAAATTGCAAGTAGATAAATAGGGACCAGTTCAGTGGGAAAGTAACAAGTGTTCTGTGGGCTGCAGTGTCTAGTCATGCCTGCCATAAGACCACAGAAATGCCTGCAGAAGCAGACAGCACTAGCTCTTTGGATTTGAAACAGATGAGCACTGACCCCTAGAGTCGGATACGACTGGCTTTCGAGGAAGAGAAACCTTTACCTTTATATATACTTATAACCTAGCAGTTCAAAAGCAAGACATTGCAAGTAGATAAATAGGGACCAGTTCGGTGGGAAGGTAACAAGTGTTCTGTGGGCTGCAGTGTCTAGTCATGCCTGCCACATGACCATGGAAACGTCTGCAGAAGCAGACAGCGCTAGCTCTTTGGATTTGAAACAGAGATGAGCACTGACCCCTAGAGTCGGATACGACTGGCTTTCGAGCAAGGGAAACCTTTACATTTACGATTGCAAGTAGATAAATAGGGACCAGTTCGGTGGGAAGGTAACAAGTGTTCTCTGGGCTGCAGTGTCTAGTCATGCCTGCCACATGACCATGGAAACGTCTGCAGAAGCAGACAGCGCTAGCTCTTTGGATTTGAAACAGAGATGAGCACTGACCCCTAGAGTCGGATACGACTGGCTTTCGAGCAAGGGAAACCTTTACTTTTACGATTGCAAGTAGATAAATAGGGACCAGTTCAGTGGGAAGGTAACAAGTGTTCTGTGGGCTGCAGTGTCTAGTCATGCCTGCCACATGACCATGGAAACGTCTGCAGAAGCAGACAGCACTAGCTCTTTGGATTTGAAACAGATGAGCACTGACCCCTAGAGTCAGATACGACTGGCTTTCGAGCAAGAGAAACCTTTACCAAATTTAATGCATTCTCCAGGGCCTTTTGTAGACTAACTCCTGTATTTAAATTTGAGCTTTTGTAGACTAACTCCTGTATTTAAATTTGAGCTGTACAGTATTTAAATTTGAGGTGGATTTGAGATCAAATCCACCACATCAGGCAGAAGAGCAAAGCTTCGTGGGTTGAATTTGTAAGAGCACATCAACTCCACAGGCACACAATGACAGGGCAAGCCTAAAGGTAAAGTAACGTCTCTTTTTGCAACTGATGAAAAATCCCAGGTTATTTAAACCTTTGCAATTGCAAAAGGTTGCAGAGCAAACTTCTTTGCACAAGCGAGCTGAAAAGCAACATTTGTTGCTTCTGACAGTAAGGGAACATCCCGGGGGTCTTATTCAAACCTCCTACAAAGGGCTGCAAAACAAACTTCTTTTGCCCAGCCAATGGATGGGTGGATGCATTATGCATTGTGGCACCTTTTTTTGCTTCTCTTCTGATATCTTAAGTTTGCAATACACGAGCCTGACAAAGAGATTTGAAGAACTCTAAACCTCGCTTCCCTCCCCCTCCCCCCTGCTCCTGGCTTTCTTTTTTAATTGCTTTAAATCAGGCATGCCCAAACTACTTACTTTTAGCTCCGACTGAGAAGTCCCTCTCTCCACTCTGGCGTATTGATTCAGCCATTCTAAAGTAGATCCGGCTGAACTCCTAGTACTAAGCAGGAGGAGGAAGGAACTAGGCAAATCACTCTTTCACTGACTTGTGATCCCTCCGCCCCAAAAAAAAGTTCGCCCAAATTTTTTTTAAAAAAAATAAAATAAAATTATAAGAGTTCTTATACCATGTCGGGGGCCGGATGAAATGGCCTGGCGGGCCGGGTCCGGCCCGCGGGCCGTAGTTTGGGCATGCCTGATCTACACTGTCACTGTTAGAGTATCCGGATATGTGGACTCCATTCTCAAACCATATGCTACCAATGTACCCAGTTACATAAGAGATACCACAGACTTGCTAAGAAAACATCAACATACACATTGCCTCCCAGATAACACCATCTTAGCTACAATGGATGTGGAAGCTCTGTACACCAACATCCCACACAAAGATTGATTGCAAGTCATCAGGAATACCATTCAAAACAAAGATGAAGCCCACAAAATCACCACCTTGTGCAATTTTGTACTTACAATTTCACCTTCAACAATAAAACCTACCTCCAGATCAATGGAACTGCCATGGACACTCACATGGCTCCACAGTATGCTAATATATTCTTGGCTGTTCTTGGCTGATCTAGAACAATGTTTTCTTAACTGCTGCATCCATAAACCACCTATCTATTTGAGGTACATCTATGACATATTTTTGATCTGTACGCATGGGAAAGAAACCCTAGAGAAACTCCACCAGGATTTCAATAATGTTCACCCCAATATTAAACTCAGCTTGGACCAGTCTACACAACAAGAAAATTTCCTAGACACCACTGTGAAACTAAAAAATGGACATCTCAGTACCACATTATATTGCAAACCCACGGACAGATACACCCACCTGCATGCCTTCAGCTTCCATCCAGAACACACAACAAAATCCTTTATCTTCAGCCAAACCCTCAGGTAATCACATCTGCTCAGATCCACAAGACAGGGATGCCAAGCTCAAGGACCTACAAAATACATTTCTCAAACTAAAATACCCATCCAATAAGGTTAAAGAACATATCTACCAGGCTAGACGATTACCCAGAAGTAACCTACTACAAGATAGACCCAGAAGAGAAAGCAATCGAACACCACTGGTTGTCACTTTCAGCCCTCAACTTAAACCCCTCACACGCAAAATGAAAGATCTCCAATCCATCTTGGACAAGAATATTTCACTCTCCAAAGCCCTTGATGACAGACCTCTACTTGCTTATAGACTTCTCTCCAATCTCAAACAACTATTGACACACAAAATACTACACATAAGTGAAACAGAGATGGCAACCAAACCCTGCTGCAAACCCAATGTCAACTTTGCCCTCACATTCACTATAAAAACAATATTACTGGACCCAAGGACACCACACACAATATTAAAGGCAGTTTTACTTGTTCTTCTGCCAATATGATTTATGCCATCTCTTGCCAAAAATGCCCTTCTGCGCTGTGTAGGAGAATCTTTGCTCAAAAGAGTTAATGGATATAAATCAAACATCCCGAATGGCAACACAGAGAAACCTATTTTAAATCATTTCAATCTACCTGAACACTCTATCCAAGACCTGAAGGTTGCGATTCTGAAACAGAGAAATTACAAGACTAGGATCCATAGCAAGACAGCAGAAATAAAATACATCAATCTGTTGGAGACCCATTGCAGAGGTTTGAATTTTAGACAGGGGTTTCTGGGACATTATCCAATTTGACACAGACTGTTATATGTGACTATATATATTTGGTTATATTTTACCCCTTCTCAAACTTTCCTGTAAAATTCTTTCACATGTCTCAGTATGCTCACACAGTAACACAAAGGTTAAACTCATTAGCAAATGTTCAATTAGCAAATGTTGCTGGGAGTAAGTTTTGTATTCCACTATTTACAAAAGAAAAGGGAACATTTAGAGCTAATCCGAATAACGACCAGAGATCATCATCATAATTAATTTGTATGGGAAGCTATATTGATTTGCATGCTTATCTGTCATTCTGATTAATCTCTATGTCTCTGTATCTGGTGTATATAAGTTCATGCAGTTAAGTCTTTAAAGTGCCACAATGTTTTTGTTTTCTGATATGCATGAAGCTGCTGGGTGAGATCATCCGTTCCCATGGGGTGAGGTATCATCAATATGCAGATGATACCCAGCTGTACATCTCGGCCCGTGGGGACCCAAGCGGTGCAGTGGAAGTACTTTCCAGGTGTCTGGAGGCTGTGAGGGTCTGGATGGGGGACAACGGGCTACAACTGAATCCCGGCAAGACTGAGTGGCTATGGGTGAGGGGTCCTGTGTTATCACAGGAGCTACCAACTTTGGCGCTGGATGGGGCAGTCTTGCCCCAGAAGGACCCAGTGCGTAATCTGGGGGTCCTCCTGGACTCACGTCTACTGTTCGAAGAACAGGTGGCAGCCGTGGCCAGGAGGGCTTTTGCACAACTTCGTGTAATTCACCAGTTACGCCCCCTCCTAGACCGGGACTCCTTGCTCACGGTCACACATGCGTTGGTCACCTCCAGACTTGATTACTGTAATGCGCTCTACATGGGGCTGCCCTTGGTGACCATTCGGAGGCTGCAGCTGGTTCAGAATGCGGCAGCTCGGGTAGTGATGGGGTGTGGGCGTTATGCTCGGGCCTCACCACTGCTTCGGGAGCTGCACTGGCTTCCAGTATGCCTCCGGGTGCAATTCAAGGTGCTGGTTATCACCTTTAAAGCCCTATATGGTAGTGGGCCAGGATACCTAAGAGACCGCGTCACCCTAAGAATGTCTGCCCGTCCCACTAGGGCGGATCGGAGGGGCTCTCTTGTGACTCCATCTGCTAGGGAGGCTCGTCTTACGAGCACTAGGAAGAGGGCCTTCTCCGTGTTCGCCCCGGCCCTTTGGAACCTCCTTCCGACAGAATTGCGCCTGCAGACAGAGCTCCTCCCCTTTCGAAAAGGGTTAAAGACATGGCTGGCAGGGCAAGTGTGGGGACACAATAATGTGGGCTCCCATCCAGGATGGCTAATTTAAGGGTTGCCATCCCCCCACCACCTGGTATTTGTATCCGTCTTAATTATGTTTTATCTATTTTTAAGGTTTTACTGTTTTAAATTTTTTATGAATTGATGAATTTTTAAAGTTTTAACTATTGTATGTCATGGACTACCCATTATGCTAATGGGCTCTGTAAGCCGCCCAGTCGGGTCTTCCCGAGTGGGGCGGGGTATTAAATACAAATAAATAAATAAATAAAATGCCTTGCAAAGGTAACATTCCCCTCTTATTAGTCCAAATTCTAGAGAAGCTCCCCAAAGATCCTTTAATATATTATTTTTATCAAATTTCTTTAATATTATGTCAATTTATCATTGATCACCCATTGTGCTTGTCTCTGTAGTCCTTACAACTGGAAGGAAAATGCTTTTCCTGGCAAAAACATGAATGTATTCATCTTGAGGGCAACTGTAATGCCTAACTTTTACAAAAGACCTGTTCTTAAGAGGGAGATTGTCACTGCTTTATTGTGGTGGCTCAGCATAGCTGCTTGCAGTTTGGGATCATCCTTGGATATGGGATGATAAAGTTCTTGCATTTCCACTACATCTGTGCTCCCATGTACAGTATTTGTACAACTTCCCTGGCTATTAAATAGAAATCTGGCAGCTGCACAGTTACATCTGTAAGTGATGGGGTAGAGCTTCTGGCACTACTGTAGAAACAGAAAGGCAAGCTTAAAGTGTTTTGCTCAGGACCTCCCTTTTACCTTAAGTCAAAAATAGGAGTCTTAAGTGAATGGAGCATTAAGAAATGCTAGTTGCCAGATGACCTCCTGCTTAAGGTTTCCAGAGGAAGGGAATGCTCATTAACTGGCAGTCTGTCTTTGTTGCAATTTGACATGTACTGTGTGGTTCTCCATGTTACTATTGATTTCAATAAAAAGGTGGTTTTGACAAAATGAGCTACTTTGAAGCATGTGCAGATCCTATGAAAACTTTTCTGTAAGTTTACACCTATGCATCTTCCTATATCCTAGTGGAGATAGGGCTGTAGCCAGAGGGGGGCCAGCCCCCCCTGAAAACTCTCTTGAGCTAACAACCTGCCCCCCACCCCACCCCGTGATTCCAATGTTATATATGTGAATGTGACATTGTTTCCCCTCCTGAAAATTTTTTGCCCCCCTCATCTAGAATCCTGGCTACAGCCCTGAGTGGATACTTCCCTCAATCACACGTTTCCAGTGAAAAGTAGACAATAGTTCTTATTATACAGTAAAGCCCCGACTTATGTATGCCTCGAGTTACATAAAATTCAACTTAGATAATGTTTTTGTGCTAAAACCATGTCCCGGTTTACACAATTTCCTATGGGTTTCTTTGAGCTACATAAAGATTCTTTTTCCTATGGGTTTGCTTTGAGTGATGTAAAAAATAATTTTTCCTACGGGTTTGCTTCAAGTTACATTAAAAAAACTATTTAAGCAACAGCCTACGGAACCGATTTTTTTCATAAGTAGAGGTTTTACTGTAATTGCCTTAAAGCATGGACAGATTGCATCACCCTTCACTACTGGCTGAGCTCACTAGGCACTTGGGAGTCAAACAACTATAGGGCTCCATATTTTCCACACTTTGAAAGCCACTGCCTTAATGTGGTAGGGAAGTATGAAGATTGTAATAAAAAGTGCTTTTAACTCATTCTTGAACTTAAGAGCTCTTCTATACGAGACCAAAAGCCTTTCCAGTCCAACACTGAGCATTCAGTAACCAGAAGTCAGTGCTACACTGGACTCAAAGGGGGCCTATGTGGTTGTTCCCATGTCATTTCTGGCAGGAGCATAGTCCACAAACATGAATGCATTATTATGGGGAAGATCACAGTGGTGGACTTTAACCTGCACTAAAACCACAATTATTTGTAACTGAATGTTTTTGATAAAAAACCAAGCTAATTCTGCTAGCACAAGAATGCATTTTATTTTAAGTGGCTAGCTTGGATTGCAAACCTCATTCAATTTGGGTAAATATTAGCAACTCAAAGCTATTTGTAAAACAAAATGTTGCTTTAAAACTACAAAATATTTTAATGATGTATCAAGAAATCTCATCATTATTTTGGAAAGTTTTTTACAAAGCAAAAAATAAGTTTCTTTAGAAAGATTACATTACAAAATTAACAAGGTGCTTAGACTAATAATTTTTATACAAGCCTAGAACTTTATAACAGAACAGCCCAATAAATATATAAACTTATTTAAATTCAAAGACAGCAATGAGAAAAGAGAAGAGAAAATGATGCTTCCAAATGTTGCAAAATGTAAAGGATGATGATACAGATAACAAAGCCATTTACTTTTGAAGACATCTTAATGAAATATGCCTACTTCATCTTGTAATTACTGAGTTTCTGTATCAGATATGTCCATTTAGCTGAATAAATCTGAACTGCCCTCAGCCTCCTCAGTGAAAAGCTCCGCCGTGTAGCAGTTGTTTAACACACAGAGCTTACTCATGGTTTTTCAAAGAAGAAACAAATGTAAGAACTGTTCATGATGTCTCCATCCTATTCTGAAATGCTGGGTATCTACCAATGAGGACCACATCGTCTATGGTTTCTGATGAATAAAAACGTCTTTCTCTCCCCACTTAATGTTATTTCATCTTATCAGTATAAATCTGTTCCCTGGTAAAACCTGCAAATATTTCAACATGGTAAAATTTAAAATAAAATTTAAATACTAACACCTCATGCAGTTTTTCCCTTGCTTTCCTTAAGCATCACATCATACAGTAGATAAAGTATATACATAATTTGACTTAATACCAGAAGAGATCTGCGTCAAAACCAGATACAAAGAGACTTGATTTAGTCTGCTCAAGTTGTTACAGCACATCTGTGCCACTGATGTTTGCCAAAGTTTTTGTACTCCACATTGCCTTGTCCTGAACCAAAACCCTGATTGTATAGACAAGCTTTCATCATTAACTCACCCAAGTAGTCTCAGTTCCTTCCACTAATTAATCCTTCTGAGTTTTTGTGATTATTGTTTAGCAGAACATTAACTTTATTGGGAACCAATCATGATTTTCTTAGAGTTTAACCTTCTTCCACACTATAAATTAATGTTACCATGCTGACTGCCTACTTCAGATCCTGAATGAAATAAACTGAGACGTCAGAGGGCCTTCAAAATAAGATAGCATAAACAGTTTTTCACTTCTGGATCTTCAAGGCTTACAGCAGCATAGTTCACAAACATGAATGCATTATTATGGGGAAATCACAATGGTGAGATTGAAGGGGTGGAACACCACATCTACTAATTGAAAACTGTTGCACACCTAAAATTAATATATAGATGCAGTCTTTTCAGCAATCTGTATTTGCAGAATACACAACTTGAAACCAAGGGTAAGGCACATCTGTCTCAGCTGTGAGTACACTGAAAAAAGTAATAGCTCCAATATAAATGGAATAACGCCCTCCCCCATAACAAATGGTGAAATACCTATGGCTTTAATTGGCTGTATGCTTAAGGAAAGACCTATACAAGCAAGAAATAAATGCACAGGAAACAGGACAGGATACGGGAGAAATGTTTTAGGTGCATTCATAACACATGCACATTTCCCTCAATGAAACAACAGAGAGGCCAAGGGTATGGTGATATGGTCAGCAGTTTATCTGACTGGTTAGCAAGCCATTCTATATTACCAGAAGAGGTGCTTTAGCAGTCCTACTTCTTTTTTGTCAGTCAGAAAGCATTATAAGCCTTCACCCATTAGCAAAATTGACTTCAGTAGTTAAAAGGGGCACTGCAGTTCAGATGTTGTCAAAGTCCCTTGGCCCTTGAGTAAGTTTCCTCTCCTTCTGACAAATGAAGAGTTAAGTGCATGGGTCACATCAGGGGACCTGATTACGAAGGGAAATGTGAGCATACTTCTGCTATGGAACCATTCCCTTTATTTAAACCCAATGATGTAAGTTAGAAAGGCAGTCACCTCCTAGTAGCAAAGTTGACTTGTGGAAAAGCCCAGAGGGGCAGCATGGAAGACACTTTATAAAAAGAAGACAATAGCACTCCTGGGAGGTAAGGACGTGTGAGGAGGCCTTGTTGCTGCCAGCCCTGGAGGCCCTCCTCTCTCTCTCTCTTGGCACAAGCACAGTCTGGCATCACTGTTTCCTCAAGCTCCAATAGTGCTTTCAAATGGTCCAGGAGTAAAAACCCCAAATGCCACTGGTTTTGTGTCCAACTGGAGCTACTTTGTCCCACTAAGGACTAACTTGAAAAGTTAAGTGCGAGCTACCAGTACAGTCCAAAGCAGCAGCACATTGTGAAGTTTGCATCCACACAGGCTCACAGCTCCTGATCCAGTTTCATAGACGAAGATGTGGCACAGGTCTTGTGACATCACGGAAGAAGGGGTGGCCGAGTGCATTCTTGGCAGAGATCCTCTTGTTTGGATCATAATGGAGCATTTGCTAAAAGGGAAAAGAAGGCATTACAGCAATGCACTGAGAAAGATTATTTCCTAGCCAATGCTTAGCTTAGTATTATATAATTCTGTAACAGAAGATAGATAGCATTCAGCCTCAGCACCAAGAGCATCAAGACTGTATTCAATACAGAAATTAGGCTGAAATAATGTATAAAGTAGGGATCAGTGGTGGGATGTCAAAAATTTTACTACCCCACCATGACATCATCACAGTGTGGGTGGAGCTAACATCATGGGCGGAGCCAATGTCATGACATCATGATGTGGGCAGGGCCAAAGAAAAAAATTAAAAAATAATTATAAATAAAATAAAAATAAGCACGCACACACACCTCAACCCACCTACCCACCCACCCACAACACAAACCTGTAAATTAAATAAATAAATAAATAAATAAATAAATAATACATTAAAATACACCCACACCCACCCACCCACAACACAAATCAACCAGAGCTTTTAAACCAGAGCTTAAAGCTTATTCTGGCTAATCTTTCTCACACTAGGTCAGATGGAAGGAACTACAGAATGAACTCACCACAAGATGGCTTCATTTTGGCACTTTTCAACAGTTAAAGAAGTTAGGTACTAAGTCTTTGCCTAACCAGTTCTCTAGGATATCTAGGGGAGCAGGCGGGTGGGTGGGTGCTTGGCGTGCATGTGCAGTGGAGTAACCAGTGAAAAGGTAAACCCTGAAGGTGGTTCCCCCCAAAAGCTGCAACCGGTTCTCCAGGACACTGGGAAAAGTTACTAATGGTTCTGGAGAACTGGTGAGAACCTGTTACATCCCATCACTGGTAGGGATGGACAGATATCTTGCAATCTTCCAGATATCACTCAATTACAACTTTAATCTAGAGACAAGTGATGTGAATTGATGGGAGCTGCACTCTAGCAACAGCTGGAAGACCAAACACTGTCCATTTGTGGCATAAAAGAAAAAGGGCAGGGCTACATGAAATCAGATGAAAGCTAGGAATGCCATCGCAGAGGAGATTCAGAAAGCTACAACAGATCTATACCTATCCCCAACAGTCGCTAGATTCCCTCCATCCCAAGCTCTGGCAAAACACACAATTTAATTGAGATACAGTGGTACCTCACTTTACAAAATGAATGCATTCCTCGGGACATTCTGTATTATGAAAAATTCATAAAGTGAATTCCCCATAGGAATGCAATGAAAACCAATTAATCTGTTCAGAAAAAAAATTGTAAGGCGAGCCATTATTTTCAGTTGATTTTAATTCGTAAAGCAAAAATTACGTTAACTGAAGCATTCATAAAGTGAGGTACTACTGTATGTCTTCGGGCAAACAGCTGTAGAAGCTGATGTTTCCACTCCATAGGCCTTTGTAAAAACAAATGGTAGACATCATCCCCATGTGTGTTGAAGCTGCTCCCCCAGCATAGCTTGGAAACTCACCGCCAGAAGCTTCCTGCCTTCTTCATCTAGAGGTGGCACAACTTTGCTGAAATCCTGCCGGGCCCACTTGGGAAAACTGGATTTGTAGTCTGGCATAGAGGTGACACCAGGCCATACTGTTTCATCTGGGGTACCCAGTGTGCGAAAGATGCGGAACAGCTGATCAATTTCTGAATCCCCAGGAAAGAGGGCTCTACGAGTTAACTGTTAAGTAGAACAAAATATCCAAATCACAGTTCAGGATGATTCTCAGAGGGTGCCCCTCCTCACCCATTTTTACTTTCACCCATGGATGGAACAGAACTATTGTGGTGAATATATCGAGGGTTCAGACATATCAGAAAACAAAATAAAAAACACTGTAGCACTTTAAAGAGTAACTGCTATATTTTTATTGTTAGCTTTTGTGGATCAAATCCACTTCTTCAGGCAAGGAGTAAAACTTACAGGCATGGTTTATATACACCAAATACAGGGATTAAAGGGAGAAGGGTTTGCTCAAGCAGAATGACAGACAAGCAAGCATAACAATAACAGCTTCCTACAACTATCAGTAGCAATAGATTTTTCATATTTGTTTTAACTGTCTCCCTTTCAATCTCAAAGGTGTGGAGAAAGCCCATTCTGGTTTCTGATTAGCCTATATTGAGGGTGTTATTTTAGAAAAGATCATTATAAATTAAAAAATGACAATGGCATAAATTTTCAATTAGGGATATGGGAGAATCACATCCCAAATGCTGAGCTCCTTGAAGAAAAGGTAATTTTCGCATGCAAGCTCAAGATAGAAAGAACCAAGAAATCCCAACCAGCTTCCACAGCACTCAGTATAGCAACCATATTATTATTATTACTTGTATTTACTATCCCGCTCCAATCGGGCAAACCCGACTCTGAGCGGCTTACAAATTAAAATCATAGGTAATCCTATGTTAATACTAATTCATCATAAAACCTAATGCTTAAAACTTTAAAAAATTCATAGAAACATTAAAAACAGCGCCAGAAAATTAAACTGGAACTGAGACTGTCCATAACTACTAAGTCCCTGCAGACATCTCTTCTTAATGGATCCTGATACTATCCATAGTTCCAATACTACTACTAAACTGGGCTACTGTAACCTGATCTATTTTCAGACTATTCTACAAAGTGTTATCAAAAGCTATGCTAATGCAGCACAAAAGTTAGGTTTTACTTTTAAATCTTCACTGGCTTTTTATTTGCTTTTGGGCTAGATGAAGGGTAGCAGAATTGTCATTATTATATTTTTATTTTACTTCTTACATTTATATTTCACTTTCTCCAATGAACTGAAGGAATTGTACATAGCTCACTCCTCCACTTTATCTTCATAACTCTGAGGTTGATTAACTAAGAGTGATTTACTGGCTTTAAATCATTCAATGATGTTTCTTACTCAATGGTCACTAGGACTCTAGATCTCCTGAGTCCCAGGCGAACACACCAAGCACTACATAGCACAGGCTTTCCAAAGCCTAAGACAGACTGGATCCTACATCTTGTCTATCATATGTACCTTCCATCTTTTGAGATCATCAATTCAAGCTTTACTCTGTAGACTCTGGTTATTCAGAGGAAGTCACACCATAGTATCTGGAATTCTCTGCTTCTGAATAATTTTCACTATACAGTTGTACCTCGCTTAAAGAGCATAATGCGTTCCACAGGATTGCTCTTTAAGCGAAACACCATTGGAAGTGACCAATTGTGGGGGGATTGCAAACCCCGATTTATTTGTTAAGCGAGTTTGTGGTTGGTTTTGTTAAGCGAAGCGAACATTCAGAGAAAATTCTGCTCTTTAAGTGAATTACTCTTTAAGCGAGGCGCTCTTTATGTGAGGTTTGACTGTAACTCGATTACAAAATACACGCTTTACATTCAGGCAGCACATCAAGGTTTGATTCAAGGCATCTCCAATAGTATCATATAGCAGACCAAGAAAACTTCTGTCTTTCTGAGGCCAAAGAGAACCACTGCCAAATACATAAATATCATCCAGCAACCATTCAGCCAGACTGGAGAAACTTATTACATCTAGAACCTCTGCCTTTCATGTAGTTTTTCTTTGTTCCATTCATCTTTCCCTTTTGTGTTGTGGTTTTGTAGATTATATATTGCACTATGAAATTTTCTAGCCACAGAACACGGTAGGCTTACCAGATAGGTTTATATCTAGAAATCTCATTATTTTACTATAGCTTTTACAGTATCTTTTATCTTTCTGGACACTATATTTAAATAATTTCAAACACATTGATTTGTAATAATTATCAGTTCTGATTTGCATTTCCTTTCTCATCAAACAGAAAAGTAATTCTTACATTTTTATTTCCACTTGGTTTTAAAATGTGACTTGCCGCTTCCCGAGAACTGTTTGGGTCTGTTGCTTTAATACCTATTTAACTTCCTTGTTTAATTTAACATTTGAGTGCTGCCATTACATTAAGAGGCTGAAGCCACAACTCTTAAAATTTGTCCAGTGACTGGAGGGCAATCCAAATCAGTAACAACTAAAATGGAAAACATGGATCCAGAAAGCTCACACGGGAATGTCTCCATCAATTACACTCTGTATGATACAATGGTTGAGTCTTCAAAAGAAAAACTCAGAACAGATCTCTTCTATTCCTTGTTTTTGGTTCCAGGCATATTTTTCTTCAGGGAAAGAGAATGAGCTACATCATTTCCTCCCTATAAAGTACTGCCAAATCAACTGATCTTTGTCAGCAGCTCTTCACAAGGCAAAGGAAAGGATGTGAAAAGCACTTGACTTTCTCTTTATTGAAGAGGAAAATGAGAGTTCACTGTGCTAAAACCCCAAAATCTAATGCTGCACTAGTGTGTATAAAAGCAGCAAACCAGGCAATGGTTTGAGATTTCAAAATACCGGTAACCACAATTCCATAAATACAATCAATTATATTAGCTTCCACAGCCACAATCTTGGTTATACATTTCCTGTTATGCCAGGAATAACAGAAGGAAAGTAAAACATACAACATGGCAGTTAAAGTGCTAAAAGGGATGGGTGTGAATTGTATTGGCAGTGGTCCTACTGTGCCTATACGAATGCTCTCCTCTGCAATATGAAATCAACTCAAACTGTTTGGCCTGTAAGCTATCTTTCCTACAGCACACTGCATTCCATACGTACCACACTACAGTCAGACATGGGTGTATGATGAATACGTGTTACTTTCAACTAGGAATTCTGGACCTAAACATTTAGAATTCCAATAATACAGAAATTAGCCAAAATCACCTGTTTGTTTCCATTTATATACTGCCCATCTGGGTGGTATACTCACTCTGGGCAATCCTATCAAGATTATATCCTTCCATATATCAGAAATGAGTTATTCCAGAACATTTCAGGCCTAGGTTACTGGTTCCACACAAAATAAACCTGAGGTCCCAAATGATCATGGGAAATTAAAGTTGACTGATTTTTTAAAAATTTAAATCTTGAAAATTAACATGTTTATAGTTGGGATTCTGAAGCTCTGAGATGATGGGTTTGGATTGTATTATTATTATTGTTATTATTATTATTAGTGATGTTGTAAACCACCCTGGGTCGCCCTGGCAAGGAGGGCGGTATAGAAATATGAAAAATAAATAAATAAATAAATAAATGAAGGATAACCTAATAATACTACTAGTAGTAATTATATGCTGTCAAGTCAATTCTGATCTTACGGGAACCTTTTCCAGGGGTTCTTTGGTATAAAATAAGCAGACGTAGCTTAGCAGTCCCTTCTGGGGCCATTCTATAAAGTTACAACTTGCCCAAAGCAATTATTCACCTTGAGGGCACAGAGGGGAATTGACCTGCTAACTTCTGGCTCTACAGTAAAATACCCATACTCAGTGTTTGTATCTGGATTGTCATTTGTCCTCCCATCTTCTTCTCATCAACGAAATGGTTTCACACCTTCTGGTTCACTTATTCTGTAACAGTTAGTGCTGATGTTCAAATGCTGGTCCAAATCCAAAATTCTATAACCTTGATTTCAAGCTTAGCAAAACAAGCAATGTTTTCTTCATTCACTTTGATCACTATCTCCTACCCAAGCTAGGCAAATTCCTATTTCACGACTCCATCCCACCTTTTTCCCAAAAGGAGACATACCATCTCTGCAAAGATGCAACCCAGGCTCCATATGTCCACAGCTGTTGAGTAATATTTGCAGCCAAGGAGAATTTCTGGAGCACGATACCAGAGGGTCACCACCTAGGGTAAAGTATAACACATGTTGTATAACATACAATGAAATTAGAAGTCCTTGATAGTGTCAGCATATTCTTTCATCAAAGCTACAACTCCAACTTCTCAGAAGAAACCAGGCCAGCACTCAAATCAAACATGAGTCTGCATGGCAACTCCTTAAACACATGATGAGCACAAATGTGAATACCTTAAATGGTTAAATAGAGGACTGGATAAGTGGTGCTCTTTTCCCTAGGTCATTGTAGGCATACCTGTGACACACATGCCAAAGGTGGCATGCAGAGGCCTTTCTGTGGTCACGTGCCATGTCAGAGAAGCCCTGCCCCACACCACCCCATGCCGCCAATAGCAATGCCGCTTCCCCAGCCACCTGGCTCCCTCCTTCCATGAGTAGGCAATAGGGGAGGCTGAAATCCCGCCCAGGAAGCATGGCAGGGATGAAGTGAACCAACCAGACATCCCCCTCCTAGGAGATGGTGTGCGCACACGCTGCTCCTCCTCACATGGGTGTCTCATTGCTTCACTTCATCTTTACAGCACCTCACAGTAGGGATTTCAGCCTCATTTTACCAACCTTGGAAGGCTGAGTCAACCTTGGATTCCATCAGGATCAAACCCACAACGTTTTGGCTTCAGTAGTTTAATGACTGCACCATCAAACAACTAAGTTAGTAGCAGCGGCCACCAAATACAAGAGGCAGCCGTGACTTTTTTTGGCTCTGGAAGGGTTAGCCAGCACATCCTGGGCTGTGTCATGCCTTTGGGAGTTTGAACGTCACAGGGGATGGGGGGGGGGGGTTTGGCTCTGAAAGGCATGGCCAGCACATCCTGGGCTGTGCCATGCCTTTGGGAGTTTGAACGTCACAGGGGATGGGGGGGGGGGTTTGGCTCTGAAAGGCATGGCCAGCACATCCTGGGCTTGCCATGCCTTCGGGAGTTTAAACGTCACGGTATGTGTGTGTGTGTGTTGTCTCCAGAAGCCATAGCACAGCCCAGGACGTGCTGGCCATGCCTTTCGGAACCAACCCCCCTCCCATCCCCCATGCCATGCCTTCAGGAGTTTAAATGTCATGGAGGGCACACTTTTGGCTCTGACATGGTCAACACATCCCAGGCTGTGCCATGCCTTCAGGAGTTTAAACGTCACAGGGTGCATTTTTTATTTGCCCGCGAGAAGCTGAGGGGTGCCCTATGTCAATGTTACGTGGGTACATGCGCACGCACCCACATGACATCAGTGGCAGCATTATGCCTTCCCCCATCCCCTGCTTTTGGGCACCCGGTCTCTAAAAAGTTCGCCATCACTGCCTTATGTTATTCTGGTACAGAAAACCTGTATCCAGATAACTAAACTTGCTATATCCTTTGATCACAGTTCTATTGTACTGTATTTCATCATGAATTCTTTCAAGAATAAAAGCCCTTTCCCAATCAAACTAGTTAATTTTCTAAAAGGAGAAAATTATCTCACTGATCATTTTCTAAAAGGAGGAACAGATCATCTGGAAAGCGCTGTACCCTGGAGTTCAGCTCTGTAGTAAAGTGTGCACTTTATCCAGCTCTAGGTAAGAACAGAAAAGATCCATGTTTGAAATGTCCATCAATATAAACAGTATTGGTCTAGGTCAGGGGTAAGTAAACTTGGCTCTCCAGGTGTTCTTGGCCTTCAATTCCCAGAAGCCCTGATCATTTCATTTCATTTATTTGATTTGTATACCGCCCTACTCGGTACAACCGACTCAGGGCGGTTTACAGAAACCATACATATAAGACAATCAAAAGTAATATAACATAATCAAAGATCATACAGTATAGTACAATAAATATAACAATACAGTACAGCAGTGCAATAAAACAAAACCACACTGGAAGATAAGGTTACAGAACACAATTCCAGTTACATATACATGACATAGTCTCAGTAATGCAATACAATATAAAAATATAGTACATGATCCAACAATGTCAGGGCTCTCACCCTAACCACAAGCATGCTCTGGAAGTCATGGCACCATCCCGCCACCAGGGCTTTTGTAGCCCGGCGTGCGGGCAAGGCTCGGAAGCGCCGGCAGGTGAAGCAAGTCCAGGCGCTCCTGGTCAGAGTCCTCCTCGCCCAGCTCAAAGCCAGGGCCAGCCGAGAGAAGAGTCCGGTGGCGGCGGCGGCGGCGGGGGGGGAGCGCAGTTACATCATCAGATGTAATGACTTAGACTTCTGGGAAATGAAGTCCAAGAATACCTGGGGACCCAAAGTTGTGATTAGATGTAAAACTTTCCAAAAATTTTGAAACCATGGGAAAATATTCACCCTTTTTCTAATTGGAAAAATAAAAACAAATGTTCTGGGGTCGTAATGCAACTTAGCACTTTTTTAACAGATTGAAAGTAACTCAGTGACTTTAGGAACACAAAATATGGCTGTGTATAAATTGATTTGGTATAAAATTATCACAACTGGTATATTAAAAATACAGTGTATCTAAATAATTATTACAAATGGAATTTACTTTAAAATTTTGTTTGAAATTGTACAAATCTCCTGAATTGTATGGATAGAACCTCTTTGGTTTTGCTAGTTTATGTGGAGCAGGCAAAAAACCCACAATTTTTAAAAAAACAGAAGAAACCATCAACATTAGTAACAAATAAAATTATTTATATTTCCACAGTATCAAGTAGACATAAAGCACTCATTCACTTAAAAAGGATTGGGGTGGGGGTGGAGTGTATGGAAGGGACTAAGATTCAATAAATAGGCATGGAATTTAATCATTCATTTTGAGTTATACTGTAGTATTTAGTAATGATTTGGAGAATATATGAACACCTTGTCTTAAATATCATATTTATCAAGCTAAAATGAAACATTATATACCATATATACTTGACTATAAGTCATCCTGAATATAAGTCAAGGTACCTAATTTGGACCTCTAAAAGTAGGAAAATAGATTGACTCGAGTATAAATCGGGGGTGGAAAATGGAGCAGCTGCTAGTGAGTTTCAATAATTAAAATACATTAAAATAAAGGTAAATTAATTAATTTAGACATTTGTGTGGGTATGTTTTTGAGTGTTTACACTGACCCGAGTACAAGTTGAGTCCCATTTTGGGACCTCATTTGGGGGGCTAAAAAATCCGACTTATACTTGAGTATATACGGGGTAACTGGTTTTTTCCTTTTTTCAATCTTTTGAAAAAACAAATGTTACTGAAATAATGCAATTTCCATCACATATCCATTGGCAAGCAAAGTTGTGATCCAGTGGATTCACTTCCTGAGGACACCAAGGCAAAAAGGAATCCCTGTGTAAACCCACTACACGAGGAATAGAGAATTCAAAATCTTTTTAGGTGTTCTGATCATGTCTTTTCATTTACTATACAGTTGGTTGGTTAAGTTGTAGTTCAACACAAAATGACAATAGGGGAACACAGTGTAGTGCAGACATTCCCAGCCTATGGCCTCCGGATCAGATCCACCCCCCAGGCTGAATTTATCCAACCCCCAGGTCGAATTGCCACTGATGCCAGAAGTGCCCTGACATCACTAGAAATGCCAAAATTGCTGCATTTTCACACTGAAACACTGTGAAAAATTCAAAACCGGTGTGAAAATGTTCCTCCCTTGCTCCCTCCTCCAAGGGAAGCAGCAGAGATGGGGAAAAGGCCTGGAAACACAACACAAATGCACACACAGCCACTGGGAAGAACCATGTGACGGGCCAGCAGCGTAGTAAGGCGGGGGCCAGGGGGGCCGGCTGCCCCCAGCGGCGCTTTCCAGGGGGCAGCAAAGCCTTGGCTCCTTTCCCTTGCTCCACCACCCGGACAAGCGGCAGGGCTAGCAGGAGGGCTAACAGGAGGGCTGCAGGGCGATCAAAGGAGGCGACGTGGAAAGGCAAGGTGGCGGGCGAAGAGTGGGGGCGGAATAAGCAGGGCTCCCAGTGGACTCGGCCAATGGGAAAAAGGCACAGGTGGCGAGTCATCTGTTGCTGGGCAAGGCTTCCTCAGGCTGTTTTTCAACAGACAAAGTGAAATGCCTAGGATTTATTTATTTACCCTCTGTGTCCCCTCCTCCTGCTGCCTCTCCCCCATGCCCTGAAGCGCCTTCCCTCCCCGCCATCCTTCCCGTCTGTCTCAGCTCCTGCCAACCTAGCAGTTTGAAGGCAAGAAATTTGGTTGTTCAGTCACACAGTCGACTCCGACCCTTTGTCACCCCATGGACCACCGCACTCTGGGCACTTCTGTCCTCCACCGTCCTCCTCAACCCGCCCAGCTCTGTGCCCACTGCATCCACAATACCATCTAGCCATCTCATTTTTGGCTGCCCCGTTCTTCTTTTGCCCTCCACCTTTCCCAGCATCAAGGCTTTCTCAAGTGAATCCTCTCTTCTCATTTGATGTCTGAAGTACTTTAGCTTCATCTATTTGATCTTCTAATGAGCAGTCAGGGTTGATTTCTTCTAAGATTGACTTACCGTATTTGCTGGTATATAAGATGACTTTTTCACCCTGAAAAACATGCCTCCAAGTGGGGGGGGGGTCATCTTATATACTGGGTGCACTTCAGTTGGGATAGACATAGCTGCCCATAGTGGCCTCCCGATGCTCGCCCACCTCATTCTACATACCATCCAGATGAAGAAAGAAGCTCTACATTACAATTGTGTCTCCCTTTCAAACTGGTGGGGGAAAAGAAAGGGTTTCACTTACTGATACCTTCTGCCCTTATCTCTGCTCTGCCCAAAATGGAGGAAAAAGTCATGCTTGCAGGGAAAGCAAGAGGCTAGGCTAGAGCAACACTTCCTGCCTCAGTGCAATTGACCTGCCCACACACTTTACCTGCAGCCCCACCACTGGTGGGTGGTGCAAGTACAGTTCTAAAAAATCAATAAAATAATTAATATTACTGTATTTTAATTACTGAAACTCACTCGCAGTTGCTACATTTCCCACTCTTGGCTTATACTCAGGTCAATCTATTTTCCTGGATTTCAAGGTCAAAATTAGGTACCTTGGGTTATATTTGGGTCGGCTTATATTCATGTATATATGGTAGATAAATAAGTACCACTTTGCACTTGCACTGTTTTATATTTACTGTACATGTTTGATAACATACAGCCTTGTGACAGTTTTTCTGCATGTCATAAACATTTGAATATAAATTAACATGTTGAAATCAAATCTGATGTTCTTTTACGTTTTATTTGGTGTGTGGAAGGTGTGCGGAAGAGGGGGTAGTCTTATACAGCGAGTATATAACAAACTCTATATTTTGAGTGGAAATGTTGGGGGGTCGTCTTACACACTCAGCCGTCCTGTACACTGGCATATACGATATTTGTTCTCCTCGCTGTCCAGCGGACTCTTAAAACTCTCCTCCAACACCACATTTCAAATGCATCTATTATTTTGCATTCAGCTTTCCTAATGGTCCACCTCTCACAACCATACATTGCCACCGGGAATACCATTGCTTTGACTATCCAATTTTGTTTTGCAAGGTGATGTCTCTGTTTTTAACTATGTTCCCCAAGTTTCTCATAGTTTGTCTTCCAAGAATCAGTCGCTTTTTTATTTCATGGCTGCAATCTCTATCTACACTGATCTTGAATCCTAAGAAAGTAAAATCTGTCACTGCTTCTACTTCTTCCCCATCTATTTTCCAGGGATTGATAGGGCCTGTTCCCATGATCTTTGTTTTCTTGATGTTTAGTCTCATTTGCACTCTCTTCTTTCAACCTAAGCAGCAGCTTCTTTAGGTCTTCCTCACTTTCTTCCATTAGGGTGGTATCATCTGCGTATCTCAAATTGTTGATGTTTCTCCCAGCAATTTTGATCCCATATTGTGATTCTTCCACCCCTGCATTGTGCATTATGTGCTCTGTGTATAAGTTGAATAAGCAGGGTGATAAAACGCAGCCTTGTCTTACTCCTTTTCCTATTCCAAACCACACCATCATTCCATATTCTGTCTTCGCTGTTGCTTCTTGACTCTTGTACAGATTTCTTATGAGGCATATAAGGTGTTCTGGTATTACCATCTCTTTAATTACTTGCCACATTTTGTTGTGGTCCACACAGTCAAAGGTCTTGGTGTAGTTAATGAAACAGAAGTAGACTTCTTTCTGATATTCCTTTGTTTTCTCCATTATCCAACGTATGTTGGCAATGTGGTCTCTAGTTCCCCTGCCTCTTCGAAACCCAGCCTACACTTCTTGGTAATTGTCTCTCCACATGCTGCTGCAGTCTATCCTGTATTATCTTGAGCATAACCTTGCTAGCATGTGGGATGAGTGCAATTGTTCGGTAATTTGAACACTGTTTAGTGAGGTCCTTTTTGTATAGTTCCTCTGTGTACCTTGCCATCTTTTCTTTATCTCTTCTGCATCAGCTAACTCCTTGTCATTTTTGTCCCTTATCATGGCCATTTTTGCTTTAAACATTGGCAAGAAATTGCAAGTTGATAAACAGGGGACCACGGGGTGGGGGGGTGAGCCTAGGGGTGGCGAGCCTAGAAGGGGGAGGCAAGTTTGGCCTGGGCCTCGGGCGGCAGAAACCCATGCTACGCCAGTGTGACCGGCCCTTCAGCTGACTGAGGGGGCGTGGTCAGTTCCCTGGCAGGAAAAGGTTGGGAACCCC
The DNA here is from genome assembly GCA_030440675.1 of Furcifer pardalis. Classification (NCBI taxonomy): domain Eukaryota; kingdom Metazoa; phylum Chordata; class Lepidosauria; order Squamata; family Chamaeleonidae; genus Furcifer; species Furcifer pardalis. The sequence continues at coordinate 35,364,733 of CP126893.1, read as the reverse complement.
TGGTGTAGTGCCTCCCATGCTAACCCCGTTTTTGGTAAGTCCTATGACTGTTCTTAAAGTATTTTGGTTCCATCTACTATAGTCTTTTAGAGACCAAAGCAGAATTGAAACAAAAAGGAGGTCAATACAATGGCTTAGGATAGAGGCTCTAGAGTCAATTCCACGACTCGCTTGATGATTTAGGGCTAGCCAACGATAAGTGATGATGGCATGCGATCGAAGGTGGTTATTGAACCCACTGGCTTCAGCTGGCAAGTCAGCAGCTGTATTTTGAATACATGCAAGCTTCAAAGCTACCTTCAAAGCCATCACCACCTACTACAAACAGTTGTTATGAAACAGATCTCTGGCAACAACAGTTCTGGGGGGAACTTCAGGAAATAAATTTGTGCAACCCTATGCACCACATCAGCCCTGTTTATTCACTTTCAAATAATCTTTCTCAGGGTGCTGTCTCTGTTACTGAGGTTGGTTACCATCATGGTATATCTCCACCTATCTCTCACTGTGTGGCTTAGTTATTCTTATTAAGGTCCAGGCAGTCTAAGGATTATTTATCCAAAACATCTGTCTTCTAGCTCTTCCATGTTTACCCTCAATCTTCCCTTCAATGATGTATTGTAGTATATTATATCTATCATGATGGAATTATGTTTCCAAGATATGAGATTGTCTTTCTCAATAATCAACTCTATTTTTGTTATCCTTCTGATGAAGCACCTCTTCATTCTTTTGTCCATCAGACCACAGGATGCAAAAGATTCTTCTATTCATCCACACATCAAATGCATTAATTCTACAGTATTGAGCATTTCCTTCTTAATAGTCCAAACCTCAGATCCATACAAGGTTTAACCATATGTAACACTTAAAACATTTCCTGCCTCAAAGATCTATTAAACTGTTTGTTACATAGCATTTTATTCAACTTCATAAAAGTTGTTCTCTGTATTGCAATCTGGTCAAATCATGGTTTTAAAAAGAGAAATTATAGAACAGATATGACATAAAAAATCAAGAAATGATTTTTCTCAATTAAACAAACTAGCACAAACATGCAGGAAGGAAAAGACACTCACCTCATGTGTGTAAGTACGCACTGGAACACCAAATGCACGAGCAAGTCCAAAGTCAGCTAGTTTTATTGCTCCTTCAGCATTGATCAGGAGGTTCTGTGGTTTAAGGTCACGGTGGAGCACCCGATGAGAGTGGCAGAAGGCAAGACCCTGCAATAACTGGAATAGGTAGCTCTGGAAAAGAAAACAAGATTAGTGAGATAAGCCTTGCAAAGCAAAAAGTTCATCATTTCTGGTATGGTCCCAGTATGAAGAGATGACAGCTAAGATGCTGAGCACCTGCCCAGGGTTTCTCATGTTATATTTAAGCATTCTAGATGTAGCCATTGAAAATTACCCTAGGAAAAGAGCATCTAAATCCTTTACCATTGTTACATTTGTTCGGCCATGGCATTTTCAAATGAATTTAAAATGAGAGCGGATTTAAGTCGCCCACATGGCAACTACCAAATCGCTTAAATCAGGGGTGCCCAAACGTTTCCCACCAGGGGCCCAACCACAACCCCTCAAACAGCTGAGCAGGGCCTGTCACGTGGTTCCTCCCGGGGGTGGTGGCAGAATTCACACCGCCTCCACCACTTCCCATGGAGGAGAAAGTAAGGTAGGAGCCTTTTCGTGCCTTTTTTTGAATTTTTCACTGCATTTCCCGTGTTTTGGCACGAAAACGTGGTATTTTCAGTACTTCCGGTGATGTCAGGTCACTTCCGATATCCCGGAATCCCATGGGCTGTAGTTTGAGCACTCCTGACTTAAAATAATTACCTCTGGAAGGTTCAAGTAACTAGGCAGGGCCATGTTGGTTTGCTTCTTTTTATTAGGTTGGAGTTGCTTTCTAAGCCACAATTATAGTAGCTTTGCAACAAATCTTATAACTGAATTCAAAGTGATGATAATGACATATGAAACGCTAAAAGGTTTGGGACTGTGATACCCAATTCTCTCTCCTAGAGGAACATTACTTAAGCCAACTGGTCGTCCCAGATCTTGGGACTTTGGGTTCCCACCCTAAAGGAGACTCAGAATGTGCCAACTAGGAGCTAGGCCTTCTCAGTGGGGGGCCCATTACTATGGAATGCTCTGTCACCACCTGTGCACCAGGCCCCCCCCCTCCACATTTTTTTGTAAACTGGCAAAATCAGAATTATAGAGAGGGGCATTTAGTAATATTTTATTCCTACAATAGTATTTCCCATTGACAACCCTGTAGTCCTAATTTTATCTCTATTCTTGATTTTGTATCTGCTGTTGCTTGTTTGTGTTATTTTATTTTTGAGTTCCTGACTGTTTCATTTTACTTTGGCAAGACGGGGGTGGGTGGAATGTTTTATTTAATAATGTGAGCCAAAAGTGTTTGTCACCCGATGGATAGTATAGAAATGAAATAGCCTTCTGAGTTCTACTGTACTCAATGAAGAGAACAACCAGGTGACTCAAGAAAATCCTAGCTTTTACATCCACATGGATCTGGATATATTTGCCTTTACTGAGACTGTCAGACCAGACCATTGTAGAACAAACTACTTCTCCTCAGTACCTAAATACCAGCCAGGAACGTCCTAATCCACAGCTTCAAATAACAAAATACCGTATATACGCGAGTATAAGACGACCCGAATATAAGCTGAGGTACCTAATACTGACCTGAAAACCCAGGAAAATAGATTAACCCGAGCATAAGCCTAGGGTGGGAAATGCAGCAGCTGCTATTGAGTTTCTATAATCAAAATACATGAAAAATATGATAACATTAATTAAATTGTTGGGATATCTCAATCTGGCATGGTTCTGGGACCCTCGTGGTCCCAAGTATAAGCCGAGTCCCCTTTTGGGGGCTCATTTTTGGGGCTAAAAAACTTGGCTCATACTTGGATATATACAGTAAGCAAAAGCCAAGTAAGGCAACGACTACATCTACAGTGTATGCGGACTACAGCTTCACATTTAATGGGGGGTCAGTCTGATCACATAAGCACATAATAAAAACAACTTGTAACTTTCATGAAGTAATATAATCTTCACCAACTATATATAACATTTTTATCCAGCTTACACAAGAGCATGTCCTGTACATGACAAGAAAAGCTACATTCATTTCAATGGACAGGGCAATAGAAAGTGCATATTCCACTCCACATACAAGAGCTGTTCTCTAAAGTCTGCACATGCAGGATATATGTTCCTATATAACATATAAATGTTCCTATATAGTTTTGTGTAGCTGAAAAATAAGTATCATCAGTGTATTAATGGGTCAGGAAACCCCATATTCGCTTTTACATAACCTATCGTCCCTCTTTGTCCTCCACTACTCACCTTTATAAGGGGCAATTCTACACCACTGATGGAAGATGAAGAATCCATGAACTTCTTAAGGTCTTGATTTAAAAATTCAAAAACCAAGTAGAGTTTGTTTTCTGTATGAATCACATCAAGTAACCTAAACAGACAAGGAGAAAAAATAAGGAAAGAAGTTAATTTGATAAGGAAGACGGCGGCTCGGGTAGTGATGGGGTGCGGGCGTTATGCTCGGGCCTCACCACTGCTCCGGGAGCTGCACTGGCTGCCAGTATGCCTCCGGGTGCAATTCAAGGTGCTGGTCATTACCTTTAAAGCCCTATATGGTAGTGGGCCAGGATACCTAAGAGACCGCATCACCCTAAGAATGTCTGCCCGGCCCACAAGGGCGGACCGGAGGGGCTCTCTTGTGACTCCATCTGCTAGGGAGGCTCATCTTACGAGCACTAGGAAGAGGGCCTTCTCCGTGTTCGCCCCGGCCCTTTGGAACCTCCTTCCAATAGAGCTGCGCCTGCAGACGGAGCTCCTCCCATTTCGAAAGGGGTTAAAGACATGGCTGGCAGGTCAGTGTGGGGACACAACAATGTAGGTTCCCATCCAGGATGGCTAATTTAAGGGTAGCCATCCCCCCCACCACCTGGTATTTGTACCTATCATCACTTGTTTTTATCGGTTTTTAACGTTTTAACGTTTTAAATTTTTGCTTCTGATGAACTCGTGAATTTTTAATGTTTTATGGTGTTGTGTGTTTATAGATTACCCATTGCGGTAATACATTTTGTAAGCTGCTCAGAGTCGGGTCTTCCCGAGTGGGGCGGGGTATCAAATTCGAATAAATAAATAAACAAACAAACAAACAAACAAACATAATTGTATCTAGCTCACTGCAATAACAAGCCCAATAAGTCATGAATGGTGTTCAAAAAGCAATATAACTTTAGATTTAGAAATGTAGCATCATTGGGGAATGTCAGCTGCATAATTTGCTTTCTTTTGTGAGGCATTTTCATCTGAACTATCCAATACATTTTACTGTCTGATATAAGATTAGAGTGGTTGTTAATTGTGAGGATGCTCCCTGTTTCCCCTGGTAAACCTGATGAGCACCAGGGCAATCCAGAGGGGGGAAATGGAGGCTAACTCCCCCTGTCAGCTTCTCTCAAAAGATCATTGAGCACAGTGACCAGAGCTGTCTCAGGCTTATGCCACAGCCTGGACCCTAACTGAAATGAATCTAGACCAGGGATCAGCCAACTTGGCTCTTCAGATGTTCTTGGACTTCAATTCCCAGAAGCACTGATCAGTAGAAGCGCTGACTTGGGCTCCTGGGAATTGCGCTCTACATGGGGCTGCCCTTGGTGACCATTCGGAAACTCCAGCTGGCCCAGAATGCGGCCGCTCGGGTAGTGATGGGGCGCGGGCGCTACGCTCATGCCGCGCCACTGCTTCGGCGGCTGCACTGGCTGCCAGTATGTCTCCGGGTGCAATTCAAGGTGCTGGTCATTACCTTTAAAGCCCTATATGGTAGTGGGCCAGGATACCTCAGAGACCGTGTCACCCCAAGAATGTCTGTCCGTCCCACCAGGGCGGATCGGAGAGGCTCTCTTGCGATTCCATCAGCTAGAGAGGTTCGCCTCTCTAGCACCAGGAAGAGGGCCTTCTCCGTGACTGCCGGCCCTGTGGAACCTCCTGCCAATTGATTTACGTCAACAGACAGAGCTCCTGCCCTTCCGGAAAGGCCTTAAAACCTGACTGGCAGGACAAGTTTGGGGATCAAAAAATACCAGATCCCATGTTGGGTGGCTTATCAGATGAGACAGCCACCCTTTGCTCTTACCTCCTTACTCCTGTCCTGTTTTTTAACAATGTTTGTAATTTTATAACTTGGAATTGTTTAATTCCTTTTAGCTTAACTTTTAATATTGTATTAATTCATATTTTTAACTGTTAATAGGGTATTGAATATTGATCTGTGGTCTCCAACTATGTATTTTTAAATTTGTTATTTAAGCTGCTCAGAGTTGGGTTTTTACCCGATTGGGGCGGGATAGCAAGTTGTAAGAAATAAATAATAAATAAATTGAAGTCCAAGAACAGCTGGAGAGCCAGGTTGCTGACCCCTGGTATAGACTATTGGTCATACTCTAGGAACATCTGTAGCTGATCTAACATCACTCTCAAAAATTACTTTTTCCCATGAATTCCGAATCTTGAAACATTTACATCTATACCAGCACATAGGAGGGAGGAAGAGTATATTCTTAACAATTGTTATAAAACATGTGTTCCCCACCCAGAGTATTTCTGCATCTCACTGCTTAAACATATAAATTATGATGAAAATTACTAAGCTAGTAACTTTCAGAACAGCTAAGAAACTATTTTTTACATCCAATGTTGGCCTTATCAGACATCCTGGACTACAACTCCCATAAGTATTCACCACTGGCCATGTAGGCTGGTGTATCTAAGAGTTGACCAAATATCCCCCATTCTAGCCATATACACTCGTTTGTGTGTGCTCCATTAACAGGCTACTATTGGGGACATTCTCCCCTCCATTGGTTCTCTGTTGGTCATTTTCCCAAACTATCCTCGTCAAACTTTCCTTCACACACTTACTTGACAATGTTGGGGTGGTTCAGTTCCTTCAATAGTGAAATCTCCCGGATGGCTGTACTTGGGACACCTTCTGTCTCCCTAGAAATAAGCAAGAAAGACAGGATGAAAAGGGAAGAGGCTGAGCTGCAGGGCTGAGCTAGCTACAGCTCAATTCCAGATCTGCTGCCCCTTCTTGATTTGTCAAGTAAAAATACAACTGTCTCACTTACTGTATAAATTGGAAAGTATTTACTTATTATATCATTAACTACTGGGTTCTTTCTAAAGAAACTTAGAAAGCTTTGTACTTAAAGATGAAGCTAAAGTACTTTGGACATCAAATGAGAAGAGAGGATTCGCTTGAGAAAGCCTTGATGCTTGGAAGGGTCGAGGGCAAAAGAAGAAGGGGACGGCCCAAGATGAGATGGCTGGATGGTATTGTGGAGGCAATGGGCACAGAGCTAGGCGAGTTGAGGGGGATGGCGGAGGACAGGAGTGCCTGGCGGACAGCGGTCCATGGGGTCGCAGAGGGTCGGAGTCGACTGTGCGACTGAACAACAACAAAAGTACACAAATAAATCTTTCAGAAACACTTCAGCTGCCAGTTATGGAACAGGTTCTCAAAAGGAACAAAAACCATTATGCCCATGCAATCCATATCCCCATTAGAGCTTTCTCTTTGGGATTACAAAAATCTGAGAGTCACCTGCATAACCAACAAGCTTTCCTTTTTAAGTCAACAAACTTTAGTACAATAAGGGAGCCTGGGTGCTGCGTCTCCTCCCCTCCAGCCACGCCAACACTGGAGGATGGAGGGCCACAGGGGTCCTAAGGTGGCCAAAGAAGCTAAGCACTGTGTCTCCTCCCCTCCGGCCACACCAACACCGGAGGAGGATAAAGGGCCGCTGGAGTCCTGAGGCAGCTGAAGAAGCTGAGCACTGCGTCTCACCTCCGGCCACACGAATGCCAGAGGATGGAGGACTGCTAGGGCCCCAGGGCAGCCGAGGAGGCAGGACACCGCGTGTCCTCCCCTCCGGCCACGCTAGCACTGGAGGTTGGAGGGCCACCGGGGTCCTGAGGCCAAGGGGGCCGGGGGCCATGTCTCCTGCCCTCCAGCCATGCCAACACCAGAGGGGGATGGATGGCCGGCGGGGTCCTGAGGCGGCTGAGCGCTGCATCTCCTCCCCTCCGCCCACGCCAATGCTGGAGGAGGATGGAGGGCTGCCAGGGTCCCGAGCCAGCCCAAGCTGTCAAGGTTGTTGAACCCTGGCTGCGTCGAGGACATTGAGCCCCCGGCTGCGTCGAGGACGTTGAGCCCTGGGCTCCATTGAGGACGTTGAGCCCCGGATTCCGTCGGTGACGTTGAGTCCTGGGGTCCAACCCCTGGGCCTCATTAATGTCCAGCTGCGGTGCTGACAGAGTACAATGTGTTTTATTGTCTAAATTTGTATTTTGTGATATTCTGTGATGTTTTGCTATACACTAGTACCCCGGATAACGTTGAGACTTGGTTCCACAAGTCTCGTCGTTATCCGGTTTTTAACGTTGTGCGATGCATTGATCACACAATGTTTAAAAAAGCCGTGTTTCCCTGGAGGCTGCAGCAAGCCAGAATATCGGGATTTGAACCCTGACGTTTTGGCTTGATGCACTGGCTGAGGATGTCGGGGAAGCCCAGAAACAGCTTAGATCGGGTCTCCCCACCTCCCTGGACCCAGCAGGGGGGTCAGAGACCCCAAAATTGGTTAAAAAAACCAGACGTGTTTTTTTTATACCAATTTTGGGGTCTCTGACCCCCCTGCAGGGTCCAGGGAGGTGGGGAGACCCGATCCAAGCTGTTTCTGGGCTTCCCCGACGTCCTCAGCCAGTGCAGCAAGCCAAAACGTCAGGATTCGAACCCTGACGTTTTGGCTTGCTGCACTGGCTGAGGACGTCGGGGAAGCCCAGAAACAGCTTGGATCATGTCCCCTGCCTGCTCCAGAGAGATCAGAGGACCCAATCTACAGCTGCAGGGTAGCTGGGGAAGCTGACGGGGACTCCCTGTCGGTTTCCCTAGCCACCCGCCCTTGCCTCCGCAGCTGTGGGGTGGCTGGGGAAGCCGACGGGGGAGCCCCCCGTCAGCTTTTCAGCCTCCCCACCCCTGCCTCCGTAGCTGCAGGGTGGCTGGGAAGCTGAACGGAGCCAGCCACCCTGCTGCTAAGAACGACTGTATCGGATAACACTAAAAAGAACATTATCCGGTACAAATCTTCCCCCCAAATTTGTCGTCGTTATGCAGTTTAACGTTATCCGATGCAATCGTTATCCAGGGTATTACTGTTCTTTGTCAGCCACCCTGAGTCACTCTGCAAGTAGGGCACCATACAAGTGTGAATAAATAAATAATATATATTAATCTCTCTTACTTTTATCCCCCTCATATAAGGATGAGAAGTGCTTGTCCCTTAGATATTCATTGACTCCCACTCCCTCCAGCCCTAGCCTGCATAGCCAATGATGAAGGATTGTGGGATTTGCAATTTTTTAAAAAATTCTGGAAGGCATCAACTATTTTATGTCTCTATCTTCAACTCTAAGGCTACCTACCAGTGTCATTTCAACTGGATCAATATAATTTCAATTGAACATTTATTTAACGTTATAAATACTGACTATCAGTGTAAAGAAATTCTTCTGCTTTGACATCCTGTGCTTTGGTAAGAATCCTGATTAATTCAGCCACCAGGCAGAGAGGGGGAAGGTGGAGTGAGAATGCCTGAAGTTAGTGTAGCTGGGCCTGTTATCTTTAGGAAGAGTTAGTTTTTTAAGGTCATTCCAGAAAGTGTTTTGTCGACCAATTAAGAAGCCTGGTGCCAGCTGAGTGTGGGTGGTAACACTGGTGGAAACAGTAAGTAGAAAAGAGATGATTAGAAAACCTGGAGGCATACAGTGACAGACCCATAACTTGTTAATATGGATTTTGCTTCTCACTTCTGGAACTCTGCTTATGCTTTGGGACTATGGTGACATAAGTAGGGTGGGATACCTAGCTTATTTGTTTTATAGGAATCCATTGTGTTTTCCTGCCTATTTTAAAAAAAGATACAGTGGCTTTATCTTAAAGCTTTGATATTAAGTTTTTGAATCTGATTTTACAAACCTGGAACTGGTTTTATTTTAAATCTTTTTAAAATAAGCTACATAGAAATGTGACAGTCTGGTTAATTGATTTCAAGGGTACTGTGTAGTACTAAATTCAGACCTAGCCTTATAGGTAATTTTGTAAGTTCTACATTGCAGGCATGCAAGTGATTAGAGTACATGTCCCTAACAAATGCTGTTCCAATCTCCCTGAAACAGTAAGTCTGAAAACCAAGACTGTGGGAGAAAGAGTGATAGAGCTTTTCCCCTGAAGGCCTAGCACACTAGTCACCTTTTAAACTGCAGCTTCCAGAGAGCCACAGCCAGCAGACACTCACGATCGCTATAGTACTCTGGGAGTTGGAGTCCTTGTCAAAAACCAAGCCTTCCATGCTCTGCCTGTAATTTATTTATTTATTTATTTATTGCTCACATTTGGTATCCCGCCCCAATCGGGTAGACCCAACTCTGGGCGGCTTACAGCGTAAATTACCGTCATGGATAAACTATAATCATATCTGTATCTCAGTTGTTCTGTATCTCAGTTGAACTCAGGTATCCCCAGCTGGCCTCTAGACATAAAAAGGGTTAGTGATGGTCATATGAAGATGGGGTAAAAGCCACTCTGCACTTGTTCAAAGAGGCTTTCCTTTTCAGCCAATCACAGGATGCAATGGGGTACACAGAAAGATCCTCCTGGAAGATTGTGGTACAGTAAAACCTCAGATAACACTAAAACCTGGTTCCACAAGTCTTGGTGTTATACGATTTTTAGTGTTATCTAATGCATGTTAAAAACCTATGGGATCCATAGAGATACATTATAACCACACAGGCTTTAGCGGTTGTTATCTGAAGCATCCCATAGGATCTTAATGTTATCCGATGCAATTCTTTCCCCCAGATTCCTTAATGTTATGCGATTTTCGTGTTATTCGATACTAATGTTATATGAGGTATTACTGTATTTTTGAATCACAATCGGGCATACCCATTGGCGACGGCAACCAAGTTGTGCCAGCTGATCTAGGCCAGGTGAAAGGAACTACGGAATGAATTCACCAAAAGGTAGCTTACTTTGGATAGTTCAATGTCTTGCCTGGACATTTGTTAGTTTTAGTGTTAGAGATTACTCTGAGTTGAAAGGATGAGGCTCCTGAATGAGGCTCCTTTCATGTCCCCCATTGTGCAGCTCTTGGTATCGAACCCATACTATCCAAATCTCCAAGCCTAGCGCCTTAACCACTAAGCCACTGGAGCCTGGGCATGAAATATGAGAAGAGGACGCAATTGGGGGGGGGGGGGGCATCCAATTAGCTGAATGGCATGGGTAACTCTGGGTCCCATGTTGGCTGAGAAACCCAGCACCTGGGAAGCACAGGCCAAGCTATGCTCAGGTTTCCCTGCACTCCTTAGCCATCCCACAAGGGAACTCAAGTCACACCCTGCGAAACCCAGCCGAGACGGAGACATTTCCCATCTCCACCGCCCAGAGTTTGTGGGGAAGTGAGTGGCGGTCTTTGGGACGCTCGGCCCCAGGGCCCTCCCCCTCCTCAGCACAGGGCTTCTCCTGGGCTCCCCCCTTCCCCCTCCAAGCCTGGCGATCGGTTCCCGGAGCCGCCGGCTCGCCTGGAGGCGACGGATCGGGGCCATGATGTGCAGCCGGGCAAAACCCGGGGGAAAAGTCTCTTCCGGCGAAGGGGGCCGCGCCAGCTCTTCCCCTCCCTGCCCAGTCCATTCCCCTTTTGCCGAAACCTCCAAGCACCCAAGGGCAGCTTTTTCTCCCGTGCATGGACAGGGGTGTGGCCGGGAGAGTTGGGGGGGCTGAGGAATGCCAACTCCGTAAACTTTGGCCCAAGGGGGGTCGGGGGGGTCAGAAAGGAAGCTACGAAAGTTGCCGAATAAGACTTGTGTGGAGTCCTTGTCCTCATTCTCTGTCTGTTAGGGAGCAGAGAACCAAAAAGCCACAGGGAGGATCCCCTTGGGAGTCATATTTTTTTAATTTGGGGGGGGGGGTGTTTTTGTGCCCCACAAAGGGCCCCCCCCCCTGGTCGAACTCACGTGTCCAGGCGGATCTTCTTGAGGGCGACCACCTCGCCGGTGACTTTGTTCTTGGCTTTATAGACCACGCCGTAGGTGCCTTCCCCGATCTTCTCCACCTTCTGGAAGTTCTCCATGTGGGTCAGGAGAGGTGGTTGGGCCGGCCGGGGAAGGAAGCAGCCCAAAGGTGGCTTACACACGAGGAGGGGTACCGAAAAAAAAACCAGCAGCACCCCCTTTTTTTTCCCCCTCACCCACGCCTTGAAACCGTGAGGGAGACACACACACACACACCGGCCTTTCTCATCCACCCCCCACCCCTCCACAGGCGGGGCTCGCGCTCCTCCGCTGGGCTGGCCGTTGGGCTCGCGCCGAGGGACGCAGAGCCCGTCTCCCGCGCGCGCGCTCTTTTCCCGCGCGCCAAGCTCAAACAAACTGTTGCTACAAAGCGGCCGCTTCCCTTTGCCCCGCCCCCTCCTCCTTCTCCCCCTCCCCCCCAACGACGGGTTCCCGCTTTCCCTTTGCCCCGCCCATTCCTCTCGTCCTGTTGGCTCCGGCGCGTTAGTTGCGAAGCGCGTACTTGGCGCGTGTGGCGGGAAAACCTTTAAAGGCGCCCTTCTTAACTCACCTCCTCTTTTCAGAGCCTCCTCTGAAGAGAGGGTTGCAACTTTTGAAGTGTGTTAGCCGTGCTAGTTAGCGTTTCAAGCATTTTTTGTTGTTGTTCAGTCGCACAGTCGATTCCGACCCTTTGCAATGACCCCACATGGACCACTACTGTCCGCCAGGCACTCCTCTGTCCTCCACCACCACCCCTCAACTCGCTCAGCTCTGTGCCCATTGTCTGGTTTTCACCAAGTAGGGCGGCATATAAATCGAAATAATAATAATAATCTAGCCAAGCCATCTCATCTTTATTTTATTTATTTATTTAGATTTATTATCCCGCCCCAATCAGGCGAACCTGACTCTAGGCGGCTTACAGAAAATTCATAAATTAAAACCTTGAGGTTCAAAATTACTTTTAAAAAATCAATTAAAAAAGAATTAAACCATGAATTTACAAAGATCTAAAAAATTTAAAAAGGTTTAAAAGTTTAAAAAGATTTAAAAAGTTTAAAAGAGCGAGAGAGGGGTGGCTGTCCCATCAGATCAGCCACCCAACATGGGACCCCATATTCCTGGAGCCCCACACCTGCCCTGCCAGCCAGGTTTTTAGGCCCTTCCGAAAGGGCAGGAGCTCTGTCTGTAGACGTAACTCAGTTGGCAGGAGGTTCCAAAGGGCCGGGGCGGCCACGGAGAAGGCCCTCCTTCTGGTGCTAGAGAGATGCGCCTCTCTAGCGGATGGAATGATAAGAGAGCCTCTCCGATCCGTCCTGGTGGGACGGACAGATGTTCACTTCCCACCAGATGTCTTGGGCCATCCCCTTCTTTTGCCCTCGACCCTTCCAAGCATCAAGGCTTTCTCAAGCGAATCCTCTCTTCTCATTTGATGTCCAAAGTACTTTAGCTTCATCTTTACTATTTGACCTTCTAAGGAGCAGTCAGGGTTGATTTCTTCTAAGATTGACCTATTTGTTCTCCTCGCTGTCCAGGGGACTCTTAAAACTCTCCTCCAACACCACATCTCAAAGGCGTCTATTCTAAACAAAACAAAAGAAAAAAACAACCCCACATTGTAGCCCCTTAAAGACTAACTGTTGTATTTTAATGTTAGCTTTCGTGGGTCAAGCCCCCTTCGTCAGGAAAAAAAAAAAGAATAAGACTTCATACTTGATATGTATAAATTGATGCCATGAAGTCTCACTCTTATTTCTGATGAAGTGGAATTTGTCCACGAAAGCTAACATTAAAAGACAGTACAGTACAGGCCGTGGTGGGCATCAGCAGATTCGCACCAGTTCGCCAGAACCTGTAGCAAAAATTCTGGCTGGCCCTGCCCATCCAAGTTTTGAAATAAAGTACAGTACAGTCAAACCTCGCATAAAGAGCATCTCGCTTAAAGAGTAACTCGCTTAAAGAGCAGAATTTTCTCTGACTGTTCGCTTCGCTTAACAAATAAAACCAACCAAAAACTCACTTAACAAATAAATCGGGGTTCACAATCCCCCCAACAATTGGTCATTTACAATGGTGTTTCGCTTAAGAGCAAACTCGCTTAAAGAGCAATCCTGTGGAACGCATTATGCTCTTTAAGCAAGGTACAACTGTACTGTACTGTAGTCCTAATTCGGGTGCAACACAGGGCTTTCCCCTTGGCTACACACACCATACCACGCCCACAGTGTGGTAGTTAATTTTTTTTAACCCACCACTGAGTCCAGGAATTAGTCTTTAAGGGGCCACAATGCTTTTTCTCTTTTGTTTACTTTTCTTCCGTGTCAAAGCCAGATGTGAAACTGCCAAAATGAAGGCACCTTTTTCGTGAATTCATTCTACAGTTCCTTTCACCTGACCTAGTGTGAGAAAGATTAGCTGGCAACACAGTGTGAGAAAGATTAGTTGGCAACACAGTAAGAAAGATTAGTCAGCAACACAGTGTGAGAAATATTAGCCAGCAAAACAAGGTTGTTATTACCAGGGTATGCCCGATTGTAGTGTTTTCTGATATGCTCAAAGATTGTGGTATTTTTGAGCCATCATTAGGTACAACCCAGGCAATGGCAGCCTTGTACCGGGTAATCTTTATCACACTAGGTCAGGCAAAAGGAACTTCTTCAGCCATCGTATCCATTCCGGATATTGGCTATCATCACAGCAATAGTCTTCCTGTTAACTCCTTGGAAAGGTTCTTCTGAGGACATTCCACACCACTCTCTCAGGTTCTTCAGCCATGAAATCCTACGTCCAGGGCCTCTCTTCCTAAGGATCTTTCCTTGACGAGCGAGTTGGAGTACAGTATTCTATATTACATATACAGTATATTGTTCCTCATGATATCGCCAAAGTATTGGAGCTTTCTTTGCTTAATGGTCTTAAAGAGTTCTTTTTTTATCCATCCGGCACAATACTTCTATGTTAGTCACATGATCAACCCATTATATCTTTAGCAGCCATCCATAGATCCACATTTCAAAAGCTTCGATTCTCTTTTCGGATGCTTTAGTCAATGTCCAAGCTTCAACTCCATGGCATATAGAAACACTGGGAATAGATAACATTTCACTATTTGGATCTTTGTAGCGAGAGTTAGATTTCTACTGCATAACAAGTGTCACATTTTATGAAGGTGGATCTTGCTTTTTCTATTTGTATTTTAATTTCTACCTCGAGATCCCAATTTTCATTTAACATACTCCCCAAATAGACAATTTGGGCAGTATGTTTGCCAGGGAAGCTGGGTGAAAGGAACTATGGAATGAATTCACCAAAAGGTGGCTTCATTTTGCCAGTTTAACATTTGACCTAGACACTGAAGAAGAGATGTCTGTTTGAAAAAAGTAAGACTTACCTTAGAAGTGAACATTAAACACAAGAACAGGAACAACAACAACATCAACCCCTTTTCTCAATATTTACCTGAATTTCTCTGTCAAAATAAAGAGCTGCTTCAAGTTATTTCTTCCGGTGATGTTTTCAGCAACGTGTTTGGGTTCCAGAAGACATTGTGGTCAATGAAGCATAACACTCAATAAAGTAATAAAGGTCAATGGATTAAAAAAATTATTAAATATGGTAGTGACTTACTTCTAAGCATTGTATTGTTGTTGTCAGCTGCTATTCATAGCCAAGTGTACATTTTTCCTGGAAGTCATTTTCACAGTTGATGGATGTGTCTCTGGTGAATCCATAAACCAAACCTGGCATGAAACATGCAGCCACACACATTACACTGAATAGATGGTGGAGGGCATAGTTGAGTTTGACAAAGCTTCCATGTTTATTGCTTAGCCTCTTCACGTCTGCGGCATTCTCCTTCGAAGTGATCGGTAGCAGCAGAGATGGTATACACATATTAAATCTACAGGAAAGTTGTCTTATCCCATGCACTCTGTACAAAACCAATTACAGAGGCAAACGAGTCAGTTCCAGTAAAAAAAGCAGTACTGTATGTTTTTGACAGTTTTATGACAGTGAATGAATTCCAATGAAGCCAAGCCTGAATATTGACAAAAGCAATAGAAGTAGTCAAGATGGTCTACCTCTTGTGCTCACTAGACTTGAAAAACAGCCATGAGTAACACTTTGTGTTTGAGCAAGAATTGCTTTGTTTCTGGGTTAACCAATGAAAAAAGGAGCCATCTCCTGAGATTTCCCCTTACTTGATGTCTCACCTTAACTGTTGTCTTTCATATTGTCACCCATGACACTACACAGCTTTTTGCTATGTAAAGCTTGGCGTCTTTTTTTTCTCTTGCCGGTAAGGCAGACATGGTATTGAGCAGCATTGTTGAGCCATTTCCTTCTGTTTTGAATCATGAGTAAAGAAGCACAGTACTGCATCACACATTTATAAACTGGAGGCTCTTTTAAGAATGGGATTTCCTAGCTTTTTAAAACAGAGGTTCAATTATACATACACTACACCCAAATCCAAAAGAAATTTCACTCATGAAGAATTACCCATTACTGAAGGATTCCAGAAGATGAGCATGTGATCTGTACTATGGTTCCTGGGAGAGGATAGAAGCAAGGACAGCTGAGATATGGCAGTAGTGTCCCTATGCAAAAATATTTTGGAGAGGTATTTTGCCCTTAATTAAATGGTGAATTATAGATGTGAGTAAGTACATCACATACAAAGGGAAGACAGACACACCCTTTTACCTCTCAGGTAAATTAATGTTGCCATTCCTACTCTGCAGAATGCAGACTAGAAAGACCTTCCAATTTTCAAACCCTTTCTTTGAGTTAATTAACCTGAGGGGAAAAAAGCTATCGGACCAAAAACTCTACAGAGAAACTGTGTATGTTCTCCAAAAGATAACCCCTCACCTTTTGAAAAAAAATATTTAAGAACTGGGAGTTAGTAAAGGTTGTCACTGGACACCAAAGTCAAAATTATCCATACTATGTAAAAGAAAGACAAGGAAAAAATTAATTCATTTGAAATGTGTTGGAATAGACTAGGAGTGCCCAAACTACAGCCTGGAGGCAGATGCGGCCCCCAACAACAATTCATCAAAGCCGCGATGCCCTTGTCGCTCCTTTGAAATGGAAGTAAAATGCAACCATATGGGTGCATTTTACTTCAACTTCCAGGAGCGACGAGGGCTTCATGGGCCGGATGAATTGCCATCGGGGCCCAAATCTGGCCCCCAGGCCATAGTGACCAACCGGCTCCCTGAATCACGTGGCCAGCCCACAGCCTGAAAAGATCATTGCACATGGAGATTGCAGCCATGAAATAAAAAGGCAACTAACTCTTGGGAAGCAAGCTATGAGAAATGTGGGCAACATAGTTAAAAGTAGAGACATCACCTTGCAAACAAAAGTCCACATAGTCAAAGCAATGGTATTCCTGGTGGCACTGCATGGTTGTGAGAGTTGGACCATAGGGAAGGCTGAGCGCAGAGGAATAAACACCTTTGAAATGTGGTGCTGGAGGAGAGTTTTGAGAGTACCCTGGACAGCAAAGAGAACAAATAGGTAAATCTTAGAAGAAATTAAGCCTGACTGCTTCTTGGAAGGTCAAATGGTGAAGATGAAGCTAAAATACTTTGGACACCAAATGAAAAGAGAGGATTCACTTGAGAAAGCCTTGATGCTGAGAAAGGTTGAGGGCAAAAGAAGAAGGGGGTGGCAGAAAATGAGATGGCTATACGTATAGCATTGTTGATGCAATGGGCACAAAGCTGGGTGGGCTAAGGAGGATGGTGGATTATAGGGGTGCCTGGCGTGCGGTGGTCCATAGCGTCACAAAGGGTCGGAACCAACTGTGCAACTGAACAACAACAATAGTCATATAGTCGTCACACATCAGAAGTGACTTGATGGCACATATCTGATTACACTTTGAAGAGAAATATGCACATCTGAAAGAAATAAAACTATAGGGAGGCACAGCAACACAATGCAATTCCACATGATACCACACATGCTGGGTATGAACAGCACAGGCATCATATAGATCAGACCAGATCATGTAGATTCAGACCAGACAAAGAAGCACATAATGGTTTCTCCCCCTCAGTTCTTTTTTCATTGCTGTGAAGTTAACACTCTTTGCAACTTTTGTTACAACTTATCCTAATCTTCTACAACATCTCTAATTTTCAGATTCAAAGGAAGCCTTTTCTCTTTATTGCTGCATTCCCAGGAATTTTTTTTAAAAAGAAGTTAGTTACCCTCATTTTCTCTCATCCAAGTTAAATTCCCTGTTGATTCTTCTGTTAATAGCTATATTACAGTTTATTTTATGGCCCAAATGGGCCCTTTTAAGAAATGTGTTGGCAATATAAGATCCTACAGAGACATACATTCAAAGTGTTTGTTTTATCTGGGGGAAGAGAACCAAATGCAAAACTGCCAATACTACAATTTTTACCAAGTTCATGATTAAAAATAGACTCCCTCACCTGAGATTCCATCTTTACAATCGAGTGCACTAGAAAAACCAACAATGGAAGTGCATTCAATTACTTGACCTACTATGGCGACCTCACATCCATGCAACTTGGCTGAAACCAAAGATGCTTCCTCAATATTGAGGCTGCACACTGCCATGCATTCTTCCCCTTTGAAAGGGAATGTCAATTCTGGTAAAAAGTGCAAACACCAGAAGAGTGCCAGTGCTCCTCTGTCCAAGAAGTTGAAGGCTAAGTCGCAGTTTAAGGAAGCAAGCAACAAATCGAAGCATTGATCCAAGCAGACAAGAATCACATTGCCAAAGACTATCAGGAACAGGTGGTCTGTTTAGGATCAGATACAGACCAGAATGCCTCCCTTGCCCATGACACCTCACCTCTGTTTACTAGCCACTTGCTTGACTGGACTCATTCACTCCCCTAATCAGTACCACTGGCATCACCTTCATAACACAATCCATCTCATAGCCCAGGTTTTCTCAACCTTTTTGGGGTGTGGGTCAGATCACTCCCCTCAGACAGCTGAGTGGGCTGGTTGTGTGCTTCTGCAAGAGTTCTCATGTGAAAATGCACGTTTTCAGTGAGTTCTTGATGTTTTCAGCAAGTTCTTGCTCAAAAAAGTGAATTTTTAGCAAGTTCTCATGCATTTTTGGCACGTTATGCGAAAACACATGCTTTTGCCGGTTTTGGGTGCATTTTCAGTTCTTCCAGGCAGCGGAGGCAGCAGGAACAAGGGTGGAGGGCCACATGAAATGGCTCCAAGTGGCAGTAGCTTGTGAATGCCTGTCATAGCCCATCTTTGCTATTGAGTCATTGTGAGACAACAGTCCATGAAAATTCACTTCAGTAGAGTGTTCAGAAAATTCGACATCAGGAACCTTTTCATCTGGATGAGTTTTCAGATTCTATGCCCTTCACCAATAGAAGAGACATGCCTATGGTACGTTTCTCCCAGGCTCCTCAACCCCCCTTTTGATTGACCTACCCACTACCACCAGTGGATTTTAAAGAAAGATGCTTGGCTCTATTTTGGGGGATCCTGATATCAAGGTACCTCTCTCTCTATACACTCAAAGGCAAAAAAAAAATCTTGTATAGCAGAGACTACAACTGGTTCCAAGGGACAAGTATGCTCAAATTTTCGCTATTCAGTTCTGATGAATTATAACACAGTTTAGACAACACCTAAAACATCAAACAGGCACAGCAAAAATGCTCCAAATGCACAACTAATCAGTTCAAGAGCACAAGACATATTCCAAAACATCAAAATCTATATCAAGATCAGCACCACTTGATGCTCCTACCAGGTACCCAAATTTGAATCCATCTTCTTAATCATTATCTTTAGATTCCAGAACTGATTCATGAAAAGCAAACTCTTTTGGCCCCAACATCAAAGGAGTCAATGAAAGGCCAGCACACAGATTTTTCAGATCCCAAATGCCAACAAATGAATTCTGCCAGGATTCAGATACTGATGCCAGGGATGAGCTACAATCCATTCTCATCACCACCCCCAAATCCAATATGGGTGACAACAACTCTGCATCTGTACTTAAAGACTTTATTTCAAACATATGCCTAGTTAGCAGTATTTTGGACACTTTGGTTTTCAAGGTACTATATGTGAGATTTTCAAGGAGTGGTTCACCATGCTACCACCCATTGAGTTCTTATGATTCTAGTGGGGATTTGAACCCAGGTCTTCTGAGTTCTTCTGGTCCAAAGTATTGCAGGTCAGATCGTCTCATTTGCTCTCACCATAACCTGTGAAGCAGGTTAGACAGAGAAAGAGAGAGTGGCTAGTTAAAATTTTGCTGTGGGTGATAATGCCTAAGAAGAAATCTGCCCCATTCCAAGTCCAAAACTCTAGCTACCAGATTGCAGGTCTCTAACCCCTACCCCTCACTGTTATTTTCCAACTGGCCTTGCTTTAATTACAAGGTCTCAGTTTCTTCTATGCTGTGATGAACATTGAACTGGGAGTGTCCCATGGTGCCTCCAACCATTCTCCCTCTTGAATTCCCTGCTTGTATCATGTGTTGTTTCCTTACAAGACCGTGCCTTTTTAGTGCTCAACATACCATCCTCCCATGAGCTGGTTGTAAAAAGCCCAGAGCGACAACCAAGAAATGAATGAGGTTGCTGGGCAGCTGAGGAACCCTGTAATCTCACCCCAATACCCTTTAATGAAGTTGTATAACTAGTCATTTTGCTTTGGCTCTCATCTGTCTTATTAAGTCCAAACTTCCTTCACAGTCATGAAGAACCCTAGTGTTTAAGTTTTGCCCATCCCCTTCTTTCTTTTTTTTAATAAAAAAAATCGCTTTAAAGAATGAAATAATGGGGCCCGATTATGTTCACCACAATGCAACCATGTGACTAGATCTCATGGCTCCCCGTTATTAGAAAGTGGGGGGAAGGAGGTAAAGAAAGAGAAGGGTGGAATTATGCAAATGAGCTGCTTTTCTTATAGCCAGGAGCTCTTTACTGCATTCCTTTGCCATCAGAAACTCAGGGGGCTGCACACAACCTAGAGTGAAGATGTCACGGAGTTGGTACCTTCTGGCTGTAGTTTGGGCACTTCTGGCTGTAGCTGCAGCTCAGCGCAGTAAGTATAGTCCATTTCCTTTCTTCTTTCAGAATGAACATCCAAGTAATCAATGTTTTGGGCTCTGTTGAAAGTCTCCAGAATTCATACGTAGCAGTTGCTCTCTCACCGGGTTGCAAAGCAATACAGCCTATCTATATATTTCTAATCGGTTCTAAGCTTTTTACTGATCAACTAATGTTTGTATCCAAATTAGTATTCTACATGGCTAACAATTACAAAATTAAAGCATACAGAAAAAAGATACATGATTTACCTTATTGTGCTTAATGTATGCTATATCTCATCTTGCTCAGTAAATCTCTCCTTGCATCACTTTCTAACCTGCGCATGCACGTTTCATATGTTCACATTTTAGTTCTGTTTAGTTGTTTTAACAGAAAATTTCATAGCAATGAACGTATTCATAGGTGAGGTTTAGATTAATTTTCTTTTAAATCAGTTAACAATATTAAGTTAAAAAGAACCTGCATTGACAATGTTCATCTGATTATTCTTCCATATTCCTTCCCACATAGCACATAAATAGTATTCAAATAAGAAAATGGCTAGATTTGATTTATAGCAACATATATGAAATGTATTTTGGCTCTCTGTTTCAAAGTCTTGCTTTGATGCAAAATACTCAGAAGAAACTATAAGTCTATTTTCGATGACTTCTGCATATTTTAGATAGCTGTTCAGATCTACAGTCCTCAGAGAAAAGCAATGGACTTATTGCCATTATAAACAAATTTCAGCTTGATCAATTTCTCGCTATGGAAGTAAATTCAAAGTCCACCAAACATTAATTTTAAAGCTTACTGTTCCGCAGAAGGTCCACATCTCTCACTATCAGAAATCAAGGGTGTACTTATTTAATAACTAATTTAACCTCAAGTTCCAAAATATGTTCCCAGAACTGTGCCCCATATTAGAGGTGGCACTGCTCATTGAATTAGCAATTGTGTAAAGGGTTTTTAACTTTTATTGTAGAGTACATGGCCAGTGCAGGAGCGTATGATCTGGACTGAGACTTTTCTTAACATAGAGAAAAGATTTAATTCTGAGGATAATCATGGTGGAAAAGAATGTTGACGTGAAAAGAAAAGCCGATTGCACATATAAGGTTGTACAGTAGTTCTAAATTTCAGCTGAGTCCTAGAAAAACCAGAGAATATGTGAAGGTAAAAATTTCAAATCTTTCTTCTCTTTTGCATTTCCAATGGGCTCAAAAATATTTGCCTCAGTCTGCCACAGAAATAAATATGATAGCTGTGAACTAAGTGTCTTGATTATTTTCAGCAGTTAAAGAAACATTCTCTGTTGCTTGCTTTCTTCTTCACACACACATACACACAGTTGTAAAGCCAAACCTCGTGGTGAACTTGGCAGACAGGAAACCTTTAATCCTCTTGTGCTGATTATTGTTGTCTGGGATATGGAAGACGTGTATGTATGTATATATATGTGTGTGTGTGTGTGTGTGTGATGTAAGAAGATGGTGGTTGTAATTTTTCACCATCCTCTTAGATCAGCATTGTAACTTGGTAAACAAAACACGCACATCATTTTACACCACCGTGATATGGTCAGCCATACACAGGACATATGCACCTGTGGACGTGACATAATTTCCACCACAGAATTCAGACTGTGCTCAAGAAGAAATGCTGGTATAACTCTCTTTCATTTCTCTCTCATTTTATTTTCATTCTCCATCAAATTGCAGCAAAGAAGGTATAGATTCATTCTTGTGAATTCATTCTCTCTCTCTCTCTCTCTCTCTCTCCCTCTACCTCAATAGCTACCTCCTGATTCATTCTTATCTGCCCCAGCACTTTTCTCCACTATAATATGACAATTTTATGTGGTGGATGTTGTGAACTGAGATAAATGTAACAATTAACTAATGTACTGTATATCTTGAGGGTGTCTTTCTATCCATTGGCCATGCTGGGTAGAAAAGTCTAGGCAGCTGTAATCCCAAAGTGTAGTGTTTCCAGACTCTGGATGACTTTACTGTATTGTCAGGTGTAGTCACCAGACAGAAGATGATCTTAAAACAGAAGCAGCACAGGGCAAAGTAAAACTGAGGGATTACTCATATTGATGGGGATAAGATTGGTCAAAAACTCAGCGTGAAGAATTATTTGACTCAGTTTCCCTCTGTCTGTCTGCTTGGTGCTGCTGATTCCTCAAAAACAGATTTCTAGCTACTGAATTGCATTTCTGAAAACTGCCTTACCTCCTATCACAGTGATGGCTAACCTTGGCACTCCAGATGTTCTTGACTTCAATTACCAGAAGCCCAAGTCAGCACTCCTGTTGATCAGGGCTTCTGGGAATTGAAGTTCAAGAACAGCTGGAGTGCCAAGGTTTGCCATCACTGTCCTATCAGGTTTTCAAGTGATGGAAGATTCTATAGATTTTTGTTTCTCTGGGTGTTTGCCTCTAAACTTAGTACAGTAGTTCAAAGCCACCATAAGAGTCTTTTGGACAACATTGTAGTTTGCAATGGGGGTGGGTCCACCAGTTTCATGCTGAAATTTAATCCTACTATTGTCCCTTGGGAAATGTCCAGACACTGATCTTTCCTTGGTCATGGTATTACAACTAATAACCAATGTGGCCTAATGCCCAATAAATGTGACTCTGGGAAGGAGGAAAGAATCCCTCTTTTTCCATCTAGGGGTGGAAAAAGCACCTCCTGAATACCCAGAGAGTCAGGGGAGAGCACACCTCAATGAGCTGAATAGCCCAGTAGTCTCACTTTAGTAGAAGGAGGGCTTCTCATTTTGGCATTAATTTTTGCAATGAGTCCTTTTCTGTGTTATCTCCACCCCACCCCAGTCATAAAAAGCCAAAGGAACTGAAGGCAGGTCTATCTACGTACATGGGCAGAGCCAGAAGAATCAAAATCAATCTTCCTCCACACATCTAACTTTGTCTTGATTATTTCCCCATGGGGCTTTTCCCTCCTGATCATATCATCCTGTCTCTCCTTCATCTTTGTTTCCCTGTTGTCTTTCAAGCAGCAAGGAGTTGTCCCTTTGGCTCTCTCCCTTTTGCAGTCTTCTCACCCCTGCCCTGACTTGTATGGCAAGCTGCCCAGAAACTTTCTCCTCCACTGGCCTTGTAGCCAGCATGTGATGGCTCAGCCCAGCACAGGGCTGTGGGGCGCCCTGTCACATGGGGCTTGGCAGCCTCTGCCCAAGCTCTTTCATGTGACTCTCAGCTGAGAACAAGCCCCTGCAGCTGAACTGGGGGTTAACAAGGCACTTGATCGTGCAGGATATGCTAACCCCCCCGCCCCCGGCCTCCACTTTCCTCAGGAGGCTGCTATATAAAACTTCTCATTTACGGTATATTAAACTCTGGGGGGAAGGTAGCAGCAGGGACGACAAGAAGAGTATGCTAGACAGAGGGACTGTAGCTTGCTATATGGAGCCGGCAGAAAGTGGAGATGGTGGCAGTTGGTTTGTTCATATTTATCACATTGCTGCAAACACTTGAGTTACTACATTTGTGTCTTCCATAAAAATTAAAGCTACGGAAACCCTACATTAATATATTTCCACAGATAAATAATTATCCTTATCAGTTGGCCAGCAGAAAACAATGTAAAGGCAAAGGTAAAGATCACCCTTGCTTGAAAGCCAGTTGTATCCAACTCTAGGGTTCGGTGCTCATTTCTGTTTATAGCCAAAGAGCCAGTGCTGTCTGTGTCTGCAGACATTTCTGTGGGCATGTGGCAGGCGTGCATGGAACACTCTTTTCCTTCCCACTGAAGTGGTCCCTATTTATCGACTTGCAGTTTCTTGCTTTCAAACTTCTAGTTTGGCAGGAGCTGGGACAGAGACAGGAGCTCACTCTATCATGCAATACCCAAGAATCGAACTCTGACCTTCCATTCAGCGAGTTCAATGTCTTAACCACTTGACCCACCGCAGTCTCAGGAAACAAAAGCTGTACTCATAACTTCCAAACTTTAGTTCCCAAACTCTCTGTGTGTGCGCGCATGTGTGTGCAAGTGCATGCGCATGCATACATTTCATTAATATGTGTGTAGGAATTTGAGGATGGAGTAAATAGTGAGATTTTCATAACAGAGCTTTTATTAATCCGCTAGAACACTTTATTTTAAATGTTGAAAGGTAGGCAAAATTCCACAAACTATAAACAACTGGTGAACTAATTTGGTTAAGTACCAACATTTTAGGACTCTAGGAGTTTTTTTCTCTCTCTCTCCTTTGTTTTTTGTTTTCTTATTAGTTGTTTACCTCTATGCTGGACTGTTAAATTACTACAAGAGAGATGTTTTGCAAGGCAATGTTATTTTACATTGAGATTGCATTGAAACTTGGCTTGAGATCTGGCTGATTATTTTACAGTGACTTTTAATAAGCTGCTGTTCAAAATTAATTTTTAAAGCACAATATACATTTTCAGGATGGCATTTTGTTGCAGTCCCCTGTTTCTCACACAACATTTCAAATTGTGACATTCCCATGAAAGAAGACATTCCTCTGTATTTGCCTGGATAGTAAAGAGGCAGGGCTTGCAGCGTGGGCTGGGCTGGCTTCCTGCCAAAGGTGATGGGAGATGTTAAGGAGCCTTTGGGTGCCTTCTTTTCCTGCAAGCTGCATTGGTGAGTGACATTTAGGATCATAATTGGTTTTAGTGAGCTGATCTTGATGATAATTTTATTTGATGATTTCTCTCTAATTGATACTTCAATAAAAATATTGGATTAGAATCAGCGTTGATTAGATAATTGTCTCATTTTAGGATCAGGCTTACTTATTCACTCAGTGGCTTGGCAAACATGCTAATCTGCTTGTTAAGGAGTTTAAGGAGAGCTCTTTCCTCACATGCAGAATTTATAAGCCTCTGTTCCCACATTCCCAAACATATGGGTGCAACTGAACACAGAGGGAAATGCACATTAATTGGCATTCTCTGGATATGAAGCAAATCTGGGCATTTCGTCTTCCTTGATAAAAGCAGCCACACAGGTAGAGCAGGAAAACAAAATCTTTCTGATTGGAGTTCCATTTGAAGTGCCTGTAGATGGCGAAATTCAAAGGCAGTCCTCAGTCACATAATTGGGGGGGGGGGGGTCCTCCAGGCTGATTTGCATTTCCCATTGTGTCATGTGATTAATGAGGGGAAATGTAAGTTAGCCAGCCCTAAGCCTGTAAGGCTTGGTCATTTTATTATCTACGCCAGGGATTCTCAACCGGTGGCCCGTGGGCCAGCACCATTTCATGTGGCCCACCACCACCTTCACCACACCAGGAAGTGCCATGTGGTGGAGGAAGGGCAAAATGGCCGTCCGGCCCCCGAAGCTGTCTGAGGGAGTGTGTCCCAGTCCCTGGCTTAAAAAGGTTGAGAACTCCTGATCTATGCAATCAGGGGTTAAGATACAAATAATGTGTGACTATTTATTTATTTATTTATTTCCTTCGACTTATTATCCCGCCCAATCGGGTCAAAAACCCAACTCTGGGCGGCTTACATACACAATTTAAAAATACATAGCTAAACCACAACTCAATATAAAACCACAAATCAATATACAATAGCCTATTCACAGTTAAAATATAAATTAATACAATAATTAAAAGTTAAGCTAAAAGGAATTAAATATTTCCAAGTTATAAAATTATGCAAATTATACCTTTCAGTGCCAAAAAATGTTTTGCACACACAATGTTTCCCCCCCACATCCATTGCTGTCTGCAATTTTATTGCTTGGAACTATATTAAATGTTGTTTGAAATCTGGTATCAGATGCTGCTAGGTTAAGAAGAACAACAGCCTGGAAAACTTTAGACCAGGATGGATTGGCAAATTCCATGGTCTGGAAGCCGAGCCCCCCCCCCCCCCGGGCTATCACCATTAAAGCTTAAGGAGTGGGGTTCCTCTTTCCTCATGAGGGAAATTTGGCTTCAGTGTACTTCTGGGGTCTTCAGTGACTGTTGCAATGCCATGTGGCAGCTTTATGTGGCCTGCAGGTCCCCTCTTGCTCATCCCTCTTGTAGACTCTTGGCCCCTTTCTTTGTTCCTGGGTCCCTTAGAAACAGCAGGCAAGCAGGGTTTTAGTGTTCCGAGTTCCAGAAGTGAATACAGGAAAATCAGAATATCTTCTGTATTATGTTCTTGTAATCCAGTAAAAGTTCTGGGACTGACTAGGTAACCATTACTCAGATTATGCGGAAGTCCTCGATTTGAGCAAGGAATTGTCATCATCGTTAGATCGGCCATAAACCTTACACTTTCCCCAAAGCCACTAGTGGCGCCTACGTGATGCCACTACAAAGCTCCATTTTTAGCTCCCACAATCTAGCTGTTATCTTACAAAGATCCTTCAGCTTCCAATGTGATGTGCACACAGTTCTTCTTTGTCTCAAAAGTGATCCAGTGATGTTTTGGGAGTGAATGGATCAGCCGACAGGAAGCTGTTGTTGCCTAGGGGGCACCCAGAGGGGTTCATAGTATTCACCCCCATCCTACACACAGTTGAAAATGCATCAATTGATTCATGTTCATAGCCTCCACATTGTGTGAGGGGACCCAGCACGGGTAATGTTTCTGCCAATAAAATATTCACTTCTAGTGGGACAGGGGAATGCCCCCAAGAGAGGTCTGAAATAACAACAGCTTTTCTATTCAAAAAATTTGGTGTGTTCTCCCCCCCCACACACACACACACTGTTAGAGCCACAACAGATAGCAAACATGTGAGGAAGTGGATTTTGACCCAGGCAAGGTTACATAAGTCTGATAAGTCTTTTAAGGTGCCCCAGTGTTTTGTTGTTTTCTCCCCCACCCCACCCACCTTTTTTTCTTTTTCTTTTGCCAACAGACAAATAGAAAGTGAACAGTTCCTTTTGAAAGGCTTTCTTGATTCCTGGACTGGAACTCCATGTTGCGATAAGAGGGCCGCAGTAAGCGTTTTACTTCAGGTTACCTGTGAGCTGGAGCAAAACTGCTCCTACCAGACATCCTGTTGTAATGTTGCTGGTGGCTTCAGTAACCCCATTGCTGCAGTACATGGAACTGAGGAAGATTTTTCTGCCTTTCATCCACAGCAGGGCTGGCTTTTTTTCAGGAGGGGCAACAATGTCACACACACATATATAACACTGGCATCCTGGGGGGGGGCTGTTAGCTCAGGAGGGTTTTTGCCCCCCTGGACCCCCCCCCCCCCGGCTATGTCCCTAGTCTAGTGCTAGGCTTGGCTAAAGGGTTTTGGAAACCATTGCCCAAAAGAGAACATTTCCATGCTCTTAAATACCTTTGGCTGGGTACCACTAGGGACCACTTCGGTGGGAAGCTAAACAGCGTCCCGTCCACTCTGGTTTCTAGTCATGTCTGCCACATGACCCATTGGTGGGCACTAGCAGGTTTGTACCAGTTCGCCAGAACCGGTAGCAGAAATTCTGGCTGGCCACACCCATCCAAGTTTTGAAATAAAGTAGTCCTAATCCAGGTACAACGCAGGGCTTTCCCCCTGGCCATGCCCACCATACCACACCCACAGTGTGGTAGTAATTTTTTTTGGAGCCCACCATTGACATGACCACAGAAACGTCTGCAGAAGCAGACAGTGCTGGCTCTTTGGCTATGAAACAGAGATGAGCACTGAACCCTAGAGTCGGATACGACTGGCTTTCAAGCAAGGGTGACTTTTACTTTTACTAGTAATGCAACTTTCCTGTTTTGTTCCCAGAAAGGACACCTGAGATATGCTGTAAAAATATTGTTAGTGTGAGTTTCTGTTTCCATTATTCATATTTCAGAATTGAAGTCTCTAAATACTTCTATGAGGGAGATGGGCAGATGTATCTTTCTGTTTGTTTACTGTAGACCAGGGATTCTCAACCTGTGGCCCGGATGTGGCCCGCGGTGCCATTTCATGTGGCCCACCTCCACCACACCCGGAAGTGCCAAGTGGTGGAGGGAGGGCAAGATGGCCATCCAGCCCCCAAAGCTGTCTGAGGGATTGTGACCCAGCACCCGGCTTAAAAAGGTTGAGAACTCCTGCTGTAGGCAGTAACATTAACATTAAATATTTAAAAAAGAGAGGGGTTTTTAAAAAATAAAATAAAATAACAGATAATATTAACCAGAGTTCTGTTCCATGTATTCTTCATGTCCAAAACATGTTTTTGTAGCATTAGTCTATAAAATTACCAAAATTATTGATAACTGGCTCTGTAATCCATGCTTCTATAAATGTATAAAAAACACCATGTCACTGAAGTCATCAATACACAAAGAACCTATTGTCTATTTTGTTTTCGTGGTTAATTTTGTATAGAGTTGCCATTTCCCAAAGTCTCTGTGTATCCAGTATTTTCTAGTCTTGTGAAATTTCCATTCTAGCTACTGCTTGTGTTAATGAGATTAAGTGTTTACATAACAGATGTTTAGTTATGCCAATGAAGAAGGAGAATAACAGGTTAGTCTTTTACACAGGTGTGGGTTATTGTTATTTTGGCCTGCCTTACATTGTATCAGGTTAAATACATTCTGGCTATTTGATCCTCTGAACTTGCAGTTCTCCACTATGATGGTGATTTGGTAGTTTTGTATTTTGACATTTTCACTGGGCTGACAGGTAACCTGTGTGTTATTTTGAGTGTTATTTTAATTAATTTAACAGAAATTTATTTAAAGGGAAAGGATAACCATATGTTTTCCTCTGCTCCTTAGAGTAAACTTTTCAAAGGTCCATAATTTTTTTGTCTTACTTATGATCCCGAATTTTGCATCTGACATGGAAGACTTTAGTTTGGATATTTTCCCTTGTGCTGTGTTTGTGATATTGCCACATATTCCCTAGAGCTGTGCTATTATTCAAAGAGATCCACAGATATTACTTATTTTTCAAATAAAGTCTGTGGCTTGTTTTGTTTAGAGCCAATTATCTCTACGCTCTTCTAATATTTTCTTTTAAATCTTCAAGTATTATCAGTTTCTCATGGTCATGATGTCTTTTGGCCTTTAATTACCTGAGGGGCAGATTATCTTTACTTCAAGACCCATGATGACCCATTTTTGTCTCTCCATTTTCTGTATTGTTGGATATTATCTGAGTGGGGGAAATTGTGTGGTTCAAAATGAAATACTGTATACAGTATGAGCAAGAGTAGGGGGCTAGATGTTCTTGCCATTGCTGCCATAAAATTACAGTACTGTATTTCTTTCAGAAATGGGCTTGGTATTATTTTTAATTTTGTATGTTTATTTATTTTGTTTTTTGAATGGCAGTGACTTCAAGTGTTTGTAAATTTTATTCTATTCTTGTCAATATACAGTATTGTTTGAATTACTGTATCGTTAATCGCCCGGGGGGGGGGATAAGTACCACTGACATCAATACCCATGAATGCATAAACAAAATGTAACTACATGAATAGAAAACACAAAAGTTTTCCTTCCTTCCTGTCTACTTCATGGCTACTTGTTCAGATTGTCTTCCTTGAGTTTGTCTATATGGCCATATAGCCTGCTCTTTGGGTTGATCTGATTGCATGCATACATCGATTGTGCCAGTTGACCCCAACTTGCCCACAACCTGCCCCATTTTGAGACCCCAATCAGGGAGCACAGCTAAATTGTCCTACTATATTTCATCCTGTCCTAAGCATATGTGGACACTAGGGATGGGCTAAAATAAAGTAGGGATCAGTTGTAATGTGCCTATGACTCCCCAGCCCTGCTGCTGAGTCCCCTCAGCAATGGGTACATAGAGTGCTGTTTCTCCTCACTGCCAGAGATTAAACTCTGATCACCAGTGTAGGGGAAATATTTTCCCCAAAAGCTGCAAAGCAGCTGCTGTGCGGCTGATGGAGCTTCAGCAACCCCATCAAAGATGTGGGGTATCACACCAAACAGCATTTTGCTCCCTGCCTTGCCTCAAGTGGCTTTTGAAAAGCTGCTCTACATCAGCCCTGAAGGACCTGCTATGTAGACAAGCACACTGTTGCAGTTGTTTTGAGGCGCAGCTGTAGCGCCACAGTCACAACCACAGACAGGTGGATTTGAACAGTGTAGATAAGCATTCTAATAATTATTATAATAAAGCACACCATCTCTTTAAGTCTCAGCATGGGATATAGACTAACTATTGCAGAGTCAAACCGAAGAGTTTGCAGCAAGCAAAGAACCTTCAGCAACACACCACAGAAGTGTGTGTTTGTGTATGTGTAATCAGGAAATGGGTCTTCAGGGTAAT
This sequence comes from Furcifer pardalis, assembly GCA_030440675.1. Lineage (NCBI taxonomy): Eukaryota > Metazoa > Chordata > Lepidosauria > Squamata > Chamaeleonidae > Furcifer > Furcifer pardalis. The sequence continues at coordinate 35,334,235 of CP126893.1, read as the reverse complement.
AAGGAGCTTACTACACCCTCATGTCTCCACTTCATCTGTGAAATACTGGAAATTGTGGAGCAGAATTCGAAGAACATAATTCTATAACATTGCCTAATATTGCAACAAATGTTATAACATCGTTTTCAAGAATCATTGAAAATCATTTTCAGATTAAAAATAGCACTTTCTTTCTCTCTTTAGAGGCCAGTGGGAGGAACAATAGATGGGGACAAAACTGGAGCCCAACAAGCTCAGCCTATAAGACGTGGAATTCGCGACTGTACCCCAGGTGGAGAGACGGAGGCTTCAGGCAGCAAAACTACTGGAAAGGTATGGGTTTAGGACATAGATGGCGAACCTTTTAGAGACCAAGTGCCCAAACTGCAACCCCAAACCCACTTATTTATTGCAAAGTGCCAACACAGCAACAGGGGAGGAAAGAAACGCTCCCATTGGGCTGCTGGGCAGAGGGGTGGGATTAACTCTGTGCTGGGGGAGGGAGGAAGCGCTCCCATTGGGCTGCTGGGCAGAGGAGTGGGGCAAACTCTGTGGTGGGGTGGCTGCACGAGTGCCCAGAGAGAAGGCTCTGAGTGCCACCTCTGGCATGGGTGCCATAGGTACACCACCACTGGTTTAGGGCAATAATTGCACACAGGAAGGGAATAGTTTGAGATCAACAGGTTGAGATGGAAGGCTGGGAAGTCAGCAGTTTGAGACTCGGGTACTGCATGATGGATTGAGCGCCTGTCTCTGTCCCAGCTCTCGGGGACATGAAAGGAGCCTCGTTTGGGCGTTCTCTGAGTGGAGTTTCTTCTGCAAAAATCCTTTCAACACAGAATAATTTATGACACGAAATTTTTATTAATAGGCTAGGATGACCATGAAGCCACCTTCCCATTGGGCCAGTTGTCTCTTTGAATAGCTGCCAGAGAATATCCTGCTGATTGAAAAATTCCCCCATTTGAAGGATTGTCCAGTTCAAATCCAAACCTAAAGATCCACAAGAAGGCAGGGTTTGAGGAGGGCTTGCCACAGGCACATGGGTTGCCTAGTCCCAATCTCCTGCACTAGAGTGAGGGGTATTATGTTTCTATTTCAGTGGTAGAAATGCTTTCTAGAGGTTCACATGTACGTATGTGCTATGCATTATCTTATGCTGATGGTGGGCCACAGAGGGCTCTCTTTTACCTTTTGGATGCAAGCCCCCTCCCCTCCCCTGGACTGGCTCAAGTGGCTAAGACACTGACTGGAAGGCGGGAGGTCAGCAGCTCGATTCCCGAGTACTGCAGGACAGAATGAGCTCCCATCTTTGTCCCAGCTCCTGCCAACCTAGCAGTTCGAAAGCAAGAAATTGCAAGTAGATAAATAGGGATCACTTTGGTGAGAAGGTAAAGAGCATTTCATGCGCTCCGGTGTCTAGTCATGCCTGCCACATGACCACGGAAATGTCTGCAGAAGCAGACAGTGCTGGCTCTTTGGCTTTAAAAGAGATGAGCACTGAACCCTAGAGTCAGATATGACTGGCTTTAGAACAAGGGAAACCTTTACCTTTATCCCCTCCCCTGGTGGCGGTGAAGGAAACCAGAGTGCTGTGGCCATTAACCTTCCTTTCTTTTCCTCCCCAGGAGGCGATGTAACATTTGATATCAGCAATGATGCCCCGACTATCACCGGTGCCAAAGCCACATTCAGCATCACCCTCTGCTTCCCCAGCAACCAGAGAGTACTGCCAGGCGGCCGCATAGTGTGGAGTCAGAACTGCACCGTAAATGGTGAGCTTCTCTGAGGCCTCTGACCCTCGTGAGCTCCGTTTCTGCCCCTTCTGGCTTCTCACTCTTCCTGCCATCACTGCTTTACAGGTACCCACGTGATGGAAGGAGACCCTGTCTTCCCAGATCAGGACCCTCCAAGCTCAGACTGTTTCTTTCCTGACGGGCAGCCTTTCTCCTCAAGTGACGGTGGCAAACGTGGCAAGTTTGTCTATGTCTGGCAGACATGGGGTAAGCTGCTGCTCTTTGGCTAAGATTAAAGACAGCTTCTCACTTTAACCCGGCAGCCAGTGGTGGGCATCAGCAGGTTCGCATCAGGTCGCCAGAACCGGTAGCAGAAATTCTGGCTGGCCCTGCCCATCCAAGTTTTGAAATAAAATAGTTCTAATTCCAGTGCAACACAGGGCTTTCCCCCTGGCCACACCCACCATGCCATGCCCACAGTGTGGTAGTATTCCCCCACCACCACCACCGCTTGTGGCCCAGGGCCATATTTCTTGGACCTTTCCCCCGATTAGCAGTTCTTTCCCTCTGGTGCTCTTTAGCTGTTTAAACATTTTTCCTGTTGACTTTGGGTAAGGAAGCAGTAAGATAGGAAAGGTGAGAAGAACAGTTTATGCCAGGGGTGCCCAAACTATGGCCCGGGGGCTGGATCCAGGCCCTGATGCCAATTCACCCGGCCTGTGATGCCCTTATCGCTCCCGGAAGTGGAAGTAAAATGCGCCCATACAGGTGTGTTTTACTTCTGCTTCCAGGAGCGACAAGGGCTTTGTGGGCTGGATGAATTGGCATTGGGGCTTGGATCTGGCCCCTGAACCACGTGACCAGCCCACGGTCTGAAAAGTTTGGGCACCCCTGGTTTATGCTGAATGTGTAAAAAAAAGTATAAGTTGCTCTGGGAACTGGTTTTAGAGGTGAGATAAAAGTGCCAAAACTGAAATAATTGCCTAAGTTATATATTTATATATATCACATAAATACATAAATGAAGAAATAAGAATCTGCAGTTGTCATGCAAGACAAACAAAACATTATTACTACAGCCTTTTTACTTTCTGCTGTGAATGTAACCTCAAGTAGGCCTAATGTTATTCTGATAGTGCCTCTGTCTATTCCAGAAGCTAATGTAGAGAAAGCATCGTTAACTTGCATTGCAAAATATCAATTCTAGCACAAAAACACAGGAAGTTATTTTATTTCAGGTCACAAATGGTTTCCAAATTCAGTAATATTTAAAAGAGTGGCAGGAGGCTTCCAGGATTTTGGAAAGTCAAAGGTCTCAGATTAATTTTCCAGGATTTGCAACTGACTTGGCTGTAAATCCTGGGAAATGAATCTACGATCTCTGGTCTATGGATCCTGCTACAGGATATATGGAAACTGCATTTGCTCAAGTGGTTAAGACACTGAAGTTGAAGACTGGAAGGTCGGAGTTCGATTCCCGAGTGCTGCACAATGGAGTGAGCTCCCATCTCTGTCCCAGCTTCTGCCAAATTAGCAGTTCGAAAGCAAGAAATTGCAAGTAGATAAATCGGGACCACTTTGGTGGAAAGGTAAACAGCATTCCGTGCAGTCCAGTGTCTAAGCATGCCTGCCACATGTCCACAGAAACGTCTGCAGACAGCGCTGGCTGTTTGTCTGTAAACAGAGATGAGCACCAAACCTTAGAGTTGGATACGACTGGCTTTCAAGCAAGGGTGATCTTTACAGGATATACACTTACTAGCTTTTATCTGATGAAAGGCCCACCTTATCCCAGAACACTGCCAGGTTCTGCATCTCGGTATGTAAGATCAGAAGAACAATCCTGGCAGGACCTTCAGCCAAATAAACTAGTTTTAGTAAACTTGAGTATTAATTTTATTACTCCTTAACTCTGAGCAGAATTGCTCCTTTAAAATATATTTTACGTACCCTCTTCTCAACTTCTCTTTTTGCTGTCTTTTGCTTGTCTTAAGAGTAATAAATATTTGATCTGATTTGAGCCCTGCTACTGAACATAATTTTTCTGGGGAAATAGGGGGGAAATAACATTGAATTTGCCAGTTCTTCAGCCGTAGCTGTAAAGTACAGAATTATGGCTAATCCTCCTACTTGTAGTCTCTGAATGTTGTTTGCATTATCATTCAGCCAAAAGATGTAAGGCCTCGAGACTTCATGGCTGCCAAAATGAGGGAAGCTAACCATCTTCTCCTGTCTCTGGGGGGTGTCTTTAAGACATTTGTGGTAAAGAGAAAGCCTGCTGATTTGGGAGAGAGGGTTAGAAAAGTGCTATAGCCATAGAAGAACCTAAACCTTTATACTGTTCTGCAGTGAATCCCTTCCCCCCTTTTCCATTGATGTTGTTATTTTTATACTAATATGAAACTGCCCATTGAACAAAATCCAGTGAGGAAAGGCTCATTGGCTGGATGAGGCTTACATTGACATTGATGTCTTATTGACTCACTTAGGCCCACTTCCGTTGGAATTTATGAGATTTTTTTTAGCCTATACCTTCTAAGCTGTCTTTGTGCCAAACAAAAGGGCATCAAGGGAGTTTGCTTGTACCACGTTGAATTCAGAATACTGTGAGGGCTTAAACCAGGGGTGCCCAAACTTTTCAGGCCACGGGCTGGTCACGTGGTTTAGGGAGCCAGTCACTATGGCCTGGTGTCTGCATCCGTCCCCCAATGCTAATTAATCTGGCCCACAAAGCCCTTGTTGCTCCTGGAAGCGGAAGTAAAACGTGCCCATACAGGGGCCGCATCTGGCCCCCAGGCCATAGTTTGGTCACCCCTGGCTTAAACATTGCAGCACAGGGAACATACAGTTTCCTCCATTCCAATCTTTGCTACCTTGGGGGGTGGGTGGAGGAGACAGATCTTGCCCCCTCTGTACAAATATTTTCTCCTTTCACCATTGTTCCTCTGTTCAGGGCGCTACTGGCAAGTAGTGGATGGTCCCTCATCCCAGCTGACCATTGACACCTCCAATGTACCTCTGGGTTCCTACAAAATGGAAGTAGAAGTCTTCAACTACCGGGGACTTGAGAAATTCATCCCTATAGGTGGCACCTCAACGCAGTTCAGCATCACTGGTAATTGTTACTGGCTGTACTCTTTGCTAGGGGAGATTCCTTGAATTAGATGGGGCAGAATAGAAGGAGCTCGTATGTATGTATGTATGTATGTATGTATGTATGTATGTATGTATGTATGTATGTATGTATGTATGTATGTACTGCCCATCTGGGTCTTATCCCACTCTGGGCGGTGAACAAACAGAAAATAAATGGCAACAATACAAATTAAAACCCACCAACAACAAATACATCATTAACTAAAATAAAATAAAATAATTGGCAACAGAGGACATAGTAACTGAATCTAACTGGCTAATCTATTGACAAAGGAACAATGCCCTGAAAGACCTCCTTGAACAGGAATGTTTTTAATTGTTTTTAAAGGTAGCCAGTGATGGGGCCTGGCGCAGCTCCACCAGTAGTGTATTCCACAGTGTAGGTGCCACCACCAAGAAGGCTCTATTTTTTAATGAGTAGACCTATCCTGGGGTTTCTCCCCTTGATTTTTTGACCACCCTTGTGGTCATCCAAAATATTAGTTAAAGGATCCGCCAATAAAATCCGCACCTGAGGTGGTGGTGGGAAATCTCATTGACTCTTCTGTAATTTCAAATTATTGGGGATTGATTGAGGCCCAGATGGTTTCCCTGCCTAATGCTGACCTTCTGCTCTCCTTCACAGACCAGATCCCACTCAATGTGGACATCTTACAGGTGCTAGATGTGGATGGGAAAGACAATCATTTTGTGCGAAACCGGGCCATCTCCTTTGGTGTGCGGATCCATGACCCCAGTCAATACCTGCAAGATGCTGACATCTCCTACTCCTGGGATTTTGGTGACCAGAGTGGGACCTTGATTTCTCGGGCAGCCATGGTGACCCACACCTATGTCACCACTGGGACTTTCAATCCTCGCGTTGTGCTTCAGGCAGCCATCCCTCTGCCCTCCTGTGGTACCACATCAGAAAAGCCCATCATTGTCCCCACAACAATACCAAGTAGCACTACAGTTCAGGTGACAATTCCCGTGACAGAGCCAATGAGCACCCCATCTCAGGATACCAGTGCCGTAACCACCATCACCAGCATAACCATGACAAGCAGTGAGGGTGACGAGACTGATAGTAAGTATCTGGCTCCTCTCCTCCGTACCAAGCTTATTTCACATCCCTGGAGGGCTTAGGTTATTTTATAATACATGCAGAAACAAACTCAGATCCTCTATTGAACATAATGTGTCCTCCTCAAACAGACCCAGATAAATTTAAACACTCAGCAGTATTAATTGATTTCTGGGGACTAATTTTCAATGCAGTCATAGGACATAAAATAAGGACATTTTCAACCTGTGTTCTAGAAGATCCTGGGAACTCCTCAGAAGGTTTACTGAATGTGAGGATTAGTAACAGAGGAGGAATTTTCTTTGAAACAGTTTGTCCACCATGAGTAATCTCCACAGACACAAAGGGATGCTGGTCTGTGTGACACTTATCTTTACTTGCCTCCCCACCCTCCCTCAGCAGCTGATACTTAGCAGACCTGCTCAATGGCCAGAAACAACCTGACATCCAAAACAAGATTTGGCCTGGTGTCTAACCATTGAAAATGCTGAAGCTATGAGAGAAAAGCTTTAGGATTTGTTGCATTTCACTCTGATTAATTGCAGGGTGGTGAAGTCCAAAAATGTTATGAAGTTACAAAGAACAAGCCATCCATTACCAGAACTTGTAGGGGTTGAGGTGAGTCCATAGGCGGCATCCAGTTAATGAATCCCTAAAACTGTTTTTCTACATGCATCCACATAAAACCAATCCCCTATTGGAATGTGGCAAATCACATTTTTGAGCTACAGCCCCCAGAATCCCCCAGCCAATATGGTTAGTCATCATGCTCACAGAGCATTCTGGGAAATCTAATTGAGAAAAAGCAAACATTTCCAGTTCCAGACATGCCACAGCCTCATACAATGCAAATGACTGGCAATAGTCTTGCTGTCCATGTTCCTTCCTTCCTGAGGTGCTAAGACCCAGGTTTGAGAGGTCCTTTGTGTGCCAGAAGGATAGCATGGAACATTTCTAGTGTAACCTCCTATTCTCCTTTTCTCGCTGTGTTTTCAGGCCCATTTTCCGCACTTCCCACATTCTCAATGGAGCAGCCCCTAGAACCTGAAACGGCAGAGCCCGATTCCACCACCATTGCAGCAACCTCTGCTGCGGTCGTCAGTGCGGCTGTTCCTGAAGGGGGGGAGTTAGCGGTTGCTTCCTCAGATCCCGTAATTGTTGCCTCTGCTGCTACCTCAGCTGAAGAGGACCCAGGCACTGTGGACCCCAGCTCTGTGGCCAGCAACATGCCCTCTGCTCCCCCTGGCACGGTGGTATTGTCAACTGCACCCATTGCAGTCTCCACATCACTCACAGGCATGGTAGCAGTTGTGTCTTCAGCTACGCAGACATTCCAGAGCAGTTCAGGCACTCAGGCGCCGACCGCTTTGCTTCCTGAGAACGCAACGGCACTCTCTGGCATGGCCAGCACACCTCCTGCATCTCCAGCAACAGGTAAAGTAAGAAGAAACTTCCTCTCAGATTCAGTGGGTACCTAATGCTTTAACCCAGGGTCATAGCCAGGGGCTCCGGGGGAGCCGGCGGTTCCTGAGCTAACAGTGTCCCCAACCCACCCTGTGGTGCCAGTGTTATATATGTGAGTGTGACATTGTTGCCTCGCCTGAAAATTTTTTGTCCCACCTGAAACCCACCCTCCTCAGTCTAGAATCCTGGCTACAGCCCTGCTTTTACCCATCCCCATTCCTCGTAGCTCCTTTTCTAAAGTGGGTGGGTGGGGATTGGAATGGGCTGATTTGCTGAAGCCAGAAGGAACAAGGGCTAGACCTAACCAGGGCTAGACCTAAGGTAGGAATGAAAGGCCTTCTGGTGAGAGAAAAGGTCGGAATGGGGAGTGGGGTGTAATTGAGGCTGAGGGATCACCAGGGTAAAACAACCCTGGAAGTCTCCATCCTTTTATAGATTATATTTTTTCATATCAGAAGCACCACCAGCACGTAATAACATACAAAGCTAAAATTAACACATCTAAAACAAAATACAGTAATACATCGGATAACGCTAAAATTGCATAACATTAAGTAATCTGGGGAGGATAATTGGATCGAATAACGTTAAGGTCCTATGGGATGGATGCGGTTACAATGTATCTCTATGGAGCTTCAACGTTATCCGATCCATCCCATAGGATTTTAACATGCATTGGATACCACTAAAAATCGGATAACACCAAGACTTGTGGAACCAAGTCTTAGCGTTATCCGAGGTATTACTGTAGAATTAAAAAGGGCTAGGTGACATCCGCCCAGTATTGGGCCACATCAACACCATTTCCTCTTGCCAACACAAGGTCCTTTCCCATTAATGTTGAGGGGCATCATGTGCATTGTCTCATATGAGAGTTTGTACTTGTCTGCATTCACACAGACTGTCATCTACAGGGAAACCCCACTTTCTCAGGTTAGCCCTTGATCTTCCTACCCCAGGATGCAGTCTGTTTAAAGCAGGGAATCTTAACCTGCAACCTGTGTGCCAGATGAGGCCCTCCATGGCACCATTTCATGTGGCCCCCCACACCACCCCCACACCTGGAAGTGCCATGTAGTGGAGGAAGGGCAAAATGGCCATCTGGCCTCCGAAGCTATCTGAGGGAGTGTGACCTGACCCCTGGCTTTAAAAGGTTGAGAACTCCCGATTTAAAGGTTTCCACACAGGCCAGGGTTGTTCTTGGCCAGGCGGTCGAGAGTTATGTGGTTCTGGCCAGTTGTCTGGTAGCTCCTTGTTTGCCTTCTATAGTTCTAAGGTGGTCTGTGGGGGCTGGTTGTTCGAGGTGGGCGGGTGGGGAGAGGTTTTAAGGAAGCTATACCTTGATTTTATACCCACCTTAACCTTTGTTCTTTTCAAGGGGGGGGGAATCCCACCTCTTACTCAGCAGAGAGCAGCTATTCACTCTCATACAAGCTCCAACCAGAGGAACCTGTGGCCTTAAGGCCACATGCGGCTTTCTAGGTCCTTAAGTGTGGCCGTTTGCCTGAATCCACATTTGACAGAGCAAATCTTTTTATTACCACATTTTTGTTAGTCTTTTATACTTTTATTTTAGTAACTTTAAAATTAAGGCGTTTTTTAAAAAAATTCAATTCAATTTATTGTTACTTGAATTGAATTTTTTTAAAAAAATTATTAAGTACATGCGGCCTTCCAACAGAAAAAAGATTTCCCACCCATGAACTAGACTATACTGAGAATAAATTAGAAGTGGGAATTCTTCTAATAGCACACTTTTTTTCATCACTGATAGTTTGCAAGTTAGCACATATTGTTCTGTGATTGGTTAAAAAGTAGTAAGAATGGAATGTATTGGTAAGTCAAATTATTCAGACATAAAGCTCAGAAAAATGGCATCATAAGAACACTTTCAGTTACTAATAACACTCAGTATATACCTTGTGATCCACCCAGAGTTCTCTAAGTGCTATGGCACAGTATAGAAATGGCAGCACTTGAAAAGGTTATGTTTCTTAATGACATCTCTAGTAATCTGGAATTTTATCCTTGGAGGTAACTTTCTAAACCATGCATGCCCAAACTTTTTTCGCCATGGGCCACTCACGTGGCTCATGGGGCTGGTCACTATTGCCCTGGGGCTGGATCTGGCCTCTGACGCCAATTCATCCGGCCCATATGGGCATGTTTTACTTCTGCTTCTGGGAGCGATGAGGGCTTCATGGGCCGGATGCATTGGTGTCAGGGGCCAATTCGGCCCCTAGTTTGGGCACCCCTGTTCTAAACGGTGGTCCCTGAGGCTGCACACTCAGTAGTGGCATGAGCTCATCTGAAGTCTATTCACTTTCCAACAAACAGCTGCCGTCTCTAAGCAAGTACCGTAATAAGAGAAAAGAGAGATGGGGAACAAAAGTGGTCTTTGTTCCTTAGACGTCCACTTGTTTTCCAGCTGATGCTGTGGAAGACACAGCCACCGCCCAACAGCCTGTGTCCGTGATGACTGGAACTGGGACAGTTGCAACGGAAGCGGTCCAGATCGTGGTAAAACGGCAGGCCCCCAGCGGCTGTCTTCTCTACCGCTATGGAACCTTTGCCACCCATCTGTACATAGTCCGTGAGTCAAGCGCATGAGATAGAAAGGGGGGTTGCTCAGCCTCAAGGGTGCTGAAGAGGTCCTGTTGCTTTTGCTTATTTAGGCAAGGTTAAATACATTTAGGGGACTGCAGTGGCTTAGTGGTTAAGATGCTGAACTTCACAACCAGAAGGTTGGCAGGTTGGTAGTTTGAGACCTGAGTGCTGCACAATGGAGTGAGTTCCCATCTCTGTCCCAACTCCTGCCAACCTAGCAGTTCGAAAGCAAGAAATTGCAAGTAGACAAATAGGTACCACTCCATTGGGAAGGTAAACACTCTGTCTGCTCATGCCTGCCACATGTCCATGGAAATGTTTGCAGACACAGACAGCGCTGGCTCTTTGGCTATAAACAGAGATTAACACTGAACCCTAGAGTCGGGTATGACTGGCTTTCGAGCAAGGGCAAACTTACCTTTACCTAAATGCATTTAAACCACGTGGCAGAGCTGCTAGTATCTGAATTAGCAGCTCATCTTCTCTCAATCTATCCAATAAGGCCAAGGCCAGTGATCCCACATCCTTCATAAACATTATGGTCACTGAAGGAAGAGATAAAATGAATGATAACAAGCTTGTGGCTGAACGTAAGGATTGAGGTGGGTTGCAAGGAAAAAATCTCCTTCCTACCTATTGATCCTAACAATATGAAAATGTATTTGAGTTGTAAGCCCAGCCTTCTCTTCCCCCACCCCAGATCTGGTGGGATTATGTACCTCTCCTTGTGTAGGTTCATAGGTTTTTACTAGTATACCCATGCATTGAAACATATCCTGTCTGGCACCCAGCATCTCTTTCCTCTCTCAGAAAGGATTCTCTAGATAAGGGCAGAAATGACAGAAATGGGCAGTTAAAAAATACATCTGGGGATAAGAAGGGCCCATCTTTCTTCTCTTTTCCTACTGCAGAGGGCATTGAGAGCTTGGAGGTTGTACAAGTAGCATCATCTGTGTCAGCGGTTGCAGAAAATGTGGTGGATCTCACAGTGACCTGCCAAGGAAGGTAGGTACTGCTCTTCAGAATGCTCTTTCTCCTGGTTTACCTGATCACCCTTGAGACTTCAACTTTCTCATGAAAATAAACGGTGGCTGTGGGTGATGTGTGGAAGGAGAAAGATGGAAAAGGAAAGGAGGAAGTTAGCATGGAAGAGATGGTCCAACTATCTTCTGCCACTCTACCAGGAAGCTGGACAAGAAAGACTAGCAATGGCCAAAGGAGGATGTCATAGCTCTTATGTAGAACCTTGGAAGTGGTGGTGGTGGTGAAGGGAGGGTGGAGAATGCTGTAGTCACCAGGGAAAGGGACTAAGAGGGGCTGGGACTGGCCATCTCTGGACATTTGGACTAATAGACTTTTTCCTGCCTGAAGCCTCCCTGAAGAAGTCTGCACCACCATTTTAGACTCAAAGTGCACAACGCCCCAGGAGATGGCATGCAGGCCGGTCCAGCCCAGCCCTGATTGTCAGCTGGTCTTACGGCAGACCTTCAATGAGTCTGGACTCTACTGTGTCAACATCTCTCTGGCTAATGCCAATAGCCTGGCTGTAGCCAGCACCCAAGTCAGTGTCCAAGGTAAGGCCTGTGCTTTGGGGGGAACCATCTCTTCTGCTTAAGAGCTTTTTGTGGGATAACAGCTCCCCTTTAATCTATCCTCCATGGTATCATGCAGTTCTTCTTTGTTTCCACAATACTGTGGTATCCTTTTGTCTTGGTATTCTGGTTAGCTCAGGGCTGGAGGGTTATCTTTGTGCTTTTTGCTCCTTGAGCAGGTGAACTTTAAGAAGTGGTTCAAGGCCTTCCTTGCTCAAAAGCCAGTCACATCTGACTTTAAGGTGCAGTGCTCATCTCTATTTACAGCCAAAGAGCCAGTGCTGCCTGTGTTGGCAGATGTATACATGGCCATATGGCAGGCATGACTAGATTGTCCACGATGTAGGCTCCACCCATAATGTAGGCTCTATCCATGACATAGGCTCCGCCCATGACATAGGCTCCACCCATGGTGTAGTAGCAAACATTTTTGCTGCCCACCACTGCACAAAGTTATTTGTATGTTGATAAATTTGCATGTCAAAAACATATTGGATTACCAGAAGAGGCCCCTAGATGTCACCATATTTTTTTTATGCCAGATTTTTCCTCTTAAAAATTTGTATGTTGATTTTTTTAGCCAGGATTTCTATTTGTATGTCGAATTTTTTGTAAGTCAAACCGTTTGTATGTCGGCGTTCCACTGTATTAATTTTCCCCACTTCTCCAGCAGGAAGAACCTCCGCCTCAGCCCAAATAACAGTGCTAGTTGGCGTGGTGCTGGCTGTGGCTACTTTGGGTGCCGTGGCCTATACCTACCGGTGAGTCTTTGCTTAGATGTTGTGTTCCCGCTCAGTCCATAAGGCAGGAGAGACCGACTAGCCCCAAAGTCAAAGGTGTGCATTAGAAAAGCAGGCAGCCTGAAGCCTTTCAACAAAAAGAACAGGACATTTTGCAAAGTCCTGTCCTAGAAATCACACTTTGCTCTACCTGGAAAAAGACCCAAGAAATCCTGGGCTTTTAGCTATTCACCCAGCTAGAGTTTAGGAAAGCTGGCATGGTCAGGGACAGGGGAGACAAATTAAATCTCTTGAATCTCCCATTCAAGATTTTGAATCTGAACGAGTGTAGGATTCTGGGAGTTGTAGTCTAAAAACACGCCCAAGTTCTGGATGTAATACCAGGAGATGTACCGGTAGTTGATTTCTTGGGCACATGAAGTTGGCCCAACATTGTCAGTGGCTTTTCAAGATCACAGAGTTCCTCTCTGCCAACTTCAACCCTTCCACTAAGGGACAGTAGGGCTTCCCCAGGGACAGAGCATTGATTTGCCTCCCTACCTCCCAGCCAGGACCACACCATTGTCATCAGCAAAATTCAGTAGCAACTGCAGCACCGGTATGGTGCAGGCAGGGATGCTAGAGTTTGTACTGTACACATGAAGATCAGAGTGTCCATCCCTTTCCCTTCTTGAAGTGATGGAAGAGAAAGGATTTGAGGAAGCTGCCATTTTGATGACACAGAGTGTGACCAGTGCCAATGAGTACTGTACTGGGGAGGGGGAGCATTGCCCATTCCTACTTTAATTGGAAACAAGAGAGAATGAGTCTGAGACCTTATGCGTGCAGAGTGCATGCTCTCTTCGGGTGGGGAGGCTCTCTTCCATCTGACACTTCTTTTCATGACTTGTGCCAACTCACACTGAGGAACATTGCAGCACAAAGATGAGGCAACCTGACTCAAGGTGAGCTCAAGTTGGAGCTCCATGCAGTGTACATATAATGTTCTCCGCAAACACCTTCCTTTCAGATTAGGCCAATGGAATCAGAGCACATTAAAAAAAACCTGAGTACACAAGAGAACAACAATAAGGATGATCAGAGGGCTGGAAACCAAACCCTAGGACGAAAGACTGAAGGAAGTGGGCATGTTTAGCCTTGAGAGAAAGATACTGGGATATGATAGCACTCTCCAAATACAGTACCTGAAAGACGATCAGAAAGAGGAAGAGCACGATCTGTTCTTAATTATCCTGGAGGGCAGGACACATATAGGCTGAATATTAGGAAAAACATCTTAATGTTTAGAGCAGTATGACAGTGGAACCAACTGCCTTGAGAGGTAGCGAGTGCTCCAACACTAGAAGCATTCAAGAGAGAACTGGGCTGTCATCTGTCAGATCTGCTTTGATTGGGATTCCTGCATTGAAAGCAGGGGGTTGGACTCTATGGCCTCATAGACCCCTTCTAACTCAGTGGTTCTATGAATGATTGTTACATTTTAAAGCATCCGGATCCGACAGTCTCCTTTCTAAAGAGACAATAAAGGAAATTCTCTTCTCCACAGTCTTATTTTAGGCACTTACAGGTCACTTCTGCCTAATCAGTTCTCTTGTTATAAACCCATTTTCTACCTGCGGCTTATTCTGACTTCCCTGTTATATCCAAACGTCAACAAACAAACATCTTCACTTTGAATGGCCCTCTTGCTGGTGTGGAGTCTTCTTGGGAGGAAAGTTTGCAGAGCGCACCAGACCTAAGCAATCTTCCTTCTTTTAATGCCAGTATGAATGCAATTCAAGCATAGGTTGCTCATAATCACAGGACATCACACCCTGGGGGTGGGAGGAGACATGCTCTGTCCACATGTCACTAGGCCCATGATGGCGAACCTTGGCACTCCAGGTGTTCTTGGACTTCAATTCCCAGAAGCGCAAGCATACTGTGAATCCACACGAATGGGTTTACTGTGATTTATCTGGCCCGCGCTGCCTTTGTTGCTCCCGGAAGCGGAAGTAAAACGTGCCCGTACAGTTAAGATTCTTCTGGGTTAACCCATTCTCTGTATGGTCATTTTACTTCCGCTTCCGGAAGCGACGAGGGCAGAGCAGGCCAGATGAATCGCAGTAAACCCATTTGTGTGGATTCACAGGGTGCTTGGGCTTCTGGGAATTGAAGTCCAAGAACATCTGGAGTGCCAAGGTTCACCATCACGGCACTAAGCAATCAGAGCCCACCTCCTTTACCACCTCTTCATCCAAGATAATTTTGCTAACCTCTCTTCTTGTTACAGGCACGTAAAATATACTCCCTTACCAGCTGTGATGTCTGCCGGCACCTCTCCCAGGAATTGGTTTCCTGACCGTACTGTAGTGCGCCTCCTCTTCCGCCAGGCTTTTGGGAAGGGCGTCAGTGGGGAAAGCAGCCCACTGCTGAGTGGCAATGTGGTCTAAGGATGGAAATCAATGCCAAGGGACCCGGCCAGCCTTGCCAAACACTAACCAGATGCCTCATGGTGCCCATGTTGGAAAAGGAGGGTTTCTGCAACTTCCCTCCTCCCAAATTGACCTTCCCCCATATTGTTGTTTTTGTTGTTCAGTTGCTAGGGGAAAGCAGTGTCACATTCTGGTTTGTACTCTCTCTCTCTCTCTCTCTCTCTCTCTCTCTCTCTCTCTCACACACACACACACACACACACACACACACACAGGTGTCAACGCCTGTCCCCAAATACTAGTTACTTCCAATCAGCTGAGAAAAGTTCCTTTTTGTACCAACTCCCAGGAGAGTGGCTATTCTGGCCAGTATATTCTATAAGTTACTAGCCCAAAGGGCAGCGTTTTCTAGCTTTGCTTCCAAGCACTGTTGGCATGGCAGTTAAAGAACTTCTCAACAGGTGTAACCGAATAAAGCAGTAGGATTTGCATTGTATCATACTGGAAAACAGTAAGGTGGTGAGGATGTATCTTTTTAATGCTTGTATTTCTGAAAAGCTCCCCAGCATGTAATAAAAGTGGCATGTCAGACAAGAGGCTGAAAACAACTCTCTTTCCAATAGCCTAATCTAATGCATAATGCATTTCCTTGTGTGTGGAAAAAGACATTGAAATAAAAGGCAGTGATGGTGAGCCTTTTAGAGGCCGAGTGCCCAAACTGCTTGGTCCATGCTAATAGTAATAATTTTGTGTCAGAAGTTATTCTGGGTTGAAAGGATTTTTACAGAAGAAACTCCACTCAGGGAACATCCGAATGATGCTCCTTTCATGTTCCCAAGAGCTGGGGCAGAGATGGGCACTCAATGCTACTATACTATTTGTACCCCACAGAGGTCAGTGAAAGATCGCTTTATGTGTGAGAACATTGTGGCTTGTCCCATCTTCCGGGAGGGTCAAACAACGTAAAACAAGATCTTAAACCTAGGAATTCCACGCACGCCCCTCCCAGATCCCAAAAATCAGCAACAAAAGGAAGGTGGGGGGGAAATCTAAGCCCGACCCTTTATTACTTCACTGAGGCACTTCTGATAACTAAGTGGAGGAGCTTGGAATGGCGTCGCAATAAATAAAAGGGGAGGAAGAGTGGGGAAGCAGTGCTGGTGCCACCACCATCTTTCAGTAGTTCTGGCAAGTGCAGGGGTTAACATCGACATGGGCAGAAGGTGAGGGGCAGGACACAGCAGTGTACAGGGCCTCTTGGGATGGGTGGGGGAGCAATGAAGGAAGAGTTTGGCATCCTCATTTTAATCAGTCCCTGGCAGAGGGAGTCAGGCAACCAGAGGGGAGCGAATCCAGGTGGCAGGACCTCTGCTGGAGCTAAACTAGCAGAAGACCCAAGTTCTCCTATCCCCCAAGACCAGAGAATCAGCAGAGCTGATCTGTGTGGCGGGAGAGCCAAGGCTCCGGGTACAGCAGTCCTTCCTCTTCTCAAAGGCAAGGCAGCCTCTTTCCCCATTTGTTGTGAGCGGTGATGGTGGTAGTGCTGGAGCAGCAGCAGCAGCTGCCCTGCCCAGACACTTGGATCTTTCAAAAGAGGTCCTGGAGATATTATCATCATCAACATCATCAGGAAGACAGCTGTTCCCAGGTAGGCACAGAAATCCCTCTTAAGCCTCCTGTGGTCCTTTCTTTAAGCCAAAAAAGCTGGAGGATCGGGGAGGCGGTGCAATGAGCATGGGGGCTTGGTTCTTGTGAGTTATTTTGATCTGGAAAATATATACAGAAGGCCACTTGCCAAAATGCACAAGCAGGACGTGGGTCTTTTCTCTAGCACACTATAAGCTTCTAGGGTGTAGGAGCTGCTCTTTCCCCCTTTTAAAAAGCTAAAAACAACCTCCAAATAAACAGAAAGAGGTCATAAGAAACTGGCCAGAATCCTATTGGTTAGTTGTGTTGATGTTAAATGCACAGGCATAGTGTGTAGTGGTAAACAGCTGGCAGTTAACAAGTCACCACTTACAGCCCTGGTCACATGAATTACTGTGTGAGAAGCGACTCAAGTGTCTACTCATGGACAAATGGCTCTTCATCACTGCAATTTATGCCTGCATAACGAAGCAACAGGATTCTGCCTACTGGTCCCAAACCAACTCCATATTTCAGGAACGATTGCATCATAGCATTAGAAATTGCCAGATCCGTATCCACAAACTGGGGTCTCCAGTTTGTGTGTATGACAGAAGTGAGGTACATTCAGGCTTGGGGTTCTGGGGTCCCTCTATGGGAGGTTTCCATCCCACCTTCACTATGAGAGAGGGTCCAACTGACTGCTTACCTTGCATGGTGCTTGCATCCAGGGCTCTCCATCTATCTGCATGGGGAGATGCTTTAGGGTCCTGAAAAAGAATAGGGAGAAAATGGAGAAAGGCCACTTGAGACCATGAAGCAGACACAGATTTGGAGGGGTAATTCATTCCTCTGTCAAATGCAATTAATTGTGCAGACTGAGGAGTCTTAACTTCTGGTAAATCTTTGTTTTAGGACTGGTTCCCTGTCTACAACGTTCCGTGAGTTCTGGTGTGGAGGCGTGCCTGCCACATGTCCACAGAAATGTCTGCAGACATTGACAGCGCTGGCTCTTTGGCTGTAAACAGAGATGAGCAATGAACCCTAGAATTGGATACGGCTGGCTTTCAAGCAAGGGGAATCTACACCCTGTCTATAGCACCACTATTAACTATGCAACATACTAACACCTTCCCAATCAAAGC
Source organism: Furcifer pardalis (assembly GCA_030440675.1). NCBI lineage: Eukaryota > Metazoa > Chordata > Lepidosauria > Squamata > Chamaeleonidae > Furcifer > Furcifer pardalis. The sequence continues at coordinate 35,316,710 of CP126893.1, read as the reverse complement.
TCTTCAAGTGATGATGCAAAACTTGTAGAACAGCCTGTGGGAGGGCCCAGAATTGTAATCACATACTGAAGATCTGGGACTGCAATTGGTCTGACATCGCTTGTTAGACTGGATCAGTGGTTCCCAATGTGGAGCTCACGCCCCACAGGGGGCTTCAATTCCCAGAAGCCTAAGTCAATACATTGGCTGATCAGTGCTTTGGGAAATTGACTTAGGCGCCTGGGAATTGAAGTCCAAAAACAACAAAGGTTGAGAAACTGGACTAGACTCTGGTTGGTTTATCACTTTTTCCACAGGAGTTGACCACTGACTCACCGCAGCGTGATCTCTGAGCATTTGGCCAGCCGTTTGCCTGCACTCTTCAGTCCAGTGTAGATCTGTCCCATCTCAATCACACCCTCCAAGCCCACCACCTCCATGCGCCGATCTCCCAAGTCTGGAGAAGGAATGGGAGGGAGACAAAGCAAATAGCAAAGCAATCACACTTCTACACTGCCCCATAGTGTTTGGGCACTCTCTGGGCGGCTCACAATAACATTTTGCCAACTGAGACTACTGGAAACAAAACTGAGTATGATGTATTCCTCCTTGTCAATCATCTCTGGGATGTGTCAAGAGTATCAGTTAAACCAGGTGTGCAGAATCTGGGGCCTTGAGCGGAGCCTGGGCTTTTGGGAATTGAAGTCCAAGTATACTTGGAGGCCCAAGGTTGAGAAACCCTGGCCTTCTAGAGCAGTGATGGCAAACCTATGGCACGCTTGCCAGAGGTGGCACTTGGAGCCCTCTCTGCAGGCACCCGTGCAGTCACCCCAGCACAGAGTTCGCCCTGCCCCTCTGCCCAGCAGCCAAATGGGAGTGCTTCCTCCCTCCCCCAGCACAGAGTTCGCCCCACCCCTCTGCCCAGGAGTGTTTCCTTCCTCCCCTGTTGCTGTGTTGGTACTTTGCAATAAATGAGTATTGGGTTGCAGTTTGGCACTCGGTCTCTAAAAGGTTCGCCATCACTGTCTTAAAGGAAACAGGCTAGTCCTCCAGGTGTTCTGGGACTTCAATTCCCAGAAACCCAGCCCCCCTTTAAGGCCACAGGTCCCCCACTCCTGAATTAAACCGTAAGGCAGGCACTTCTAAACCAAGATGGTGTCTTCTTCTTGGAGATAGGGTCCAAATGAGGAACTCTTCCCACCTCTTGAACCTGGCTCTTCAGAAGCAGCTTGCCCACCTCTTCTTCACAGACTCTCCCAAGCTGCAAATGTGGTTCTTCCTTTTCGTCACCCATTCCACCCACCCCAGGCCCCATTCTTCCAGCTCACCTTGTACACAGTTTTTCAGGGTCTCAGGGTCAGTGATGACTTGGGGCTGTGCTGCTTCCCCTGCGGTGCTCCGTGCTGCTGCCTCCCCCAAAGGCCTTTTGGTCTCTCCCCAGAGGTTGGAACCCCCGTGCATGCTAGGAATGTTCAGTATGGCCACTCCAGAAAGTGCTCCACTGAGGTCCAGGGGCTGCCCGCAGCACTGGGGAAAAGAAGTTGAGTGGTCAGGTAACTGGCTTTTCAGACACACAACTGGTGAATGATCCCTGAGAAGAAGCAACTCAAACTCTACAGCAGCCCCTCCCCCAAATATGGCTCATGGGCTGGATCTGGCCCCCAATGCCAATTCATCTGGCCCACACCACCCTCATCGCTCCCAGAAGTGGAAGCAAAAAGTGCCCATACAGGTACATATTGCTTCTGCTTCTGGGAGCGATGAGGGCGGCGCAAGCTGGATGAATTGGTGTTGGGGGCTGGATCTGGCCCACGGGCTGTAGTTTGGACATCCCTGGTTTAAGCAGAGAAAATGGCAGCTTAAAATCTATCTCATCCTGTTATAAAACAGATTGCAAGGTGCATTTTACTTCCGCTTCTGGTGGGAGAAACCATGTGACTGCCCCCCACTGAACCACGTGACTGGCCCGCAGCCCAAAAAGTTTGGGCACCCCTGTTCTACAGATCCAGCTTTGCCCAGCAGGGGGCAGAAAGGCCAGAGGACAAAGTCCTCCAGATATCACGGAGCATCAGTTCCTCTCATTCACAGCCAGCAGATGTGTTCGAACAACATCTGGATTGGGTGAAAAGTTCCAAGGGAGCAGGATGATGCTCCTGGTGTCCTGGAATGGTGGGAGGGAGAGGGCAAACTAAAACTATTTTTCAAAATGAAAGGCAGTGCAGCCCAAGGGCACATTTCTGACACAGAACCTCTAATCCCATAAATGCAGTGGTCCCACATTATTATTTCTGGCCATTCTGGGAAAGGCACTTGACAACTGCCCTCGTGAAAGGGCTGACCTGAGATGATTTACAGCTTTGGTCAAGGCAGAAAGCAGGGGAAACCAAGCTCCTGTCTATCCCAGTCAAACCACAGCTGATCAAGGGGGAAGGAACAGGCTCACCTCCACAGACAGACACTCTTTGAGCTTTTTGCAGGTAGCAAAGATGGTCTCAGAGGTGGCAAATTCAAAATACCACAGCTTGTTCTTCATCCTGTTCAGAGAAGAAAAAAGAGCAATACAAAAAGAAACTTGTGGCTAGGTCCTGATTCTGCTAAGGTGGCTATTGCAGGAACAGCCGGCCCAAACAGTTGTGTCACTTTCAGTGATGGGATGTTACCGGTTCGGACCGGTTCATCCAAACTGGTAGCACCCATCAGGAGGGGGTTGTCGGGGTGGTGGTAAACCCCCGGACGACCGGTTTGGTCGCCTCTCCAGCCCCCCTCCAGGGCAGCCATTGTGCATGCGTCAAACCTCCGTTTGACGCATGCGCAGTTCTATTTTTTACTGTGCATGCGTCAAATAGAGGTTTGACGCATGTGCACTAAAAAAATAGAACTGCGCATGCATCAAATGTAGGTTTGACACATGTGCAGCCATTTTTTTGCTCCACCCACGATGTCATGACTTTGGTTATGCCCACGACGTAATGATGACACGGTGGGGTAGCGAAAAATTTGACAACCCACCACTGGTCACTTTCCACTTTTGAGTGACACCAGCGACTGACAATCACAGAGATTCGGGGGATGGGCGGGCTGACTCCATTTCCCTCAGACCTTCCATGGACCATATTGATTCCTCCTGGCAAAACTAAAAGTGGCCAGTTTCCCACCCATTAAAACAAAGTGCCGGGGGAGGAATTCTTACAAAGTAAAATTCTGGGGCTTGGTGATGCGATTTTACTGGTTAAGAGGATGTGTATATATCCTTGTTCACAGAGGCACCCGTTTCAGCACTCTCAAGGTGATCTCCATAGACGACTTCAGGAAAAAATACCACAAAATAATGGTGTGCTAAACAGGAGCTTAAAGTGCCAGGCAGAGGGTGCCAGCCCTCAAGGAGAACCGGGGCTCACAGTGAGCATCCAATGGAGGCCTAAAAAAGGATTCTCTTAAGATCCAAGAGCAGCACAAAAGGGTCAATGTCTGCTGAGATGCGGGGCTAACCTGCTGTTAAATTTCTCTGGGTATTTCTCCCTCATGACGTGGAACCGGTGGGCAATGGAGGCATCCTGGAAAAATAAGCAGTAAGAAAAAGGAAGAGAAAGATGAGGCTGGGCTTTGTGGGAGGAGGAAAAAACAATTGCACACAGGGCTAAGAAGGGGAAAGAAAGGTGTGGCTCATTGTAATGAAGCAACCTGAAACTGAGGGCTTGTCTACGCAGGTTCATGTGGAACAGCATAGTGTGCGTGAAATAGGACTGCTGAGTGGGTAGAAGTCACCATGCCATTTGGGGTGCATCCAAACAACCTGCACACCATAAATGCCCTTAGCATACGGTGGCAGGTTCTCAATCTGAACTTGAAGGAAAGTCACAAAGAAAGGGTGGGAAAGTCCCTCTCCATGTCTCCTTTTGCTTCTGAGAGGAAGTTTTAATTTTATAAAAAACATTTATAAGTGATGCTTCCCTAATACAGTAAAACCTCGAGATAAAAAATTAATTTGTTCCTTGAGGTTTTTCGTATCTCAAAAAATTCGTATCTCAAAATGAAGTTTCCCACAGAAATGCATTGAAAAGCAAATAATCTACTCTGGAGCTCAGAAAAAAACCCCCATTTTTTTCCAGTTCAAAACTGTTCATAACGTGCACTTTGGAATTTTTCACTGAGTTTTGGCCACTTTATAAAGAGATTTGAAAAAATAAAAGACTTTTTTGGGCTTTTATCTGGGCTCCGGAACTGATTATTTTGCTTTTCAATGCATATTCATTTGGCACATTTCTGACAGCACCCTCTAGTGGGAATTGCTGGCTTAGTACCCAACAATCAGCTGTTGCAGAAAGGGGGGAATTTTCTGCACTTCCTGGTTGCAAGCAGAGTTTCTGGTGGTGGCAAAATGTGATGAAAAATTCCAAAAATGGAGCTGAAATGCTCCAAACCCACCACCATGGGAAGCATCAGAAGACACCCCCCAAAAAACTTTTTGTATCTCAAAATAATAATAATACAGTAATACCTCGGATGTTTACCTCGGATAACGCTAAAATCGCATAACGTTAAGTAATCTGGGGAGAAGAATGGGATCGAATAACGTTAAGGTCCTATGGGATGTATTGGATAACAATCGCTAAAGCCTGTGCGGTTACAATGTATCTCTATGGAGCTTTAACGTTATCCGATACATTCCATAGGATTTTAACATGCATCGGATAACACTAAAAATCGGATAACACCAAGACTTGTGGAACCAAGTCTTAGCGATATCCGAGGTATTACTGTAGTCTCAAAGCAATTTCCCCTGAGATTTCCTTTCGTATCACGAGTTTTTTGTAAGTCGAGCCCTTCATAACTCAAGGTTTTACTGTACAGTGTAAAAAAAGCCCCTTTCACTTATCCTGCCCCTCCACAGAGCAGTGGAAGTGTTTACTTTCCCAACATCATTATAAGTGTCTATCTTAATTAAGCCACTTAACAATAAGAGAAGTTGAATAAGAAAGGCTAATTAACAGCTGCAAGTCAAGCACTGGTTTGTTTCCAATGATTGCATGGACCAGAAATGAAACAAAATGGTGCGAACCTATCCACACCAGAAAAAAATATGAATATATTCAGAAAGGTGCTAGTAAGGAATGCTATGGGACAGGCTGGTTTTCTCCAGCAATTACCATCGTGTGATTGTTGGGAAAAGGTGTGAATCAGCCCATTCTTGTTGTGGACCAAACAGCGGCAGAAATGCCCATCTAATCGCACCCTTACTCTCTTATTTCTCATCTCCCTGGATACTCCCAACTGGATACGATCCTAAGTACCCTATCCTTCTTGCTTCAACACTCCTACATTCTTCCCATCTCTCTCCACCCTCTTTATCCTGCCTGTCTTCCTTCTTTTAGATTAGCTGGACTGCAAACTAAATTCATCTGAGTCAGCAGGACAAAATGAGAACTGTGGTCCGACACATCCGGAAGCCCCTTGTTTATGGAAACCTCTACACTGAAGTACAGTCACCTACAGGTGTTATTCACTTCCTGCTGTACAATGATAGCAGTACAGCCAAATCCTTAACAGGAGTGCAAACATCACTGTTTCTTATTTCTTACAGTATATTCAATGACAGAACAAATGCCCCAAACATACGCGCCATGAACCAGTTATCATCTCCTCCTGGTATGTCCACTCTCCCCACCTTACCATCAATACTTACTACACCAATGGAAAAATAGTTGTTGATGATCTCGTATGGGACGGGGTCACCTTTTTCTTCTGGGTTGTCAGGTACCACCTGCACTGACCAGCGATCCATCTGCAGGATGCTGCTCACTTCAATGTCCTTCAAGATCTTCACCAAATTCTCACCATCGTAACCTAAGCAAGAAAGAGATTGTCAGATGCAGGAAACAAAGAGCGGTGCAAGAAGGAGGGCTCCGATTAAATGGGAGGTAGCGGTATAAAACCCCAGTAGGGTAGTTCTGTAGAGCCCTTGTGATGCAGTGGTTAAACTGCTGTGCTGCAGCCCAAACGATGTGAGTTTGATCCTGACAACGTTTTGATCTCCAAATTCCAGAGCCCAATCCTTCAATTCTGAAAGAGGAACATGAAAGAGAGCCCTGGATGTGGACCAGTAAAAAGTCCAAAGCCAAAGACTAAACTCCAGGGGGAAATCATCTGTGCAACATTAGTGCACATTGACCTAATAATCACATAATCACAATTCATGCTGTCATTAAAGGGGTTCCCTGGGCACAGCCAAAAGACAGTCTTTGATGAACCAAGGACAAAGCTCAGCTTCCAGGGGGTCTTAAAAGATGGAGCCCAGATGTTCCAAAGAGAAACAGAAGATAAGACCACCTTTCAGGGAGGCCACCAACCTAGTCTGTCTCAGCAACAAGGACAAAACAGAAGCAAAAGTTTTGCAGTGCCTAGCACAGGGATTCTCAACCTGGAGCCTACAGGCCAAATGTGGCCCACGGCACCATTTCGTGTGGCACCCCACTGCCTCCACCACACCAGGAAATGCCATGTGGTGGAGGAAGGGCAAAATGGCCATCTAGCTCCTGAAGCTGTCTGAAGAAGCATGACCTGCCCCCTGCTTAAAAAGGTTGAGAACTCCTGGCCTAGCAGAAAAATTTCAGCATGAGCTCCTGCAGATTGCAATCCATTTCTTTAGAGAAGTCAAGGGCCTGCAGAATGGGCTGCAATCCGTAAAAGCTCAGAATGAATTAAAGACGTCATCTTCAAGGTGGCACAAGACTGTAGGGCAGGGGTACCCAAACTACAGCCGGGGGCTGGCCCTGGTCCCAGACACCAATTCATCCAGCCTGCAAAGCCCTCATCACTCCTGGAAGCGGAAGTAACAAACGGCCGGATGGGCGCATTTTACTTCCGCTTCCAGGAGCGATGAGGGCTTCGCAGGCTGGATAAATTGGCACCTGGGGCCGCCCCCCGGGCCGTAGTTTAGGCTCCCTGAATCACATGACTGGCCCACGGCCCAAAAAGTTTGGGCACCCCTGCTGTAGAGTTTTCATTCTGGTTGTAGGTGAGGTCACTCTCTGGGTGTTAACTTACCTCCTCCCCAGCGAAGGCAACGGGCCAAGTCATTGCCAGTTCCCAGGGGCAACACTGCCACCGGAGGCCGAGTGGGAAGGTTGGCTTTGTCTGGGAAGGAAAAGGAAAACAAAGATAACTCACAAGTGGTGAGTTTTGGCTTCCTTCCTTGACTTACAAGGAAGGGGTCAGGATGGGGAGGTGTTTTCAGGCTGATGGCTGAGCTGGATTCTGGGAAGCATCCCAGACTCACCTGTTGATGGAGTGTGTGTGAATACACCAAACGGGGCTGGACCAACTCCTAGCTGGCCTCCATTCCTCAGAAACCCCTTCCCCCACCTCAATGAGCCTTTCAGAAAGCCTCTCCTGAGACTAATGGGAAAGGCTTTGTACCGTAATGGGGAAGTGACTTTCTTTCAGAGACAGTTGTTGTACCAAGGAAACAAAAGATCACCTCGGCCTGCTCCAGGAACAAATCCCATACCAAACTGATCTCCACAATACAATGGGGCCAGTGGTGGGCATCAGCAGGGTCGCACCAGTTTGCCAGAACCGGTAGCAGGAATTCTGGCTGGCCCCGCCCATCCAAGTGTTGAAATAAAGTAGTCCTAATTCGGGTGCAATGCAGGGCTTTCCCCCTGGCCATGCTCAGCATACCACGTCTACAGAGTAGGTAGTAAGATTTTTTGGAGCCCACCACTGAATGGGCTTTTAAAAAAACCTTCACTGACACCAGAAGAGGTTTTTGAAAGCTGCTTTGCTGTGTGGGAGCAAAAAGGTCTCCCTTGCTCAAAAGCTAGTCATATTCGACTCTAGAGTTTGGTGTTCATATCTGTTTATAGCCAAAGAGCCAGCGTTATCTGCGTCTGCAGATGTTTGGCAGGAAAGGTAACAGAGCGCTGTTACCTTTCCTGCCAAAGTGATACCTATTTATCTACTTGCAATTTCTTTCTTTTCAACTGCTAAGTTTGCAGGACCTGGGACAGAGACAGGAGCAAACTCTGTCTTGCAGCACCTGGGTCTCCAACTGCTGACCTACCGACCTTCCAGTTGTCAAGTCCAGCATCTTAAATTGGGGGTGGGATATCTCATGTTTCTGATTAGTGATCAGCATTCCAGAGAAGCTGGTGGACCAGGTGGAACCCCTACAGGCTGGAGTATCCCCAGATTTCCTTACATCATGAGTGACAAACATTGGTAATGTTGGCTTGCTGGCTCGGCAAGAATGTTACCAACATGATTTCACTTGTTTAGCTATAGAACTAAGTTTGTGAACTGGTTCTTTATCCAAAATCTTGGGAAATGTGAGTCCTTAATACCCTTCAAAACCTTACCAATAGCATCCAAGATCCATCCCACTGTGCCATCACCACCACAAACCAGGATACGAAAGTCTGGCACGTCCCGGAAAAAATTCAGCCTGGGACAAAACATGGAACTATATAAAACACACACACACACAGACATATATACTAAAAAGTTTAGCTCCTGATGGTTAAATTACCTCTCAGTCCTAATACACAATGGCTTTACTCTAAGTATCAACTTACGTGGACTCTGCTGAGACTCACCTCTCCCACCCACATTCTAATCTGTGGCCTCTTTCATCCTTCAGCCAACAAGAGGTGCAGAAACACAGAAATCACCCAGGAGAAAGCAAAACATATACCAACTCACCCAGGTCCAGGTCCCCCCTTCAGTAAGTTGTAGACCTGTCGTGGGTTGAGGAGATGCTGAAACTTCCGCAGTACTCTGCCAACCAGAGATGACAACAAGAGCCCATTAGACAACAGCTTCACAAAGACTTTAAAAAACCCATAACCTCTGAGACAGGATTACAGGAAATGGAGCCCCCTCAATCAGAGGCCCACAGATCAGACCTAGAGACCCAAGTCTTTATAACAGTCCCTTGGCAGTCCTATCAAATGTACTCCTAACATGGAAGAAGAATTATCCACACTTTTGGTTGCAATTTAAAAAGGGGGGGATGGATTTGTATGTCAGTGACAGCCTGTGATTTCTTCTTCAATGCCTGGCACAGAACTTGAAAGTGTGCATGCATGTGTGTGAACATGAGCGCACGCGTACACCCCCCCCCCCCACTGAGCTTCCATTGAGTGGAATGTCTTTCCAGTGCAGTATTACTAGATCATTCTGATTGCACAGGCACTGCCACTGTCGGAGACCAGTTCTTCTTCATGGATCTCATCACATGAGCAACAACATCTGTACCAGTGGCCTGGTCCTCATGCTGTTACCCTGGCAGATCTTTCCACCCAGCAGCTCAGTTGGACACTGGCTTCGGACTATAACTGCTGCAAATCTTTCAATCAACACAGAAAAGGGGCCCAGCCAGGTAAGGTGAGAGGGATTCAGAGACACGTAGTCCTGAAAAGCCATTTTGTCAAAGTACAGACATTTGTAGGGAAATGCCTCAATTTTTAAAAAGTCTTCTGAAAATGACTTGCATTGAGTTATGCAAAAAGCAAACTTGATGTGGCATGTGAGATCCATGTCCAGGAAAAGCTTCCCCCAATTCATCCCCACATTCAAGACTCATTCCTCTCTCACCTCTCTCCCTGCTTCCCACCACTCTTGGGGTTCACAAAGACAAGCAAGGGGTGAGTGTCAGGCACAGGGGTGATCTGTGGGGAAAAGAGACAGAAACAAGAAAGGGCTGGGAATACCAGTGTGGCTCATGACCAAATTCAATTGTCCATGCTGAGACAACATATAGGTTGGTAAGGTTCAGCAGTGCAGGAAATAATGGGAGTTGAGAATCAGGCATGTGGGTTTTCAAGGAACCCACTGTACAGCGGGAATTGGATCTTGCAAGCTGTGGTGTTTTACTTCCCCTTCTTAGCTGCGGATGTTTCCTCCACCCACTTATCTCCAAAGAACTGGCTGGACAGTTGAGTGACCTGGAGCCCCTGCTGGGAATTTGATACCCCATCGACCCTCCTGGAAGAAGAACCAGGCTCTGTAGCCTTGGGCAAGCTGCACAGTCCTAATGTACCACTAGAAAAAGGGAACCGCAGGCCACTTCTGAGTAGAAAATCTTAGGAAGGGCTGCTGTAAGCTGGAATGGAGATGATCAACACATAATTATTACTGCTATTAAGCATCTCCAAAGAGTCTTGGGAATTACAATATTGTAAACACCGGGGGACCCTTAAGGGTCACCAAGGGTTCTTGGAGGAACTAATCAGAAAATCAAGTTTGACATGATGCAAAGGGACCTCTGATCCAACACGTTCTTTGCTGCAAGAAGTAGCTGCTACTAGGACTCTGCTGTACTTCAGAAACCTATAAAAGGTCCTCTTTTTCAAAGAAAGGGCAGGGTAGCTCAGTGGTTTTGGTATCTGGATGTGGAGCCAGAGGCTGGAAATTTGATTCCCCACTGTACCTCCAGGGAGAAGAGCCAACCTACATAGCCCTGGGCAAGCTGCACAGTCGCAGGATGGCCACAGAAGTAGAGAATGACAACAAACCACTTCTGTGTATTGTCTACTTTGAAATCAACTTGATGGCATACAACTATTGTCCTGAAGAAAAAGGCAGACAAGAGTTTAATCACGAGTGGAATTCCAAACCAGAGATTACAAGGAATTGAAAATGGAAGTTTCCCCATCTCAGCAGCCAGACGGGTGTCTTTTTGTGAAATTAAGATGTCTGCATGTATATGTTTGTGGCCTGGAGCTCCTAGACTCCTGCAGGGAAAGAGGTATTGCTCAAACAACCTGGATTCCCAGTGGCAACAGAGTACTAATGGGGACGAAGGAACTAGAACACACATTCCTTATCTACCCTAAACTCACCCGCAAGGCCTGGCCCTCCAGGGTGGTAAAAGGCGGAGCTGGCTCTTCAGGAGGAGTCCCGCACAGCCCATTCTTCTGACTGTTCTGGCGCTCCTGGAACACAAAAGAGACAAGAGTCAGCGAGGCAAGGGGCATTACCAAGGCGCTCCAGAAGGGCAGGCGGTTGGCGGGAGTAAGAACCTTGAGCCGAACCCTGTTAACAGAACACCCAACCTCTTGACCAGCTGCATTTCCATGAATGGCTTCTTTTTCTACACAACAGACTCTGTATCAACAGTTCACAACCTCTGGCACACCAGAATCCTAGATTCCTGGCCCCATGGGCTGGGATTCTTGGGCACAGGAGGCCCAAATATCTAATGACAACCACAGGCTGAAAACCACTGCTCTAAATGTTTGTTTGGCATTCTAATTTTTCAAAAAACGTTTTGACATCTACTTGACCAAAGGTGGTTTTGTGAAAGGCGCAAAACTCAGGGAGTTATGCATGCTTTGTGGGCTGTGGCTTGTCATGACTGACACAAGAACCAACCAGTCTGAAGCCCTGCTGCTGAAACAGGGAAAATAGGTTTCTTCAGCTCTTAGGGACATGGCTTCATGCTTACACCATCAATACAACAAATGTGCTTCTACAGGAACTTCACTGCTGAAATCATGTGTCTTCCTGTATCCCATTACAGATTAGACTAGATCAGCATCAATGTCTGGCCTTCTTAATTTCACTCCAAAAGTTTTTTTTCCAAGTACTAATATTGAACATAACAAAAAGATATGCATTTTGTTGACAGTGATGGCTGCTAATTACTGCCTTCATATCTCAGAAAGGTTATTGTTAACGCAATGGGCTTTTTGGAGCACTGCTTTCATTCCTATTTATTTGTGTTCCCTGTTATGGATGTGTGTTTGTTTCTGCACACATCGCCTGCCTACAGATCATGAGTCTCAGTTAAGCCCCTTGCTCTCACCAGCACAACAGGGTAGATTGCAGACGGTGGCAGGATATGGTCTCTGAGGATCCCGCAGTCGCAGGTGGAAGGCATGAGATAGAGGCACTCGTCATGGATCTAAGGAGAAATCAGGGCATCAATGGAAGTTTCTCAAGTCTTCTCCAGTCTCATGCTAGCTCCCCTCCCTGGCAAATACGGGTAGGCTGCAAAGGCAACACCAAACTGCACAGCACAGTATCTACCCCATGACTCACTACTTGTGATTTTGCCCTCTGTACTGTGCAACATGAGGACTGTGGTGGCTCAGTGTTTAAGACACTGAACATGACGACTGGAAGGTTGGCAGGTCAGCAGTTCAAGACCTGAGTGCTGCATCATGGAGTGAGCTCCCGTTGTCTGTCCCAGCTCCTGCCAACCTAGCAGTTTGAAGGCAAGAAATTGCAAATAGATAAATAGGTACCACTTAGGTGGGAAGGTAAACAGTGTTCCATGCACTCTGTTGTCTAGTCATGCGTGCCACATATCAATGGAAATGTCTGCAGAAGCAGACAGCACTGGCTCTTTGTCTATAAACAGAGTTGAGCACCGAACCCTAGAGTTGGATATGACTGGATTTCGAGTAAGGGCGACCTTTACATTTTACTGTGAAACAATACAAAACTGCTCATAACTTTTCATTGGTAAAATGAGATTTTGGCATGTATTTAAAAGCCTGAAATCCTACCTGGCAGATTAAATAGAGGTCAGTTATTGTGCAGCACTTGTGTGATGAAGAACAATGTTGCATTATTTTATAAAACTATGTTTGAAAACTAGGAACAATGACGAAGATGCTGTTTTGCTGTAGTGGTGTTCCTAGGCTTCCCATCTTACAGAGTTTTAATAGCCAGGTATTATTACAGTTTGACATTCCCCTTGTAACCACAAGATAGTCTAGATCACAACTTCCATTAGCACAGATCATCAGGGCCACTGGGCAAGAATGAAGGAAGCGGTGGGTAGAAATATTTGGAGGACCACCATGAAAGGGCTGCCATCTTTGTTCATGTCTTTATCTGTTCAACTCCTACCTGCTACCCACCCCACAGTACCCAATCTATGGCTAATACTCCAAATGGCCTCAGCTTACCTTCTGATGGCACCAGGCACAGTGCATGCCTGTCAAGCTCTGAAAACTCTTGATCTTCTTTTGACACCGGTCGCACTTGCTGCCGTCACAACCACCTCTTACCCAGACATGCGCCAGTCCCTGTGGGATATAAGTGAGGAAGACTGCCAGTCAGAGGCACCGCTGGCCTGCATCAACAGACCCAGACCTACAGCGTTTGAGTTGTCTCCTAGATCCCTGAAAAGATGTTGTTCAGAAGGATTGAATTCCATCACGCTATATTATTATTATTATTATTATTATTATTATTATTATTATTATTATTATTATTATTATTATTATTATTATTATTATTATTATTATTATTATTATTAATCCAATTTATATACCGCCCTACTCGGTACAACCGACTCAGGGCGGTTTACAAAAACCATACATATAACACAATCAAAAGTAATATAACATATAGCATAATCAAAGGTCATACAGTATAATACAATAAATATAACAATATTACATATGCAGCATGGTGTTTGGATCTCTTTCTCTATAGCTGAAATGTTCAAAGTGGTAGCCGTATTGAGTCTATTGTGCAATCATATCAGAAATTAAACAAAACAAAACAGACAAAAAACACGAAACATATGTTGATTTATTATTATTATTATTATTATTATTATTATTATTATTATTATTATTATTATTATTATTATTATTATTATTATTATTATTATTATTATTATTATTATTATTATTATTAATGGCCCTTGTCTAGTCTGGAATAACTGTGTGTAAATAGTGAATCCTTAAATTTGTCCAACCACAAATTTTTATTGCAATATTGTATACCTTGAGTGTAAAAGCCCAAGAAGAGGACAAAGAGAAACATTGATATCCCTGAGGAAGTTGTGTTTTTTAAAACTCTGCAGGGAGAATCAGGTTCATGTGTGTTTACTTCAGTATATAAAACATCAAGTCTGCTTGCTAAGTATTTAATGTAGCAGATATAATTCAGCCTGTACAAAGAAAAGCCCACAAATGAGAGAATGGAAGGAATTGTATCCAGGACTTCTGTAGTATGTCCTCTCCCAGCTGTTTTCAAGTATTTCCAAACATTTAAAAGAAGTTGTCTAGCATCATAATTGGCCAAGCACCCCACTGTTTTGCCTGAAGTCCTTGAACCAAAGGATTACTATGAGAGCCACAGCTAAGCCAAAGGCCTTTGAAGGTAATAAACAAGCAGAACCTCGAAGGGCAGCAATAATAGTTAGGGAAAGAAGAGGTGACAAAAAGCCATCCCACATTCTGGGGAAAGGGAAAGTGGAGGTGGCACTACCAATGCCTCTTACAAGAATGAAAGAGTGGAAGAAGGAATCAGAAGAGAAGGAGCATCTATTGCAGGGTATGGTGAACCTTGGCACTCCAGCTGTTCTTGAACTTCAATTCCCAGAAGCCCTGATCAGCAGGAGTGCTGACTTGAGCTTCTGGTAATTGAAGTCCAAGAACACCTGGAGGGCCAAAGTTCACCATCACTTATCTATTGGGATGAACGCTGAGAGCAGGAGAGCTTAAGCTTTGGGTTAGACAGGAGGGCAACTGGCCATGGAAGGACAGAAGCAGAGGAGACAGAGAAGCCTACAAGAAATGCTGCCTAGCAGATGTACAGAAGGCTAGCTTGGAGATGGGCTCCACCTTCTCCCCTTGCCCAAGTCACTCACGCTGGTATCCCGGCGGCTCTTGGCATAGGTGCTGATGCAGCTCGGTGGGGCCTTGCGGGCACAGCGTTCGTGCACGGTGTACTTGCAGACTGTAGGCAAAGGAAAGAGAAGAACAGTAGTACCCCAAGAGGTCAGGAAGGAGGGACTAATGAAAAACAACATGCATGCATGCACAGTCTCCCATAAACATTTCTCTCAAAATCTCCTCTCTCACACACATATACACACACTCACACACACAGTCCCTATAAACATCTCTCTCTCTCTCTCTCTCTCTCTCTCACACACACACACACACACACACACAGAGAGAGAGAGTCTCACAAACATTTTCAAATGTTTCATTCACAGTTAAAAAAATTAAATGTAATGTTTCAAGATACCAAATTCTGGATTTAGACCGGCAGTAAGCTATAGGAATGCTGCATATAAATGCAGTCTGCATTTGTTTCACCGGTGGGTGTGTGTGTGTGTGTTCTCCACAAAGGCAGGGAAGTCAGAGAGTCAAAGGCCTCTTTGATGTTTTATTTGCGGCACTCTGGAGACACTGCAGTGCTGATCTACCATTCTAGTAATGTCAGACGGCTAGAATCATGTGAGAGACTTCCATGAAGAAGCTCATTTCTTATTGAATGCTGCCCTACAGCTCAGGAGGGGGCAACATCAGCTTAGGGAAGGACTGGCTTCCCTTTTCTGCTGTTAACTGTATGGGCAAGGGAAGGATTTGTTCAGCACATACTGAATAGGTTGGAGTCCCTAAATACAAGACTAACACGCTTGAGTAGGGACTGCTGGCGGACAACAACACGTTGTGTGAATGTGGATACAAAGAACCAGTTCATTTACTGGTCTGCCGGTTGCTGCCAGAGGCATGCACCAATGAGGACTTGGGTTTGGGCAACAACAAAGTGAAGAAAGTGGCTTCATTTTGGCAGTCCAGGGATTGATCAGGACACGAAAGAAGAAGGCTACACAGTGGCAGAGCCCAGGAAGTTACTTTAAAAAAATAAGAGTACTAATTATTACTATAGATTCCAGGAACTGTGGTCCCGAAAGTAACTTTTCCCAGCTCCGTCCAAAGACCAGGTAAGCTTCCGGCCCATGATACAAAACACAACCTTCTTTTGTTCCCCATGTCACAACACTCACAACAGGACACAAAGCACAGCATGAGCCAGCACTTGAATCAAGTGATTTGTCTTCCTCCACCTTGTGCCCCTAAATTATAACTGTAACTAGAAAGTTACACTACAGAAAGACAGAAGCTACGTCTTGCCAAGTTACAATCATAATTTACTGTGCTTACACCATAGTTTATTGAGGAAAGGAATGCATGACGAGTACCTAATGACTTGCAGCTATGTACTTCTAGCTCTGAACAGTGGCCATGTTGCTCAAATTATGTTCAAAAGGGCCCGGAAACATTTGCCTGGGTGTTACAAAGCAATGCTGTTAAAGACTTTCAGACATTGTTCTTGACATTCTTATTAATAATAGGTAATGTTAAGAGCAGGACTTGATACAAGGAAATGACATGGAATGTTGTGCCTCTTCCTTTCCTCTTCTAACACATTGCATGACATGATATCATCTTGGTCTGTTTGCAGGCCCATGCTGGCCCGGTGGGATACCGGGACGGGTCACCGCATGCTCCTACTTATAACTTATAGGGTCATGCCACCTTGGCAGTTTCCACTCCTGCTCCTCTCGCCAGACTTCCCTCCACCCTGTGGGAGAAAGTCCAAAGAGCTTTGTCAGCAGTGCAGAGATAATAAGAATTTTGTGTTGTTGTTTTTCCAATCCAAGCCTTATTATTATTATCTCAGCACTGCTGCCGAAGCACTTCAGACTTTCTCCCACAAGGCGGAGGGGAGCCCGGAGAGAGGAGCCAAAGCGGAAGTAGAAACTGCCGAGGTATCGTGGCCCTTTAAGTTATAAGTTGGGGTGCACGGCAACCCATCCCAGTATCCTGCTGGGCCTGTCTGTTTGGTCTTTCAGATACTCTGGGCCACAACAAAGGTGGACAGCCATGCTGTCTAGGGATCATGGACACTTCTAGCCATCTCTAGAGGAACAAAAATGACCCATCCATTCTCCATCCCCATCCAAGACATAACTGGAGGAGGCAAGAAAGAAGCATAGAGCAACAGGGCAATTCGCCATTACTTGCAGCATTTACTTCTACACTCAAAGGTCTCAAAGGACTCCTAAAGGACACTCTAGATGCTGCATACACTCCCCCACCTCATGCCTCCCTGGTTCTTTCCCACGCAACAGATGCAACATTTCCAAGCCACTGTCAATGTAGGGCTGGATAGTGAAGACCTTGACAGAGGAGAGAAGGACAACGAAGGCAGGTATTCAGTTCACTCACTCACACACACACACGCACACACACACGGGGGCAACTTGACTCACAAGTGCAGCGCAGCCCCTGCTTCCGTAGGCCCAAGAGCAGCGTCTCACACACGTTGCAGTAAACAGGGCGGTTGAAATGCTTCAGGCGCCACAAATGCTGCCCGTCGTCTTTCATTGTCTGAAAGTGAAGGAGGAAACCAGCAGTCGGGAGTGGGTGGCAGTGGAGGGTTGGTGGGTGGCAGTTGGGTAGGCTGGAGGGAAGAGGAGACATTAGGGTTCACCAAAGGGGGGCAAAGGAGGGGCTCTTGCGGAGGGGGGGAAAGAGAGTGTTCAGAATTTTGGAGAAATATTGCCTTATTTCTTGGAAGCACAAAGAACATTCCCTTCCAAATGTCTGTGTAACTTTTAGCTCTTTAGGGGAAATAATATCACACAAATATGTGCCAGCTAGAGATGACATCCTAGGAATGGAGGAATTGGTGTAGGTGCCCTTCCCTTGTCAAGAAGAGGATGGCTGCTTTGCAGGAGACCAGCTGCTTTGGAGAAGACCAGCTGCTTTGCAGAAGACCAGCTACAAAGCTTCATAGCAAAGGGTGTGACCAGAGAGGGACACAGGAAAAGGTCACTTAGGCTGGGAGCAATTGCCCTTAAACTTAAAGCAAACCTTCCATGCATACCAGCGTGGCTTCAATCCAGGTCCAAAAAGGAGCAACCAGGCCACGGGACCAAAAAGGACCAGACTGAGGTCACAGCTGTGTCAGGCTGGTTTGCCGTTTCCTGTAAGTTGTGTGACTGATTGCCAGAAAACGGCTTGAACCAGATTCTGCCACCACAAGTGGTCCAGAACATACACTGCATCTCAATCTGATGACATTTGGGCCAGTTCAACTGCCTTGCTCTTTACTGTGACTTTGATTTTAAAAGATCACTTCCAACTTAAAAAACAGCCTCAGAATTTGGAAAAGTTACCATCTTGGGTTACAACTCCAATATTTCTCCAGCCAAACTGATGACCCCACCATACAGGTAGGGTGGTGGTGGACTCTAGGTGCTATAGTCCAGATGAGAAACATTTCTGAAGGTTCCTTACCCACACCCACACACTAACAGTGTGTGCATGTGCGTGGAAGGATCATAGGCACTAAAGTGTTTTCTCCTGGTGGAAATCTCCCCACTGGCATGCACGTGGGAAAAGAAGGTGTTAACATGCATGACAGCAACACAGTTTTGCCACTGGAAATGTTCCCAAAGGCACTACCAAGTAGAAGGGCTCATAAGAAAGCATTCTTGGCACACAAGTGGTACTTTCCAATAGGGGGTTCTGGAGCAGGCCCTTAACACCACAGGTATGCGGAGATAACTAATGGCATTTCTCAGTGCTTTTTGATCACCCGGACTAAAAAAATCCGGTAAAGCTGGTCCAAGCATATCTCCTATGTATTCTTGTCCTCCACTTGACTCCACTTAGCTTCATGTCATTCATCAAAAAAACATGGCATTCTCATCTAGATTTCCCAACGAACCTTGGCCAAAACAAAGAGGGTTGTGCAACCAACCTGCCTCTTCCTGTGGCTGAGAGCCAAATAATAAGGTACAGATAACCCATTATGTTCTAAAAAGGAATTCCTTCAGAGCTTAAAATGTCTAACTGTCAGGAGCTTTACACAGCACACACAGTTTGCAAATTAGCTGGCTTTTAATTTTTGATAGGTGGCCAGTGCAGGTGTCATTGGCAAGTTCCTAGATGAGTCAGATTTTCTAGATCCATTTCAACCTGGCTTCAAGCCTGGTAATGAGACAAAGAGAGCTTGGGTCGTCCCGGTGGGTGATCTGTGCTGGGAATAGAACAGGGTGTGTGTGTGTGTTGTGTCCCCGTGGATTCTGCTTTCGAAACCATCAATCATGGTATTCTTCTGGCTGTCTCTCTAGGAGAGGACTTGGAGACACTGTTTTATGATGGCTCCAGTCCTCCCTGGAGGGAAAACCTCAGACTGGGGCAATGGCTATTGGTCTGTGATGCCCCTCACAGTTCTGTTTGGTTCCCCATACTATTTCGCATTTATACCAGGGGTTGTCAACCTTACCATGCCACAGGCCAGACCACGCCCACTCAGACAGATGAGCAGGCTGGACACATGGGTTCCCCCTGCCGTAAATGCTGCCATAAACCATGGGGGGCGTGTTTGCACATGCGCATTTGCACATGTGTGGGTGCATTTATGGCTGTCTTAAATGTGTCCACTTCTGCCATGGGCCAGATGATTTGCCACCACAGGTCATGGGTTGCAAATGCCTGATTTACATGAAACTGCTGGAAGAGGCTGTTTTGGGATTCACTAATATGTGGAATTCAAGGGATCACTACTAATCCTTTGAATATATTTAGTTACACTGTTGTTGTGGTCAGATTTCTTGGGTTGAGAAAGATTAGCTTTCAGGAAAGTGTCAAGCATTCCATTGACATTCCTCAGACACCAGAGTCATTAAGATAAGGAATCAGCAGACAGACAGCTGCAAGAGAGATTCTTCAAGCATGCGCATTTGCATTTGAAAGTAAATGAACTTAGTAAACTCTTGGGTCTTTTAAGGCCATTCACACTTCACAAGGTGGGAGGGATTTCCACCCAGTTCATAGGGAAGGAACTGTTTCACCTGTCACATTTAAACTCTGACAGGAACATTTGAACTCTTACACTTTCACATAAGGGGAAAGGTAAAAAAGGGACACTCATGAAGGATCTTGGGTCCCCACCCAGGAGCAGAACACCTGTGGGGAAATCTTACATCATGGGGAAAAACATCTGTGTGGGGAAGTCCAAAGTTCCCACATAACTCTCATTCCAAAGGGAAGCGGAGTGGTTAGATATTGTATTTAAGGTCCAGAAATTGGGAGCTTAGCAAGGACCTTCTCCAGGATAGCGGAGCTCTGTCAAGGTGGACATCAGATAAAGAGAAAGACAGAATCAGATCAGATAGGGGCCATCTGGCCCGACGCATTTTCTAAGTCTTTGCTGAAACCAGCCAAGCAAAGATCTTAGTCTCTGAGAAGAAATGCTTATTTCTTAGAAAGTTAGTTTTTTTCTTATTTTATTAGATTCTTAAGTCTAGTGTAGATTTAGGGATCATGGATAGAATAGTTAGGGGAAAGTGTGAAGTTAGATTTACTGTATTGCTTTTCTACTCCAAAGTTTGTGTATCTGGATTATAAACCTGCTTCTGCAAATACAACTTCTAAAAGACATTGAAACACCTCATCTTTGAAGAAAGACGGGAGGATTTTGAAAGCCAAGCTTGGGTGAAATAAGAGCTTGGAAAAAGCAGAACTGCTGGATACACTTCACATGGATTCAACCTTGACGGAGGGAACAGTAACGTCACGTGGATTTCAGCCACCTGGGGTTTAAGCCAAATTCGCCGCCCCATGGTGGATGCCGGTGTCCATTGCTGCTAGGGCTTCTGGGAATTGTAGTCCAAGAACACCCCCCCTAGCCCAAAAAGCGCTGCCTGGGGCAGCCCCCCTGGCCCTCCTACACGACGCCACTGGGAGGGAACCAAGGGAATGTAGAGATGGAGTGAGAAATTAAATGGACTTCTTGCTTGGGACAAGCAGGGAGGAGGCACACCAGCAACCCTTGGAAGGCTTTGGGAAGAATAAACCGCTTGTGTTTCCCAGGACTTTGAAAGTAAAAATAACTTTGCTGCGGTTTCCCATAGGCCTCATCCACTCTGTGTCTCTACCTGGAAGGTGGTGTTTTAAAAGGACTGTTTTGTCAGCTACCATAACAAGCCACAGCTTCAGTTGAAGCATAGCCACCCTTCCAGATCGTGTGGGCTCTAGGGGTCACCCCTGGGCACCCTTTTTTTAAAAAAAAAAACCTTGTGGCCCCTGTGACAGATGACACCCAACCCTCTCTTCCTCTCCATCTAAGTCCAAGGAAACTGCTTTGGTTCTCAATCAGTCCTTGGTGTCAGTAATGGACTGGATGAGGGTGAATGAACTGAAACTTAATTCCAATGACAAACAAGACAAGACAGAGGTGCTCCTAGTCATTTGAAAGGCAGATCAGGGAACAAGGCTTCAGCCTGTCCTGGAGGGGGTTATGCAGACACAGGGACACAGCTTGGGGGTGCTCCTGGATCCACCCCGACCCTGGATGCTCAAGTCTGGATGCGCAGTGGTCAGGAGCACATTTGCATAGTTAAAGAGAACGCTCACATACACCCATTTCCTGCAGAGGTCTGACTTGGTTCTGTGACACAGGCCTCAGTTATATCCTATTTAAACTACAGTAAACTACACTCTTTGCGGAACTGCCTTGGAGAAGTATTTGAACCTTCAGCAGATCCAAAATGCCACGGCTGGGTTGTTAACTGCGGACTGATTAAAGGGACCACATAGCAGCTCTGCTGGCTGCCAGTCTGCTTCCTAGCATAATTCAAAGTGCTGGTTTTGACCTATGAAGCCCTAAATCAGGATTTCTCAGTCTTGGGTGCCCAGATGTTCTTGGACTCCAATTCCCAGAAGCCCTAATCAGCAGGTGTGCTGACTTTGGCTTCTGAGAATGGAAGTCCAAGAACACCTGGAGGCTCAAGGCTGAGAAACCCTGCCCTAAATGATTTGGATCCAAGCTACTTGAAAGGCTACATTTCCCTTTATGAGTCTGCCCATTTTAACACCACTGGAGGAGACCCTTCTCTCAATCCTGATGAGTTTGATGAAGACACAAGATTAGGGGTCCAGTCTTTGGTTGCCAAAGAGTTGGGCTGCTGTCGGTTTGTTTTTGTTTTGTTCTCCTTCCTGTTTCTCTTCCTTTTTTTTCATATGTTTGCATTTGCTATTGTAAGACAGATTGGGTCTTTTTAAAGGAAAAGGCAGAATATAAATAAATAAATAAATAAATAATAAGCGAGCATGACTTCTCAGTCACAAGATCTGCCTAAAGCACATCTCTAGAACACTAACAGAGTTCAGCTTCTATTGAGAGGTGACCTTTAACATACAGTTTGGCCCCATGACCAAAGGAAACTCCATCTCCTCTGCCAAGAATACAGTGGAACTTCGGTTTAAGAAATTAATGCGTTTTCCAGGACTTTTCATATTACAAAAAAATTGTAAACTGAATTTCCCATAGGAATGCACTGAAAAACAAAATACAGTACATTAACCGAAATGCGCTTTCCCATAGGAATGCAATGAAAACCAATTAATCCATTTTTTCATAAACCGAGGCATTATTGTCAATGGATTTTCATTTGTAAACTGAAAATTACGATAACTGAGGCATTAGTAAACTGAGGATCCACTGTATACCACAGCATTACACTGGGAGTGGCAGGGGTATATTGTCTGTCTTCTTACTTCAGTCCATTTCTCTCCAGCCTAACCCCCACCCTTACCCCTATGTACTTACAGCCTCCAGCCCAAGGAGCACCAAGAGGGGGACAGTGGTGGCACCCCCACGGAGCCATTCAGAGAGGGAGACAGTACCGCTGTCATCATAGTCGATCTCTCGCATCATCTCCTGTAGGATCTGGAATAGAAAGGAAGTGGGAGAAGAAGATAAATCAGAAGGGAACAGGATCAGTGCCTGGCTGGAGTCTGTGTGAGCCAAGCTAGGGTCCCTACCTTGCCCTCCCCCTCTGACTATTTCAAAAGGACAAGGCAGGATCTTCACAAATGATAACCAAAAGATCTATAATTCATCACAGCCTATGTCACAACTCTCCTTTTCTTCAATCCATCAAGAGTCTGCCACTCTCTAGCACAGGGATTCTCAACCTGCGGCCCATGGACCAGATGCAGCCCATGGCACCATTTCACGTGCCCCCCCCCCCACTCACTGCCTCCACCACACCAAGAAGGACCATGTGGTGGAGAAAGGGTAAAATGGCCTTTGGGGGCCCGAAGTTGTCTGAGGGAGTGTGACCCAGCCCCCGACTTAAAAAGGATGAGAACTTCTGCAAGGATCTGAAACTGCCACACCTTACAGAATCAGACTTTCCTTTCACCATCAGACACATCCACAGCTGAGCATCCTTTCAGCTTTGGTCCAACCACTTCACTCTTCCTGGGGCAACTTGTACTTGTCCTCTGCTCTCCCCCAGTAGCATGTTGGACACATCCTGGCATGAGGTGTTCATCTTCTGGCATCCTATCTTTTAGCCTTTTCATGCTGTTCATGAGGTTTTCTTGGCAAGGATACTGAGAGTGGGTCACCATTTCCTTCTCCAATGGATTGTGTTTAGTCTGAGTTCTCCACTATGAGCGTCCATTGTGGGTAGTCCTACTCGGCATAGCCCCACAATGGCCAACCTTGACACTCCGGGTGTTCTTGGACTTCAGTTACCAGAAGCCCAAGTCAGCACTCCTGCTGATCAGGGCTTCTGGGAATTGAAGTTCAAGAACACCTGGAGTGTCAAGGATGGCCATCACTCGCATAGTCCATAGCCTTTTTAAAATCTGTATTCCAGTGCCAAGAGATCTGAACAAGGTATGATGTCTGTTTTTGTGAAGGAGATAGGGGATCTGGAAACATGCCCAACAAGAACATGGCATTGATATTCTGCACTTACTGGTTTCAGTTCAGTGACATCCCATTCCAGATATTCAGCCACACGCATCATTTGGGTGATTATGCGATCCACCTCCTATCGAAAGAACATACAACCTAAGTGAATGAGGTGGTTGCATAACAAGGTTAGGAATCTCAGCATCTAAAAGAAAAATTCAGGAATTAGAGTTTCCAATTGACAACAGGCTCCCTCACATTGCAGACCAAGGAGAGATCAAAGATAGCACAAAGGGAACCTTCCAAGATTGTACTGTACAGGCTGATTACCTTTGTTCAGGAAAGAAATACATACACTTCTGTCATGATAGAGCCTACCATGGGCTCACAAGTTACACCAAATGTAATTAAAAGTCCATATGTTAGGTTTTGTTATCTCTCTTTGCTGGACTCTAACACTCTGTTGCCGGGCGGAATACATGAAAGATACAGGAAAGTATCTGATTGGCTCATGTAAAGGAGGTAAGGCAGGAGGGGAATGGTTAGGTATAAAAAGGCAGAAAGAGGGTATTTTGAAAGAAAGGGGGAGAGCAGAGAAAGGAAAATGAGATAAATTCAGGGAGAGAATTGGCTTAGAGAAAGTGTTCAGAGAGGAACTTTTGGAAAGGAATTTCACTCAGTTTATAATTTCGAAGGAGAATTTCTGAGGAGATTCAGAAAGAGAACTTCTGGGATATTCTAAAGAACTTAAAAGAAACTTTCTGAAGTAAATTCTCAGAGTGAAGCTGAGGAAAACCTTCTAGGGTAACTCTAAAGTGATTCTGAGGTAAATCTAAAGAGATTGAGAAGAGAATCAGAAGAATAATAAAAGAAGGAAAACCTGCTCTCTCAGAAGATTTAGAATAAATTAGAGAGTGAGATTATTGTATGTTGTGAAACCTAAGTATTGATTTTTCCTGAATCTTTTGGAGTAGTGATGTACAGTCAAACCTCGCATAAAGAGCACCTCGCTTAAACAGTAACTCGCTTAAAGAGCAGAATTTTCTCTGAATGGTCGCCTCGCTTAACAATTATAACCAAACAAAAACTTGCTTAACAACTAAATCGGGGTTCGCAAGTCACAATTGGTCACTTTCAATGGTGTTTCGCTTAAAGAGCAAACTCACTTAAAGAGCAATCCCGTGGAATGCATTATGCTCTTTAAGCGAGGTACAACTGTATATCGTATTTAGTTACCTATTTTGTGAACAATGTATCTTTAATATCCTTTATGAGAAGTAAACCTCAATTCTTTTAATAAGATGTTATTTATTTAAGGGAGTGGGACAGAGTAAAGCCAGCTTAAGCCAGGAGAGGCCACACTGCTACCATTCTCTCCTTTTAAATATTTTCTGGGGATCACTTTTAGAGTGGATCTTCCAGGTTGCAGCAAAAGGTAATATTTTGCTGGACCAGCACTCCATGGAAAATGACTTGGGAGTCTCAGTAGTCCCAAATTGGAGCTACCTGTGTCTGGGAGACCCAGGAGGGGACTGAGGTGGAGGGAGTTTAGTGCCAGGCAATGTAGGGCACGTGTCCAGGTGGTGATAACTTCACCATTCTGTGAAGCATAGGAGCCCTGCCAGGGGGGACAATTGGACACTCTAGACAGCAAACCAGAGCAATACATCTGGGATGGATCTGGGCATTGTCACCAGCTGGACGGAGGCAGAAGACTATACCCACAATGTAATTTGGAAAGAAAATGCAGGAGAATTTGTTCTATGTTGAAAGATTTCCTCTTTCAAACCCAGCACTAGCAACACAACACAACAGGAATAGGAATAGCTGGGACTGAAAGGAGGCTGAAGGAAAGCTGCAACTTACTAATGTGAAGGTCTGTCGCATAATGCAGAAATGGGGCAGTGTAGGCATGGGGGACAGCAAACTACCCATGCTGAACTTGACAACTGGAAGGTTGGCAGGTCAGCAGTTCAAGACCTGAGTGTTGTCCGGTGGAGTGAGCTCCCATCGTCTGTCCCAGCTCCTGCCAACCTAGGAGTTTGAAAGCTAGAAATTGCAAGTACAGTAAAACCTCATATAACACTAAAACCTGGTTCCACAAGTCTTCGTGTTATATGATTTTTCGTGTTATCTGATCCTCTATGGGATCCATAGAGATACATTGTAACCACACAGGCTTTCGCGGTTGTTATCTGAAGCATCCCATAGGATCTTAATGTTATCTGATGCAATTCTTCCCCCCAGATTCCTTGATGTTATGCGATTTTCGTGTTATTCGATACTAATGTTATATGAGGTATTACTGTAGATAAATAGGTACCACTTCAGTGGGAAGGCAAACAGCGTTCCATGCACTCCGGTGCCTAGTCATGCCTGCCACATGTCCACAGAAACATCTGCAGGTGCAGACAATGCTGGCTCTTTGACTATAGACAGAGATGAGCGCTGAACCCTACAACTGGCTTGCAAGCAAGAGCAACTTTTACCTACAAAATCAGAGATATCTATGAGGAAAAGTAAGACAGTGCATTTGGAGTGCAATTAGTGGCAGATGAACAGGAGACATAAACAATGGGTGGTGGTGGAGAGTGTACTGGCCTCCAAATCCTATTAGACTACAACTCTCATCAGCCCAAGCCAACATGGGCTATAGTGATGGACGAGGGAAACTGCACTACAACCCATTTGGAAGGGCCTCATGTCTCTGCCACAGAACATCACCTGCCAAGATGTGCTCCCATACAAGCCCCACTGAAAAGAGGCTCTCACAGAACTTCCTTATGAAAATTTGTTGAAGAGTCATGGGCAATTATGTGAGTGCTCTCCTGTGAAATAAAAGTTTCAGTTCTTCTAGTTAAAATGGACGAAAGGAAAAGAATGGAATCAGCACTCTGGTTCCAATTTTAAATTCCTAGTTACTTATTCAATGATGAAATTTAAATTGTTTTTTTTTTTAAAAAAAAATACTGTGGTTCAATCATCAATCCAAATACAGGCAATAACCAAGAACTCAGAAGAAAACTCAGACTTAGAAGGACATAAATGAAGGAATTAGAAAAGATCAAGTGTAAGGGTGTATCCAAGGGGACCAGGACCAGACCAAAATCATCAACATTATTGTATTTCTGATTAAGTTGGACAATAAAGCTGGCCTACTTTGGGCATATCATAAGAAGGCAATAGTGTCCAGAAAAGACAATAATGCTGGGAAAGGCTGAAGGCATCAGGAAAAGAACAAATGTGAGATGGATTGACTTCCTAAGGGAACCACAGACTTGAGTTTGCAAGAGCTGAGCTGTTGCGGACAGGACATTTGAAAGACTGCTAATTTATAGGATCATCATAAATCAGAAGCAATCTGATAGCATGTAACAAAAAACAAGCTACTTACTGAACTATCGAGAACACCATTCCCATCTTTGTCATAGAGCTTGAAGGTGACTATGGAATGAGAAAAGATCAGAAATGTCAGCTTCTACATAAGAGATTGCCGATAATCTGTTCACAACTTTCTGGTCCTGAGCATTCACCTTATTTCTTACTTTATGTAACATATCTTAACCCTGCCTCTCTCCTAAAACAGAATCCAAGGTGGCACCTTCAATATTATTTCATCTACCCTCTTGGTCTATCTTCTTTACAGAAGAGGAGAGGCATGATACTAAATTGGTGTTCTTCCACATTTTGGAGGTAGATATACATTTATTCCCACTTGCCCAGTGCTAGTCTCAAAAAAATTAAAACAGGCATATTCAGAAGACTCACAGAGACAACTTAGAAGACCACTGACAAAAATGAAATGTGGAATGCTATGATAAAAGAACTTGGTGGGTATATGAGCAATATTAAAAGACCACAGTTATTTATTATGTTACAGGAGTAGAAGGTGAATGCAACTCATGAAGGCATGCAAGAGATGGATATGGCTTTGACCATCTTGCCTAGGAAAAGTAGAAACAAAGTACCGTAATCAAAATAATAAACAAAACATTCTGGGGATGGCTCTTGGGATGCTAAAGCAGTGTGAGTATGTGTAAGAGAGAGGAAAAATCGAGAAGATGGTTTAATTCGCCATGCTAGAGGTATCCTGTCTCCTAATGACAACATCAGGTGGATAAAGGCACATTTATCCTGGATACACAGATTTATACCAAAGACAATTTCCCTTTGTCAAGATACATCCAGCCCCAGCCCTCATCTCAAAGAATTAGAACTCCAGTTATTTTTCACTTTTGATCCATTGCAGTACTCACATTCCAGCTTGTCTTCTGGTCTCCCACCTTCCAACAGGGAAAAGTAACAAGAGACATCATTGACGCAAACAAAACCACTGGCTGAAAAACACAGAGACAGTTGTCTGTCAGTAATTCTTCCTAGGGTTGCTAGATATTTCAGATGCCAAGCCCAAAAGAAAAGACAATTATCATGTGTACAACAGTGTCTCCAAGTGAGGTCTCCTTGCATACCTGGCTCTGTTGTGGCCTGTCCTGCTGTCGTCTGGAAAGACATGAAGAGGTGGCGGCAAAG
Source organism: Furcifer pardalis (assembly GCA_030440675.1). NCBI lineage: Eukaryota > Metazoa > Chordata > Lepidosauria > Squamata > Chamaeleonidae > Furcifer > Furcifer pardalis. Next base: position 35,288,720 of record CP126893.1, on the reverse strand, counting down.
TTCATCTGAGATTTCCTCTGCTTCCAAGTAGGTTTTCAAGAAGAGCTTGAAGCCTTCAAAGTCTACTGACTGGCAAAAACATTAACAGAGGAACAAAAATGAGCAAGCCAAAGAAAAGAAGAATGTGAGTACCTCCTAGGGCCATAATGGCCAACCTTGGCACTCTAGGTGTTCTTGAACTTCAATTACTAGGAGCCCAAGTCAGCACTCTTGCTGACTTGGGCTTCTGGGATTTTAAGTCCAAGAACACCTGGAGTGCCAAGGTTCACCATCACTGTGACCCAGGGAGTATAACACAAAACTGAGCATTGGTCTGGATGGTATTTTGTCACCTCAGAGCTAGATTTATGAATGTGTGTGGAAGGACAAGGAGAAATGGAATTTCTAGTCTCCTTCTGCCTCTAACTAAATAGGATCAACAAAGCACCTTCAAGAAGTTTGGTTGCTACTAAGGTATCCCAAAGCTACTAGAGGATTAATGGATACAGGAAAGAGAGAAGAGGAGGGATTACATAGGCCTATCAGAAAACAACAGACAAGCAGAGAGGAACATCTCAAGAAAAGCCACACCTTGGAATATAATGCAACAAAGGAGTCAGAAATGGTTATTATTTTAATGGATAGTGGCTATGGTTTCTCATGGTTTTAGCAAAGCATTTGGGAAAAATAAAAATAAAAATTAGAATCTACATTTAGACTAAATAATAATATGGTTAGATAGATTCATAACTGATTGGAAAGATATAATCAGATAGCATTACTAATGGTTGCTCCATATACTGGAGAGGAATGGAGAACAGAAAACAGGCTATCAGTATCCTCTAATACAGTAATTTTATCAGCTGGGGGAGGTGACAATTTGGATATTTAGCCCGCAATTTACATCTGACTGGGCACAGATGAATTAATTAATTGGAAATTATACAAAGCTCAAGGTGGGGAATCTCACTGTGGAATTGTCTCGTTGAGCAAAGAATTATCCTTTTTTGTTTAGCCAGCAGGGATGGTTTAAATTTGTTCCAACCAGTTTGACATTGATTTTGTCCACTTTCTGCTGAGTGTGATTGGTCAAACTGGCAAAAGGGTGTTTGCAAAGGTGCCTGTTCCCCTCAACTGAGCGCTCCTGGTTTCTTTTTTTTTTTAAGGTTTCAACTCAGCACTAGAAAACAGTATCATTAGGGTACTTTGGAGAACTAAATAAAAAGGAGAAAGGTAGGAATTGATAATTAACACCTTGTTGGCATCTTACGAGGGACTGCAGTGGCTTATTGGTTAAGACACATAACTTGATGACCGGAAGGTCAGCAGTTTGAGACCCGAGTTCTACATGACAGAGTGAATTCCTGTTGTCTGATTTATTTATTTATTTATTTATTTATTTATTGGATTTCTATACCATCCATCTGGGTGTTAACCCACTCTGATCGATGAACAAGCAGAGAAACCAATAACAGAAATATCCACAACAAATTAAAACCCACCACCAACAAATACCTCACAAACTAAACTAAACTAAACTAAACTAAACTAAACTAAACTAAACTAAACTAAACTAAACTAGTAGACATCTGATGGCATCAGGACTGAACCTAACTGGCTAATATTGATAAGGGGACAACACCCTGAAATCTCACCTTAAAAAAGAGTGTTTTAGTTGTTGTTTTTAAAATAGCCAGTGATGGGGCCTGGCGCAGCTCCACCGGTAGTGTATTCCAGAGTATTGGTGCCGCCACCGAGAAGGTTCTATTTGTAGTTAAAGACTATCGAGCCTTCCTCGGTGTTGGCACCTGGAGCTGCACTGACTGTGATTACTGGGTGATGCGGGGGGTTGTTCTGAGGGAGAGATGCTCTGACAGATAACAAGGTCCCAAACTCCAGTTCCAGCTCCTGCCAACCTACCAGTTCGAAATCACAAGTAAATAAATAGATACTGCTTCAAGGGGAAAGGTAACAGTATTCCGTGCACTTCGGCATCTAGTCATGCCTTCCACATGACCACAGAAATGTCTACAGATGCAGACAGTGCTGGCTCTTTGGCTGTAAATGAAAATGAGCACTGTCCCCACTAGAGTTGGAAACAAGTGGCTTTCAGACAAGGGAGATCTTTACATTTACCTTAGCATCTTATGGCAGTTTCTTCTGTTGGGGTTCTCTGCAAGCTAAGCTCTCTGCCTGGTGACTCATGTAAACAGTCATCTGGACAGCTATAGAGATTTCCCTCAGGGAAACCTGATTTGCTAAGCTGAAAATTGCAGCGGATCAAACTGTATTTTCCCCTTTGTGTAGCCAAACTTTTACTTAGTAAAAAGAGTGGAGGGAACCTTTAGCAGGTTTGTCATTGACTCCGAATTGGGGGAAACAACCAGAACCTCAGAAAAAGAGAAATAAAAATCCAAAGTGACTTTTACTGAGCTGAAACTGCCATAATAAAAGTCAGTAAGAGACAAGCTCAGAGCCATGGGAGTGAGGGTGTTTTGAAAGCAGAAACATCAGATGCCAAGCCCTAGCTTCAAACACAATTTGGCAGCAATGTAAGTAAAAATCTCAAGACTCGTCAATTACAAACTGAGCATGAGTCAGCAGTTGAACATTAAAAATGTTAATGCAATTTTCGGCCGCATTCATATACAATTCTAATTCCCAAGCAACTGAGAAAAAATAGTTATGCTCTATCCTGCACTATTCAAATCATGCCTACATTATTGTATCCAGTTTTGGAAGAATATATAACATTCACAAGGATACACATAAACTGCAGTGTATTCAGATGAGGACAACGAAGACAGTTAGAGATGTGGAAAACAAGCAGTATGGGGGGGGGGGGATGGAAACAACTTCAATTAGCTCAAAAATTAGATGCCAGAGAGTTCATATGTGCCCAAATAACACACACACAAAGGCTTGTTGCATATAATTCCCAGAGGGGAGGACTACTAGATCAAAATTAGTGAAGGTAAAGGTCTCCCTTGCTCGAAAGCCAGTTGTGTCTGACTCTAGGGTTCAGTGCTCATCTCCATTTACAGCCAAAGAACCAGTGCCATTTGCATTTGCAGATGTTTCCATGGTCATGTGCCAACCGTGACTATACGCCGGAGAACACAGAACAGTTAACTTTCCCATTGAAGCAGTACCTATTTATCTACTTGCAATTTCTTGCTTTCAAACTGCTTGGTTGGCAAGAGCCGGGACAGATGATATGAGCTCACTCCATTGCACGGGACTCGAGTCTTGAACTGCTGATCTGCTGACCTTTTGGTCATCAAGCTTAGTGACTTAACCACTGCAGCCCTAGATCAAATTTACATGAGGGTAAATTTCAGTTGAACATTAGAAGACAACTCTTAATTTGCAAAGAGCAACTCTGTTGGTAAAATGAGTGCCCAGCATGTTGGGGGCAAAAATGCTAATTACCTTTTGGACCACCTAGAGAGTGTAATTGCTAAAAGAGAGACTACTGAAGGTCTTTGAGAAAGGGCTGGAGAGCCATCTGCCAGGGAAGCTTTAGTTTGGGATTTCTCATATAGGGGATTAAGGAGGAAAATCTATACAGGAAAAGGAAGGGAAAAGGAAGGGAAGTAGGACTCAGGTATTGGAAAGGAAGGTGCATCCTTTTGCAAGGTCCCCTGGCCCACATCAAATTGCCTGGGAACCTTTGCTTCCTAAAATAAGACAGTCCTAACGATGGACCACAAAACAAGGCCAAAGCACAAAGAAGTCCAAAGTACTCACGTCTCCTTGCAGGTACTTGCACAAGGTGCCCTCTCCGTAAAATTCCTGAAGCACATCTTGCACTTTCTTGCTGCTGTCTGTAAAGTAAAGGGAGGGAAATGGAAAAAAATTCACAGAGTTTGGGAGTGCCCTGTACATGTTATTACCTAGGGAGATATTGTGGGCAAGACATTTTGAGACAGCCAGGAACTGGGACGCCGGGAGTCTCTCCTAGATCTGAAAGAGATGCTGCTACCAGCAAACTGCCCCAAAGCACCAAATAACAACCGTGAGATGGGAACGAGCCAACAAAACCCAGGGCATCATGACAATGGGTGTCTGAGTCCCACATTGTTTAGAACAAGTCAGCTATGAATGTAGCCTGAGGGAGGCAGAGATCTAAAATTTCCTCCCGTTTTCAAGCCCAGTCAATTCTGATGGAAAAACATGTACAACCTGACACACACTCACACAAAGACAGAGACAGACAGACCCCTTTCATATCAGACTCTTTCATATTTTCCTATGGCTTTGTACTCTCATGTGTCCCACCCATGCTATCAGAAATCCGGGGGGTGGGGTGGGGTGGGGCGATGACACAGATGGAGATAGGTATAAAGAAATGGCCGGGGGGGGGGGGCCTCTCGGCTTCCCATGAGCTTCACCTTAGTTATTGGCACAGGGATCTCTGCTCCTTTTTCTCCTGCCTCCTCCAAGGAACGAGTCAACTGAATGCAAATTCTGGCATGTCAATATTCCACAGTGACCTCCGATCTGGAGCAAGAAGGCCCTTTCAATAACCCAAACCTTTCCTACCGTAACCCTCCATCGTTCTTGTCACCCCGGCTAAGGCAAAGAGGGACGCAAAAGAAAAGGAAAGTGACTTACAATCAATGTACTTCTGGAGCTGAGTGAACTCCTCCGGGCTGAGCGTGGCCCATTCCTTGCTGTCGGACATGGTGTCGTCCTTGCTCTCTTCTACCCCTGTGGAGAGTCAAGGAGAGCTCATTCGCCAGCCCAACAGAAAGAAGCCAGCGTGAAGATGAAGCAGATGGAGAGGCTGCTCTGGCCACAATCTCTCTCTCTCTCTCTCTTTCTCCCTCCCTCCCCTCACATTCTTCAGACCGATTCACTGAGGCAGCACATTCTCCACCAGCACAATTGGTTTCCAGAGCAGCAACTGGGAATCTCACCACAGCCCATGCAGCCACAGACCTGGCGAGACTCTGGCTGCAACGGACTCACGAGGAACGGAAGTGCCACTGGCAGATATTTTTTTTTTAACTCCTGGAGGAACTGAGCGGTCGAACCACCTTGGGCTCCCAAGGAAGGTAAAATCCTGACTAGAGCACAAAGTGGCAGAGGCTTGAGCATCGGCAGCAGAGCACTGGCAGTGTGGAAAGAGAGCCAGGGGCAGCAGCCTCTGCTGTTTTGTTTTTCAGGATCCTGACATGCTCACCCATTGAGACTCCCACCTGGAGGAAGGATCACCATTACCTGCAGGTGTAGAAGTAGGCATCTCAGAACAAATGTTGCACCTTTTGCCCCAAAGCAAGCCCATGACCCCAGACTCACAGAGGGGTAGGGTAAAAACCCTGCTGCTAGAGCTGCCCAGTGCGCAAGCGACAGGCTGACAGCTAGATGAATCCAGCAAAACTTGGACGAGTTTAGGGAAGGGAAAAGACCGGAGAAGTAGCAATTTGGCAATTTATACCGTTTTGCTGTTGATCACGCCAGCGCCAGCCCCCATTCATATTTAATGGGGAAGAAACACCATCATGACGTTTTCCCCAACGTTATCGTTGGAAATGCAACACGTTTTTTGAAGATGATGCCCTCGTGGCAGCCAGAGAATGCCCAAGGTGGGAATTGGCAATTTGCTCACAGGGATGCACGTCTGCGGCTCAAGCCCTTAAGGAACATGACAGAAATGGAGAATGATGCAGGGACGGCACCACTTAAATCAAGAGCATGGCCTTCTATGGCCAGATGAAAAATCCAAGAAGCCCATGAGCTGCTTTGGATGGAACGCGTTGAGCAAAACATTATTGTGTCCCAGGCTCTCTTCACCAATCACAGCTTTCAAAAACTTTATTTAGAGAAAATCTGAGCAGGAAACTGCCCTCCCTGACAACATTATCATCCATTTAAATGGGCTTAATCTTAATTTTTTAAAAGCCCCTTTATATTATTACCATTCCCCAAATCCCATGATGGTGAATTCCACAGATCAATATGCTGTGTGCAAAAGAAATCCTTTTTTTCTCTGTTTAGTTTCAGCAGAGAAACCTGAGATGAATTAAAAGCTTTAAACCTAATCACAATTTCATCTAAACGAAGTATGATTTTATGCATTCGCATCTTAGGGCAGAGACCAGGTGGCAACGTCACAACTTTTTAAAAGTCTGCCTGTAGTAACACCTTTCGCTTATGACCCTGATAAACCTTTCTTAAATTTCTCCCAGTTCTGCCATTCTGCAGATGACTAGAATTAGCTTCATAGGTTTGGTTGTTCTGCTGCTGAAACTGATCTAGATGGGCATTTATGTGGTTTCACGTTTTCTACATTACCTACAAGCTCTTACCCAAATAGATGTGCAATTTCTCCTAAATAGCAAGATGTCACGGGGATCTGATGGGGCACCATCCAGTCAGAAGTATTCCAAAATTAGGCAAGCCACATTAAGCTTGCCAGTTATCCATATGCATTCAAATCTAGCTAATCAGTAACAGCAATAACACAAGCAACAATGATGAAGATAACAATGTCATTAACTCTGCAAATGGCAGTTTATAAAACACAGGATAACCAATCTCTCCTCTAGCAATGTTACAATCTACACATCTGAGAGCATAAACAATCGCTGGTACTGTATATCCTCAACACTGTCTGTCTACCTCCAAGCCCTGCTGTAACAAAGACTCCCTCAAGTAGCCAATCAGGCTCATTATTACCCATCCCCTAATGAAGAAAGGGACTACAGTGGCTTAGTGGTTAAGACACTGAACTTGACGACTGGAACTTGACTACTGGCAAGTCAGTAGTTCGAGACTCAAGTGCTGCACGACGGAGTAAGCTCACATAGCTGTCCTATCTCCTGCCAACCTAGCAGTTTGAAAGCAAGAAATTGCAAATAGATAAATAGGTACCACTTTAGTGGTAAGGTAAATAGTGTTCCATGTCTAGTCATGCCTGCCACATGTCCACGAAAACATCTGCAGACGCACACAGCATTGGCTCTTTGGTTGTAAATGGAGATGAGTACCAAACCCTATAGTCAGATATGACTGGCTTTCGAGTAAGGGTAACCTTTACCTTTATTTAATGAAGAAAGGGTAGAGCAAAAGCCCCTCCAACAGCTCCAAGCAGAAATCCAGATTGAAGCAGAGAAGAGGGTCCTTTTGCAAAAGATATTTTAATGAAGCATTTCTCTCTCCCCTACTTTTGGTGCATGTATTCCTTTTGGTAATCCACAGTCACACGAGCTGTAATTTGCCCATATTTTTAGCAACACCTGGATCAGGATTATGGGAGAAGGAGCTCGTTTTAAGTGTAAGATAGCTGGGATGGGGGCAAAGGCATATTTTTAGTTGCCATGCAAGCGGTGTGCACATGCATACATGTGTGGCTCCAGACCAACCAATGACAGCAGACACAGCTCATGTGGCAGTGAAACAAAAAAAAAAATCATACAATTCATATCTTGTCTTTGCCATTAAATCATTATATGCCACCCTCTTCTAGGCACAGTCCTGCAACATGGGGATAGGAATAACTATTGCTGTGATCATGTATGTGGAGGGATTGAACATTTTTAACCTGTTAGGGAATATGATGCTAATAATGTTGTTGTTGTCGTCCAGGAAAGAGAATCGAGCCTCTATCTTTGACATCTAAGAATGGGCTCTGCTGCATGGCATTGACCCCACGAATGCTTCATGTTCTCTCTCTTTTAGAACAAGCAACAACGAAGTGAGAGAGGAATACACTCACTCCTCCAGTCTAAACTATCCCAAAATGGATGAGGAACGAACACACATTTTCAGGTGACATCCACATATTTCAAATTTTCATTTTGTAAAACATGTTCTATTATATACAGGCATTCTGAACGTGTATAAAGAAAAATGCACTTCAAAACTGCCCACCAACTCTCTTTAGTCAATGGAGGGAGGTGTGCAAATTGTGTATCTGATTCAAAAAATGTGCAAATGATTTAAAAAAGCGTGCACAAACATGCAAAAACTATTTTGAAATGATAGATTTTTGTCTGTTTATAACCACACACCAAAGGCACAGACTGGGCACATGGCTGGGCTACAGAAGTCGTCTGCTGAAATGGGCAGATTGCATATCCCTCTCTCTGCAAAAGAAATGACACAGCAGGCCAGTGAAGTGGATCAAAATGGAAGTTCTGTATGTAAAGGTGGAACCACAGCACCATTTATCCACACTGACTGGCAAACTTGTCACCCCCCAGAAATACCAATGGTTGGTTCAGCCAGCCATGCACCAAGCATGAGCTATGGCAGGGGCAGGCAACTTATGGCCTGCAGACTGAATGCGGCCCATGGCACAAAATAATCGGGCCCTTGCTCTAGCCGCCGGAATCGGCTGTGGATGCACTAGTCCAGCCCCCCTCAACTGTCTGAGGCAGTGTGACCCAGCCCCTGACATAAAAAGGCTGGTTTCTCCCTGGTACCTCACAAGAATCTGCACCCATTTCTGGCACTGCAGAAAGAAAGAAAAGGATCGGGTCTCACTGCAGTTTGAGAACCAGATTCAAAATTTGCTAATACTATATGGCAGGAATACTCTCCTCTGCACCTTGAGTCCCCATCCCATGCTCCCTGCCACTGGGGAAAAACAGGGCAAACATGCTTTCTAGCGTCAGGTTTTCTGCTTCGTTGCTGCACTTCATCTTTCTGCAATTTGCCACCCCACTGGCAGGAACCTCCCATAAACCTCCCTAATTCATGTTCCAAACTAGGATCCCCGCCTCAATCTGGTGAGCTAAGAGGCTGCACCAAACACTCTATTCTCCTTGCTGCCGAGAGTGGAGAGAAAAGGCCTGCACTTAGACCCATTAGCGCTAATAGAACTAATTGCAATTAGCACATCAGAACAGGAAGGGCCCTCTCTAACTCTGAACAGGCATTTTAAGGCCCACGCAAATCTTTCCTCTCTTTCCATCATCTCACAGGCTTCCTCCTCCCCTTCTCTCTACATTCCCTGGCCTAGTCACAGCCTTTCTAGTTCCTACTCAGATTCCCCCTTTGCTAATTCCTTTCCAGCTTTTCCTGCCCAGGCCTCTGTTTCCTGTTCCCCAACTAATTACCACGTTCCTCAGTGTGTGTGTGAGAGAACAGGCCAGGGCTCTGAAACCACAGGTAAAATTCCTCCAGACAAAAAGATGGGGCATGAAGCTTCTCCCATATCTGCACACGGGCTCCGAAGGAACAAACACTCCATCCCAAGCAGAGCGTACCAGTCCTGGGATGGCGAGCAGTAGGATCGACCAGGATGGCTTGTAGTGGTCAATGGGGTTGCAAAGGGTCGGATTCGACTTTGCAACTCAACCACAACAAAGGATTAACTAGTCTATCCCACTGCCATTATGTGTTGGTTTTGGTGGCATTATTATTGGCTTTTGTCATTACCTAAAATTTTATCTGATTGGATTTATTGTTTATATTTAATTTTGTGCTGGCATTGAGGGATAATTTAATTAGTTGCATGCTACCCACCCAATCTGGGAGAATATCCAAGATGGGCGGGATAAAAATTTAAAGGTTGCCCTTGCTCGAAAGGTAGTCATATTCGACTTGGTGGCTCCATTTTGGCAGTTTCATGTCTGGCCTAGACACAGAAGGAGAAGAAGCCAAAGAGAGAAGGAGGAGACAAAGCCAAAGACACACTGTCTGTGTCTAAGGATGTTTCCATGGTCATGTAGCAGGCATGACTAGAGCACACGGAATGCTTTTACCTTCCCACCTAAGTGGTACCTATTTATCTACTTGCAATTTTTTGCTTTCCAGCTGCTAGGTTGGCAGGAGCTGGGACAGAGATGGGAGCTTGCTCTGTTGTGCAGGACTCAGGTCTCAAATTGCTCACTTTACAGTTGTCAAGTTCAGTGTCTTAACCACTAAACCACCTCAGTCTCTATAAAAATGAAATAAATTTTAAAAAATTAAGAAATAAATAAGATCCAATTCCCAGCCATTGGGTGCCTTTTCTTTCATGGAGGGAGAGGCGAAAGTCACGTTTTCTTTGCCGAAAAGGGCACTGAACATACATATCTATCAGGAAAAAAACTATTCAGACCAACTGAAGGGTCTAAGTAAGACAATGGGTCCCAACGTTTGGTTTTTGGACCTCAATTCCCAGAAGCCTAAGTCTATTACCCGAAGCACTGATCAGTCAATGTAGTGACTTAGGCTTTTGGGAACTGGAGACCCCGTGGGGCATGTGCCCCATGTTGGGAACCACTGCTCTAAGCTAAGGCAAAGGCAGGCGACTTCAGCAGGTCTTGGGGATGGGCATTTTCTACTCTAGGAAGGCTCAGAAGGCAAAAAGATTGCTTTAAAAAGAACAGCCACTTTCCTTTTTGAAAAGCAGGCTTATTTTGATGTTAAACTGGAGGTGCTGGGCGGGGTGGCAGCGGCGGGAGGACCCTGTGACCTACTTAAAAAGTGAATTGCCACTCCTGTGGGTTACTAAAAATAGCACTTCACAATTTTTGCAACAGAAAGAGGGAGCTAGTAGAGAGTTAAGGGTTTGCAAAAATAATATGAGAGGCTGATTTGCTCATCCCACTCAAAGGTCAGCAACCTGGAAGCCACCTTGGGGGTGCTTATATATCCTCTCAGCCCCAGTGTCGAAAAGCCAGCCTACCTATCTCCTGTGCCACGCCAAGGTTTTTCTGGAAGAGCTACTGGCTTTGTGAAGCACTGAAATAAGCCGCAAGACTGCCTCGTTTCAAGAATACGGACAGCTAAAGCTTATGTCATCTGGACAGATGAGGATTACAACAGAGTTACAAAACTAACTTCACCCAGAAGTCTGAAGGGTAACGTTTTCCCTAGCTCAAAAGCCTGTCATGTTTGACTCTTAAGGGACCGTGCTTATCTCCATTTACAGCCAAAGAACCAAGGCTGTCTCTGTTTACAGACATTTCTGTGGTCATGTGATAGGCATGACTAGACGTTGGAGCACATGGAACACCGTTACCTTTCCCGCCGAAATGGTACCAATTTATCAACTTGTAATTTTTTGCTTTCGAACTGCTGAAGTCCCAAAAGCAGGAGCTGGGACAGAGACAGAAACTCATAAGCCTACCACAGTACTAATTTTCTGCCAATATCTGCTTTCCTCTGGCCTCATGACGATGGCAGAACGCAAGTACTGTACTGTAGTTGCTAATAAGGGAGAGGGAAAGGGGACTTGGGTAATATTTATACAGTTTCCAACTTTAAATCTATACCCTTGCATGTGTTCTTTCCATTCCAGATTAATGATGGTCTACCCTCATTCTCCCTTATCTCTGTACAGTTGTGCCTCGCTTAAAGAGCATAATGCGTTCCACAGGATTGCTCTTTAAGAGAGTTTGCTCTTTAAGCGAAACACCATTGTAAATGACCAATTGTGTGTGTGGTGGGGATTGCGAACCCCAATTTATTTGTTAAGCGAGTTTTTGTTTGGTTTTATTTGTTAAGTGAAGCGAACAGAGAAAATTCTGCTCTTTAAGCGAGGCACTCTTTAAGCGAGGCACTCTTTATGTGAGGTTTGACTGTACTTTATGTGTATTATTCTACAGTTACCAATACATATATATCCTCAAGAATGATTAGAGGGGGGTTTGAAACCACACACACTACAGAAATGAGATTGGGTTCTCTTGGTGAATCCATTACTGCACCTACCCTAAACTCACTTCCCTTGAATATGCATAATTTGTCACATGCCATAATCGCTTTCTTTATGCTGATGTCAACTGACATATGGTGATGCCTGCTGACGAGCAGCATACAACTGTGTTGGTTGTATGTTGTGTTGTGAATGTGATGCATCATCATCATCAATTCGCATTTCAATACTGACATATTAGAGAAAGCAAAATACCAAAGAGCACAGCTGAGGGTGGCATAACTGCATAGCAAAAACACAGAATGCAAAAATAAAAACTTATTATGAGACACATTGTAGAAAGTTCTGGCACAATTGGTCCAGGACAAGCAGAAGATATAAATAACGTACTGTATTGTCACAATCAGCAACCTGGTAGAAGTTAATTAACGAGAAGGGCAGAAAAGAATCTGCCAGAATTGTTTGGAGAGTTGGAGACTTTTCAAAGTGTAACTTAACATAATACGCCTGGACAGGCTGCACTAAATGGAGATAAATATTTTACACATGGCACATGTGATCTACAGCTATGAAGAGCACAGCTGTAGAAAAACAGAGGGTAAACAAAAGGCAGTACATAGCAGCATAGAGTCAGCTGAAAATCATCATGTGAAAAAACTGGAAGACAGGAGGATGAAGCCAGACAATGAAACCAAATCCTTGATTGATGAAGGTACAGTATATTTAAGAGGGTGAGTGCAGTGCAATGGAGAAGCAGGACCAACAAGGACCTACCGGTAGTCAGAAAAGTGCATTCACTGTGTCACCAAAGCACTAAAACTGGATCCACTCACCAGAGTCCCATGACATTCTGGAAAAAGACAACAGCCCCCAAAAGTAGTGGGGCATAAGCGACCTAGAAAACCATGCCGCTACTTGACAGTTTAAAAGCAGCATTAAAAAAACACTATTTCATCATAAGCCTTTTGGGGAGGTGGGGGGAAGTTACCAAAAAAAAAATCAAAGTTATTTAGAATGATTGACACAGGCATGCAACCACAGCCCAGTCTGAAAGGGCCGTACAAGGTTCTTTTCACCCTCGATATAAATCATTGGGAAAGGTGTATTATTTGTCACAGCCAGGAACTAATAGGCACTTGTGAAAATTATATGGGTATGTGCAAAGATCTATTATGGCAGCACTGGTTACACTTCTGGGGGCTGGTTTATACTCTAGATCCGTGGTTCCCTACGTGAGTCCCATGCCCCACAGGGGGACTTCAATTCCCAGAAGCCTAAGTCAGTACAATGACTGGGAAACTGACTTAGGCTTCTGGGAATTGAAGTCCAAAAATCAAAGGTTGGGTAACACTGCTCTAAACCCATGGTTCCCAATGTGGGACACATGTGCCACAGGGGGACAATTTGAGTTTTAAAAGGGAGGGCAAATTGAGAATGAGTTATTATCATTGAATGGCCTTTTAGGCTTCCTCTATAGAGTTCACTTATTGAATAATAAGAATTATATGTCACGGGGAGATGCTTGGGTGGGGTACATTGGCCAAACAAAAGGTTGGGAACCACTGCTCAGTGAGGGGGGGAAAGGGGGGGATAAAGATGACAGATATAATCAATTTAGTTCTCTACCATCTCAATTGCTACACTCCAGCTCTAAGCATCCCTATGTGTCCTGCCAAGTCTTTCCACACTCTGACACATAAATAAGACAGAGCACAATTTAGATATAAAAGCCATCCAATTACTCAAGTGTATAAAGCTCTGTAAGATGCAGCCAATAACGAAAACACACACATGAGTCCATGATTTTGATTTCCTATTACTGCAATCTGATTCAATTATTTTATGTGCTGCTGCCAATTACTTTGTCTTTGGCATAATTTATGGTTTGGGTTAAGTTTCCCCCCTTTCTATGTAATTCATCATTTTCTTATTTTTTGTGTTGCATGATTTATTATATTCTCTCTATTTTTAAGCGTTTTTAATCATCATATTGAAACCATACAGAGTAGTATTTATACTAGATGCATGCATGTGTGACTGAATGCATGAATAAATAAATAAATAACACATGTTGTTGCGGAGAAAATGGTATTTTAGCAAAAGAACTCAAGGATTTCTCTGGAGCAGGCCTCGGAGGTGGCTCCACGTTGGGACCGGAGGACATAAAGCTGTCCATACCTGGGGGTTTGTGGGAGATACAAGAACTAGGCCTGGTCCAGCACATATGCTCTCATTCCTGACCTTTTAATGACCGATCTCTCTGACGTTCGTTATAGGCCTGTTCTACCACAACCACAACCCGCCTGTCAGGACCCAAAACTAAATAAAATAAATTTCACATGGCCAGAACAAAAGGAAATGTTTCCATGGCAACCACATCATCTGCCAAGGTTATCATAGCCACAAAATAACAGCAGGTTTGCCGCTGGAAAGAAGAACCTGGTTCCCGCCCCGAAAACAATCCCGTCGCACACAGGGCAGTCCCATTGCATCCTGGGAATGCTATGAATTGGCAGAGTTTCACTGAAGCAATTGATTCCAAAATGCTTCTCTTAAGCCACAGAGTCCCCTGTGGCCTGTATGAGTGCTAAGCCAGTAAAAAACATGCTGGATCCTTCGAACATTTCACACCCTAAGTGTAATGGCTAAAGCTTCCTTCCATAAAGCCAGCAAAACAACCAGACAGAGACCACACGTATACATTTATTATTTATCGTATGATGAACTTCAGTTGTCTACATTAATGTTGATATATACCCTAAGCACAAATTGTTCATCTCAACTTCCTAACTAGAGCTCCACGCCCAGGTTTGAAAGCCATTGAAGGGCTTCATCTGTGGCACTATGCAAGTCCTCCAAGGTGCCTCCAAACGTGCTTAAAGGACACCTAAATATAATGTGGTCCAAGGTTTGGTCTTCTACAAAGTCACATTGGGGAGAGGACTTCCGTCCCCATGTGAATAGAGTGGCTTCGCATCTAGCTCAGCCAGTCCTCTGTTCAGCATCCTCCACTGCTGTCTCGGAAGGGAAAATCCAGCTGGCCATTCACAGGGATTCTTGATTATGTGATGATGGGGAATTGGAGATAGATGTTGCCAGAGTTCCTTCCAGGCATCTGAGGTATTAAAATGGTTATTCTGCAGGTTGACTGCAGTGCGCCAAGCAGGGTAATCTAGATTTTAATCGTTGGGCTGTGGGGGCAGTTATATCGGAGCCTCATCAGGAAATTGGACACAGCTAACAGTAATATCGGATCTAAATCAAGTACAGTATCAGCTTGGATGATATGGCTAAGCACTTGATTTCTACATCAAAGATCTCAGTTAAAAAACAACATAGACAGCAGGTAAAGCATACCCTGAAGGAAAAGAAATGTACATCTAGCTGATCTACTGAATTCTCTTCCCTATTTGAAACATAAGAAACCAAGCAGGCCATGCTAGGATTAAAACCTGGAAAGGCAGCAGGCGCTGATGGCATATACCCAGAGTTCTTACTATATTATATCGTAACATAATGTTGATTGTTTTGTTGTTGTGATTCAGTTTTTACCGAGTAGGGCAGGATATAAATCTAAATAAATAAATAAATGAAATCCACCGCCCTAGCATTATCATATTCTGTTGCTGAATACTGTTGTTCATCTTGGCTTAATGCGCACACAGGACTAATAGACATACAGTTGAATCAGACAACTGTATGTCTGTATATCGGCACAGGCTGTATTTAACCAACAAACACCCACTGGCTCTCTGTCTTGAGCAGAAGAAGAAGAAGAAGAAGAGGAGGAGGAGGAAGAGGAAGAAGAGGAGGAGGAAGAAGAAGAGGAAGAAGAAGAAGACAACGACGATGTATACAAAGGCATGCGCACAAACACGTATGCACAGGGATCTCTCGATGTGGTATATATGTAGAAACTGCATATGTAGCACAGGTTGCACCATGCTAAACATGCAGATTACACACACATACCATGACACAGGACAGTGTTCTGGGTACAGGGGGAAACATCAAACCACCCCATGCATGAAACCAGTTAAATAACAATGAGCAAAGACAAGGAGTCAATAATTTGTTCTCACAATGAAAGGATGTAAACAGGGGTATTCATTAGAAAACCTCTCTTTTATCCCATAACAAATACCTGTATTCATATTACCCTCAAAAACCCAATCTGACTGTTCGTTGTACTGAGAATCTACAGCAACAATGAACTTTGCTTCAGGTACAACAAGCTGCGTCTTTATTTCTCCTCTTTCGTGCCAGAGGAGACCCAGACAATTTGGCATATACCTGTATTTACACTCAGGTAACAGATTTCATTAACAATTTCAGAAGCTATACAGGGTCAGGCTTGCTTAATGCTTGGATGGTAGAACTCCAGATAATTTTTTTTAAAAGTCCTACTAAACAATATTAACCGCATCATCTCTATCCACATGATTTTACACCTTCTATATATGAAAGAGCCTGATCCTCACAGACACCCTATTAACTCTTCACTAATAGGACCTGTCCTTCTGTATTCTTGATTGTTTTAGCTTTAATAATACTTCCCTCAAGTCTACTTGGAACTAACAAGAGCTTTAATTTACCTCTTGGGGCAATGCTTTTTCACATGCTGGCATTACATCGAGAATTTTCCAAACCTCTGGTCCAGAAGCTGATTTCGAAGTCATATTGATTTTAATTTTATTTTCAACAATTTCATGTTTGATCTCCAAGATAGCAACTACTTTAATCTAGTGAATTGTTTTTGCTGTTTCTTTAATTTATTGACTAAGTCCAGAAATTCATGTTATCACTACCTGCCTCAAGATTTTAGACTAAGATAATGGGCATCTGGCTTAGATATTCTGATGACAAGAGAGGTGACAATAATCCACTCAAATTCTCTCATTTCCCTTTGCTTTTTTACTTAAATCTTCCAAGACCCTGGTCACCACCCTTGTTTGTTTCCCACTTCTGATGCATTTCTATATGTTTTTGAATGGTCAGAATTAATGTTATTAGCAATATGCTTTCTTTTTTTGTACTCTCCATCAGCTAGAATACAACTGGTGTTTTTGTAAGGATTATGCAATTTGCAGTAATTGGTGGTGCTGTCCAAACAGGCACGTGACTGAGATGCACCCTTGCACCTTATTAATTAGTCCCAATTAGCCTCAACAAATTATACAGATCTTATACAAACACCAACAGGATTCTGGTCATTATCTCACTGCAAATCTGTGTTCTGAAATGGAGTGGAAAATTTGAAAACAGCATGTTGTAGCTGCTTTCCATGGTCAGTCTCTTATGACAAGTTTCCAGGTGCTGTTCAGTGGCAAAACATTTCCAAATATTCAGCTTAATTTTATCTATAAACATCACAAGTGATCACCATTTTGATTTCCTGACTTGGGTCTCAAGATGCTATCAGCTATCTCTATGTAGAACGAGAAGAGAGAGGTGGACTTTGTTGTAGATGTTAAAACGTGAGTACTAATTTTCCTGCAAAATGTAAAGGAATTGAGAACTTTTGTACAATTATAAATGCCAATTCATCCATTCAGGACGATTTAAGTCTCGGAAAATAAGGTCTGTGAAATAATTTCCAGCTAAGGGCTCCTTCTATTCTTGGCACATCTTTTACTGCAGCGAGCTCAAATTATAGATTTATATTTTCTGAATCTTTCAAATTACAAGGTATTCCCCTCGCCTTGTACTTCTTAGTTAACTCTCTCTCTCTCTCTTTTTTTTGGCAAGGTTTGGTTTGGAAAACAAAAACTCAGCAATCGCAGCCTTTTTATTTTAAGTAAGCAATTCATCTATCAAGATCATAAGTCAAAACACGGTACTTGGAATGAAGAAAACCACTTAGGCTTTTACAGTTTTGTGTGGGTTGTGTTCCAAATATGGAAACGGTTTCAGTTCCAGCTGCACAATCCCGTAAATGAAAAGATAACATAATTCTAATTGAACTTCGATATATTTACACTTCCATTTCCATTAAGAAATTAAAATAGAATTCTTCAGCATTTTACTGAACCCAACTGCTCAAAATCCAGAGGTAAGGTTGGTGTCTTTTAGTTACGTATGGCCGGGGGTCGTTACACAGGCTTACGGGTGGCTCAGGGTCCTTCTTGTTAATGGAATGCTTTTGTAAAAATAATAATTACCTCCTGTCAAGTCACTTCTGACTTATGGCAACTTTTACTAGAATTTCCTAAGTACAGTACAGTAATATCTGGGTTAGCGTTTGCATCGCATACACTAAAATCAGATAACGTCGGGGAATGTGAGGCAAATGTTTGCATCACACAATGTTAAGATACCGTTGTGATACAAATGTTTGCCTCAAATCCCCCGACGTTGATCTCTGCCCCAAAGCCTGCAGGGCTGAAGATCAGCTCAGATCGGTGGTTTGATTGGAGGGGAAGGGCATGCGTGCCTGTTCTCCCCCCAACCAAACTGGTGATCCGATCGCACGCTGGGACTGCCGGGGTGTTGGGGGAGAGACCGTGCATGTGCGCACACACCCCAACCTGGATCGCTAAGTCCCTTAGCGATCTAGATGGTTTCTGAAAAGAAGCTTGCTAAGAGGCTTACCCATCCAGCCCAAAGGGGAGGGGGGGTCTTAAGAGAGGTTGGGAAAAGGGTCCCAAGCCTCTCTTAAGAAGCTCTCCCCCCCTCCCGGATCGCTAAGCCCTTTAGCAATCCAGACAGAGGTTTCTGAAAAGAAGCTAGGAAAACGTTTTCCTAGCTTCTTTTCAGAAACACACACACACCCTGCCTGGCTTGCTAAGCAAACTGGATTGCCCCCCCCCCCGTTCCCTTTCCTCTTCAAAAAGGGAACAAGACTTTTTTTTAACGTTATGCGATCAATGCATCGCACAATGTTAAAAACCAGATAACTTTAAGACTTGTGGAACCAAGTCATAACGTTAACCGAGGTACAGTAATACCTCAGATAACGCTAAGACTTGGTTCCACAACTCTTGGTGTTATCCGGTTTTTAGTGTTATCCGATGCATGTTAAAATCCTATGGGATGGATCGGATAACGTTAAAGCTCCATAGAGATACATTATAACCGCACAGGCTTTAGCGGTTGTTATCCGATCCATCCCATAGGACCTTAACGTTATTCGATCCAATTCTCCTCCCCAGATTACTTAACGTTATGCGATTTTAGCGTTATCCGAGGTAAACGTTATCCGAGGTATTACTGTACTAGTATACTGAGTTCTCAGACGTGGTTTACCATTCCCTTTTTCTGGGGGTACCCTAGTACTGTAAAACTTGAGCCAAACCACACTGGCTTGGCTCTTCTCCTGGAATACACAGTAGGGAATCAAACTCTTAACCTCTGGCTCCACACTGAACTATGTAATCAGCTATGTGTGTGTGTCATCAACTCAGTTCTGACTTATGGTGACCCTTTCCAGAGAATGCACAAATGCAGTTTACCATTCTCTTCTTCTGAAGCTGCCTTGGGACTGTGCAGCTTGCCAACAACTGCACAGGACAGCTCTTCTTTCGGAATGCACAGTTACTTGGTTACTTGGTTGATCCATGCTTCACATGTCAGGTTGATGTGGTGGAGTGAAGCATCATGTTCTTCTGTTTCCGATCCCATGCCAGTCTCATCCAGGGCCTCGGGAACCTGGCCCTGAACTGGTTTTCCCACCTGGTTGCTGGCCTTCCTAGTCGTCACTTTATGTCAATGCACAGTAGGGAATCAAACTCTCAACCTCTCACTCAGTCCTGGGCACTCCCAAAAGAAGGAACTGGTAAACCACTTCTGTGTGTTCTCTACCTCGAGAACTCTGGGAAAAAATCACCGCTAAGTCAGAACTGATTTGTCAGCTCTCAATTATGTATTTTCAACCCTCTCAGAATTTCAAACTCTTACTTAATTAGTAACAGAATCTTTCCAAAACCCCTTGGCCATTTTATCAAACATTTCCCAAGCTCAGGCCAAACCAGATTGTTAGCTACAAAAAATACAGATCTCACTCCTTTTTGTTATGAGTCACACTAAGGATCTAAATAGAACGGTAGGTTAAAGAAAACGCATAAGAGAAAGGATCTTTAAAGTTTCCACTAGATATAAAACAAGAGACTACCAAAGTAAAAAGGCATTTTCATCCACGCAGAGAAGACAGAATGTCTTTCACATACATTGATCTGACTGTGTGATGCTACAAGCATTTTGAGGCAGAGCAGGAACAATATCCTCCAATAACTAAATATCTGATTGTCTAAGCATGCTTCCCTCTGCTATTCTTTCATCACTTCAGAAACGGAAGCAAAGAAGAATGGGAAGTGGGTATCTGAGGCAAGAAAGGAACATATGTGACAGGATGAGAAAAGCAGAGGCAAGGTGCTATGTGGTAGTATAATACAGAAGATGCACTGAAGTGGTAGTAGGAGTTTGGTAATCAGTTTGAACTGCATAGCCTCTTAAAAGAATGGATGAGTAGGGCTTTAGCTATGATGAGGCAACTGGAGCTTTGTGCCCCAGGACAACAAAATTTAGAGGGCACACAATTTCCTGCAGACTTCCAAGTCTGACCCAGCAGTCCATTCTAACACCATTGGAAAAATTAACACTTCTGGTTTGTTTTTGCAGCTCTGACAGTGTTATTGATCCTCTGAGAAAATGCTGGCAGAGTATTCAGAACTGTAATTGGTTAGTGTGTTATTTTCCTCATCATGAATTACAAAAGTTGATTTGGGGGTGCATTTTGTGCCGTTAAGGGACAGCAGTGGCTCAAGTGGTTAAGATGCTGAATTTCACAACTGGAAGGTCTGCAGTTCGAGACCCAAGTACTGCACAATGGAATGAGCTCTCGTCTCTGTCCCAGCTCCTGCCAACCTAGCCGTTTGAAAGCAAGAAATTGCAAGTAGATAAATTGGGACCACTTCAGTGGGAAGGTAAATAGCATTCTGTGCACTCTGGTGTTGAGGCATGCTTGCCACAAGTCCACATAAACGTCTGCAGATGCAGACAGCGCTGGCAATTTGGCTATAATCAGAGATGAGCACTGAACCCTAGAGTTGGATACCACTGGCTTTTGAGCAAGGGTGACTTTTACCTTTACCCTTTGTGCTGTTTGTCCCTGGAGCCAAAATTGTAAGTTATACCTCTGAAAGGGAGGGAGAACCCAGAAGTCTGGGGTGCACAAAAGCGGTGGCACTTACATTTCTTAATTAGTGCAAAACAGATGTACATTCAGTTCCATGTTTGTTATACAGTGACCAGTTCCAGCTCTGTATGTCCCCAACAATATTTGAATTTGAATTGTTTAAAGACATGAAAGGATCTGCCATTCTCTTGTTTTCTAGATAAGGCCTCCCCGTTCTTCCCCTAAAGCTCAAGTAAGTGATTCTAGGGGGGGGGGGGTGTTTCCTTCCCTACATAAATGTCTGCCACAATAGTCTTGGAGACAAATGCCACAGTCAAAGGAAGAGACCCATTCTGGTGCTGCATGACTCTAAATATCCAAAGGCCTCCACCCGGCCATGACAGAGAAATGAAGTTGCTTCAAGCAAGCAGAAGAGGAAAATGAAGGACAGAAGAAGGGTCATTTCTGGTGCTGCTACAACTGCAAAACAAATGGGAATATAGGTCAGGCCAACAAAAGTGATCTGACAGAGAGCTCTGCCACATGGGACCTAAACCAGACCCAACACAGACAGAGGTCTGAGCAGAAAAGATGGGTAGGAGAACTGACTCATCTTTGGACCTGGCCCAGAAGCTCAGCTTTACCAAGCCCAGTTAACTAGATCAACATCCTGAGCTAATTTTAGCTTTACAACAGATGCCCTTGGCTCCTAGGACTATGACTGCATAATGCAAACCAGATGTGGGAGGGAAAGAAGCCAGAGATCAGTGTCCCAGTCCCACTGCCTTTAGCTTGCAAGGGGATGAAAACTCAGAGTACACCTTGATTTAAGCCAGGTATTCGCAACCTATGGCCTGCTGGCCAGACCCAGCCCCTGACACCAATTCATCTGGCCTCCACATCCTCACCGCTCCCAGAACCGGAAGTAAAATGTGCCACGTGTATGCACAGATTACTGTCAAATGTGTTCTGCACATGCGCAGGGCGCATTTTACTTCTGCTTCCGGGTGAGAGGAAACACGTGATGGCTTGATCAGCTGTCAAGGAGGTGTGGTCAAGCATTGAAAAACGCTGGTTTAAGCTTTCAGAGATTTCATCATCAGCAAGTCAAAGCAGCTTCTGCTCAAAGTTCAGTGGATACTCCTGGAGGTAATTAAGAAAAGGAACCAGACAGGCCCTGCCTGTTGATGCATCACCAAATGGAAGTAATCATACCACACACAGCTCCACAAATGGACACCAGGTTGTGTGCCACCAACACGGCTTGTCCACATAAAAAACAACAAAGAAACGTAATGTGTAGCAGCCCTTCTATAAGTTAGGAGCATTAGAGAGGGGTGTTTTTAAATTGATAGGATGGTGGGTGAGGCAATAGCAAATTATAAATCATACTTTTCAAATGGCTAAAAGAAGAAAAGCTAGTCTGGCCAGGTAATCTTGCTACGGTAATAGAGTGTCAGGTGGTATTAACAAACCCAAGAGTTCTCAACTTTTTAAAGCTGGGGACTGGCTCACGATCCCTTAAGACAGCTTTGGTGGCCGGACAGCCATTTTGCCCTTCTTCGACCACATGGCACATACTGGTGTGGTGGAGGTGGTGAGGGGCCACATGAAATGGCACCATAGGCCACATTCAGTCCATGGACCGCAGGTTGAGAATCCCTGAACTAACCTGACAACCCCAGGAACTAGTGCCCTTGGATGGCAAAATCCAGAGGGAAGGGTGATGGTCTCCAAGTGGATTAAATCCCAGTTGAGTCCATCTTGATGGAGGGCAACAGCTTCACCAATACTGGCCTGGCGCTGATGAGGACTTTGTGTGTGCCAAAAGGGCTCAGGACCAGAAAGTGACTTGTGGAACTGGATTAGTGGTACAAGTGTCATGCTGCGATGTGGAAGGCAAATGGAAAACCATTGCATTATATTCCCAGGACAGCCTTCATGGCTGAATATTGCCATACAAAGGCTTTTAAAAAGATCTTTGCTTCCTATGTCTCCCACGGGCAGGTAATCAAAAAGGTCTCAGTAGGCACGGATCAGGGACAGGCTGGTTTGTGATGGCACATGCTATATGGTTGTTAGGAAAAGGAGTGAGTCAGCCCATCCCTTGACTGCACTAAACCACAGGACAAATTCCAGTTCTATTCAAAGCCTAAAGGACACTAGCCCTAAGAGCCTTAAAAATTATGACAGAGACTCAATTTGGAAGGAAGGAAAGGAGAGAGGAAAAGAGCAAGAAAAGCACTGTCTTAATAAGAACAATACACAGTGTAACAAGGAATACAAAAGGTCCGCATTCCCATAGAAAACTATAATTCCCTAATTCTTTGTACCCATTAGTTTTTAAGCACATAACACTTTTCATTAGACCAAACACAAGGCACTTTCATGGGCAGTGTAGAAAACTTCCCTGCCCGCAATCTTACTTCTAACTTTCTGCTCCTTCAAAAAAAAAAAAAAAAACACCAAAAAACACACACACCTATATTCCTTTTTCTGTGCTTCCACATTCTTTGAAAAAGCTCCTAGAATACCTGATGGACTCTACCTGCCTTCCTTTCTTCTAATCAGTTCTCAAAAAATCATGTTTTCCATGAAAACTTAGGCACAAAATCCTATATTCCCCCATGCCCTACACCAGGGATTCTCAACCTGCGGCCCATGGGCCAGGTGAGGCCTGTAGCACCATTTAATGTGGCCGACCACCTCCACCACACCAGAAAGTGCCATGTGGTGGAGAAAGGGCAAAATGGCTATCCAGCCCCTGAAGCTGTCTGAGGGAGCATGACACTTCCCTCGGCTAAAAAAGGCTGAGAACTCCTGCCCTACACTCTGTAGGTATCCAGTGTGTTGTGTGCAGAGGACTGAATAACAGATTTGGAGTCAGGAGGCCCATGTTCAATTCCCTGAATGGCTATGAAGACACACTGTGGGAGTAGAACTGGTAAAGATACTCCTATATCTCAATTCCTTGAAAGCACGATTAGGGCCACTATAAGCTGGTTCTGGAGTCTTCTTCTACTTTCGTGTCCTGATCAGACAATGGATTGCCAAAATGAAGCCACTTTCTTCAATTTATTGTTGACCAAATGCAAGTCCTCATCGGTGCATGTCTCTGGCAGCAATTGGCAGACCAGCAAATGGGTCAGACTCTGCGGCTCTCCACATTCACACCATGTGTGGTTGTCCACCAGCAGTCCCCATTTGAGCATGTTGGCCTTGCATTTAGGGACTCCAACCCTCAGCCTATTCAAGGTCCTCCAGGTGACTTGGAGGAGACTGAGATCTTCAGCTCTATCCACCTTTAATGATGTTCCTTTCCCAGTGAGCTCCTTCCTCCATCTTCTAATTTGGTTTTGCTCTTGTGTACCCTTAAGAATGTTTGTTCTTGCCATAAAGCTCTTCCTGGATCTGAGACGGCGGATTTGAGGCTCATATCTGTTCAGACGGTGTAGAGGGTCATTCTCTTGCTTAGTTCTCTCAGCATCTGCTGCTACTTCTCTCCTGATCTTAGGTGGAGCAATATCAACAAGGGAGTGTATCTTCCAGATTGATGGCACATAACAGCAACAATGCCCTGTTCTCAAAGGCGAGGGATTTCTGGCTTGTCTTCTGTTACTTGCCCCCAGCTCCCATAATCTCTGATTATTGTCCATGTTGGTAAGAAAGGGTAGGAACTATAATTCAACAATATTTGGAAGGGAATATATTTTTCACCCATGCCAAACTGCAAATAAATCTACCATGAATGTGGGAATATTGTTTGCCAGTTTATCCCACCACAATCCCCTTAGTTGTTTCTCCATCTCAGAATTACATTTATACATTTCTTTGAGGCAGGGGTTTTGTGAAATACCACAAAGATTAATAAAGCCCTTATACAGCAGTGTGTGCAGTAGTGTTTTTTCAGTAACAGAAAAGATACTATTTCTCCCACTCCATAAGCCACTATGTTGAGGAGCGGAAGCTACTGTTTCTGATCTGTGCTTATAAGGACAGGACATTTTAGGAACAACCTGTTAAGTTTTATGCAGCAGCAGTAAAGCAGGCAGTTTTAGGCAATCTTAGCTTGAAATGCAAGTTCTCCAAGGCTTTACTCCCTGTTTAGCACAGCAATAAATACACTTCACTAAATGTATTTATTAAAAAATTTTTTAAAAAAGTATTGTTTACTCACAAGTTAGGTCAGAGGAAAAATATACATTTGTTCTGGATTCTTGATAAGAATAATTTCAAAAAGAAATAAAGTTAGAGAATTTTAATTCTTTTAGGCCTGCCCTGTGGCCCTCAAAATGGTCAGCTCAAATATACATGTTTCCCCTTCAAAGGCAAAAAAAAAAATGCAAGGGAGAGGAGATCTGAACAACAGAGCCTTAATACATGAAAAATAGGTCAAGTGACCCTAGAGGCAGGAACACAGGAAACTTTCCTATTAGTTAGTTAAGAACAAAACAGTATCAACCAACTACCTTTAGGTTAGTCTAGTATATCTGATTCTATGGTTATTGTACTAACTCTCACAACTTGCTGGAATTGCACTAAAATATTCAACACAACTGTCCCCTGAAAACATACATGGTCACAGTTCTTCCGCCTTGACTTGAACAAGACCAAAGCTTTGGCTTTTAATTATCTCATTCTCATAACAACAGAACAGCTGAAAGGAGGAAGGATGTTTCTTTGCCAGAGTAGAAGATTCTCTTCACCATAGATGTATATGACTCCCCCCCCCCCCGGCTTCCCAGTAGGTCTCTGGAGGGTTGCTGTCTTTAATGTTTCCCCGTACTTTGCAACTATTAATAGGAGTTATTTATTTATAGTGAAAAGAAAGAAGCTTAACCTTCTCTTGCAGTGTTTCATGTGTTACAATCAAAAAGAAATGTACTCAGGCCTGTCTTGAAGTCCCCTGAAGGACATTAGAATGCCCTTCTTACCATTCTAGAGCCGCGTGGCAGCAACGTTACTCATTATATATGGTCCTGGGCTTGTTGGAATGCCAAAAGGACTCCTACAGCTTGTCCCAGACATCCTTCGCTCCATCTCTCACAATAAACCAGTGCATGGAATGTTACTTTTAAGAAGCAACATGACAACACACTGAAGCCACAAATAAGCAGACAGTAGCAGAAGTGACCACTCCCAGAAGTGGAAGTAAAACGTGCATTTAAGACAGCTGCCGGTCATTTATGGTAGTGTTATGCGCATTGTGCACATGCATGTTTTACTTCCACTTCCGGTGGGAGGAACCACATGACCGGTATGCAGCCTGAAAAGTTTGGACACCCCTGTTCTAGAGTGATTACCACCTCTTTGACTTTTCAGATTGGCATAATAACCAAAAGGGTTAGATTGCTTATTAGTTATGTGCTGTCAAATCAATTAATGGCAATCCTTGCCAACATTATCTATGTACAGATTATTCCCTTATTGGGTGGTGGGGAGCATTCTGGAATTATTTAGTTTGCCTAAGGTTACAGAGGCTCTTCTCCCAGCAGGCATTGTGGGGAACAGAACTTCCAAAATCTGGATTGACAGCCAGATACGTAATCTACTGAGCTATCCAGCCAGCACAGATCATTTATATATAAAGTATATATATATAAAGTTGACAGTGAGAAGGTTGCTGCCACCTACAAGGAAGATCTTTGCATCCAGGAAGACCTTTCAGTGAGGGCCCTCAAGGTAAAGAACATCTTTCAAGGCCAAATTGTTTGCTCTAAAACTGGTGGGTCTAATGGCAATTAAACATGTAATGACAAAAAAATCCCTTCTAGTATGGCTTGGCACAATTCCTCTATTACACCTAAATACAGTAGACCAGCAGAGGATAGATTCCAAGGCATACTGCCTGAAACTACAGAAAACAGTGGTCCCTAAACATTGTATATGGGCCATGATGGCTTAGTGGTTAAGATGGTGAACTTGCTGACTGGAAGATCAGCAGTTCAACACCTGAGTGCTGTATGACCTCTCCTACCAGCCTAGCAGTTCAAAAGTAAGAAATTGCAAGTAGATAAATAGGTACCACTTTGACAGGAAAGGTAACAGTGTTCCGTGAGTTCTGGTGTCTGGTCATGCTTGCCACATGACCATGGAAACGTCTGCAGGCGCAAACAGTGCTGGGTCTTAAGCTGTAAATCGAAAAGAGCAACACTCTCTAGAGTTGGATGCGACCAACTTTTGAGCATGGGAGACCTTTACCTTTACCTAAACGTTGTCTATAATGGCCTCCTGTGGCCAGTTCTGACAATGTATTTTGGAAACACACATTTCATGCATTTCTGGGGGTTTTCCGTGAATATTTTCAGGCCGTGGATAAGTGAAACTATAGAAACCAAGCCTGTGGATAGAGGGGAACTATTGCATAGCCATTAATTTGCCATTTTGTTAGGGGTAAGATATCCAAGTTATACCAAGTTTAAGAGGCTCCATGGTGTTACCAATAGCTGGAATGCAGTCATTTTCCCTATTCCAAGTTTTTCTTTTTGGATTTAAAAGACCCTCCCCTTCCCTTCATGGGATGCCTATGTGGTATAGCAGGAGATTAATAGTGACAGACTCGGACCCAGAAGGCATGGGTTGGATTCCCCATTGAGTCATGGAAGTGGAGTGGAACTGCTATAACCACTCCTTAAATATCTCACCTTGAAAGTCCTGTTAGGGTGGCTCTAAATCAGTTCTGAACTGGCAGCTCATATCATCAGCACCCCTCATAACCTGAGGCACAAAGGCCCATTTGCCTGTCAATAGGTGGAAGAAGAAACTGTAAGTTAAGTGGAAGTCCTACACCAAAGGAAGTTATCCTCAGCTTTTTTGGTTTTTTTCTTTTCAGTTACTGTATTAGTTTCCTCATCTACTCGTTCCTCCCAAATCATCTCACTGGTCTGGCCTGGTTATCCTGCTATGGTAATAGAGTAGATCATACTGCCAGAAACACAATGCTGAGTATCAGGTGGCAGTTAACTAACCTGACAACCCTGAGGACTAACGGCCTTGACGAAGTCCACAGGGAAGGGTGATAGTCTTTTAATTAAATTAAATTAAATCCACTTGAATCCATCTTGATGGAGGGCAGCACCTCCATCAATCCTGGCCTGGGGCTGAGGGAGAACTTTGTGTGCCAAAAGGGCTCAAGGCCAAAAAGTGACTTGCGGAACTGGATCAGTGGTACTGTGGGTGTCATGCTTTGATGCGGAAAGCAAAAGGAAGGCCACTGCATTATATACTCAGGACAATCTTCATTGCTGATTGCCATGAGGATCACTAATATTCAGGTTCGGATATGGCAGAAGAAAGAAGAAAAAAGTTCTGATCCAAAACTACTTAAAGCTCTACCCCTTGCTTTACTCATACAGTGAGGATTATTTCATTATCTGCTTTCAGAAATGTAATGATCCTTAAATTACACTGCGGCCATTTATTGAAATATTTCATAATTTAACTATTTATTAAGACATTTATTAAAAGATATGCCTTTTCATGTGTACTTTCTATGGCTGCCACATTTCTTTCTGAGAAAGAAACTGGAGGTACAACAAGCCATCCCTTGGGAAGCAAAACTCATTTGCCTGAAGTTTGACTTAACGGAAGCAGTTTTATTTCACAACATCTATTCCACATTTTCATTTTATTGTTTGTTCCTTCCAATGTGTAATTTCTCCCTGTGTTCTTGCAGGTTGAATTATGTGGGCTGTCCCTGAGGATGTCTATGACTGAGATATGTTTCCCTGCCACACTCAAAGGCAGGCTCTCTTATGAAACAAGATAATAGTTATGGTAATACATTCTAGTCAGTGTTTTCAAGTAAAGGTGGGAAACACCGTTAAGAAATAAAATAAATGAATAGTTCAGCTCTCAGAGAAAATCACCAATATCCAATGTGCCCCTCCTTCTGCCCACATATTTACAATTGTACCTTGCTTTAAGAGCATAATGTGTTCCACAGGATTGCTCTTTAAGCGGGTTTGCTCTTTAAACGAAACACCATTGTAAATGACCAATGGGGGGGGGGGGAGAGAGAATTGCGAACCCCCGATGTATTTGTTCAGTGAGTTTTTGGTTGGTTTTAGTTGTTAAGCAAAGCAAACATTCAGAGAAAATTCTGCTCTTTAAGTGAGTTGCTCTTTAAGCAAGGTGCTCTTTATGCGAGGTTTGACTATACTTCAGAAAACCATCACATGTCACATCAGAGCAATATGGTATGTAGCTACATTGTACCAATAGATGCCTACATAATTTCTTAGCTTTTTCAGAGAGAAAAAAGCAAAACACTTATATTAAGGAGCTAAAACTGTCATGGAGGAACAAGAAAATAACTAACACAGTTGAAACATTGTTGAGAGCACTTTCAGTTTTGTGAATGTGTGGTTCTTGTGCATATTGATGACCAGTTTAGTGCATTTGTTATGTATGTCTCACTTTCTATTGTAAAGTTTTTTGATAACTTGTAAGCCACCAAGTGGGAAAATATCCCAGATAGGTTGGATATAATAACAATAATAAAACTACTGTATAAACCCATTTGTACTCCAGATGAGCAGGACTGTAACACGACTCTTTACTGGGATGCAAGAATGGACTTGCTGCAGAATATTCCTGTTATGACATCATTCATAGTCAGAGGTACAGTCTTTCTGGCAACCTTTTTGGTCACGGTCAGTTTATGGAACAAAAACCTATAAATATACTATGGTCACCCACTAGGGCAGGGCGAGAACCTTTAGCGCTCTGGATGTATTGAATTTCAACTCCCAGAATCCCCCAGTCTGTACTGCCAAGGATAAAAGATTATAGAATTTATCTTTCAAAACACCTAGTGTGTCAAAGGCTCACTAACACTGCTACAAGATAAAGGTTAACATCTCCTCCAGTGGCAACAGCCCCTACCAGTCCCTGGAAAATAGATGGGGAAGAGGTAGAAGCAGTGACAGACTTTACACTCTTAGGATCCAAGATCACTGCGGATGGGGATTGCAGCCATGAAATAAAAAAGTGACTGATTCTTGGGAAGCAAGCTATGAGAAACCTGGGGAACATAGTGAAAAGTAGAGACATCACCTTGCAAACAAAAGTCCACATAGTCAAAGCAATGGTATTCCTGGTGGTAATGTATGGTTGTGAGACCTGGACCACTAGGAAAGCTGAGTGCAGAAGAATAGACGCCTTTGAGATGTGTTGCTGGAGGAGAATTTTGAGAGTCCTCTGGACAGCGAGGAGAAAAAATAGGTCCATCTTTGAAGAAATCAACCCTGACTGCTCCTTGGAAGGTCAATTAATGAAGATATACATCAAATGAGAAGAGAGGATTCACTTGAGAAGGCTTTGATGCTGGGAAAGGTGGAGGGCAAAAGAAGAAGGGGGCAGCCGAAAATGAGATGGCTAGATGATATTGTGGACACAATGGGCACAGAACTGGGCGGGTTGAGGATGGTGGAGGACAGAGGTGCCTAGAGGGCAATGGTCCATGGGGTCGCAGGGGGTCATAACCAACTGTGCAACTAAACAACAACAACAACAACAACAACCAGTGACTTCCCAGAGTCTACCAAGAACTTTCTAAGATGCTTATAACTTTGTAAGGTTAAAAACCAGCATCCTAGATTCTACATAATTTAGAAATAGCCCCATTCCCTCTGCCCATTTTAATTATTCCAACAAGGGCAGCTGAATTGCCACTCAGAAGAACAGGAGTTCTTAGCTTAGCCTTCTCAGTGGCTCCTTTCAACCAAAAACCAAAGAGGATGAGCAGAAGCAAATGTATTAGAAGAGGGCCTCTTGTTTAAGATCACATACTTATTCTCCCATCTTGTTAGCAGTCCTGACCTTTTTAGACAAATTAAACTTCCCAACAGCAAAAATATTGGTTCCATCCCTACTTTTGTTAGGCAACACATTTCTTTTTTACAACTCACTGAAATATGGAAAATTTATCTAAACTGTTCAGCTAACTGAGGCAGATAAAATTATCCCAGATTCTATTTCAGGTTTTGAAAAGGCAGTCATTTTGTATTCAAAGAATGGTGAGGACCAGGAGGACAGGATTGATTCCTTCCTTTTGATATATTCTTCCCGTTGTCAACTGCTTGCTTTGTATTGAGTCCCTCTTTTAAGATGGAAGGTACAGTTCTTGCCCTCCTCACCTTTACAATCCAGAACTGCGTCAAGATAAGCCCTTTATACGGCCATGGGATCCATAGGTTTAGCTGTCAGTCCCACCAGGCCACCTGGCAGGCCTTGTGATCAGGAATCCAAGCACATAAAACAAGTTGAGAAAATCCACCAGGATTGTTTTTCATTGTCTTCCTTTATTCAGACCACCCTCAGAAACAGCACAGGTGGTACATTTCCACCTCAAAGTACTGGGCTGCAGGAAGCACACCAAGTGGTGTGCTTTATCATGCCTGAAAACACACTCTGCAATGGCCGCTAAGTCACTCCTATTCTGCATTAAGGAACATCAGTAGGTTAAAGGTGGGCTTGGTTGTCCTTGCTTGAAAGCCAGTCATATCCAACTCTAGGAGATGGTGCTCATCTCCGTTTATAGCCAAAGAGCTGTCAGCATCTGCAGACGTTTCCATGGTCATGTGAAAGAAACACTGTTACCTTTCCTGCTAATGCCCTACCTGTTTGTCTACTTGGAATTTCTTGCTTTTGAACTGCTAGGTTGGCAGGAGCTGGGACAGAGACAGGAGCTCACTCTATCATGCTGCATTCAGGTCTCGAACTGCTGACCTTCCATTTGACAAGTACAGCATCTTAACCACTAAGCCACCACACTTAGTTATTTATCCTGCACTCAATAATTTCAAATGCAAAATATCCTTTGAAAGGTAGACCAAAATCATACACCTTTCATCTTCTGCAGCAGAGAAGATCTTTCTACACTGCTTTGCTATTTAGCCTCCATCTGACACCCCACCCCACCCCCGGTGTTGCTTCATCAAGAGAGCTATACAAATAATACTGGGGAACAAGCCTTCTTGTAAAGAACAGCTTGAAAGATGCATCAAACAAGTATATTTTCCTTTGACTGATTCTTGAAGCAATACAATAGCTTCTTACCTGAGCTTATAATGGGGATGAATGCGCACAGCATGGTCCAACGTTCTTCTTTCAAATGTGCTTCTGCTAAATTCTGAGGGATGAGAAATCTCCTGCCTCAACATGCATTTTGCAAATGCTGCCTCCACCTTGCTCAACCTTCTCTCACTGTTCTCTGTTGTGGCCTGCTGTCTGCTGTATTTTTCCTCCTCTGTATCATGTATCACTGTTGGCTGCCACTGTTTGCAGCCAGAAGGTATCGATATAAATTTCTGCTGTAACAGTAGAGTGGCAGAGGACATGAAGACTAAGGTTGTGATGCTGTGTATACCTTTTTGACAGCAGAGCTTGGTAAAAGTTGCCTTCTTGGATGAGGCTTCCTAGAGTTCCCTCAGCTGGTACTCTACTGGCCGTACTGGTTGAAGCATTTTGGGAAATAAAGCTCAATAAGGTGACTTTTCCAAGCTCTATCTGGGAGTAAATCCAGTGCAAATCTGGTGAACAATACGTGCCTCTCCCTAGATGTTGCTGGACCCCATAATCTCTCACCTAGAATAGATGGCAGCTGCAGTCTACTAACATCTAGGTAAAGAGCGCCCTTGCTCGAAAGCCACTCATATCCAACTCTAGGGTACAGTGCTCATCTCCATTTATAGCCAAAGTGCTATCTGCATCTGCAGAAGTTTCCATGGCCATGTGGTAGGCATGACTAGACACCGGAGTGCATGGAATGCTGTTTACCTTCCTGCCAAAGTGGTACCTATTTATCCACTTGCAATTTCTTGCTTTTGAAATGCTAGGGTAGCAGGAGCTGGGGCAGAGACAGAAGCTCATTCTGTCATACAGCACTCGGGTCTCCAACTGCCGACCTTCTAGTCATGAAGTTCAGCATCTTGATCACTAAGCCACCCCAGTCCCTTACACCTAGAGGACAACCAATTGCCCATAACTGCCTCAGAAGAGGGCTGCTGTTCAAGGTCCCAAAATAAATTACTGGAGACCTGAGTTGCTCAATCCTCAAATAGGAAGGAATTGGAGGGGTGGGGAGGATGACCCCTTTTTTCTTTTTTCCCACCCCTAAAATGCCTTCATAGTATAATATGAAACACTAGAAAAAAGGTTGGGTAGCTTAGTATTCAACTACACAAGAAAGAACACCTAGTTTGCTCTAAAGGGTTTCAAATGAGGTCCCTGCTGTTTTCCGCTGGTGAAGTTGCTGTAAGAGTCAACAACGCACTCCCCATCCAGTTCAATTTACACTAAGGACACAGACCCACCAACATTCCCAACAACCTCCTTCCTCTTCTTTTTTTTTTTTTAAATTGATGCAGTCAAAACTTGACAAGTACAATTGCAAAAATAGAAAAACCACTCAGAGCTGGGGGTGGAAGCAGAAACTCAGATAGGGAAATTATTCTGTTGCAACACTGTGCACATTAAAGGCATCAATGTCACCATAGAATATGCCCATGACTGCCTCTCTGCATCAAGGTAGATGATCAAAACAGAGGGAAAATGTTGCCAGATGAATCAGGATAAAATAAACCACCCTCTCCTGGCCACAAGAAAAGAAACAAATGTCGGGGGGGGGGAGATTGGGCTTCCAAGCACGTACAGTACGTTCACATCACGTACCTGCTTGTAAACACTTTGATTTTTATTGAGACAAATGGGACATAAAATGTAGGTAATTGCAACTTATGCCTCATCTTTTGATGAGTCCAGAAGCCAATTTTGGCTCTTGGGGACTTGATCTGGGCTGTATTTCTCTGCCATTGCTTTCTTGGCACCACACATGCGTAGGAAACATGGAAACCCCCGGGGGGGGGGGAGTATTTTGCCTGCTTTAAATGAGGCTTCCCTGGTTTATCGCCAACTTTTGGTAGCAAATGCTGTGCATGATGTAAAAGCAAGCAAAACGCCTGCCTTAAATAGGATTTTTCCTATTGCCTTTGAAATTAGGCACCATGATCTGCCACTAAATTTCTCCTACATATTTTTTTTTTGGGGGGGTATGTGTGTGAGACCTGGGGGAGCATCTGCTCCCTGCCTTATTCCCTAAAGCAGGGGTTCCCAACCTTTTCAAGCCAGGGCCCAGATCATGCTCTCTCAGTCAACTTTGAGGGATGGATGTCCATTTTGCACTGCCTGCATGATGGAGTGGTGGTGGCCATTTTGTCCCAACAGTTTCAAAAGGGTGGCCATTTTGTTTCTCAAATGCCCTTGGAGGGGTGGGGGCCACATGAAATGGTGCCAGGCCTTAGGTTCGGAACCCCTGCCCTAAAGGATCTAAGATTGAAGCTGCCAACTAGACCCAAATCAGGTCATAAAATGTATATTTCCCTCTGGGGGTAACACCTCCTATTGAAACATCAGTATGTAGTCCAGGGATTGGAATTCCATTCAGCTCCCCTCCAACAACCTATCCAGGATCCCACTATGAACTACAAGAGGTTTACAAGCAGGCCAATTGCCACTCCAGCTTCCTATTTTTCAACCACCTTCCCTCAATGAACACTTACTTTTTTTGTTGTTGTTCAGTCGCACAGTCGATTCCGACCCTTTGCGATCTCATGGACCATTGTCGTCCAGCAGCTCTGTCTTCCACCATCCTCCTCAGCCCACCCAGCTCTGTGCCCACTGCACCCATAATACCACCTAGCCATCTCATTTTTGGCCGCCTCCTTCTTCTTTTGCCCTCCACCTTTCCCAGCATCAAGGCCTTCTCATGCTACGTAGTATATCAGGCACCAAAGGATCACCAATGACGGTTTCAATCTTCGGTGAGGACTTTGGCATCCTCCCACCTCATGTTCAGGATTTTAAAATCTCCCATGAATGTTCTTTGCCATGTATTTTGAGGGCCTTATTGGCACCTTATTGGCACCTCAGGGATCCTGTTTTTCTCCATATAAGAACTATGGCCAGTCATTCACAATACAATGGTACCTCATACAACGATTTTAATCCATTCCACGGGGCTCTTTGTTGTACCGGGGGGAGAGCTATATGATACATGCATTGTATAGAGATTTTCCCTATGGGATACATTGTACAACGTGGGTTTTTTTTTTTTTTTTTTTGCTAAGTGGTTTTTCCCATTGAAAAATTGTTGTATGATTTTTTTTCCATAGGGAAAATCATTATGTGGGATGCCATCCCCCCCCCCAAAAAAAACCCTAATTGTTATGTGATTTCATTGCTATATGGGGCAATTGTTGTATG
Source organism: Furcifer pardalis (assembly GCA_030440675.1). Classification (NCBI taxonomy): domain Eukaryota; kingdom Metazoa; phylum Chordata; class Lepidosauria; order Squamata; family Chamaeleonidae; genus Furcifer; species Furcifer pardalis. Next base: position 35,253,768 of record CP126893.1, on the reverse strand, counting down.
AGTCACACATGCTTTGGTCACCTCCAGACTTGATTATTGTAATGCGCTCTACATGGGGCTGCCCTTGGTGACCATTCGGAGGCTACAGCTGGTCCAGAATGCAGCGGCTTGGGTAGTGATGGGGTGCGGGCGTTATGCTCATGCCTCACCACTGCTTTGGGAGCTGCACTGGTTGCCAGTATGTCTCCGAGTGCAATTCAAGGTGCTGGTCATTACCTTTCAAGCCCTACATGGTACCGCGTCACCCCAAAAACATCGGTCCGTCCCACCAGGGCGGACCAGAGAGGCTCTCTAGTTGTTCCATCGGCCAGAGAGGCACATCTCTCTGGCACCAGAAGGAGGGTCTTCTCCGTGTCCGCCCCGGCAATTTGGAACCTCCTGCCAACTGAGTTACATCTACAAACAGAGCTCCTGCCCTTTCGGAAGGGCCTAAAAACTTGGCTGGCGGGGCAGATGTGGGGCTCCAGGAATGTGGGGTCCCATGTTGGGTGGCTGATCTGATGGGACAGCCACCCCTCTCTCTCTTTTAAACTTTTTAAACTTTTAATTTTTTTTAATCTTTTTAGTATTCTGTAAATTACAGTTTGAATTTTTAAACTTAATTTTAAACCAAATTGTTGTATGTGTAGGGGTATAGTGGGATTGTTTAGTTTGTTTTGCACTTATGTGGGATTTCGCATTGTTTAGTTCCTTTTGCACTCATGTTGTAAGCCGCCTAGAGTCGGGTTCGCCTGATTAGGGCGGGATAATAAATTTAAATAAATAAATAAATAAATGAGGTTCCACTGTATACATAACCTGGAAGTTCGTGCGTCTTTATCGTTTAGAGAATTTAACATTTTTATTGCCATCTACTTTTGCATACCTGGGGAGCCCCCTGAGTATGTAGACACAACTCTCTTATTATGGAGTGTCTAGTTTCCAAACCCAAAGGTACTTGACTGCTCAATTGCATATCATTTAGTTAGATGGAACAGCAGGACCACAAGAGGAAGGTAGCGGAAAGGAAAAGCCAAGGGTCATTTACCCCTTTGCCGCTCCCTAGGGACAATGGCTGCAAACTAAAATAAGAGCCAGAAAGTGGCAACCTGCATTTTGGCTCCCACATTTCTAAGACTAAATGCAATGTAAGAGAAATCCAAGTACAGTACTGTATGATTATACTGTATTGAAGAAAAGCTTGTAAACCTTTACAAGTACATATGCCTATGAAGTCTGTATCCTTCGCCCACTAAACCTACGAAAGGGCAGCTACTCACCACATCCGCTAATGTGTTCTACTTACTAAAGTCAGATTCTCAACTTGCATCCCTCCAATTATCCTACTTACCCCACCCATGTATTTTCTTTCAGTTTTGTGGTCCTGTAGGAAATCCAGACAGCTGCAACTTCTTCTTTGCCTTCTCCTACAAGGCTATACCCACAGCATCTCTCTTTCTCCTCTTGACACCTACATACACATAATATGTTCACTGCACTGTGGTATTAAATGTATCGGGTTATATACCTACATAGTTCCAGGGTTGCCAGCTTATAAGCAGCTGTCACGCAATAATGCCTTCTTTGAGAAAACTCACCTTTCCTACAGAGTAACCAGGCCTCAAAGATCAAATATAATCCTAAAGTAAATATACCTCTTTCCTTTACAGGCTCTCTGTGGGGACGCTGCACAATTTAAAAGAAAAAAAATACATATAAGGTTGAGCACAAGGTTGGCAAAACAATTTCTGCCAAAAGCACTGCTACATCCTCTTCTGCCTTAGTGGTATAAAATCAAGCCTTCGTGTTAACAGGAGCTCAGGACAACCTAGGAGTGCTTAGTTTGCTTTACAGCCACATGCTGGCAACTGTCTTCTGCAAGCGCAACAAACCATGGATATTTCTGTATTTATGTAGCTTTACATTAATTACATCCATGCACTGGATGATGCAGAATGTTAACACACCGCGTGGCTCTCTTGTCAACTTGCTAGAATAGACAATGACTAGCACTTCAGGACTGTATTATATAGCCTTCATTTGGCAAAGTACTTTACAACATTTAGGAACAGAGGGTCTAGAATGGAGTGGGAAATATTTCACTCCCCCGAGATAGTGAGCAAAGCAATCACACTTATATACCGCCCCACAGTGCTTAGTGCACTTTCTGGGCAGTTCACAAGTTAATTGGCATTTTGCCCCAACCTGCTGGGTACTCATTTTACCAACCTTGGAAGGATGGAAGGCTGACTCAACCTTGAGTCCTGGTAAGGATCGAACTTACAACTTTTTGGTTGCGGGTACAGCAACTTAACCAGTGCGCCACCAGGGCGACTGAAGTTGCCAACTTCCAGAAGCTGATGTTCACAGCCAATATAAGAGGCAGTAGGGCCTGTAGCCCAAAATGTCTGGAAGGCCAGGATACCCACGTACCTTGGGTGGAAAGTCAAGAATACATTTTCAAACATCTCTCTACAATCAACTTCTTAAAAGTTACATATCTGCATGTCACACCAAGATACTAAAGAGAGACTGGGCACAAAACAAGTGAGCATCTCACAGGTGCTTCCTTATGTCTTCCTTCCTTCCTCCCTTTTGTTTTGTTTTTTGCTAGCAGTGATGCTATTTGTCATAATATGCCTCCTTTTAACCATTATTAAATTCCTCCTCTTCGATCCACTGCCTTCCCACTCCCCTTCGGTACCCACCTGATAAACAGTGTGGCTTCGGGGGGGGGGGGGGCACCCACACCACATTAGTATATAGCAGAATCCATACAGATATGGCAAGATCAAGGATATGCAATGTATTTACAGCCCTTGTTGTATCTCCTGTTTGTTTTGAGATAATTTTCTCTGATGAGTAAGTGCTGGATTTGTTTTTCCTGGATAATTTCTGGACAGGAAGATCTTTTTATTTTCTTACATTAAAAATAACTCCATCGGAAGGCTATAAAGTCCTGTGATATTTGCCCAGGAACAGCGGCCTGATCTATTGAGTAAATGTGTACTTTGGCATGTGCTGATTTGTGTGTGCTGTAGCTAGGCCATCAAAAGAAAACACACAGATGCTGCCCATGCTGTTGAGCCAAACTAGTCCAAGGTTCGGGGAAATCTATAACTATATCGTCCATGACTGGTTGCTTTTATTCCTTTTCTTCTTTGATTCAAGTAGCTGGCAAATCAGCACGTGGGGAAGTATTTCATTCCTTCACTTATGTTCCCTTCTCAATCTAAATTGATTCCTTGAGACTATGGAGTGTATGAATCTTGACTTCTGCAGGGCAAGGGACTTGTGGAAGGCATTTTCAAAAAAAAAAAAACTATCATAGGGATAAGTTAGACACTCTGTAGCTTTACTGCCACTCCTCTCCCTAGGTAAAGGTTGCTCTTGTTTGAAAGCCAGTCATATCCGACTCTAGGGTTCGGTGATCATCTCCATTTATAGGCAAAGAGCCAGTGCTGTCTGCATCTGCAGACATATCCGTGGACATGTGGGCAGGCATGCCTAGAAACCAAAGTGCATGGAACCCTGTTTACCTTCCTACCGAAGTGGTACCTATTTATCTACTTGCAATCTCTTGCTTTCAGACTGCTAGGTTGGCAGGAGTTGGGACAGAGATAGGAGCTCACTCTGTCGTGCAGCACTCGGGTCTTAAACTCCTGACCTGCCAACCTTCCAGTTATCAAGTTCAGCATCTTAACCACTAAGCCACCGCAGCCCTATTACCCTCCCTAGCTGAATAAAACAACAACTCACACAGGCCTCCCAACAGCTGGCCTAGTTTGCAAATGTATTATTCAAGAGTAAACTGCCTAAAAGTAATGGATTGTGCTTAGATTTATGGAAGAAATAGTTGTCTAATTAAACCTGAATATGAATTGTTTTGCTAGAAGACTTTTCTAAACCACAAGGAGGAGGAGAGGATAAGAAAGCATGCGGCACATGGTCTATTTTGAAGATAGGAAAAAATTATGATGTTGAGATGGGTAATGTAGGACATGTGCCATCCATCAAATAAAAGAATATGGTCAGATTCCCAAGAATCTCAGAGTTCTAGCCCTTGCTATAACAGGGTTTGTTTGGTTTTGTTATCCAAAAATTGCTTATCAACATTAGGAAAAACTTTCTAATGATTTCTCATTTCACATACATTTAAATGTCCAACGACTAATTGTTTTTTTTTTCACAATTAAGAGTAACAACATCTTAGAATATTCTAATATGCATACAACGGCATTGCCAGTTGCAGTTTCTCATAATAATGAATGACCTTTCAGATTTATTCAATATACAGCCTATAATTCTCCCTTGACTAACACAACCCCATTTTCATCCCAATATGAATTTGGAGGACCACCTTTTTAAAAAAAAACTTATGTAGCACAATGACCTAACAGCAGTTCCTAACAGATTGGCTGAAGATCACTGGTTGTGCATTCACAGTACAGCTGAGACATGGGCAAAAACACACCTTCAGAGGCACAGACTCTGAGGTGTTCCCAAGATTTGTTCCTATGGTAGTTTATCATGCATCAATTGGTTTTGGGTGGAAATGGCTGCAAATTATTTCACTTACAGTATATGTAGTTACAATATGCATGCCAGCTGTAACCAACCATACAATATGCATGCCAGCTGTAACCATCCATCTCATACTGCTCTACAGGCTAAGGATTGGCTAATGAAAGGGAAAGGAACCAGTTCCTAGGTTTTAATCCTACTTTGAGTCACAGAGTAAAGCCTGTTGAGGCACAAATGAGGTTATTGTTTCTTCTTAGGGTGAAAGCTGATGGTTGCAAAGGCACAGTTTAATCACACTGGAAAATAGATTTAATATGAGTGATCTCCCTTAAAGTGATCCTTCCATCTGCCAAGGATTGTTCCAATCTCATCCCCTGAAAATAGCAGCCTTACAGCTAGACCAGGGCTCTGCGAACTTGGCTCTCCTGATGTTCTTAGACTTCAATGACCAGAAGCCCAGGTAAACACTCCGGGTGATCAGGGTTTCTGGGAACTGAAGTCCAAGAACATCTGGAGAGCCAAGTTTGGGGAACCCTGATCTAGACCAAGGAAAGGTCCAGTTTGGATCCGGGTTGGATTGGAGTGAATTTTTCCATATGCCATGTGATTGCCAGGAAATTGTCCATATTGGATGGCTCCGCAAGATACAAGTCAAACCTCGCTTAGCAAAAAAACTCACGTAACGAGTGGGTTTTTCAAAAAGCGATCCAACTCACATAATGCAAATTTTCACTAAGCGAGTTGGACTTTCCCTATGGGAAAACTCGCATAATGAAAAAAAATTGCTATGCGAGTTTCTCCATAGAAATTTTCACTATGTGGAAAAAACCTCACACAGCGAAAAACTTGCATAGCAAGAAGCCTCGCAGAACAAATTGTTTTCATTATGCGAGGTATGACTGTATCAAAATTGTGATATATTTCCCTGTGTGATCACACCCAAAGTTAAGAGTCCTTTGTCTCTGTTGAGAGACTACAACTGGGAAATGTTAGTGTTACTGTTGACACATTAATGTTACATAGTGTAAAAAAAAACACCAAAAGGTTTCGCAAAGCAATTGTTTTAAAACTGTAATCTAGGCTTTCCCCCACTTTACATGGTAGCGTTCAAGTTTTAAGTAAGATAAAAACAATCAACCTATAAAAATAAAAAAGCACTTTTGATTTATTAACACTGTACTATTGGAAAACGTATACATTTCCACTGCTATTTCTATCATTAACACTTCAACATGTTTTAAATGAAAAATAATAATAATACCGTAATTAAAAGGATTAAACTTCCAAAACTATCCCAAATAACACTATTTTTAAATAAAAAGTAAACCATGACTACAAAAATTGGATTAGAAAAAAAATAAGTTCATTTTTATAATTATTTCAAGTTATATTACTTCTCTGTAATTTGCTAGAAATAGAATCAAAACAATGTGTGAAATTATGTAGCTTAGCAAAGTAAGTTCCATTAGAGCAGGCCCACTGAACCCATGGGTATTTGAATCTATAAATTCAATGGTGGGTTCAAAAAAATTTACTACCACACTGTGGGCGTGGTATGGTGGGCGTGGCCAGGGGAAAAGCCCTGCATGGCACCCTAATTAGGGACTAATTTATTTCAAAACTTGGATGGGCATAGCCAGCCAGAATTTCTGCTACTGGTTCAGGCGAACTGGTGCCAACCTGCTGATGCCCACCATTGCATAAATTTCATTGGCTCAGTGGGACTACTCTAATTGCAACTTATTACACTAAGCAATAGGATTTTAACAAATGTTTCTGTACATGCCCTAGACCAGTGATGGTGAAACTTTTAGAGACTGAGTGCCCAAAATGCAATCCAAAACCAACTTATTTATCGCAAAGTGCCAACATAGCAACAGGGTGGAAAGAAACGCTCCCACTTGGCTGCTGGGCAGAGGGGCAGAACGAACTCTGTGCTGGGGGGAGGGAGTAAATGCTCCCATTGGGCTGCTGGGCAGAAGAACGGATGAACTCTGTGCTGGGGGAAGGGAGAAAGTGCTCTCATTGGGCTACTGGGCAGAGGGGTGGGGCGAACTCTGTGCTGAGGTGACTGCATAGGGTAGGATAAGTAAGAGACTACATCACTAACTGATAAACAGTAAAACATTGCATAAAAAGTGCCTCGCTTACAGACTAACTCGCTTAAAGAGCAGAATTTTCTCGGAATGGTCGTCTCGCTTAACAACTAAAAACAACCAAAAACTCACTTAACAACTAAATCGGGGTTCGCAATCCCCCCCCCTCAGCAGAAGTCACAATGGGTCACTTACAATGGTGTTTCACTTAAAGAGCAAACTCGCTTAAAGAGCAATCCTGTGGAACACATTAAGCTCTTTAAGTGAGGTACCACTGTATAGGTCATCTCCTACACAAACACACACACACCATGCAGGTGTTTTGTCCTGAGACCTAACACAGATACCCGAAACTGCTGCAAAGCGCAAACCCTATACAGTCGGACCTCAGATAATGAAGGGTCCAGATAGCGAAAAACTCGTATAATGAAAGGAAATCGCATCCCAATGGAACCCTCAGATAGCGAAAGTTTCCATCACGTTTTCAATGGGAAAACTCACATAACAAAAATTTTCACTATGCACATTTTTGCTATAACCGCATTGTATATCAATTGCATTCCTATTGGAAACTCACATAACAAAAAATTTCGCTATACGGAAAAACTCATGGAAAGAATTAATTTTGTTTTCCGACGTTCCACTGTATTTAAATTTCAGACAGTGGCCTCTAGTAGTCAGCTCTGGTAATGTGCCATTGACTTACCTATACAGTAGTACCTCATACAATGATTTTAACCCATTTCCCGGGGCCCGTTGTTGTACGAAACAATTGCTATACGATGCATGTATTGCATAGTGATATTTTCAGAACGTTTTAATTGGTTTTCAATGCATTCCTATGGGAAACTGTCTCGGTTAATGTATTTTGGTTTTCAGTGCATTCTTATGGGAAATTGGATTCAATGCATTCCTATGGGAAATTCAGTTAAAAGTAATTTTCTCTGTAAGAAACGTCCCAGAGAATGCATTGATGAAGTTAACCGAGGTTCCACTATACAGTGCAACCTCATACAACAATTGCCCCATATAGCAACGAAATCATAAAACAATTAGGTTTTTTTGGGGGGTGGGGGGTGGGGGGATGGTGTTCCACATAACAATTTGCCCTATGGAAAAAAATTGTACAACAATTTTTCAATGGGAAAAACCATTTAGTGAAAAAATTGTTGTATGATTTTTTTCCATAGGGTAAATTGTTATGTGGAAGGCCATCCCCCCCCCCCCCAAACCTAATTGTTTTATGATTTCATTGCTATACAGGGCAATATTTGTATGAGGTTCCACAGTTAACTTCATTAATGTATTCTCAAGGACGTTTCTTATAGAGGAAATCCTTTTAACTGAATTTCCCATAGGAATTAATTGAATCCATTTCCCATAAGAATGCACTGAAAACCAAAATACAGTAACTGAAACAGTTTCCCATAGGAATGCATTGAAACCCAATTTAAAAGTTGTGGAAAAAAATCCGTAAACCGAGTCACTATTTTCTATGGATTTCTTTTTGTTATGAGATTGTTATGTTAACCGAGCCATTTGTTAACCGAGGTTTCACTGCACTGTAGTTATTGTGTTTCAAAAAATTTTGATTGGATATTTTTAGAAGACAACTTAAAACACAGAGAATACTGAACCTATTGACATTAGGAGGGGGCAACTTGTACATCATAAAGTAACTGTAACATGAAATGCTGTGATCCTCACATAAGGCACATCTTTTACTGTCATGAGTAGGAGAAATGCATGATGCACTTCCAAAAAATTGGAAAGAAGAGAGCCTTCTCTGTGTTTGCCCTCTAAGTATGGTATCTCCTCCTGAGAAAGCAAGATTGGAATCTACTGTTTTCTTTTCAATAATAATAGATATTTTGAGATAATTTTGAAATGCTAACTTGGTTTTAATTATTTTTTTATGTACTCCTTTTATGGTTATCATTCCTCTGATTATTTTTATAGTTACAGTATATGTTGTTGTTGTTCTTAGTTCAAATTTATATTGCCACCCACTCTTGGCGGCTTACAAAAATACATTACATATACATATATATATATATATATATAATTCTACCTGCATCATCCTGCAATGATGGTACAGTACAAATTATTTTAGAAGAAATAAATAAATGTAGCTGAAGGGTAATAAGCTCTTTAAAACCTCAACAAGATCTGTCAATTCTAGAGAAACTGGTGCTGCATTTCCCTTTAAGTAATTTTTAAATGCTGCTAATAATGAGAGCAAGGGAAGAAAACTGCTAAGAAAACTGTTGCAATTGATGCTGTTTTATTATTAAAAGTGAATGGACAAAGTGCCATCAATGCGGAGCTGGAGAAACTCTGACACTCTAAATCGGGAGTCAGCAACCTATAGCCTGTGGGCCAAAACTGGCCTATGGCACCAAATAATCCACCCGCCACCTGCCCTCCTTCCAACTGCTGCTGCCACCATTGCCACTGAAGGAAGCAGATGTGGACGTATTTACGGGGGGGGGGGAAGCACCAGTCCAGACCCCTCAACTGTCTGAGGGAGCATGATTCAGCCCCCAACTTTAAAAGGTTGCCGACCCCTCCTCTAGTTCCATAGCTCCTAATGTGGGGCCAATTTGAGAATGAATTATTAACTGTTTAGGCGGGACACGGCCAAAAAAAGTTGGGAACCATTCAGTGCTGGGCAGCCAAAAAAATTGCTACCACACAGTGGGCAGAGCCTACATCATGGGCAGAGCCAACATCGTGGGCAATCTAGTCATGCCTGCCATATGGCCATGTATACATCTGCAAACACAGGCAGCACTGGCTCTTTGGCTGTAAATGGAGATGAGCACTGTACCCTAGAGTCAGGTATGACTGGGTTTTGAGCAAGGGAGACCTTGAACCACTTGCAGGGACAAAACCTGATGGGGCAGGGCAGGAAGGTGGGCGTGGGCACCCAATTTTGCTTAAAAAAAAACCACGCCCAAAGGCCACCCAATTTTGCCACCCCCCTGCTCAGAGGCCACCCAATTTTGCTATAACCTCCCCCCTCCGTGGGGGTGTGAGCCTGTTGCTGCCCACCACTGCTCTAGATATTTTGGGTTACCACTTTCATCCTATTTACCAACAGACATGCTGGATGGAAGCTCTATGAGTCTCAAACATCTGAAGGATTAAATGTTTCCCTCTCCCAAACAAATACAGTACATCCACACTTTATTGGGGATACATTGCTTCTCAATTCAACCTAACCATATTAATTCAAGCAAAGCCTCAACTCTTTCCACTTGTGGAACGTAGATAATTTTGCAAACTTAGGAAATGCTTTGAAGAATTCAAAATGCGCCATCGTTAATGTTAGTGAATTAGAGACCAACTTTTAACTGTAATCCCACGCATACTTACCTGGAAGCAAGCACCGCTGAAGTCAGCAGGATTTACTTCTTAGCAGGCATCCATAAGATTGCTCTGTTAATCACCAGCTGTTCATTCAATAAAGTGTATTACCTTACTTACTTTGAGTGCTCCAAATTCTCAAAGCAACACAGCACTAACACTCTATACAAAACTAGATATTATTCTTGGCATAATAGCAACGTGTTAAAAGCTGAGAAATCAAATACTTGGCTAACACAAGAGAAGAATTGTTAAGCAGCACATACGATGAAACAAAAGGATAAATGTCACTTTGAATCATTACTTGACCATCTGCCTTCTGTACTAGTACTTTCAACAACTTATAGATCTCTTTTATAAGTGTGTGCATGTGCTCGAAAATGTTTGAGAATTTTAAAATTGTTATTAACATGTATCCTAAGTCATAAAAGGGCAGCTCTCAAGTTTGTTCCCCGGGAAAAGCCATGTCTTTACAAAAATAGCAAGGCCTTGAGTTAAATGTTGCTACAAACAAACTTTACAGCAAACATCTGCCTCTACTGCTGCCGTTGCTTTTAAGGAGACCTACTGTGGTGGCTTAGTGGTTAAGACGTTGAACTTGACGACTTGAAGGTCGGTAGGTCAGTAGTTTGAGACCCTGGCGGTTCAATAGGGACCACTTCGGTGGGAAGATAACCAGTGTTCCATGCACTCCCGTGTCTAGTCATGCCTGCCACATGTCCATGGAAATGTCTGCCTACACAGACAGTCCTGCCTTTTTGGCTATAAACAGGGATGAGCACTGGACCCTAAAGCCAGATACGAATGCCTTTCGAGGGAGGGCACTCTTACTCAATCACATACTGTATTCAAGATCCAACTCTTCAAAATCAGAAGAGACAATTAAAACCCACTCATTTGCAACAGCATGCTGTGTGATCCCATTTCATAATTTTATGGCTCTCTGTACTGTTTTCAAGACTTTTCTTGTACGCACCTGGAATTTTTCTCCAAAATCTCGAAGCTCAATGTCAAATCACTGGCCTTTATTACACAGCTATGCAGACAGATTCTACACAGGTTTTCATTCCAGGGATTTTTAGTTGGGATTTCTTCCCAATTATCCCAAGAGATTTTAAAACCACTAATTTCGTAGGCTTCAGAAGACTGTTCACAGAGTCTCCACATAGTACCTTATGAAAAACCACTAAACTGGTTTAGACACAGAGATAGGCGTGTTTCAAAGGTAATAGGAACTGAATTCTACTAAATTTTCATTTGCAGGCAACTTTATTCTCATTGTACTTTGCCCAAGAGGTAATTAATGAGTGAGCATGTGTTTATTTTTATTTACTGAATTTTTATACCACCCATTTGGGATATTCCCCACTCTTGGCACGTATAAATAACAAAATAAAACAAACTAAAATGTTTGACCTTTGCCTTTTCATGTTCCTCCCATCATAAAACTTCAAATGAACTTGATTACTCTTGTCGAACAAAAGTAGGAGACAAGTAAGCTAGTCTACAACCTACCAGTCTGGTCATTTCTTTCTAAAACATGAGCTGCTTCCCATCAGACAGCTTGCAGCACCGGCAAGTTAAGAGAATTATGCAGCTATTCCACTTTTCCCCCTTCAACAATTACTGTGATATTTCAAAAGACAAGGAAAGTGCCAGAAAAGCACAATAGGTGTACAGATGGAAGATGATGTCTTCAGGACACTCCATACAATCCTCTGAAAGACGCTGGATGCAGACAGTTACCAATAATCATCAGGAGCCCTAGTGGTTAAGCTGTTATACTGCAGATAAAACATTGTGAGTTTGATCCTGACTGGAATCAAGGTAGACTCAGTCTTCTATCCTTCCAAGGTCGGTAAAATGAGTACCCAGCATGTTGGGGGCAAAATACTAATTACCTGTAAACCACCCAGAGAGTGCACTAAGTGCTATGGGGCAGTGTAACTGCTATTGCTAATAAAATCAATTTTCAAATATAGTTGCCACAATGTTGGTTTTCCTACCCTAACATGCTACAGAAAGAGACCCAAAGAGACCACAAGCAGAAGAATAAAACCTGACCTTCAGTGTACCTGGGACTCTGGTGGCTTAGTGGTTAAGATGCTGAAGACTGGAAGGTCACCAGTTCAAGACTCGAGTGCTGCATGACAGAGTGAGCACCCATCTCTGTCCCAGCTCCTGCCAACCCAGCAGTTCGAAGGCAAGAAGTTCCAAGTAGATAAATAGGTATCACTTTGGTAGGATGGTAACAGCGTTCTGTGCACTCCGGTGTCTAGTCATGCCTACCACATGACCACGGAAACATCTGCAGACGGAGACAGTGCTGGCTCTTGGACTGTAAACAGAGATGAGCATCAAACCCTAGAGTTGGATGTGACCAGTTTTCAAGCAAGGGTGACCTTTACCTTTAATGTACATAACCCTTTCAGAGGGTTGCTGCAGGTTCTCTCATATTTATAGATAGTGCTTTTTTTTAACAGAAATGTCAAAGTCAAAGGGGATTATGAGGATTACCCAGGCTTAACACATCATACAAATATGTAGGCAACACTCAAACTGAGAGAGATGTAGCTCTGGTGAGGGGAAGGGTGAAAAAAGGGCAGAAAATTATACCAAACATCCTATTTTAAGAGGCAATCTAGGAAAGATTGGAGGCAGACTTAGAAATCAATCATTTGAAGAAGAGGAAGAAGAAGAAGAAGAAGAAGAAGAAGAAGAAGAAGAAGAAGAAGAAGAAGAAGAAGAAGAAGAAGAAGAAGAAGAAGAAGAAGAAGAAGAAGACGAGACTCTACAATTGGTGCCCATGTTGCTTGTTACATCTCCCCTCAACTGGGGTCTGTGCCGCCTCCCTGCATTGGGGAGACAAAACCTTTTGGAGAGCCGAGGCTTGCAAGTGGGGATCCTCTTACAGGCTCCTCGGGCAACTCAAGCATGCCATGCCATGTTATCCACGGTAAATCAACGCCAGGGAAGACAGCCTTCGAGGGAAGAAGCCGCGGAGAGAGCTGCACAAGATTCGAGTGTAAAAATGGCACTAAAAGAACCAACCAGCGGAGATGAATCGCTTTTCCTTGATGGGCGGATGGGAGGGAGGGAGAGACGCTGAAACCTAAAAGAAAGTTTGTGGCCACCCCGGCCCTGCAACAACACAACATATTTTCTCAAGGCAGACAGAGAGAAAGAGAGGGGTGAATCACCACTGGCACTGTGAAGTTTCACAAGCCCTTGCCTCCCTTTTCTCCCCCAGATCTGAAAGCACATGAAGTTCTCCTTCCCTCCCTACCCCACCCCCTCCCCTGTTGTTGCTGAGGCTAAAAAAAGCCATCCGCCAGGACGAGCCTTGGAGTCATACATATTTTAAAGAAACTTATTTTTTTTGGTTCCCTCCCTGGTTGCAGCTCTTGCTTCCTTCCTCTCCCTCCCTCTCCCCCATCCATCCTCCTCAGGCTCTCTAATCCAGGGGTGCCCAAACTTTTCAGGCCACGGGCTGGTCATGTGGTTCAGGGGCCCTGTCGCTACGGCCCGTGGGCCAGATCCAGCTCCCGATGCCAATTCATCCGGCCAACAAAGCCCTCGTCGCTCCCGGAAGCGAAAGTAAAATGTGCCCGTACAGGCTCCCGTCCGCTTCCGGGAGCGACAAAGGCATTGTGGGCCGGATAAATTGGCATTGTGGGCCGCCCCGGCCCACGGGCCGTAGTTTGGACACCCCTGCTCTAGTCTAACAGATATATGTCCAACAAAGGGGGGTTGAAATGGGGGGTGGGGGGTTGAAATAGAGCGGGAGAAAGGATTACCGGTAAGTCTTCTTGGGGGTCACACACCGTTCCTGCTGTCCCTCAGCCCCACCGGCTTGAGTCAGGGCCAGCCAAATTGCCCGGCATCTGCGCCTTGGGAAATCGGCTCCAACCCACCCACTACCCAAAAAAGCTGTTTCTCTCTCCCCCAACCCACCCACCCCATCACAAAGGACCTAAACGAGATCATACATCGCTTCTCCCCGACTTTTGCCACCTTGCCCACCTACTTCATCTCTACGCGCAAAGACGCACCCTACAGCTCCCCCCCCCCCAAAAAAAACAAGCACACACAGACAGAGGGAAAGCGGGGAGAGATTGGGACGGCGGGGGGGGGGGGTAGGGTATCTTCTGTACCTTTACAGCCCGACCCACCACGCTGAAAGCTGGTATCCGAAGACAGAGGTGTTGCCTAAAGCTCAGCCAAACTCAAGCACACCCTGGTCGGGGCCAGCCCCGCTCCTGACATCACCACGAGGCAGCTCTCTTTCGACTTCTTTTTCCTTTTTGTTCACTGTATACATTCAACACACACACACACCCCTCATGGGGTGGAGAGAGCGGGAAGGAGGCAGCCACGGCTGGCGGGGAGGTGGGGGTGAACCTTACCAGCCACTTCCTCAGAAGAGAATTGCTGCCCATCTGACAAAGGAGACCCAATTAGCAAGGAAACGATTCAACAGCACACACACCCCTCTCTCTCCCCCCCCCCCAAATCCTTCAAAAGGGGCTTTGTGTGGGGTCCGCCTCTATTGCCCCAACCCGGAGGTGCCTTTCCTCTGAGTCCTTTACACAGAGACGAACTGGCTTCATCTTAACTTTCGATTTATACTTTGTTTGCACAGGAAATGCAAAAAAGAAAAGAGGTGCTTGTCTGTGGGGAAAATAAGTTTCGTGTACAATTCCTAGAGAAAACGCTTCCCCCCCCCCAAAAAAAATGAAAGCATCCATAATAATTCCCTTTAAAAATGAAAACATCCATAATATTTCCTTTCAATGAGTTGTCTCCAAGCTGCTGTTTTCAGAGCACTGTATGTTTTTCATAGATGATGATCAGGGCTTGTGGGAATTGAAGTCTGAGAAGAGCTGGAGTCAGTGGTGGGCTCAACAAAATTTTTACTACCACACTGTGGGTGTGGTATGGTGGGTGTGGCCAGGGGGAAAGCCCTGTGTTGCACCCAAATTAGGGGTTGTTCAAATACCACGTGACCATTTTAGGGGGGAGTCGACTAAAAGTCACAAGGGGGGGGTTGGTGTGAAGTCACATGTCTTCAAAATTATCATTACTTTTCACATCCAGCTGGCCAGGCATAGATCTGTTTTCAAACCATGTGATGGGGGGTCGGTCAAAAGGTCATGGAAAGTCACAGAGGGTGGAGGGGGGGTCAAAAAGTGTATTTGAAAGAGCCCTTAGGACTACTTTATTTCAAAACTTGGATGGGTGGGGGCAGCCAGAACTTCTGCTACCAGTTCTGGTGAACTGGTGCAAACCTCTTGGTGCCCACCACTGAACTTGCCCCATTACACTAACAGGGGTGGCCAAACATTTCCCACCAGGAGCCTGACCACACCTCCTCAGTCAGCTGAGCGACCTGGTCCGGTCATGTGGTTCCACCAGGCAGCGGCACATGAATTCGCCCCATGTTTCTAGGTGTTTTTGCCTCCACCACTTCCCATGGCTATGGGAGCGAGGGTAGCATATTTTTGCAGCATTTTTGAATTTTTTGTTGTGTTTTTGTGGCATTTCAGCATGAAAACACGGTGATTTTAGCATTTTTGGCGTCAGTGGCAATCCGGCCTGTGGGCCAAATGAATTTGTGCAATGGGCCGGAACTGGCCCACAGGCTGTAGTTTGGGCACCCCTGCATTACAGGGACCCCCAGTATGCAATAGATAAACACTGAGTTGCAGGTGGGTTCAAAAACTTCATAGTCACTGCTCGTGACCTGAAAAGACATTGTGTGTAAGAAGAAGTGCAGAAAATATTATTTTTGGACTATAGCTCCTAGAACTCCCCAATCAGCCCATCCACTGAGCTTGTTGGCTGGGGGATTCTGGGAACTGTAGTCCAGGATTAGATCCCACAAACTGACACTTTCCCTCTAAACTGAGAAAAATAACTGTTGGTGAGTGAGTAATATGTGTTTTAAGAAACCTTGATAGGCTTTTCTGTCCTGCTCCTTGAAGGATGTTTCATAAGCTTCCAGGGAAATTTAAAAAAAACCATATATAGCTAGAATTATCCAGACGTAGTCAATTTAGAACACTCACTGAAATCCATGGGAGGTAAGTTACTTTAAGTGGGTGTGCTCTATGATTAAGCCCAGTTCAAAGCTATTGATCTATAAGGTCTATAGGCTCCAGCAGCAATTAGTGTTCCAAATAGATTTTATAATTTGTTGCTTTAGGGCAATTTTCATTTCATCAGCCTTTTTATGAATTATTATCATATAAGCTCAAGTAGTCACTTATGGTAGTTACCCAAAAATGGGTTTCTAAGACATGAAGAGGAGTTTGTAAGAACGCTTAAACCAACACTATAATTTACAGAAAGATGTGGGTGGGGAAGGAGCTAAGGGAGCCTCCCTCCTTTAGCCAATGTGCAAAACGCTCATTGGTGGCAGAATGCTGAGTGTCAGCTGTGGCAAAGCCACACTGTGAAACTGGAAAACTGAACAAGAATACCATTTGTTCATTGCAGGCCTCATGGGCTTATCATTAATGCTAACATGGTGTCATTGTTCAACATTTTTGCAGTTAAAAGAATAGCCGTTTAAAAAAATAAAACGGAACAGCATTTATCTTCCTTGCCATTCTCTTTATTTTCTTTTAACACCTCCCTTTGATCGTCTGTCAACGTCTGAAAGGCTGGCTCAGCAAACACATTTCAAGCTGGATTGTTTTGCTGTGTTTGTTTCAAATCAGCCCACTTTCAGTTAATGGAGAGTGAAATTCAGTTAATGGAGAGTGAAGTCCATATGAGTCAATTTGCCATTAAGCCAGATTTCCAGTGTTTGAGCAGGGCCTGAAAAACTGTGGCTAATCTGTGCCACCCGTTACCTCTGGGCAGCCCAGATTTGCCACGGATTTTAGGCTGTAGTCTTGGAGGCTTTCCCCCCCCTAGAAAGTCAGTGCCTGGAGGCAAGGCAGTTATGCAAATGGTTCAACTCAATTAGAGACTGTAATCTCTACTCCCAAAGGTTTCTTATCTACACATTCCCTCTTGGTCCCAAGAACCACCCAGAGAACTTTAGATTTCTATGGACACTAACTTCAGTTTTGCTGAATGTCACCCTTCATCAGCATGATACTGCAGCTTCATGAGCCTCGTACATTATACCGACAGATCAACTGACCTAAACGCTAAGTAACTTCCTCCAATAGGAGTTTTCAGTATCTATATTAAGGAGACGGAGCACGTGTTGATGTGGACTTGATGAAAGCCTTGATTTTTAATATAGCACTGAAACTAGAGATAGGCGCCCAAGACAATTTGGCCCACAAAGGGCGAAACAAATGCATTCCACATGCCCTGCTCACTCCTTGGCTTGGATGAAAGTTACACCCATCACTGTGATTTATTTCCTCAACAGCATTTTCTTTTCTTGGCAGAAATCTAAGCCTGGGGCCAAGGCAGGGCTGTTTGATTACCAGCATCGACCCACTGCTATGGAGAGAGAGAAAGATTTGCAGGTGGGGCCCTAAAGCAGGGGTGGCCAACCTTTATTCTCTGCAGGCCTGGTTCCCCAGACAGCTGAGTGGGCCAGACCATGCCCCCCATTAGCAGAAGCGGGCGCATTTACGGCTGACATAAATGTGCCCACTTCCGTATTTATGACGGTCATAGGCGCGCTTGCGCAGGTGCATTTGATAGATGACATAAATGCGCCGGCTTCCACTTCTGGTTGCGATGGAGGCAGAGACAGGATGGATGGGGTGGCGTTGGGGCCCAGGGCTGGCCCACAGGCCATAGGTTGGGAACCCCTACTCTTAAGTGTGGGTCTGTCTGCCTCTTATAGCACAGTTTTACACCTCTTCCAGAATTCCCATCTGACTAGCTGCAAGCATTTAAATTTTCGAGGTACAGTATTATATATAAATACTGTACAAATATAAATTTCCAGGATTTGTATGTGTGTGTGTGTGTGTGTGTGTGAGAGAGAGAGAGAGAGAGAGAGAGAGAGAACTGTAAGCAATACCATATTTCCTCTGTGTTGTATGCATACCATCCAGGATTCTAGGCTTGTATTTTCATGTTGGTTTCTATATGGTAACTTGTAGATGCCGGTCACTGGCTATAATAAATAAAGATTGACACACATTTGTGTTTGGTTTGGCTTTGGTGTCATGTATGTGTAAAACTTGCCTTTGGATTTAATCTGTTCCACTTCATGCTGGGCACCAGTGTGTCAGCATTCACAGCTGCTCTACTGTGCAGAAATAGGCGGGTGCCAATATATGCATTGGCATTTCTGACTCAGTGGCCCTGTGTGTCTTTATATAAACTCTACGCACATGAATCAATCTATCCATGTGGGCGGGTGTGGTCTATTTGTCTGCCAAGCAGTTACCGAGAATGCATGTTCTTCTAATTTATTTATGTTTTCCTTGCAAAATCCTCAGTCATATACCTTATTCTACTAAGGATAGGAAAGGTTAAAAACAATAAACCATGGACCAGAGATCTTCAGAAGAGGCCTTTCTCTAATCTCTATCCACCACTGTTGGGAGACATTAGCAAAATGAAAATATAATCTACTAGTGCCCTTCGGTAATCTAGACAGATCCACAATAAAGGTACTCTACTAACTATGAGGTTGCTTTACACTGAAAATGCTTGTTGGAGTAGAAATACTTTCAAGGATTTGTGAAAAGCCAACAAAGTGGGGGTGACTCTGATTTCAGTTGGTAAACCATTTCAGAGCCTGGAGGTCACACCTGATGATGCACTATTTCTGGTGGAAACTTCAGGAGAGGTGAAATTGCTTTCTCCCTGTTTGCTCAACCATTTCCAGAACTGCAAAATTTGAAAATTGTACATAGAATTTAACCTAATTTACTCTGGATTGTCAGTTTTCGTTTGCTATTTTCATGTCCCTGTTTGATTCTAGAGCAGTGATGGTGAACCTTGGCACTCCAGATGTTCTTGAACTTCAGTTCCCAGAAGCCCTGATCAACAGGACTGCAGATTGTATTCCATGGTATCCATTTCAAGGTTCACCATCACTAACCTAGAGACACCTTTGAGGAGAGCAGGCTGTAGGGCAGTGGTGGCTAACCTTGGCTAACCTTGGCACTCCAGCTGTTCCTGGATTTCAATTCCCAGAAGCCCAAGTCAGTACATCTGATGATCAGGGCTTGTGGGAACTGAAGTCTGAGAACAGCTGGAGTCAGTGGTGGGCTCAACAAAAATTTTACTACCACACTGTGGGTGTGGTATGGTGGGTGTGGCCAGGGGGAAAGCCCTGTGTTGCACCCGAATTAGGACTACTTTATTTCAAAACTTGGGTGGGCGGGGCCTGCCAGAATTTCTGCTGCCAGTTCTGGCGGACTGGTGCGAACCTGCTGATGCCCACCACTGGCTGGAGTGCCAAGGTTAGCCACCACTGTTGTAGGGAGTCTTCAGCTGCTAGAAATTGCTGCTGCAGTTCCCACCATGGCCCCCAGCACTGGTGATTTTCACGCATTTAAGACTTCCTGCTCTTAGCCTGCTGTCCCCAAAGACTTCTCCAAGACCAAAAGGATTCCAAGATAGCTAGGAACCTGTAGATGAGGAAGGGAAATAAAACATTTAATTACCAAATTATAGCCACAGCTGATGGCCTTATTATACTTATAAAGGCTGCACATCCCCATCCCCCCACATCCACATTTTCAGTATCTGTGGTTTCATTTATCCACAGGTCTAAAAATATTCATTAAAAATCTATGAAATACATAATATATACTATATATACACTCAAGTATAATTTAGTCCCCAAAATGAAGTCCAAAAAGTGAACTTGACTTATACTCGGGTTAATGACCCTGAGGGTCCCAAAACTCCAGTGGTTCAAATTCAAACATACAGTAGAAAAAAAACATTCGCACTACCATTAAAACTCAAAAACATACCCACACAAATGTCTCTAGATTCATTAATTTTACCATATTTTCCATGTATTTTAATTATTAAAACTCACCTGCAGCTGCTGCATTTTCGACCCCCTACTTATACTTGGGTCAATGTATTTTCTTAGTCTTAGAGTTCCAAATTAGGTACCTTGACTTATATACTAGATGACTTATAGTTCAGTATATGCAGTAGATGTATGTATTTCCCAAGTACTTTGCCTGAGTTGGTTGTAAGAAGTCACTATTTACAACAGGAGTTCTCAATCTTTTTAATCCAGGGGTTGGGTCACGCTCCCTCAGACATCATCTTGGGCCGGACGGCCATTTTGCCCTTCCTCCACCACATTGAACTTCCAGGTGTGGTGGAGGTGGTGGTGGGGCCACATGAAATGGCGCTGCAGGCTACAGGTTGAGAATCCCTGATTTACAATGTAATGGTAAGAAGAAACATTGTATTCGATGGTATCCATTTCATGAGTGCATGTAAAAGTGTGACGGAGGCATTTGTAGTGCTCTCTGCTTGTATGATTCAGGTATAATTGCTGTAATAGGGAGTTTGTAGCAACCCCTGCTTGTATGACTCAAGTACCTGTATATGTGATGTAATATGAGGTTTACTACTTTCCATGGTTTCAGATATCCACGGAAGATCTTGGAACATATTCCCCACATCAGTGGTGTAGTGTGGGTTTCAGCTGCCCAGGGCATAGGCCAAATTCGCAGTCACAGACAGACTTCCCCAAAGGGACTTCCCCGCACCGTATCCTAATTTGCAGGTGATTATTAAACAATATCGAACTCTATTCTTTATAAGAAAGAATTAATTCTCGTTGAATATTCGTCATGAATTTTTTGGAATAGTAGCCGTGTTAGTCTGTGGTTCAGGCATCTCAGAAAACAAAACAAAACAAAATAAACAAAATAAAATAACAATCCGAGCACAAAATAAAACACAGGTAATTGCTGCAAGGCAACTGGTTAGTACAGACGGTGTTGCCAGTCACTAGAGCGAGTGAGATGACTTCACTCATTTAAAGAAAGGGGATTCCCCGGTTCCATCACAGATTAAATAATAAAAAGTTCCATGCTCATTTTAATCGATCCAAATTGTAGGTACGACAAAAATATGAAATGAAATGGTCCAAATTTTTAGTTCAGAGTACAAGATATTATTATTACTTATTATGAAATTTTGCCACCCAGGATGGGCCGCCCCCACCGTCCCAGCTACACTACACTTCTGCCCAACATATATGGGGGCAACCTCTATATCTATACCTTTACTGTATGTTACTGAATTTAAAGCAGTGACTATATTGATAAAAATGTGAGAAATACTATGTCACTGGGATGGTCTAAGTGTAATTGCTATGGTCTGATTCCCATTTTTTTTTACATTGCCCACATGATATAAAAGCTAATGTAACTCAGCCTGGCGTCTCTCCCTCTCCTCATTAATCCATAACTTTTTCCCTCTTCATCTGAGGCTTCTGTTTTCCACAGCAAAATTAATTTTCAGAAAAGTGTGTGCTGTGGTTGATGCAATGGTGCAGCCAAATAATCCCATTTTTAAAATAAAATCCAGCAGGGGTTCAGAAGACCCACATTAACCAGCTGCAAAGAAGCCTATTTAGCCAGTTTCCTCATTTTGGGGTCGCTAATTAAAAGGAACAGACTACAGACAGGTGGACAACTGAATTCCCAGTACAACTTCACACTGTATTACAGCCCTGAAACCACTTATTTCATGGAGGCAGAGATGGGCAAGTGTATTCGACCACAGACAAGGCGTGGCTAATATGGGGTGCTAGCATGGCATATGCTTTAGAGCCTCCTGAGAGTTAACAGATACACTTGGTGCTTCTGTCACAGACATGTGAAATATGTTCGATATTCAGATTGCACAATCCCCTCGTCTGTGCGTAGTCCACCGAACCGACAAATTGCAAAAAGATTTCCCCCAAGCCTTTGCTTTTGTCATCCAACGAGTCCTGGGGGACTACAGATTGCTTCCACGAGGCTGGTGACAACTCTGCTTGTAAGGGGAAAATATTTATCCTGAAACCATTATATAGATGCTTCTGTATGTATAGCATTCCCCTCAAGTCCTTAGAGAGGATTCCTCTAAGGTACCTGATTTGGGGTGGGTGAGTGTGCAGGATCAAAGAGCTAGGGATGCCTAGAAGATATCTCTCTCTCTCTCTCTCTCTCTCTCTCTCTCACACACACACACACACACACACACACACACACACACACACACACACACACACTTTTAAAGTAAAGTAACCTTTTAGCATGCCATACATGCTGCATCTGGAGTTTCCCCTTTCAAGGTTACAGATGTTTTCTCTGCCTGTTCCGTTTGCGTGGGTGGGAGGTGTTTGGTGCTGCGGTTTTATACACAGTCTCAAGCACACGCACACACTCCCAGTCTTCTTGGCAATTACATTTCCAGATTGAATTACTATCATTAGCTAATTAGTCCTTCTAGGCTCACATCTCGCAAGCAAGGAAAATGTCAGCCTTTTTGTTCCCTCTCTCAAATAACTTTCTCCTCCCTGTTGCTACCAGTAAACAACATCAAGAAAAAGAGGTTTGAATTGTCAGCGTAGCAATGAAAACACCAGGTGCAGTGAAACAGGATGGTGTTTGGATTGTGCAGGCCGGGGGGGGGGGGAATGGGACGGGACACACAGTCGTACCTGGAAAACCACCCAGATTTTCTAGCAGGTTTTGATCTAAGGCGCAACCACTCAACTGGAGAAACCGCACAGGGTTGTTGTGTGCAAGGAAATTGAAAGTACAGAGAGAAGCAGGAGTTTTACCAGACCTGCCTGTGTGGAACTCGAACCTGGAGTCTATTTCCTAGATTTCTAAAGCTATTATATTCTGAATGGAGAATGTAGAGACATGCTGACAAATGCAGGTTTTATAGGTAGTTTTACCCCCTGCCTTTTTCATGTCCAGTCATCACTTTTGTTTAGCCTCCCCAAAAGGAACGAGACACCCTTCAAATGCAGAGGTTTTGCAATTCAAGATAAACAGAAGATTGAGACAGAGTTCTGCCCTTCTCTGTGACGACTAGCAGAGGTTAAGAAAATTATTCAGATAACAGTTTGCTGTGTTTTCGAACCTCGGCAGAGATGCACTGAACATGTTTGAATTTAGAATCATTTCTGCAAGAAGAGCAAGTGTTCCTGACAAACACTGTGCTATAATGCTGATAGTGTTAACTTCATGTTTTTGAATAAAATGTCCTCTTTGCCAGGATCTTCTTAAAAACAATATACCCTATATACTCGAGTACAAGTTGGGTATTTTAGCCCCCAAAATGAGGTCCAAAAATGGGACTCGACTTATATTTGGGTCAGCATAAACACTCAAAAACATACCCACACAAATGTCTAAATTAATTAATTTTACCATATTTTCATGTATTTTTAATTATTGAAACTTACGAGTAGCTGCTGCATTTTCCACCTCCGGCTTATACTTGGGTCAATCTATTTTCCTAGTTTTAGAGGTCCAAATTAGGTACCTCGACTTATATTCATGACGACTTATACTCGAGTATATACAGTACTCCCACACTGTACAGGGTGGAATTGATTGTTTCCTCACCAAACTTCCAAGCAACAGTTAAAGACTAACATATCGTTTTCTCTACTATGTACAGCTGGCATAGAATCCCAGCAGAAAAAGGGATGGTGGAATTATGTCCTCTGTCAAAATCCTACTGACTTGAGGGCATACAAGCATATCGTCAGTTTGCCTTGTAAGATCCTATGAAACTCATGTGGCACCTTTAAGTTTATTTTAGATTACAATCTATGGGACAAGCATGAAGTGTGTTTGCAGGTTGTGAAAAGTTTTGTCACTATATATTTGCTAATCTTTCCAGCTGCCCCAGGTGTCTGTCACGGTGGCTGCAGTAGTCAAAGAGAGCTAATTTATGATACTATTGCTAATGCTTACAGTAAAGTGCTGGCTGGGAAGGGGTTTCAAGCATTCCCTTTGGTAAAGATGTCAAGTCAGAGAATTCGACACCTGATCGTTGTTCCAAGACCTCTAGGGAGCAGTCAGAAGCCTGTGTTTCTCGCAGCTGGCATTTTCCTCAATAAAGGGCTACATCCAGAATGAAACCAGACCCTCATTCTCAGTCATGTCAAAATTCATCTGGATATCAAGGTGAAAGTCCTTTTATAGTTACAATGATCCCTGGCAATATCAGCTCATCTATATCTATCAGCTTTATTTATCTGCATTGCTTCTATGCTCCATAAGCACAAAAATACTTCAAAGTTGTTGAAAAGACCTAAAAGAAGTTGTCTTTGTTGTCGTCACCACTGCTGCCACCGCCTGCTATGGTAATAGAGTAGACCATACTGCAGGTGGCAGTTAATTAAGTTGATGACCCTGAAGATGAACCTTGGGTGCCGAAGTCCACAGGAAAGGGTGACGGTCCCCAAGTAGATTAAATCCCACTTGCATCCATCTTGATGGAGGGCAGCAGCTTCATCAATACTGGCCTGGTGCCAATGAGGACTTTGTGTGCCAAAAGGGCTCAGGACCAGAAAGTGACTCGCAGAACTGGATCAGTGGTACTATGCGTGTCATGCTGGGATGTGGAAGGCAGATGAAAGGCCACTGCGTTATATTCTCAGGACAGTCTTCATTGCTGATTGCCATGATGATTGTTATGAATGACGCCCAGAGTCCCATGTCGATTGGGGCATCTATGCAAATTGAATTAACAACAACCATCACCACCACCAATATTTGGATTCTGATATGGCAGAAGAAGACTCTCATCTCAAGACCTTGTGATAGGGCAAGTAAGAAATGCACATTTACGAATAGCTCAATAACAAAAAGGATTCAATGTGAGGCTGACCTTGAAGCCTGCTCAGAGTATACAGCTGGTGCTGAAAGCTCATCTCTGACGTGATTGGGGCTCCCTCACAGCTGCCTGTCTTGCCACACATTTCCCACCGCCTTCAGAGCACAATTCAAAATGTTTTTAACTTTGTAATTTCTGAACTATTAAGCAGTTTAGGCACCATTTACTCCCCCACTCTTCCTGTACCTACATGGGGAGGGGAGGGGGGAGCCCACACTGAAATCTAAATGCTTGCAAAAAGGAAATACCAGTCTTGTACATTCTATTTATTTGTTTTATAGCATGATGAACTTCATCATACGATGAAGCCCTTTAATGACTTTCAAACCTGATAACTTTCAAACATGGAACTCTAGTTAGGAACTTGAAATGGTCAATTTGTGTTCACTGTATATATCAGCATTAATGTAGACAACTGAAGTATGGTACATTCAATGAAAGTAACATAGAAAACCATGAAGCGTGTGTGTGTGTTTAGCACAGAGCACAGTAAAGTCAATTACTACCAATGTTTCTTTTTGGGTGCCTGTGGTAGCTCAGTGATTAAGAAGCTTGCCTTGATAGCTGGAAGGCCGGCAGGTTGTCACTTCGAGACCCAGGTTCTGCATGAGGGAATGAGCTCTCGTCTCTGTTCCAGCTCCTGCCAACCTAGCAGTTCAAAAGCAAGAAATTGCAAATAGATCAGCAGGGACCACTTTGCTGGGGAAAAATCTTGGGGAAATGAAAGGAGCCTCATGTGGGCATCCCCTGAGTGGTGTTTCTTCAGCAAAAATCCTTCCAACCCAGAAAAACTTCTGATATGAAATTATTATTATACTGTTTATTTAATTGCTAATTACAGATGTGATTCAATTACAGTCTTTGGCATTCTTTTATTTCATGCTGCAAACCACCTTGCATATATGAAAGCACAGAAAGTTAAGGTGTAAAATGAAACAAACAAACTCAGTGAGCATTTATTTCTGAGCGATCATAAATCAATTGTACTGAGGTTCATGGGGAGGGGGGAGAGAAAGAGGGTTACTCTCCAGTGGGAATAAATCAGCTCCAAAGTTGAGGTGATCAGATGAAAAGGAGGCAAGTTCATCTCTACTTTTGACAGTCACATAGAAGAAGAAGAAGAAAATGGTGCAGGTTTGAATGCCAGCGATACCTGCAGAGATTTCCCCCTCCACCCAACTATTTATTTAAAGGGGCAGGAATGTTGCTCTCTTTTTCCTCTGGTCACCCTAATCAGAAGACAGCATCAAGGAAGAACTGCCCTGCTATGTGCAGACCCTAGCCTAGACCAGTGGTGGTGAACCTATGGCATGCATCCCAGATGTGGCACTTCTAGCCCTCTCTGTGGGCACATATGCTGTCACCCCAGCATAGAGTTTGCCCCGCCCCTCTGCCCAGCATTTCAATGGGAATGCTTCCTCCCCCCCAGCACAGAGTTCACCCCTCTGCCCAGCAGCCCAATGGGAGTGCTTCCTCCCTCCCCCAGCACAGAGCTTGTTCCGCCCCTCTGTTTGGTCACTCGGTCTCTATAAGGTTCACCATCACTGGCCTAGACCTTGGGAGGACTGGTGGGTCTTACCCAGGCCTCAGGACCACTGCAGATGCACTTGAGATTCCCCGGGGGGGGGGGGGAATGCATGGCTGGAGGGGAAGGGCTCTTCAGAAGAAAGCTCTTCCTTGGGGAGATTAGCAGGCCCACCATGTGCCCTCCTGTGCTGACTAAACACTTGCAACTGTGCACTGGGTTAGGAAGCAGCACCCCACCTCTATAAAACTTCAACTGGAGCCTGCAGCTACTCATGTCTCTTTGGTCTCCTAAACTAGCTTATGATAGAGCTGACCCCTTACTCCTTGGCTGATCACTGGGCTGTACCCAATCTCTGGTCTGACTGGCAATGCCCTTGAATGCACCTTGGTTGCTACTGGTTCCAAGGTAGATCACTGCTCAACATGTTTGCATGGAGCATGATATCTGATCTCTTTTTCCAGCTCTCCTATCCATCTGGTGAGGCTGTGGATACCTAGGGCACTAAACTGCTAGTGCTTTACCTTCTGGTCTCCCTGGCCCAGTGCTACAACTGGCTTACTTCACATCTCTAGGTCCAGTCCCTATAGATGGGATTTTTAATAATTAATATCTGAACAATAACACCCAGAATACAGCTGGAATTGACCCAGACAGAATTCTGGTGGGTTTAGCCCCACCAAAAGGGCTCCTTTCAGGTGTTTGAAATAATTTAGCAACTATTATATACAGGTACAGGTATATGATTTTTTTAAAATCCCACTGGTTCTGAATTCTGATGAAGGAGGAAATAAACTCTGCAATAATGCACAAAATTATCAATGTGGTAAAGTGGATTAGAGTGATGAACTACAACTCAGGAGGCCCCATTTTGAATCCCTGTTCAACCATGGAAACTCATGGGGTGTGTAGAACTGGCAAAACCATTCCTTAACTAGCCCACTTACCTTGAAAGCCCTGTTAGGCTGGTGGCGCAGTGGTTAAACTGCTGTGCTTCAACCAAAAGGTTGTGAGTTCGATCCTGGTCAGGGATCAAGGTTGATCCATCCTTCCGAGGCTGGAGAAATGAGTACCCAGAATGTGTGTGTGTGTGAATGCTAATTACTCTGTGAACTGCCCAGAGAGTGCACAGAGTGCTATGAGGCAGTATGTAAATTGCTACTGCTATAAGCCCAACTTGGTGGCACTCAAAATTTACAACATGAAGGACATTGTAATTTCCCTGCCTGTTATGCTCTGTACAGGGTCTCTTCTGAGAAACTATCCTACCCTAATGTTTTGCAGTGCAACAGATTTTAGCCCCAGCTATCCAGTTCCTGAGACTATCTGTTCAGAAGTTAAAACTCATGGAGCTGGGTAGGTGGGTGAGTGGACCATGGGAGAAAATGGAGGAAAAACCAAAAGTACGGCCACAAGGCAAAAAGGTGGGATAGGTTTAAAAGTGAACTTGCTCTAACAAAGACTAGAGGCGGAGTAAGCACTCCTCGCCCATCTTTCCCTGTTTCAGGCACCTCACTCCATCCTGACAGAAATATTTAAAGAGCCAAACTAGTATCTAGAGCCTTGCATGTAGCCACCAAATTTACTGTTGTCTTGATCACATTCTGGCAATGGTGGCAGTCACCAATACTTGGGGAATGACAGCAGTAGTACAGGAGAGTCCAGAAGAGATGGCCTTTAAGTGGCAGGGTGCCCACTATCCCCACAGCTCATGCCAACAGTCCTTAATGCCCCTAGGACCTCCAGACACCTTCTATTTCCAAATTCATATCCTGATCACTGTTGAATGCTTGGCTCATGACACCTGCGAAAAGATTTGAAAGGAAGAATGCAATCCCTTTACAGGTTTGTATGCGGACAAGGAACCCTTTAGATTTACTCTTTTCTCAGTTTTTGCCAAACTTTACAGCAGCCTTCTCTAGCCTGTTCCTCTCAATATACACTCTACTAGACTATGATTCCCATCATCTTTACACCATTCCGCTGCTTATATTTACTTGAGGGGATAAGATGTTGTGATCTAGCACAGTCTAAATATGCCACTTTCTGCCCAGAAATAGAGAGTGAATGCAGTACCTTAGGAATCACAAAGATGTGCTGTTGCCAACCTTTTCCAATTAGTATTCTTGCTTTCAAACTTTGGAGCATCAGAAGTTTTCAAGTATACTTCAAAGCTGCAGTAGTCTAATTTTGGTGTGTTATAACAACCATGGATAGCTATGGCTCAGTGGTGGGCTGGCCCACTGGGCAACCGGGACTCAGCCTGGGGTGCTCCCTAGGGCCCCAGTACCATGGCGCCCCCTTGGGTGCCAATCCAAAGAGCTGAGTTGAGCTGCAATGCCTGGAACGCTCGAGCAAAGGAGCAGGGCTCCATATTCCTCTGCCTGCTTTCATCCTCCTGTGCTGCCAAAGATAAGATTACAAAAGCAGCTCAATTGATAGCAGAGCTGCTGTGGCTTAGAGGTTGCAAGTTTGCCTTGTAAGCAGGAGGTTGTTGGTTTGAATCCCCAGAGGGAAGTTGAAATTAGAAGGTGAATGAGAATGAATATATTTTGTTAGGGTTAGACGCCCTCATCACTCCCTGTCCAGCGCCCTTTTAGTTTAGCCAGCATGCCCCTGCTATGGCCATAAACAGCTAGTGACACACAGTGGTGGGATGTCAAAAATTTTACTACCCCACTGTGACATCATCACAGTGTGGGTGGAGCTAACGTCATGACATCATGATGTGGGCAGGGCCAAAAAATAAAAATAATTAAAAATAATTAAAAATAAAATACTAGGTCGGAAGGAACTACAGAGTGAACTCACCACAAGAAGGTTTCATTTTGGCACTTTTCAACTTTTCAACAGTTAAAGAAGTTAGGTACTGTACTAACTCTTTGCCTAACCAGTTCTCTAGGATAATATGCCTTAATGTAAATGTAAAACAGCTGTACCTCCTTAAGGGTTCTCCAATTGGAACAGCAATTGGAACAGCACAGGTGTAGCTTATTGATGAGGTAACTCCAAAACTTTGCTTAAAAACCCTAACCCAGGCCTTTTTAGGAACTGTGGTAGCACGTCAATCTAGGTAAAGGTATTAAATACACATTAAAATACACACAGACTCACCACATCTTACCCTGGGGAGCAGGCTATAGGGAGCTTCAGGCTAGCAGCTTCTCTTCCTCCTCCCTACTTGGGAGGACAACAAGGAAGCCGTGCATACACGCCAAGCACTGTATGCATGCATGCACACCAAGTGCTTGGTGCGCATGCACAGTGGGGAAACCAGTGAAAAGGTAAGCCCCGAAGGTGGTTCCCCTTAAAAGCTGCTGCCGGTTCTCTGGAACACTGGGAAAAGTTACTACCAGTTCTGGAGAACTGGTGAGAACCTGTTACATCCCATCGCTGGTGACACAGCAAGGAGAAATTGTAGGATAGGGCACCTATCACAAACCATAGGTAGGCTATTCTTGCAGCTCTTGTATAAAGAGTCAAATAGTCATTATTGTAATTGCAACATAAAGTAACGCATAAGATTATATATTAAACATAAAATAAATTTAGACAAATCCTCTGCATTAAAAAAAATCCCTCTGTAGGTTATTAGTGGTGGAAATTCCAAAAATTTCTGAGAACTCAATCCCCACATGATATATTTATTTTTAAATCACAACCCTCTTAAAAATTCTTGAGGCTGGCTGTAAAATGTCAAAGTGTAATCCTATTTTAACTGGTTACTGAACTTTTTGAGACATTGTACTACCTTATTTACATGGGAAGCAGAAAACACAAAATATATATTTAAAACCTGCATTCAACATGTGGTAAATCAATGGCCTTCCAGGCATATTCTGGAGAAAGTTGCATGGCAGAAATGGACATTAGAGGTTGTCAGTTATTGCAGCTGAAAGCATGTTAATGTAGCAGACAGTTAATTAAGAACTGTGAAATCAGGCTGGAATAAGATGCTAGCCGTGAGTGGAAGAGAGAGGTTTTTAACTTATTAACTAATTAATTAGCATGAGTATCTGAGAGTCCCAGTGCCAGATTTTGTCACCTCCAGGGTTATGTAAATTAGTTTGCTTTATTTCATTATTGGTCTTCAGACCTTAGGCACAGGATTTCTTTCAAGTCTGATCTCACTAACCTAGAAAGACTGTTAAGTCATTGCAATACTAAGCTGCTTGCAATTTTAATTATGAGCTAATGTCTGTAAGAGACTGCAGTGGCTCAAGTGGTTAAGATGCTGAACTTGACAACTGGAAGGTTGGCACATCAGCAGTTCGAGATCCAAGTGCTGCATAATAGAGCGAGCTTCTGTCTCTGTCCCAGCTCTTGCGGTTGGCAGTCTAGCAGTTTGAAAGCAAGAAATTGCAAGCAGATAAATAGGAAACGTCTGCAGAAGCAGACGGCGCTGGCTCTTCGGCTATGAAACAGAAATGAGGACTGAACCCTAGAGTCAGATATAACTGGTTCATGAGCAAGGGTGATCTTAAATAGGTAAGACTTCGGTGGGAAAGTAAACAGCGTCCTGTGCACTCTGGTGTCTGCATCTGCAGACACATGTCCATGGAAATGTCTGCAGACACAGACAGCACTGGCTCTTTGGCTATAAGCAGTGATGAGCACTGAACCCTAGAGTCGGATATGACTGGCTTTCGAGCAAGGGCAACCTTTACTATAATGTTATGTCTACTTCAAAGGAATCATGTGGTTAAGCCATAATGACCAATCATCAACCAAAGCCAGCTGATTTGCATAACGGGGGATAAAAGAAGCTCCTGTTATGACAGTCAGGCAGTCCCATATAGGTTAAGAATTTATCTATTCCAGCTGTGGCTGGCTGTTCTAACCTCTGTTTCTGGCATCATAACCAGTGGTGGGCATCAGTCGGTTCGCACCAGTTCACCAGAACCGGTAGCAAAAATTCTGGCTGGCCCTACCCATCCAAGTTTTGAAATAAAGTAGTCCTAATTCGGGTGCATCACAGGGCTTTCCCCCGGCCACGCCCACCATACCACACCCCACAGTGTGGTAGTAAATTTTTTTGGAGCCCACCACTGATCATAACTATCTCCACCATGATGAAATGCAAGGCATAGCAGAAGTGTCTGTGTATCTTGACACTTTCTCAACCTATCTTCTCACAGTGACAGTCTAATGGGAAAACTTTTACTATGTGCAGGTTGGCCTACAAATGTTCAATAATCTGGCACAAGTCAGAGCTACCCTCCCACTTCAGCCTCTAAAGCCAGTGGTTACCAACCTTTTTTTTTTGCCCATCCCCACATACATTCGGATTTTAATTTTAAAAATGTGTATATCACAATATATATTTATATACTGTATACCAGTGATGGCGAACCTTTTAGAGACCGAGTGCCCAAACTGCAACCCAAAACCTACTTATTTATCGCAAAGTGCCAACACGGCAACTGGGGAGGGAGGAAACACTCCTATTGGGCTGCTGGGCAAAGGGGTGGCAGTGAACTCTGTGCTGGGGGAAGGGAGGACGCACTCTCATTGGGCTGCTGGGATGGGGGTGGGGCAAACTCTGTGCTGGGGCAATTACACGAGTGCCCACAGAGACGGGTCTGAGTGCCACCTCTGGCACACATGTCATAGGTTCTCCATCACTGCTGTATACAGTATATTAGTCTGGCCAGGTTATATTGCTATGGTAATAGAATAGTAGATCATACTGCTAGCTGAGCAACTGAGAAGACTAGTGGCCGTGGTGAAGTCCACAGAGAAGGGTGATAGACCCCAAGTGGATTAAATCCCACTTGAATCCAACTTGATGGAGGGCAGCAGCTTCACCAATACTGGCCTGAATCTAGAGAGGACTTTGCATAACAAAAGGGCTCAGGACCAGAAAATGAGCTGGATCAGTGGTGTGGATGTCATGCAGAAGAGTAGCGTGCCTTGGCGGGGCCCCGTATAAAAATTTGTTTGGGGGCCCTTAGGAAGGGTAAAGATTTGTTTTGCTTACGCACGTTGGGGGCCCCTGTGGCCCAGGGGCCCCGTATAATTGATACGGCAGATACGGCGGTAGCTACGCCTCTGATGTCATGCTGCAATGCAGAAGGCAGATGAAAGGCCATGGCATTATATTTGCAGGACAGTCTTCATGTCTGATCACCATGAGGATTGGATACAGCACAAGAAGAAGAAGAATACTGTATATGAAGCCTATAGAACCATAAGAAATGCAAACAATTCACTGTTAATAACTCATTCTCGAATTGCCCCCCTTAAAAAATCAAATTGCCCCCCTGTGGGGCCTGTGCCCCACGTTGGGAACCATGGTTCTAAACATTCTGGCAAAACAAAACTTCAAAAACTCAAGCCAGCTACCAGAAATAGCACATGGACAAAAGAGATGAAATGTGCTCTTGTTATTTCCTCTAGGGATCTGTGTGTGTGTGCGAGTGTGTGTGCACATACACTCACACATACAAGAATGTGCAAGGCTACTTTGCAGTGACCTAACACTGCGGAGATCACTGAGCGAAATGCCGTATTTGCTCTATGGTTGCAAGAGTTCTGTGTATGTAATTGAGAAGATGAAGATGTCATTGATAGGAGCAGAAATGTATGACAAGCACTATAAAGCCTCTAACTAAAGATTCAGTTGCACCAGGAACGCACACACGTTCTGTGCCAGCATTCTCCAATGTATCCCTTTTGCTAAGCAACACAATCTCCTCTCAAGGTTTTTCTTTCCTGTGTTAGCTGAAGATCCTTGTTAAAAGGCTAAATGTCAAGCTTACTAAAAAGGGGGCTATGGGGCAGGCTGTCTTTTTATGTGAGGTCTAAAGGAACCCTAATGAAAAGTTATTTTTGGGAACCACATTATTCAGAGTCCTCACACATTCACACTCACACTCACATTCATTCTCACACACACCATCTACCCTGGAACAGTATGGGAGTAGTTGCAGTGGTAGGCAGCCTATTTTTTCACTAACACACTGTGGGCAGAGCCTATGTCATGGGTGGAGCCTATGTCATGGGCGGAGCCTACATCATGGGCGATCTAGTCATGCCTGCCATATGGCCATGTATACATCTGCAAACACAGGCAGCACTGGCACTTTGGCTGTAAATGGAGATGAGCACTGCATCCTAGAGTCGGATATGATTGGCTTTTGAGCAAGGGAGACCTTGAACCACTTGCATGGACAAAGCCTGCTGCGGCAGGGCAGGGAGGTGGGCGTGACCACCCAATTTCACTAACCACCACCCCGCTGCCTGAAGGCCTCCTCCGAGGATGTGGTATTTTTGAACCACAATCAGGTGTACCCTGGTAACGGCAACCTTGTGTTGCCAGCTAATCTTTCTCACACTAGGTCAGGAGAAAGGAACTACAGAATGAATTTACCAAAGGGCGCCTTCATTTTGGCAGTTTCACATCTGGCCTAGAAACAGAAGAAGAAGTTATGATAGCTCATAGCCATTACCTTCAAGATAATGGTTTGAGGAGAAACCAAGGGTCTCCTATTGTCACCTGAAAACTCTCTAAAGGGACCAGTTCATAAGTTTCTTTAAACATAAATGAAACAGCAAAAGAGGTTTTGAAGGAAAAAGAAATTTTATCAACAAGATCAATTATAACATAATATATGCATATATTGGTGCTTGGTTCCATGCAGATTCAAGGACACTAATTAACAATTTGACCAGACTTGTATACTTTTTGACAAATGACACACATGTGTTCCCAGCCCAGGTGGGGCCTAAGGGTGAAGGCGTTCCACATTCTTATCACATACTTTTCAGAATGTTCAAAAAAGCACAGTCACACAAGTCTACTCCACTTAGATAAATGACACAGGACTTTTTGTGTAGCGTCTTTTCACAAAATGTTTTTCTCCAGGCCACACTATAGATTAGCACAAATAATTTCTTCTAATTATTATACAAGCTTCGTTAACTGCATGCTTATTTTGATAAAGGAAAAGGGTTTAATAATTCATATTAGCTAATTTTGGGGCCACCCTATTAGTCAACTGGTGTGGTAGGAAAACCACTCACAGATGGCAAGGAGAAAAAGGCTCTTTTATTTGTTGTGCAGAGCTACAGGCAAGGGTGTGTGTTGTAAACCCACGTGACCTTGTATTTTAGGTGAAACTCATTTTTTTTTAGGATTCCCTGACAGAACAAAGTAAATTTCTTTTTAAGCCCTAGCCTAGACACTACCTTCGGTATTCACTGCGAGCCTGCTTTCATTCTGCACATTGGTGCACATTGGACTGGCAAGGGGCAATCATTATCTGAAGTGCTCTTTAACAGATTGAAGGCTTTCCAATGCCATGGAAACAGGGTGTGTGGGCAGATCAGACAATTACTGATTTATTTCTCATTGGAAAAAGAGAGAGAGGGAGTTCTAATACCCAGATGAATCAACACAACCCTGATGATTTAAAAAAAATTATTATTATTATTATTATTATTGCAGTCTATCATTGCAAAAGCTAATTAATTCTGAGATGGCTGGCAGTTGTCAGACTTCTGCGGAGGAGCCCCTTGGCAAGAGGAAGGATCAGATACAGGGCTCTGCTAAAATGTTCAGTCCCTGCACAAAATAGGTATACAAAGACTATTCTGACAGGGCAAAACAAAATGAAGAAAGAAAGACAACAGGAATAGATCACTGTCACGATGGGCAACAGGAAAACTGTTACTACTTCACAGTGGTGGGCACCAGCAGGTTCGCACCAGTTCGCAAGATCAGGTAGCAGAAATCCTGGCTGGCCCTGCCCATCCAAGTTTTGAAATAAAGTACAGTTGTACCTTGCTTAAAGAGCATAATGTATTCCACAGGATTGCTCTTTAAGCGAAACACTATTGTAAGTGACCAATTGTGACTTCGGGGGGGGGGGTATTGCAAACCCCAATTTATTTGTTAAGCGAGTTTTTTGTTGATTTTAGTTGTTAAGCAAAGCGACCATTCAGAGAAAATTCTGCTCTTTAAGCAAGTTACTCTTTAAGTGAGGCGCTCTTTATGTGAGGTTTGACTGTAGTCCCAATTCAGGTGCAATGCAGAGCTTTCCCCTGGCCATGCCCACCATACCACGCCCACAGTGTGGTAGTAAATTTTTTTGGAGCCCACCACTGCTACTTTACCTTCAGGTGGCCATTTTGGGGAAAATTTCCAGTCTATCTTTTTTCCAAAGAAGGGAGGAAAATCACAAATAAGACTGGGGGAGGGGGACGCATTTCAGAAAGATAGGCTGTAACTACATGGAGGGAAAAAATGGAATTTGATGCAAATTTAAAATGGATGGGTTTTTTTAAACTATTCACACAGTACAAAGGCTAATTAGAACCCAGCCAGTCTTTTTTGGCTTCTGGCATGGGTTTTTCTTCTTTGCCACTGGGTGCTTCAACTTTTTCTCCAAGACGGAAGGATTTGAACAGATTTTTCTCCATATGATCAGTTGCTTCATTCTCCAAAATGACAGGGACGGGACTCTGGGTGGCATTCTGGGTTTGGTTTGATGTTCTGGACAGCAGGAACACCAACCCTTGTGATCTTTTTCTTCAGTTGCATCAAAGTAGTTGTCTATTTTTTCAAAAACCAAGCTAACATACATTGCCTGATCACTATACTGTACTGTATTGACATATTAGTTTAGTACTAGATCATCTCTGCCTAGGCCAATTTTTTTCTTCATAAAAATCAATATGAAATAAAAACATCTCTGAAGAACCACAGCAATCAACTGTGTGTCTATAGTACATGAGTATATATTTGCACATTATGGAGAACTCTGGACACCATGCAATACTTAAAACAGCTCACTAGCTTTACAATGAACCATACAAGGAAAGATATGAGATTGGAAGAGGGTGAGAATCAAAGGAAGGGGGCTGTGGTATAGATCAAACTGCATCAGATTGAGGGGTCAGTGTAGACACTAGTACCAAAACAATCTGCAGTCTGCGCCTGATCGTCTAATCTAAACAGAAGTGTAAATCAAGCTGCAAATCAAGGCTGAGCTCAGTGTAGTTGCAGTCACAGTAATCTTCAGCTTCAAATATTCAAGAACATAACTGAGTCCAGTATATAGTTTAGATTCTTCAATATCAAATGTCAGTGTACCTGGGAATGGATTTGTTGGGGCTTGTGCAAACCAGAAGAAAGATTTGCAGTCCTGCTACCCACACTCTCTAGCTCACACGTCCCATCAGCTGAAAAAAAGGAAACCACAGCAGCATGAGGGCAAATGAGGTTTTGAATTAAGCAAAAATTTTCTGAACAGAGGGCATTCATTAAGTCTCCTTCCTCTTATTGTAATTTCTGACATCCATCTCTTTACCTACTTCCTTCCCTACGAATCCAAGCCTTGTCGAAATGTTTCAGATTATTTAAACTTGAAGCACAGCAACCCAACGAAGCAGAGCGTGTTAATGAAGCTAATTGAGATTCTGACCCTATGTTCCTGCCATACCAAACAGCCATTGTCTTAGAGGGAACTCTGAGTGCAACATAGTTCTGATTACAGCATCCAAAGTAGCCAGGGTAAAAACAAAACAAGAGGAGTAGAAATAAACCCTGAGAACTTCTTTAGACAGTACAGTGGTACCTTGCTTAAAGAGCATAATGCGTTCCACAGGATTGCTCTTTAGGCGAATTTGCTCTTTAAGAGAAACACCATTGTAAGTGACCGATTGTGACTTCGGGAGGGGGGGTGAGAACCCCGATTTAGTTGTTAAGCAAGTTTTTGGCTGTTTTTAGTTGTTAAGCGAGGCACCCATTCAGAGAAAATTCTGCTTTTTAAGTGAGTTAGTCTCTAAGTGAGGTGCTCTTTATGCGAGGTTTTACTGTACGTGGATTATGTGTCTAGCAGTAATATGCTCTTAATAGGGAAGAGCTGTCTGTTTAATTTTACCAATTAGCTGCCTTTTGTTTTATAATTGGTCAACTGGGAGACAAAACATCCTTGTTTGCATGTTTTATATCACAGGAATACGGCACTGAAAGATTCACATGCCTGGAGAAATAATGAGTAAGAAGTAGAAATACTCATTTAAAGCAAAAGCAAAGCAATCACACTTTTATACTGCCCCATGGTGCTTAGTGCACTCTCTAGGCGGTTCACAAGTTAATTAGCATTTTGCCCTCAACATGCTAGGTACTCACTTTACCAACCTCAGAAGGATGGGAGGCTGAATCATCATTGAATCCTGGTCAGGATTGAATTCACATCCTTTTGGTTGCTATACAGCAGTTTAACCACTGTGCCACCTGAAAAATATAAACTTTCACAGATTGGATTCCACTTTCTGAAGGTGCGGATTGTAATCCATGAAATGCTACATTAAAACAAATCTGTTCCATTACCACAAGTCTTCCCTTTTTATTTTTGTTATGCATTTACCCAATGCAGGAGACATGCTGCTTTAAAGAATACCCAAAGGCATTTGTCCAGAGAAACCCTCTAGTTCCTAGAATTCAACAGCTGACATTCTGTCATAGCTCATGGAAGAACTGCTACTTGCAATTTCAGCAGCAGCCCTCTGCTGTTCTGTTGGTTAAACTTGGGTCTCGGGAGACTGGCATACACGGGGAAAAGAACAGCGGAATGAAGAAGAGCATCGTAGTTTCAGCCTGTAGGGACGACAGCAAGCAGTTCCATGCTCAGCCTGCCTTTGTGGTTCTTTCCACGAGGCCAGTAGCTGCCAGAGCCAGTAGCTGCACTTAGGGCAGGCAGGTTCACATCTTCCGGCAGCACCAAAAACAATGGCTATTTCCACCCTTTCAACAGCAAGTTTTTGCACTTTCCAAATCTCATCACCCAAAACCTTACAGCTATGGCATGGGTCAGCAAACATGGCTCTCCAGATGTTCTTGGACTTCAATTTCCAGAAGCCCTGATCAGCAGGTGCACTGACTTGGGCTTCTGGGAATTGAAGTCCAATAACATCTGGAGAGCCAAGTTTGCTGACCCCTGAGCTATGGGATTCTCCTTAGACAAGTGGCCAATGAAACTCTCTCACTAGACTGTTCTGGAGCCTTTAGGACAGAAAAGTTCTCAACCTTTTTAAGCCGGGGGCCAGGTCACGCTTCCTCAGACAGCTTCGAGGGCCGGACAGCCATTTCACCCTTCCTCCACCATGTGGTGCTTCCTGGTGTGGTGGAGGGGGGCACACGAAATGGTGCCACGAGCCGCATCCGGCCCACAGGCCGCAGGTTGAGAATCATTGCTTCAGGAACTGTGTAAGTGGTCTTCTTCCAAGCGCTCACATGTCCTACAGCTTGCAAAGACACAGGCGCTGTGGGAGAACAGAGAGCGCAATAGACAGCTTCAAGCTGGGGATGGCAGCAACAGCTGCACTGATGCCACACTGCTGATGAGTCCACCTGTGGTCTCTGTGAGACTTGTGGGGATGGAGACTGTCACTGCCTATCCTGTGTAGCGGCTGCTGGAGATACAGAAGACCTGGTGGAGTGATGGGTACTAGCAAGGAACTGCAACGCAGAGTTCCTCTTATTGGTATCAGAGCAGGGTGAGTGAATGACTAAGAAATGTCACCGTGTTTCCCTTCTGCATGTTTCTGACTCCACTCCTCACATATTCCTGGCAATGGGGAGGCTTCTGCAATTCTGACTCTTGGGGAAAACATTGGAGTCACAGAGAGAGAAAACACATCCAGAAGCAGCTGCCTCATAACTTTGCCTCTGTTTACTATTTAATGTACCTTGGTTCACATCCTGCAAAGCAAAACAAGTGACTGTCCAGCAGCAACAACAGGTGGAGTGAAATGATTGTTTTTTGGTGACACAAATGACGATACAGTCCATCTCTCTCCCAGATATATAGCAGGAACTTCAAGAGCTTCTAGGCACTCCTATTGTTAAAGACCAAAGAAAGGGTGGTTAAGGCATGCTACCATTTTGCCTGGTTGTAGCAGTAAGAGGCATTCTGTGCCTGTTGTTGCATCGTCCAGCCACCTCTTTCCTTGGGGAAGGAAACGCAGGCTGATGAAAGCTGCTCGGGGCTTCTGCTTTTAAATGAGTACTTCTCTTTTGCTTACTCTGTGTTTACATCTCCCGTTGCAGAGGCAGCTGAAATTCCTGGAGTGCAT
The DNA here is from genome assembly GCA_030440675.1 of Furcifer pardalis. NCBI lineage: Eukaryota > Metazoa > Chordata > Lepidosauria > Squamata > Chamaeleonidae > Furcifer > Furcifer pardalis. Next base: position 35,214,378 of record CP126893.1, on the reverse strand, counting down.
ATCCTTTGGTAGGGTGCGTATTCCTTTTGCACAAACCGGCCTCTGTTCACAATCCCTTCATGTGAATGTTCAGCTTTACAGACATGAGCCCCAGAGAAGGGAACTCCCCTCCCCATATTAGCACATACCAATGTTGTTTCCTGTTGAGTTATGTGCTGGGGTTAGTTTGCTCTGACTGACTCCTTTGCTCTCTGAGAATTGGCTCTCCCGCTGTAGCGGTGGAGGGAGCAACAGTAAGCAGACATCTCTGGGAGTCTCCTCTGACTTCAGTGGGACTTTCATTTAGGAATTTAGGCCATTCTTTTGCAAGATAAGTGGCAACCAACTGTGTTGGCACCCAAAACAAGCATAGTATTTACCACCCATTTTGTTGTGAGACATGGCTGTGAGCTTCCCGACAAAAGAGAGGAGAATGTCCAGTGATGGGATGTTACCGGCTCGGACCAGTTCACCCGAACCGGTAGCACCCCATCAGGAGGGCTCACTGAGGTGTGTGGTAAAACCCCGGCCGACCGGTTCGGTCGCCTCTCCGGCCCCCTCCAAAAATGTCAAACCTCCATTTGACGCATGCGCAGTTCTATTTTTTTAGTGTGCATGCATCAAATAGCAGTTTGACGCATGCACCCAAAAAAAGAACTGCACATGCATCAAACGGAGGTATGACCCATGCACAGACTTTTTTTTTTGCACCGCCCACGATGTCATGACGTCAGCTACGCCCAGGACGTCGATGATGTCACGGTGGGGTAGTGAAGATTTTAACAACCCACCACTGAGAAGGTCTAATCCCCACCCCTGAAAGTAGAAGAAAGTTAATAGAGAAGTGTATGGGCCCAGAAGGTGTTGCCATTCACTTTCCTAACATTTACCAATAGGTTCACCCTTAGGTTTCAGTGTCTTCTGTGTCCTATGGCAGAGTAGGAATAGAATCATAGAATCACTGAGTTGGAAGGGGCCTTTTAGGGCAGGCCATTGAGTCCAAACCCCTGCTCAAGGCAGGAATCCAAATCAAAGCAGACCTGACAGATAGAACCTGCACTGAGCCATCATAAGATCTGCTAAGACTGGAGATACAGTACAGTGTTCAGTGATCAGCCTGGCCACCACATTTTGAACCTGCCAAAGTGTCATATTGTCTTCAAGGACAGCCTTACATAGACAGCATTGCAGTGGAGATTACTAACAAACCAACCACTGTTAGGCATTTTTGTGTCCAGATAAGGGCACAACTAAGGGACTGCAGTGGCTCAAGTGGTTAAGACACTGAACTTGACAACTGGAAGGTTGGCAGGTCAGCAGTTTAAGACCTGAGTGCTGCATGACAGAGTGCTCTGTTCTAGCTCCTACCAACCTAGCAATTTGAAAGCAAAAAATTGCAAGTAGATAAATAAGTACCACTTCAGTGGGAAGGTAAACAGTGTTCTGTGCACTTCGGTGTCTAGTCATACCTGCTACATGTCCACAGAAACATCTGTAGACGCAGACAGCACAGGCTCTTTGGCTATAAACAGAGATGAGCACGGAACCTTAGAGTTTCGAGCAAGAGCAATCTTTACCTAACGGCACAACTGGGCAATCAACTGAAGTTGATAAAACACATTCTTGGCCACAGGAGATATTTGCACCTTCACAGAAAGGGCTAGGTCCAAGACCACGCCCCGGTTGTGAACCTGATCTTTCACAAGGAATGTAATTCCACCAGGCCAGGGAGATGTCCCTCTAATTGCTCTGGCAATCCTCCCAGCAATCAGGTCTCCATCTTGACTGGATTCAGGTTCAGTTTATTGACCTCATCCAGACCATTATCAAAGTTAGTAAGCGTTCAGGATCTTTGCCACATCATTTTCTGCAGATGAAGAAACAGAGGAATAGAACACTGCATGTCATCTACATATGGATGGCACACATATTCATTGATGATAGCTCACTATATTAGTGACGTTTTCTGTAAAATGCATCAAAACTCATTATCCACACATACATCTTTGGAATCTGCATAGTTATATTTTCTTCTTCCATGTCTAGGTCAGACATTAAATTGCCACAACGAAGCCACCTTTGGTGAATTCATTCTGTAGTTCCTTTCGCCTGACCTAGTGTGAGAAAGGTTAGTCGGCACAACGAGGTTGACGCTGTCCAGGGTATGCCCAATTGTGATTCAAAAATACCACACTCTTTGAGGAGGCTCTTTCTGTCTACCCTCATACTTATGTTGACCTGGAATATACATCCATTCATCAAAGAAGTAGCAAACAGAAGTACAGTATTACTGTCATCCTGCTAGTGGTGCCATCTCGTTTGTTGTTTCAATCAGGATCACACACTACTGTATTTTGAAATAGGACCCATCCAAAAGGGTTCACATTTGGCTAGGCTTTAAACAGTTATGTTCCGTGTCTACGGATATACCACGACTGCCGCTGCAAAATCACTTGCAAGAGAATCATATTTTCTTTAAAAGCTTAGGGGTTCTGTAATTATTTCTGTGGAAAAGCACTGCCACAGAAAGAAAGTAAGAAACGGGCAGAATTTATTCCTTCTGTACAATTTGGGTTGCGTTATGTTGCCAGGAAGAGAGTTAAGAGGTCATAGTTAAGTCTAACGATGCTGTTTGGGCGGTGCTTGGATTTAGTAGCAGAGGGTAGTGCTGTTATGTACATATAAAGAAGTAGTTGCAAGAAGGAAAATGTTTTTCCAGATATTATCTTTGGATACCACACAAATAACAATAAAAATGTGAAATAAATGTCAGCCAAAGATGTAGAAACTAGATAGGGTTGTTGGGAGTTTTCTGCTAAGATCAGGTTCTTTAAAAGGAGGTTGGAAAATAGGTCAATAATTTTAGGAATATGATAGAAATCTGGAAAAGAATTTTAAAAACATGTTGAACTATCTTTTGAGAGACCTGCTAAGTTTTCTTGAAAAACCGAAGAAAAAGCTATAGATCTCAGCTAACCTACTAATAATAAGAATTGCATGCTGTCAATTCTTTTCAGGGTTTTCTAGGTACAGAACATTCCCTTCTTCTTGGGGTGCCCTTGGACTATTAAGCGGACTATTAAGCTTGGCTACAAAAGCTGGCTCTTCTCTTGGGAGGCACAGTGGGAAATCAAACTTCTAACCTCTACCCCCACAGACAAATATCTAAACCACTGAGCTATCTAGCCAGCTCAGGTGTCTACTTGTGGGTAAATTCTCTGCCTCTTCACCTTTTTCCATGTTCTTCTTCACGTATCTCCATTTTTTCACTATGTTCTTTGCTGTTTCCTTGTGCTATTTCCCCCACAATCAGTGTGTCTAGACCAGGAGTCAGCAAACTTGGTTCCCCAGGTGTTCTTGGACTTCAATTACCAGAAGTCCAAGTCAGCACACCTGCTGATTAGGGCTTCTGGGAATTGAAGTCCAAGAACACCTGGAGAGCCAAGTTTGAAGAACCCTAGTCTAGAGTATTTGATCTTCCTTGTTGTATTATGTAGTTTAGGTCATTCACATGGGTCACCTAGAGTAGTTTTCTGCTTAAACACTATGGTATTCTTTGACTCGAGTTTCTTGTCTAGGATACATGAAGACCTACCATACAGATGTAGCCCTTGTTTTGTAGTAGAAGTTGCATGTTCCACTTGGAAGACTCTTTCGGTTCCCCAACCTTGGTTTCAGCTGGGACAAGAACACTGGGTGCAGGTGATATTAATTTGATTTTAAACTATAAAAATGAGTGCATTAAATGTTTTAATATAGTCCCACACAAGAAATGAGATGAAGGAAGCAACTTGGGTAAGAGGCAAGTTGATAAATCATTTTGAGTCAATTTACCCTGGGCATTTGTTCAACTTTCTCTGCACCCATGATACTAATATTGCCTTCCAATATCTTGACAATGTGAAGCTGAAGTCATTGTCAACAGAGTCAAAGAAGGACAAAACCTTTTGCTTTCAGGTTTTTTACACAACCTTCAGATAGTAGTGCATTTTTCTTCTATTTGCTCTATTTGTTCCTGTGTAGGATCGGCTTGTGTGGTCCTGTGTTGTTCTGTGCTGATTTGCAGGCACTTTAAGGGTGTGTCTCATTTGATGGCATTTCCAAGAGAGGAGAAACTGAAGAAGTCTAAGAGAGGGCACAGAAGACAGGCAAAGGGGGTGGGGGTGGGGGGTGGAATCTGTGTTGAGATTTAGAAATCATGGAGTAGTTCTGGAAGTGTGTGGATAAGTAGTACCAGAATAAACTAGCACATCTGAGTACATCCAGCATCAAATACCCTTGCATTTTGGAGACACAAATACTGGCATAAGTCATTCAGACCTACAACAAAAAAAAGACATCCCAAAACAAGCCAAAAAAGTAAAAACAATCCCGGAAAATAGGAGACAACCCCACTCTGTGGACAAGCTCTTTGTTGGATGATTGAAATCTCCTGTTATTGGGTTACTTGTTGATGGATGATACAATATGTCTAGGTTTTAATGCACTGCTTGACTGTTTTCTTTAAAATTGAATTCTTACCAAAATGTTATTGCCACACCAATGTTACTGTGCATTTTGATAAAAACTGATTTGTAGCAAAGTTATTGAAATGACCATCAATTGTTTATGAGATGGATTGATTCCATGAAGCTAATTCCATCCTTCGGTTTACAAGAGCTGACAGGGTGGCTGAGGACGGGATTTGTGGAAGTCACTCATTTATAGGGTTGCCATTAGTTAGCAACCACTTTGCAGCGTGTAAAATTATCATTAACAACAATAACATTGATTTATTCATCTATTCACTGTTGTTGTTTTAGATTTTTCTGATGACAACATAGGGATGACCCACAGACTAAAGCAGAGGGGGCCCCAACCCAAAATATTCAGAAGTGGGCTGCTCTGGTCATGAACTGCTATAACCCAGCATCTGAATGAGAGGTATTTCTGAATGGGTCACCAAACATTATACAGTAAAACCTCGCATAAAGAGCGCCATGCTTAGAGAGCGCCATGCTTAGAGAGCAGATTTTTCTCTGAATGTTCGCTTCACTTAACAAATAAAAACAACCAAAAGCTTGCTTAACAACTAAATTGGGGTTCGCAGTCCCCCCCCCCCCTGGCCAGAAGTCACAACTGGTCACTTACAATGGTGTTTCACTTAAAGAGCAAACTTGCTTAAAGAGCAATCCTGTGGAACACATTATGCTCTTTTAGCAAGGTACCACTGTACATGCATCCCACCCATCCACACCCCGTTTATGTAGCCCACATGTATCTTTTCATGTATGGATTCTGCTTTGTGCATATATGTAACAAGGACTCACAACCAACCCATGGCTTCCACGTATGCCCATAAAACAGAAAAGGCATCCATGGAATATCCCATGTCATAATCTGCATGAAGTTTGGGGGTATTTCCTATTCTGGATATGCTTTTCTATACATTTCCCCATTATTATGAAGTACTGTAGTGCTAAATAACCCATTTAAAAGAGAAATCAAGAGGGGACAAAGGCTTCCTGTCATCTTTTGGAAATGTTAGCGGTTATAATAGCATGGGAGCTGAAACTGGCTTGCTGTGCAAATGTGTGAGAAATGTTTGATGCTCTGTGCGAGTTGACTGGCCTCCTCAGTCTCAGGCATCTTAAAAGCAGGTGGCAGCATGCAGAGGAAGTTAGAGGTATCGTTCAGAACAAAATGGTACCAAGCAAAGCAAACCTATTCTTTGCAGGGGATGAGTCACTGCTCTCCTACACAGCCCCAGCCTGTAATTTTTCCGCACAAAAGCTATATCATCTGTGACTGTGTAAGAGCCAGAGAGGCAGAAGCCACCAAATAAAAGACAGAATTGTCCTTCACACAATAGTATATAAGATGAATAAGATAAGAAACCAGAACACATCATTTTGTAGAACTGTTTCCTGTCAAGTCAATTTTGACTTCCAGGGTTTTCTAGGCACAGAACGCACAGAAGTGTTGCACCATTCCATTCTTCTGGGGATGCCTACGTCTAGTGGTGGGCAGCAAAACATTTTTGCTACCACACCATGGACGGAGCCTATGTCATGGGTGGAGCCTACATCATGGGCGGAGCCTACATTGTGGGCGATGTAGTCATGCCTACCATATGGCCATGTATACATCAGCAAACACAGTCAGCACTGGCTCTTTGGCTGTAAATGGAGATGAGCACTGTACCTTATAGTCGGATATGACTGGCTTTTGAGCAAGGGAGACCTTGAACCACTTGCAGCGACAAATCCTGGTGGGGCAGGGCAGGGAGGTGGGCGTGGTCACCCAATTTTGCCACCCCCCTGCCCAGAGGCGACCCAGTTTTGCTACCCCCCCTTCCTGGCTCAAGGCTTGGAAATAAATTACTTTCCCAATTATTATTGGGGGGGCCCCTCAAACCTCCCAAAAACAACAACCAGAACTCAGCTCCCCTCCATAACATGCATTATGCGGAAAAAACTTGTTGCTCTTCAGCAGTATACAAATGACACAGGTCTCCTCCACTCACTTGCTGATTCACATGAAACCCCGATTTGTAGGCTCTGTTGACCTGTGGTAATGGATAGATATCTGTAACGGGTGCAGTTAAGTATCTACTTCTTCTGTGGTACTGGGAAGAAGAAAGAAGCCCTCCTCCTTAGCAATCACTTTTTCTGAAATCAATAATAAAAAGAACAAGGAAAAACTTTCCAAGGTTCAACTTCCACTGTTGGTCTTCTTTAATAAACACTGGCAAAGACTAGAGGGTATTAAAGCTCATGTCTACCTAAAACAAAGGTTGAGAATATATATATGTATATTTACACAAGTGTCTTCTCAGCATATAAATAGCTAATGAATTTTGAATATACTGTATCTGGTTTTATATTACTTGCACTGTCAAGTATAAAACATTATGGTAATCCTCAAAAATATGCAAAATATACATGACTAGGAAAAATAGGATGGACAAATTTTCCCATATGAAAAATGAATGTTTACATAAGTTGAAGCAAACCCATAGGAAATTAATACAGTATTTATATAAATCGAAGCAACCCCATAGGAAAAATGATTTTTTTACGTAACTCAATGCAAACCCATAGGAAATTGTGTTAATTTAATTAATTTAATTTAATCCTCACTCTTGTATGCCACCCAATCAGGAAACCTGACTCAGGGCAGCTCACACAATATTATGCAGTAAACACAATAATGCAATATAGACAATAATTATACCATATTCATCCTACAAAGGAACATATCATAATATAAAACAATACAACAGTATAACAGCCTCTCCACTCCAGCTGCAGGCAAGTCCTAGGGCGGTGGCGGCCAAGTCCTGCCATGCGCCACCATAGCGGCCTTTTGTACCCTGGCCCGGGATGGGACCCAGGATGCCAGTGGTGGTGGAGGGTCCCATCAATTGTCCAAGTACAAAAGTTCAAAAACGGCCACAGATAGTCTAGGGGCTAGGCTGGCCGGGCTGACCTGGGGGGTGATATCTGGGGGCCCCCTCAATGGCCAAGTCCCTGCACCAGAACAGCACAACCCTGGCCATGGGTGTGGCCCGGGGTCGCGGCAGTGCTCCTGCTGCCTGCAGCAGCGGCTCTTCAACCCCGGTCATGGGTGTTATGTAAATTGGGACATTTTTGTAAATCGGGACATGGTTATAGTGCAAAAATCATTATGTAAGTTGAATTTTTATGTAACTCGAGGCATATATAATTCGGGTTTTTACTGTAGTTTGCTTCGGAGAAATACTCTCATGGTTCCATTAGAACCTTTCTTCTCTCAGTCATGCGGGGGAAGTGGACTTCTGATAGGATTATGGTGCCGGGATGGGTGAGTAGGTAAAGGTTGCCCTTGCTCAAAAGCAAGTCGTATCTAATTCCTAGGGTTCAGTGCTCATCTCTTTTTATAGCTAAAGAGTCAGCGTTGTCTGAGTTTGCAGACATTTCCGTGGTCATGTGGCAGGCATGACTAGACACTGGAGTGCACAAAATGCTGTTTACCTTCCCCACCAAAGTGGAATCTAGTTATCTCTTTGCAGTTTCTTGCTTTCAGAATGCTAGGTTGGCAGGAGCTGTGACAGCAGCAGGATCTCACTCCGTCATGCAGCGCTCAGGTCTCGAACTGTTGACCTTCCAGGCATTAGGTGAGGCTCCACTAATGTTGAGAGGGTGGGGAAAAGGGGAGAGAGAAAATATTTCTGATATTTGTTTTTTAAAAAGAACATTGTTGCTAACCCCATTTGTAAAATAACGCCTGCTATAGCCCTGGGACAGAGGTACAAGGGTGAAGAGGTCTCAAATAAAAGGGCAAGCAAAGCAATGCATCTGGTATATGACTGAGGTTCCAGGCGAAGGCTCAGCACAGGGTGCCTATGACCATTATTAACGCAGCACAGGGAAGACCCTGACCTCTCTGGCCGCACAACTTGTCCAGAGAAATAAACCAGACCTTCTTGTCTTAGGCTGGCATTCCCTACTTGCTAGCAAGTTGGAGTGACACCTACTGGGCAATTATACAAAATGAAAGCTCTGCTGGTCATCAAACAGAAAGCCCCAAACCCACAATTGGAGTACACATTTAATAAGACTAACCAGCTGTGAACATAAGCAATCAAGTCCTATGGAATTAATGGGCATTATAAACCTGGGGAGAATAGTGAAAAGTAGAGACATCACATTGCAAACAAAAATTCGCATAGTCAAAGCAATGGTATTCCCTGTGGCAATGTATGGTTGTGAGAGCTGGACCATTAGAAAAGCTGAGCGCAGAAAAATAGATGCCTTTGAGATGTGGTGTTGGAGGAGAGTTTTGAGAGTCCCCTGGACAGCGAGGAGAACAAATAGGTCAATCTTAGAAATCAACCCTGACTACTCCTTAGAAGATCAAATTGTAAAGATGAAGCTAAAGTACTTTGGACATCAAATGAGAAGAGAAGATTCACTTGAGAAAGCCTTGATGCTGGGATGGGTGGAAGGCAAAAGAAGAAGGGGGCGGCCCAAAATGAGATGGCTAGATGGTATTGTAGACACAATGGGCACAGAGCTGAGCGAATTGAGGAGGATGGTGGAGGACAGAAGTGCCTGGCGGACAGTGGTCCATGGGTCGCAGAGGATCGGAATCGACTGTGCGACTGAACAACAACAAAAAATATCCCTGGCATATTATTCACTTTACTTGAACTATGCAATCTACACAAGCTGCTAGCAACTCTTGTGTAAGAGACTTCATTTGTGCTACATCTTGCTTTGTTAAAGCTAACTGGGAACATCTACTCCATAAATCTCAAGTTGCTACAAACTGGAAAAGAGAGGCTCTTTTCTCATTCTGGACATTTATTTATGGCAGAAGACATCTGGAGAATACCAGATGGGAAAGGGTATAGAACAATTCAGCAAAGTGAGTTTTACAATGTTCCTCTTACCGTGCCATTAAGAATATAATTGTCCTTGAATTGGTTGTGCCAAAAACATCAGCATCACACTACCAAACCTGCATGTTGTTATCTCTGATAGTGTGGCTTACAAGGGTCAGGAGAGCAGAGTTCACATGAGCTATCGGGTATAAGATAGGCTAGAACACAGAACTGGCAAAAGCTGCTGGATCAGTGGTACGGTTGTCATGCTGCGATGCGGAAGGCAGATGAAAGGTCACTGCATTATATTATCAACACAGTCTTCATGGTTGATCACCATGAGGATTGCCAATATTCAGCTTCAGATATGGTAGAAGATAAGAAGAAGAAGAAAGCTTAGATCATAACCCCAAGCCACGACAAACCCATCAAGACTGATACTCTGAGCTCTGTACGCTTTTCTTCTCCAACTGATAAATGAAATTGAGTGTCTTTTTTTAAAAAATTAAAACATTCTCCAATAGTAACATAAAAATCTACCAAAACTTAAACTTCCTACACTTTGATGATAGGAAAATGTTATTTTTTCCCCCTGTCATCAGTTCTTGACTGAATGAATATTATGCCCATAACCAGGCATTAGGAAAGGGTCCTATATCATTCACTGCAGTCCTCTACAATGTAAAGAACCCCTCTGGCCCACATTAAACCTGATATGAAATTGTATCTCCTCACCTCCATTTTCTCAATGAAAATAAACTCAGACATCTTAAAAGTTTTTAGCAGGAAGAGAGTGGTGGGAAAGGGTTCTCATGCTTCCCCCTCTTTGTATTATAAACATGACCCTTTTATTTTTACTCTCTTTGCAATGGAAAAAACACACAGATCGGTATCTTTTCCTTAGCCAGAAGATCAGCAGCACCAGAAGGGATTATGACTAGAAAAATGCCTATAGGAGAAATGACTCACAATACAGTGCTCATATTTTCCTACTCAAATACACAATGTCCTAAGGCTGGTTTGGTTTAATGGAAGCAACAGGGAGAAGGGGAAGAAACCAGGACTACTTGCCAAGTTTAGTTTGAGCCTAAGGAATCCTCCCATTTCAGAAAGTTGGGTAAGATGACCTGCAAGAGCAGCAAGATTCCCCCCCCCCCTCCAATAAACCTTTGAAGCAAACTCCTTTACCAAGAGCATACCCTATTTGACTTTAATTCAAAGCATAAGTATGGCCAAACAGACAGATGGGACAATTGCCTCCCGTATTTATTTGCCCATTCTGCCATGTTTCTAACACAGGAAGTGAAACAAGAAGGAGGAAAACTGTTTGAAATTTAAGTGCAATAAGTTAAAAAAAGTTGGGGAGAGGAGTTAGGTTTTACTTATATTCCTCATTTACTTCTTCCTTTGTAAAAAAGAAAGAACCCCACTCCCACTATCTCCACCTTAAATGCAAACAGGCCTGCATGCATGCATGCATGTACATGTGTGTGCTCACACATGTGGTACACACCAGGCTTGGCCTTTACACTTTTTTAAGTGCCACTGAACAAAACAGTATTTTTGCAGTAATGTGAAAAGGAGCAGACTGCACACCTCCAAATTGCAAAAACAAATAAATGCATTTCTCCCTGACTGAAATATTCTAAGAAACACACCCGCCAAGCCTTTACCAAAAGCAGCCAGAAAGCCTCCTTATCTCCCAGCTAAAGTTCTTGTTAAAGAAAGTGACATGACAGGTAGAAAATGTGACTAATCTACATGAAGTCATTGCTTTACTTTTTAAAATGATGCCTTCCAATTTTTCAGATCTTTATGAAAACACAGTGTTAGGACAGAAAGTATCCAAATGCCATTCTTTGTTTGCAGATATTTCTGTTGTGGTTACTTGTAGCTGCTCACACAATTCATACCTTTTGTTTGCCCTATAATATGAATATTCTCTGTAAGGATATGAATGATGGAAATGGGCAGGCTAAATTAAAGTGTGTGGTGTCCTATTTTAAAGCAGAGAATTTGCTATTGACTCTTTCTAAATCTATAGTGCAGGGGTTCCCATACTGCGGCCCATGGGCCAGATACGGCCAACACCACCTAATAATCCAGCCTGCACCACCCATGCCGCTTCCAAAAGTGGAAGTAAAACTTGCTCGCACATGAGCAAAATGCTGCCATAAATGCACCCGCAGCTGTCGTAAACACATTTACAACAGATGCAGGTGAATTTATGGCATTTTGTGCATGCGTGTTTTACTTCCGCTTCTGGTGCGAGGAACCATGTGACCGTCCTGCAGCCCGAAAAGTTTGGCCACCCCTGCTGTAATTCTCTTTGGTGCCACTGACAAAGTCAGTGTAAGTTTGTTATTAATGTTTTCTTCTATTTGCCACACTTTCTCAGCTATTTATCTGTAAGTACTGATGTAAGTATACAACATGGAGTATGATTTTTCACAATAACCCATGCAAGTTTTCCATATGAAAAACAAATCTGAATACAGTAGTATTACTCCATGTTTGACTTACTTTGGTGATATCATTTATAACTGAATGAACAATTTTTTCATTATTCAAAGCTCACTGGCTTATTTGGACGCAATTGCCTCACAATACCAGGGTTGTAATTTGGTCTGGGGCTTTTCTTGTGATATAATGGCCAATATATGGGCTTTCTTTGTATTTAAATTGAAATCTTTTGTCCAGAAATGCAGAATTGCCAAGGTTTTACAAGACTTTTACTCTGTATGAGTGAGAAATTCAAACTAGATTCCAAAAAGGAAGCAGCACTAGAGATCACATTGCAAAACATTACTGGACTGTGCCCAAATTTACTAAAAGAATGTCAATTTCAGCTTTATAGATCACAGTAAAGCCTCTAACTGTGTTAATCGTTAAAAGCTATGACCAGTGATGGGCTGTTACCAGTTCAGACCGGTTCACCTGAACCGGTAGCACCCATCTGGAGGGGATCGCCGGAGTGGTGGTGGTAAGCCCCTGGGTGACCAGTTCAGTCACCTCTCCAGCCCCCCTCCAGATGTGTATTTCTGGACACTGCACATGCATCAAACCTCCATTTGACGCATGTGCACTAAAAAATAGAAATGTGCATGCATCAAATGGAGGTTTGATGCATGCGCAGTTCTGGGCAGCCATTTTGGCTGCCTGGAAAGGAAGGGCACAGGCAGTGCCATTGTGGCAGTTTGCTGCAGTGATGGTTTGCCGCAGTGGCGGCTTGCTGCCACGCCGCTGGGGTTCCTGCCTGCCTAGTGCCTGCTTGCCTGCCTAGTGCCTGCTCCCCAGGCCAGGTAAGTGATGTGTTTGGGGTGGGTAGGTGGGTTGATTATTTTAATGTTAATGTGTATTTTTATTTATTATTTAATGTTTTAATTTTTCTTTGGCTCCACCCACATCATGACATCAGCTCCGCCCATGACATACTGACATTGGCTCCGCCCATGGTGGGGTAGCAAATTTTTTGACAGCCCACCACTGGCTATGACTGATTTTAAAACAAACAGGTGTGGCACAACATTTGATTGTTGTGGTTTGTTATTTATATTCTGGCTACTGTTAGACCAAAATACAACAAAACAATGATTTCCATTTGGCAAAAGTGTCATATAAGGACATATTTTATCTCCCTATTCTTTAAATATTTAGTAAAACCTCTGAAAGTTGACCACCCAAGGGACTGAAATAAAATGGTCAACATATAGAGGTGGTCAACATACAGAACTGTACTGCTATGTACACGTGCTTCATTTTATTTTTATTAGAGAATGTTATACAGAAACACACAAAATGAAAACCCAGGAAAACATTCGTCGCATATCAGTTAACAAAACAACAAAAAAGTTGTGGCGCCTTAAAGACTAACTCCTGTACACAGTGGTGGGCTCAATTTATTTTACTACCACACTGTTGATGTGGTATGGTGGGCGTTGCCAGGGGGAAAGCCCTGTGTTGCATCCGAATTAGGACTACTGTACAGTACTTCATTTCAAAACTTGGGTGGGCATGGCCAGCCATAATTTCTGCTACTGGTGCAAAGCTGCTGATGCCCACCACTGCCTGTTCAGTATTTAAATGTGAGCTTTTGTACATCAAGTCCACCACATCAGACATAAGAGTGAGACCTCATGGCATCAATTTATACACATCAGGTACAGAGGCACACAGTGATTGGCCACCTAACAAAAAAGTAACATTATAGCTTTTTACAATTGGCAATAATGGAAAATCGCTGGTTGTTTTTCAAACTTACCATGAAGCCTACCCGTTGATTTGCAAATGGTTACAAAACAAACTTTTCTTGCAAGCAAAACAAACATTGTGGCATTACACCTTTGCCAATGAGTTAGCATCTACTGTATCGTATAGTCAATACATCTACATACTGTATGTAATATTTTCTCATGGTTTGATCATTCTTTCTGAAAGTCATTTTTAGTCCACTTATATATATTTAGGAAGGTAAGTGGAGAAAGCACTCTCAACGCTGGCTATACCACTTTCTTGTTTTTATTTTACAATAGTTAGATTCATTGTTAATTGCATGGCTCACATGTATGTGTTCTGTGTGTATTTGTTTCAATTTGCCATTGTCTGTTTTTTATTGATCCTGAAAAAAGAAAAAAAATAAGTCTTTCTGCAATTTGTATTATGAAACCATAATTATCATTGTTACACTGCCAAATCAAAGTAAAAAATATTGCATTACTGTACAGTATTTGATATTCTTCTTGAAAGAAATTTATTGCTACCAATTCTCTTGGTGGAAACTCTTGGATTCAAACGGTCAAGTTACAGAGAGTAAAGTAATACCGTGTATCAATTCCCAGGTGGTTGATACAACTTACAGAGATGCTCAGTATAGATAGGTTGGCTTTCTATCGTTTACTATGGTGTATGCCCAGTCTATGAAGATTAGGTCAATTTAGGGAGGTGGTCAACTATGGAGGTTTTACTGTATATGCAGATTATATTGTATGAAGTAAACCACCTAGACCAGTGGTGCCCAAACTAAGGCCCGGGGTCCGGGTGTGGCCCCCAATGCTAATTCATCCGGCCCACGATGCCCTCGTCGCTCCTGGAAGCAGAAATAAAACGCGTCCATATGGGCGCAATTTACTTCCGCTTCCAGGAGCGACGAGGGCTTCACGGGCTGGATGAATTGGCGTCAGGGGCCGCACCCAAACCTTCGTGACCAGCTCCCTGAACTACATGATCGGCCCGCGGCCCAAAAAGTTTGGACACCCCTGACCTAGACAGAAGCAACATTTCTTCTTCCTCGTCTAGGCCAGACATGAAAGTGCCAAAACAGAAGGCACCTTTGGGTGAGTTCATTCTTTTGTTCCTTTCGCCTGACCTAGTGTGAGAAAGATTAGCCGGCAACACAAGGTTGCCATTACCAGGGTACGGTATGCCTGTGTTTGTGGTTCAAATTAGTGTAACCCAGAGGCAACACGTATAGGAAAGAAAACAATTTTTTAAAAAATCAACGTTTTATGACCCCAGTCTCTTTCCTGAACTAAAGCTTATTTTCCGTGACTGGATGAGTCAGATAAACCCCAGTTAATTTACGAGTTCAAAATTAAAATTTAAAACACCATCCCAGGTTTTGAACTCGAAAATTCTGAGATGCGGTGGCGACTTAAAACGGCGTAAATAGACGCCTTTACTGCTAAGCCTCCACACGACCCGCCTCCTAAGCGCAACACAGCGCCCCATAAGGGCTCATGAGGGGAGTTTACACACAAAATGGCCGCCGGAGGGCTTTCCCTCCCTCTCCCATCTGCGCCACATCCGGAGGCGGAGGAAACGCGGCCGGAAATAGGTAGCGTTTCCAAGATGGCGACTCCCTATGTTACAGATGAAACCGGTGAGTTGGGGTAGCCGCAACGGGGGCGGGAAGGTAGGGGGGGAATTCTCCGTGCAGGTCAGCTTCCCTCCTCTGTTTTATTCCAACTCCAGCAAGCATTCCCCCCCCCTCTCCCTAGAGTGGGGCTACCAATGGGAGCGCCCGTTCCCGGGGCGGCGCTCCTCCCCCTTTCTCACATCCTCGCGCCGCCAGGCTCCACCTCCGGCTTCCATCCGCCCCTGTGCCACGCCCCCTTTCCTCCCCCCCCCTTTGGTCCGCAACATTTTCCCGCTCTGCTTGCTGCCTTGTTCTTTACGGGGCAGAGCCATAGCTCCGCGTCTTTGGCGGGCAGTCAATCAGTCAGGCCTTCCCTGCATGGAGGAGGCGCTGCCTGGTAGAAACGGGTCTTCTGGGGGCCCCCATTCACACGTGCACCTGCACACGCGCGCACTTGCCCTTTTGCAGGGAAGCAGCATGGATAGCCGTCAGCGCATGGCTTAGGTGGATCTCCTGGCTGTGCCCTATATATATAGCGAGTGGGAGTCTTCCCTTCCTTCCTAGTGGGAGGCATATAGAACAGGGGTGCCCAAACCACGGCCCTGGGGGGGTCAGATCCAGCCCCTGATGCCAATTCACCTGGCCCGTGAAGCCCAGGGTTTTCCGGGCTGGATGAATTGGCATCAGGGGCTGCATCCAGCCCTCAGGCCATAGTGACTGTCATCAGTGGTGGGATGTCAAAAAAGATTTACTACCCCACCGTGACATCATCAGTGTGTGGGGAGCTAACATCATGATGTGGGTGGGGCCAAAGAAAAAAAATTAAAAAAATACAAAATAATAATAAAATAAAAATAACCATGCACACACACCTCAACCCACCCACACACACATAACACAAACCCATAAATAAATACATTAAAATACACCCACCCAGTGGGGGAACAAGTGAAAAGGTAAGCCCCGAAGGTGGTTCCCCACAAAAGCTGCTACCGGTTCTCCGGGACACTGGGAAAAGTTCAGTGATGGGATGTAACAGGTTCTCACCAGTTCTCCAGAACCGGTAGTAACTTTCCCCAGTGTCCCGGAGAACCGGCAGCAGCTTTTTTGGGGGAACCACCTTCAGGCCTTACCTTTTCACTGATTCCCCCACTGCGCATGCGTGCCAGGTGCTTGGTGTTCATGCATGCCTACAGTGCTTGGCGCGTATGCACGGCCTCCTTGCTGTCCTCCCAAGCAGGGAGGAGGAAGAGAAGCTGCTAGCCTGAACCTCCCTATAGCCTGCTTCCCAGGGTAAGTGACTCACCTTTGGCTGCGGTGTGTCTGTTTATTTTAATGTGTATTTAACACCTTTACCTATATTGACGTACCACCACAGTTCCTATTATTTTGTATTTTATTTTTATTTTCTTTGGCCTCGCCCACAACATCATGACATCATGATGTTAGCTCCCCCCACACTGTGACGACATCACGGTGGGGTAGTAAATTTTTTGACATCCCACCACTGGAAAAGTTACTGCCGGTTCTGGCGAACTGGTGAGAACCTGTTGCATCCCATCACTGGACTGTCTCCCTGAACCATGTGACCGGCCGTCGGCCTGGAATATGCCAGGGCACCCCTGGCATGGAAGGAAGCCTAGGCATTGGAAACCGCTTAGGTTAAGGGCACATCTTTGGTGATCTTGGCAGTGTGCTGTGTAGCTTTTTAGCACGTCGGCCTGTTTTTAAGCCAGTGGTGCTAGTTTGGGGGCTGCAGATGTTTAAGGTTTTTCTTTCTTTCCCTCTCTCACCCCCATGCAGAAATGACCAGTGCAAATATTAGTAACTGTGTAGGAGATGGAACTTCTGCAGGGACAAAAATAGCTGGACCTGCTTGATGTTCTTACCTATCTGACTAATCAAGGTACAGATGAGCCCTCTGGCTGGCTTCCCAGTTTAATGCATCCCTAATGGTGAGGGTCAGTGTTGTTATATTGACACCTCTCCTTTCTCTGTTCTTTGTTCCTGCAGTTACTCTGTGAAATAAATTAGGCTGAGAGACGGTGACTCACACTTCATGTGATAATTGGGATTTGAACCTGCTGTTCCCTAGCCTGGGACTGCAGTGGCTCAAGTGGCTAAGATGCCGACTAGAAGGCGGCAGGTCAGCAGTTTGATTCCCGAGTACTCCAGAACGGAATGAGCTCCCTTCTCTGTCCCAGCTCTTGCCAACCTAGCAAGAAATTGCAAGTAGATAAATAGGGACCACTTGGGTGGGAAGGTAAACAGCGTTCCATGCGCTCCAGTGTCTAGTCATGCCTGCTACATTACCACAGAAATGTCTGCAAAAGAAGACAGCGCTGGCTCTTTGGCTATGAAACAGATGAGCACTGAACCCCAGAGCTTTCGAGCAAGGGTGCCCTTTACCTTCCCTAGCCTTGGCACTATAGTTTTGATCACTACTTTGCAAGCCATTCGCCTGTTCAGCATTTATACATGTGAAACAGTGGAAGGTCCTGCAGCATTTGACAACATGCCAGTTATGTGTCTGGTTGTATGTGACCCCAGCACCTTAGATCGATGCAACAGTTTCTCCAGTTGGAGCTCTGCTGCATGAGTTGAAAATAATACTGGTTCCTCTGGTTTAAGTGGGTGTAGTAAGGCCTTCTCCAAATTAGTGTTCTCCATAATGTTTTATATGACACCTCGCAGCATCCCTAATCATTTGTGGCTGTGCTGAGAAGAGCTTAGAGGAGTTGAGGTCCAAGACACTGGGTTTGTGTGTGTGAGTGGAGGCTGGTGATTTGAAGGCCAAGCCTTCTAGAAGCTCAAGGTTGGGAAGGGCCAGTGTACGTTATCTGCAGTTAGGATCCTTTTTTTGTCTTATTCATCAGATTAATTGTGTACAGTATTATCATATAGCAGGTCATTTGTGTTACAGTGGATCCTCGCTTAACAAATTTAACGCGTTCTCCGGGACCTTTTGTACTACAAAACATTTGTAAAGTGAATTTTCCATTGAATGCAATTTCCCATAGGAATGCACTGAAAACCTGGAATGGTTCTAAAACCTTTCCAAATAAGAAACAAGAATTGAGAAAATTTTCACCTCCCTGTTCGTGTAACAGGAGTGGCATTTTATATGAGACATGAAAGAACATGCCTCCATTAGTTCTGTTGTAAATAGTTAAATGTTAATAAAAGAGTTCATGTTTGCAGAAACTTCACATCTCAACTTGTTTGTGGAAGTGTCCGGGTTGACTGGCTCTGCCAAAGGTGGACCCACTCCTAGGGAAGTATTCTGGGGGGAAATTTCATGCTGTCCTAAAGTGTTCTCATAACCTTTGGACATCATGAATCACATCGGAGTTTCACAGTAATATTTTAGTGCAAGTGTTCTCCTTCTGTAAATCTGGTAATATGTGAAGTGGTTAAATATAACATGGCTAAGATACATCTAGGAGTGTCCTTCCTGTTTCATAGGTGGAATGTTTCATAGGAATTTTTTAAAGAGGATATTAAAAAGATCATATATAAAGAAATTAGGTCACTATGCTTCCACAAACTGAAGCACTTATAAATGTTGCAGGAAAATACATCGCCTCCACACAACGTCCAGATGGAACCTGGAGGAAACAAAGGAGGGTGAAAGAAGGTTATGTCCCCCAAGAAGAGGTGCCTGTGTAAGTCAAATTCTGCACTTTTTATCTAGTCTTTATCTATTTCCATAGATTCCATTGGCCAGGGGTGCTCAAACTACGGCCTGCGAGCTGGATCTGGGTCCCAACACCAATTCATAGCCCACGCCACCCTTGCCACTCCTGCAAGTGGAAGTAAAACACGCCCATATGCTTCCAGGAGCTGCACGGGTAGCATGGGCTGGGGGCCAGATCCAGTCCATGGGCCATAGTTTGGGCACCCTGGTTTAAGCAAAGAAAATGCCAGGCTAAAAAGCTATCTCATCCTGTTGCAAAACAGATTGCAAAGTATGTTTTACTTCTGCTTCTGGTGGAAGGAACCATGTGACTGGCCTGCTGAACCACAACTGGCCCACAACCCGAAAAGCTTGAGCACCCCTGCCATTGACAGAAGAATATTGCCCTTGCTTGTGGGAAGGAGAAGGAATGTGGCTTAGCAATTTCCCAGTAATATTTATTTGTATTACTGGGAAATTGCTAAGCCACATTCCTTCTCCTTCCCACAAGCAAGAGCAATATTCTTCTATCAATGGCAGGGGTGCTCAAGCTTTTCGGGTTGTGGGCCGAAGGGGGTATAGACATCCCATTTCTGGAAATTATGGTAGTGCCCATATTTTTATTTAAAAAAAACCCTCCTCACTGTCCTCCAGATTATTGGACATTTTTTATTAGAGGAGAGAAGGGGGTACACAGAAAGAGGCTAAAAGATTGTGGTATTTTTGGACCACAGTAAGGCATACCCTGGTAACGACAACCTTGTGTTGCCAGCACATCTTTCTCACATTAGTTTCTTTATAGCTGCCTTTCCATGTTTGTCTTATTTCTTGGTCGCAGACTCCTCTGGAGTTTAGTCAACCTTTAACCAATTTTTGTATTGTCAAGTTGAAAATTCTCTTAATTCCTCTGTAGTTGTTATTTTGGTGATTTTAGTTTTCAACTATAAACTATTAATTCATCTTTGTGGTAGAGTAAGATGCCCTCTTGCTTGAATCTATCTGCCCACTCCTAAAGAAGCCAAATGCAGCTACAAATAATCTCCGTAATTTCCGGCCTGTAGCTAATGTTCCTTTTTTAGGCAAGATCATAGAGAGGGTTGTGGCCAATCAGCTGCAGGCATTCTGGGATGATTCCTACTGTTCGGATCCATTTCATTACCAAGACTGCACTGGTTGTGCTGCATGACAGCTTTCGTCTAGAAGCAGACAGGGGGCCCTTCTGTCCTGGTGCTCCTGGACCTTTCAGTGACTTTCAATACAATCAACCATGGTATCCTTCCGGGGGGGGGGGGGGGGCTGTCTGAGTTAGGAATTGGAGGCACTGTACTCCCTTCCTTGGTGGCCAGGTCCAGAGAATCCAACTCCGGGGTTTTGTTTTGGCTCCCTTGACACTCCAGTGTGGGGTACCACAGGGGTCAGTCGTCTCCCCGATGTTGTTTATTTATATGAAATCGCTGGGAAGGGTCATCCCAAGATTCAGAATTCAGTTTCACTAATATGCGGATGATACCCAACCCTAGGTCTCCTTTGCATCTTCTGCAGTGGATGCTCTCCTTGATGAATGCCTTGCCCCATTAACGAAATGGACAGAAACAAAACGAGTTGAAACTAAACCCCGACAGGACAGAGGTCCGACTGTTGGAGGGATCGTCTGCCCAACTAGGTGGCCAGGGGATCAGGTCTTGGAGGTCATTTTGGATCCGACCCTGAACCTTGACTTGCAAATTGCTGTAGTCTGTAAGGCTGCTTCCCCCCCTCCCCGAACTTTATCAAATTGCCCAGCTGTCTCCCTACTTGTGCAGGCAATCAGTAACAACTCTGGTCCACTCATTGGTAGTCTCATGAATTGACTACTGTAATGTTCTCTACATGGGGCTGCCCTTGTCCATGATAGAGAGACTACAACAGGCCCAGGAGGCCACGGCCAGGTTGATAATGGGAGCAAAGAAATTTGATCATATTTCCTCAGCCCTCGTAGATTTGTACTGGCTTCCTGTTCCTTTCCACGTCAAGCACAAGGTGCTAACATTAACATACAAAGCCCTAAACGGTTTAGGGCCTTGTTATCTGTCAGAGGTTCTCTCCCACACAGTGCAGCTTCAGCTACAGACACCAAGGAAGATTACGACAAGGGGGGGGGGGTGTCTTCTTGGTGGTGGCACCCACATTCCTTATCATTGGATCTGTGCCAGGCTCTATCCCTGGGCATATTAAGAAAACAGTTAAAGGCCTTGGTCTTTAGAGAGGCATTCCAACACATCCTCTTTAATGCTAATTTGTAGATGTAACTTTTCTTTTGTATGTGTATTTTTTTTCTTTTCAAATTTAATTAAAGTTTGTTTCCTTCCATACGTCACCATTGGAGAGCAGGTTTGATTGTATTTGTCTATTTTGTATTGTTACTTCATTAATGTTGTACACCACCCAGAGTGGGAAATCACTCAGATGGGTAGCATAGTCAAACCTCGAGATAAGAAATTAATTTGTTCCTCGGGGGTTTTTGTATCCCCCAAAAAATTGTTATCTCGAAACACAATAAAAACACATTGCATCACCAGAAGTGGCCACTAGAGGCCACTGTATACTTTTTAATATATATTTTAAAAATTCCATTAAAAATTCATATCTCAAAAAATTCCGAGATTTCTTTTCATATCACAAGTTTTTCGTAAGTTGAGCCATTCATATGTTGAGGTTTGACTGTATATAAATGTGGTGGGTTAGGTTTTTTTAGAGGCTTCCCTGTTTTCTTCTAAACCACGAAAAAACATCTTCACACTTTCCACTCCCACCCTGACTGATTGCTATCCTTGAAGAGAGTTTTGATCTCCTGTTTTTCCCCCCAAACAGGTATGAAAATAAGTATGTTAAATTCTTCAAAAGCAAACCAGATCTCCCTCCAGGCCTGAATCCTGAGGTCAGCACTCCGACAGCAAAGCAAGTTTCCAAAGGACCGGAGAGTAGCAGCGAGACGGGACTCTCCAAGACAGCCAAGAGAAACCTAAAACGCAAGGAGAAGAGGAAGCAGCAGCAGGAGAAAGGGGAGCACGATACAGATGACCTGATTCACTCGCTAGAGAAAACGACCCTGTCAGCAAAGTTTGGCAACAATGGGAATGGCAAGCTGGCTGTTCCAACCGGGAGCACAAGGTCCCCTGCGGGCAGCACTGATGCTGCTTCTGCTGCCGCCACAGCCATCTTAGAGAAGAACAAGAAAGTCAAGAACCTGAAAAAGAAACTGCGCCAGGTGGAGGAGTTGCAGGCGCGGATGGACTCTGGGGAGATCAAGCAGCCGACCAAAGAGCAATTAGAAAAGCTGGCCCGAAGGAAAGCTTTGGAAGAGGAACTCGAGGACCTGGAATTGGATTTGTAAGGGGCTGGAATTTCAAGCGGACATAATGTGCATAGGAACAAACCGTCCTGTCCCGTCCCCTGTCCCCCGGAAGAACATTCTGAGAACTGTGCAATCCACAGACCAGAAGATGCTGTTTCCAACCTCCTCCTTTTTACCTTTTATTTTATTTTATGTTGGGTGTTGTCTGAATTTTTAAAGGGAGTTCTCCCGGCTGTTGATGTTAGCTCCTTGAGACTCTACAAATACTTTGCCAGCTGTCTCAGTCCTTTTCTAGATTCTTCCTTCCTTGCCTCCATTGGGGTGGGTAAGCTGGGAGGGGCCGTTTGGCACAGTGAGACTGGCATTCATAGGGGGTGGAGTGTTTCCTATCTCTTTCCCCTACCCTTGTATGATAAACACCACCTTTCATGTTCTCTGTAGTGGTGACTCCACCTTCTCTTCCTCCTACTCATTTTTAAAAAGGATGCAATAAAAATTGCAGTAGTAACCTTTGTGGCTAGGATATATATATATATATATATATTTCCCCCCCTGCCTTTTACCCTTGGGGTCAAGTGGATTGTTAAGAAAGGAACTATGTGGCATCACTGTTTATATAAATTTTCTTTAGCTGGGAAGCATCTCAGTGTAAATATCCTCAACTGAATAGCTGAAAAGGGCAAATTCTATCGAAGATATAATTAGGTAAAGGTCTCCCTTGCTCAAAAGCCAGTTGTGTCCAACTCTAGGAATCGGTGCTCATCTCTGTTTATTGGCAAAGAGCCAGAGCTGGGCATCTGCAGATGTTTCTGTGGTCATGTGGAAGACATGACTAGACACCTAAGTGCATGGAATGCTATCTTTACTTGCATTTTTTTAACTGCTAGGTTGGAAGGAACTGGGACGAGGGCTGTAGCTGGGGGTGGTTTGGGGGGGGGAACCTCCTGGGCTAACAGCCTGCCCCCACCCCACTCTGTGAGGCCAATATTATATTTGTGAGTGTGACACTGTTGCCCCCTGAAATTTTTGCCCCTCCTGAAATAATTTTGCCCCCTCAAATCTAGAATCCTGGCTACGGCCCTGACTGGGACAGACTACAAGCACTCACTCCATTGCGCAGCACTTAGGTCAAACTCAGCATCTTAGCCACTAAGCTACTGTGGCCCAGGAAGTTGTAAATAGTATTTATGGTATAAACAGTTTACTATGCTTCGATCAATACAGGTACAAGAAAGGGCAACCAAAATCACCGGGAGTATGTAGCACCTTCCCTAACAGAAAAAACTAAAGTTTCAGGCTGCGTTGTTCAGAAATTGATGGCTCAGTGCAGAAAATGAGGATAAACAGGAGTGCCTCAACCATAAGAGAAGCTGTGGTCATGTAATCAAATGTGCAGCAGATTCAAACGGATAAAAGAAGAGACTTCTACATAGTGTGAATTCCTGCTATTCACTGACAATGTGGAGGTGATGATCCTAAGATTAGTTGAGAGCAGGGAAGAGAAACGTTTTTGCATTTTGATTGTGTCTTGTCTACATGTGTTAAATGTACTGTTTACAATATACATTGTTTTAAAAAACCAAAATACATTTTTATATATAAAAAAACCAGCTAAAGCTCTTTCCAGCATTGTGGATCTATGTAAGGATATATTTATTTTTGGTCGTCTTTTACAATAGCGCAGGGTGACTGAATTAAGCTGATAGAATCATGTGTTCAGAACAGACAGACCTGGAGCTTGGGGAAGTTTTTTCTTTCCCTACTGTAGTGGTTCAGAGATTCTTTAACATTTCCAGCTTCTGTACTTTATGTCTAATAAAGTGATGGGCTTCATTGTTAGCACTGGGCTGCGGACCGGTACAGGGCCGTCCCGAACTGGCTTGCAGGGGTGGGTGGTGCTGTGAGCCCCGATGGCCGCCTTCTGCCCTCAACGTGCTCCACCAGGTCTGCCTAAAGCATGGGCTTCGGACATAGCAGATGGGCTCTTCCTCCATGTTGCTTAACTATGGTGGGGCACTGTGTGATACTTCACTGCCCGAGTCAAACGGTGTGGCTGGCAGGTGGCCCCTTACCGGGCCGTGGATATTTCATTTACCATGAAACCGGTCCGTGGCACCAAGAAGGTTGGGGACTCCTGTCTTGGAGGCTATTTACCACAATTTGCTGTATAGAACCTCCAAAACCAGAAATGGATTACCTCCAAATATCAGCCCCTGAGAAGTATTTCCAGGTAAATGGGACTGTCTTCCAGTCTTGCTTGGAGGCTTCCCATAATGGCTAGCAAAATGCTTGACTTCGGCATAAGACAGTGGTGAAACAAAGTGCTGTGAATCAACCTGTCTGTTTCACTAGTTCTGGCATCCTAAATTGGTAAGCTTATTGCAGTCCTCCCCCCTCCCCCCCCCCAGCTCTGCCTCTATGGAAATAACACCCTCTCCAATACTAAGGACTTCTGAATTACGTTGATATTTAGGCAAATGAAAAATATCACTTCCATTAAAAAGAAAAAGAATCAGACTGGAAAAAGCATGCTCAAATCTGAAGTAGGGTAGGGAATGCCTTTTCTTTTAATGTTCATGCAGCAAGTTGCAACAAAAACTTTGTAACACCACACTGTCCCCCCCCCCCAATTATTAGAATGCCTGCTATTTTGCCCTTCCTAACCCGTATATAGTATATGTGTGTGAGTTTCAGATGTTGAGGAATGAAAGAATTTGCTTGGTTTTGCACGGGGGACAATACTACTGTCTACAGAAGGGGTGCCCAAATTTTTCAGGCCATCGGCCAGTCACATGGGTCTGTCTTGTAGTTCCACTGGAAGCGGAAGTAAAACACGCCTTGCAATCTGTTTCGCAACTGGGTGAGATAGATTTTAGGCTGCCATTTTCTCTGCTTAAACCAGGAGTCCCCAAACTATGGCCCTTGGTTCAGATCCAGCCCCTGGTGCCAAGTCATCCGACCTGCACCACCCTTGTTGCTCTTGGAAGCAGAGGTAAAACACGCCTGGCAGCGTGGGCCAATGACTTGGCACTGGGGGCCAGGTCTGGCCCACAGGCCATAGTTTGGGCACCCCTGGCCTACAGATTTGTATCTGCCTTTTTAGGTCAGAATGGCTGGCCGTGGTTTTGAGAGTGCAGCTGACCTAGTTCCCATCCCAGACTCTGATTTTTCCACCTGACCGCATCACCGCCCAATCTTCTCTAGCCGCCAGTGCTCCATATTCCTTTTAGATCATGGCAAGTGCAGGTCACTGACATCATGGCTCAACATGAAACAGGAATCATATTAGTCTGGAAAAACAGGGCTCCCTGGGATGTTTTTCACGTCTTCTTTAAACTTGCTGTTAATGCAAATAGCTGCCCATGGGCGTCACAGATATGAGCTTCATTTGCCAGATGGGGCATTTATTTATGTACTTATTTATTTATTTTTGCATTTATATGCCGCCCTCCTCGCAAAGCATAATATGACAAAAAAAAAAAAACCCACAGTAAAACATTAGATGAAGCCATAAGCTGAACTCTTCAGGTTTACACTTTCTTATATTGGTAGTTAAGGTGTAACGTCTTCATTTGAAAATAGTGTCTCTTAAGAAGTCCACGTTGGAACAGTTTCTCTTCCTGGTCCTTGGCTTTTATTCCAGGCAGGAGAAACTGGTATTCCAAAGCTTCAATTTTAAGTACCACCAGTTGTACTCATAATGCCACCTGATCTTGGGGATATGAAAGGAGCCTCATTCAGGTGTCACCTGAGCAGAGTTTCTCCAGCAAAAATCCTTTCAACCCAGAGTAATTTCTGACACAAAATTTATTTATTTTTACCCGTTCTATCTCCTCACCATTTTGTTGTCCAGAATAAATGCAAGTGCTCTTCTGCATTCAAGGTCTATCTAGCTAGTATATTAAAATTTGTGGAATTACTACTAGATTACAAGGATTAGTTGAAATATTTTGTCTGTGCAGTTGTAAAGGCAGTTGCTAAATGCCTCACACATCAGGTTACCCAATCTACTTTGCATATAAATAAAAATCACATCACAATCTCATAACATAAATTAAATTATCATTACAATTAGTCAAAAGTGTTGTGGCATCTTAAAGACTAAATGCCATATTTTAATGTAAGCTTTCTTGGATCAAGTGCACTTTGTCAGACACGAAAGCTAATGTTAAAATACAGCAGTTAGTTTTTAAGGGGCCACAGTTTTTTATGTCTATTTATTTGTTTACTTTCTGATATACCTACATGGCTACCATTTCAAGAATTACAATGAGTGTCACTTTAGACTTTAGAACATATCTCAATGTGTATTAAACAATCTGCTGTTACTGGGTTACAAACTGGCTGAAATTTAATGGGGAATGAAGGCTGCTTATGGTGACAAATATGCTGAGGAGACAGATATGGATGACTTGATTCAAAGGGATTATCATGTAACTAAACCCAGAACTGCTACCTAGCCCTGTGTTACCTTGAAAGAAATGTATTGTATTGGAAGATACTGGAGAATAGATACCAGAGGAGATTTTCAACTGTTTCCCTCTTTATTTTTGGAAATAATTGATTTCTTATCAAGTTACAAGTCAACAGGCAAAACTGTTCAGCCAGCTTTCATATCCAGCAGATTTCTCGTAGAGATAAATTACAGCTACCATGAATCTTGAGTCATGTTCAGTATCAGTTCTAATGGCAAATCAAAACATTATTTCACATTAGGTATTATTAAATATGTTGAAGCAGCACTGGTACTCTGTTGGAAAGAAAAGAAAATGACAGATCATTGTTATTATTGTACGTTGTCAAGTTGCTTCCAACTTATGGTGATGCTAAGAATTAATGAGCTGGACCATTAGGGAAGCTGAGCGCAGAAGAATAGATGCCTTTGAAATGTTGTGCTTGAGGAGAGTTTTGAGAGTCCCCTGGACAGCGAGGATAACAAATAGCTCAATCTTAGAAGAAATCAACCCTAACTGCTCCTTAGAAGGTCAAATAGTAAAGATGAAGCTAAAGTACTTTGGACATCAAATGAGAAGAGAGGATTCACTTGAGAATGCCTTGATGCTGGGAAAAGTGGAGGACAAAAGAAGGGGATGGCAGAAAATGAGATGGCTAGATGCTATTGTAGATGCAATGGGCACGGAGCTGGGTGGGTTGAGGAAGATGGTGGAGGACAGAGGTGCCTGGTGGGCAATGGTCCATAGGGTCACAAAAGGTCAGAATCGACTGTGCGACCGAACAACTACAAAAGATCCTCTTATTTGCAGCCTGGCTCTGGCTTTACTGGGAAGAAATCCAGATATACCCAGACATGCTAGCTAGAGAGCAGCTCACCAAATGCTTTTCTGAACATTGACACCATCTACGTGTCAGAGATAGGATGGAGACAGGCAATATATTTTCTGTAGTTTATTCACTGTTGAAGATTTCCTAGATGATATTTCCCTGAAACTAGAGATGGATGCTTCTCTCTCCACACAGTGCAGAAACCAATATGATTGAATCATCATTGCTTTCAGTGTATGTATTCATTCCACTATCTTATCTGGCAGGGAGGTTTTGATAGCATGTCAACCTAATTGCTCAGGGTTGATAAAAGTGCTTTAAAAAAAAAACTTCTGTGTCCTGTATTGTAGTGGTAAGTGGAAGATAGATTTTCTGTCCTGGAAGATTTTGCAGAAATCCACCAAAGATGTCTTTTTGAATCCCAAATTTAAATAATGGCAACAACAAAATGTTTTTCTCTTCACCCATCCCGGTCTAATTGTACTGATGAAATGAATAAGATATGGTGTCACCTGAGGTGGTGGTATGTTTCTAAGGAAAAACCATGATATTCAAACAAAGGTCTAGTCTCAATATAATTTATCCTAAACAAATGTCTTTTGCACATGCTTTTGTAAATCTTGTAGGAGGTCTATGGCCCCTCCACTGCATTCCACAATGCTCCAGTCATACCTCTTTCACCTTTCAAGATGGGGTTGAGGAAACAGCCTGTCTCCTTTGTGAGATTACAATTTAAGCAAGAATCCCTAGCAATTTTCTTTGTGTTTAACCTTTTGATTTGCTTAAGCCTTTAATTTTGTGGCATCTGGCAAATAAAGCCATGTAAACAAATAGGGCAGTAACACAATTTTAGCCCAGGGATAGGTTAAAAGTTGAAATTTTATTTTTAGGGTTGCCACTTGGTTTTAAGAAATCAGCTTACCTGTTGTCTGAGCACTAAACAGTTTATGAAAGTTTTATAAATTATATACATAGAGTTGCAGATTCTAAATAGTAATGCCTAGACTCTTGTTTGATTATGTATTTAAAAAACAGATTCTACATTCTCTGTCCCACAGGAGAGAATGCCTGTTGCAGTCTTCTAACTGCTAATAGTTTTGAAAGATATGCTGAACAGGTGTTTTTTTTGGGGGGGGGGCACTTTTTGACAGAGTAAGTATTGTAGCAGAATCTAATACAGTACTGTATATTTGTTTTTGCTGAGATTGAATTTATATACAAACCTGATCTGGAACAGAGGAGTAAAGTCATTCAAGAGAAAATCGGGTCTCCATCTGTCACATCTGCTTTGACTTGGATTTTTGCACAGAGCAGGAGGCTGGATTTCATGGCCTTACAGACCCCTTCCAACCCAATTATTCTCAAATGATTCTGAACCCCTTCTCTCACTCACATGCTTATTGCTTAATTCTCAGCATGAAATATTTGCATTTTAAAGCTTGTACATTAAATTCAAAGATACATTTAATAGATTATTTCTATTTCAGTCCTCAATATGTTGCCAGATATAATCTGCCTTCATGGTTTAGTGGTTAGCTTGTCACACATCTAGATTTAATCCTTGTTTGTTAAGCTTGCTGAGTAATCTTGAACCAAAAGTATTTTACATTTCAGACTTCTTCTTCTTCTCCTCCTTCTCTACCTCCTCCTTTTTTTTTCTAGACCAGATGTGAAACTGCACCTTTTGGTGAGTTGATTCTGCAATTCCTTTTGCCTGACCTAGTGTGAGAAAGTTTAGAACACAAGATTGCCATTACCAAGGTATGGCGGATTGTGGTTCAAAAATACCACAATCTTCGCGGAGGCTCTTTCTGTGTACCCAAACTACTACCCATTTGGTTTTTAAAGATGAAATAAGAAAGTCTCACTGTATGTTGTTCTGAGTTACTGGAAAGAATGGAAAGAAAGGCATGAGCTATGTAACTGCAAAATTGTAATAATTTCTCCCAATATATAATAGCTCTTCACTTTTAAACTTTGATTCCATCTATTTTTATAAAGAGTTAGCTCCCATATAACAATAGCAACAGTACTCCTGCAGTTTCTAAAGCAGGACATACTATTACCGGTAGTCTGAAAATGGAGCAGGAAGAAACCATGTGGAAATCTTACTGTTCTTCTCAGACTCCCATGTGTAGAATAGTTCCACCAAGTGATTTCCAGAAAGAAGAAAGTGAAAAAGCTGGTTTGAGACTCAATATAAAGAAAACCAAGATAATGGCAACAGGCCCTATCAGTCCCTGGAAAATAGATGGGGAAGAAGTAGAAGCAGTGACAGATTTTACTTTCTTAGGCTCAAAGCTCACTGCAGATGGTGACTGCAGTCATGAAATAAAAAGGCGACTGATTCTTGGGAGGCAAGCAATGAGAAACCTGGGGAGCATAGTGAAAAGTAGAGACATCACATTGCAAACAAAAATTCGCATAGTCAAAGCAATGGTATTCCCTGTGGCAATGTATGGTTGTGAGAGCTGGACCATTAGGAAAGCTGAGCGCAGAAGAATAGATGCCTTTGAGATGTGGTGTTGGAGGAGAGTTCTGAGAGTCCCCTGGACAGCGAGGAGAACAAATAGGTCAATCTTAGAAGAAATCAACCCTGACTGCTCCTTAGAAGGTCAAATAGTAAAGATGAAGCTGAAGTAGTTTGGACATCAAATGAGAAGAGAGAATTCACTTGAGAAGGCCTTGATGCTGGGAAGGGTGGAGGGCAAAAGAAGAAGGGGGCGGCCTAGAATGAGATGGCTAGATGGTATTGTGGACACAATGGGCACAGAGCTGAGCGAGTTGAGGGGGATGGTGGAGGACAGAAGTGCCTGCCGGGCGGTGCTCCATGGGGTCGCAGAGGGTCGGAGTCGACTGTGCGACTGAACAACAAAACTTCAATCTTGTTTACCTCCTGTAATTAGAAACCCCCAATATCGTATTGAAAACAATAATTTTGGCTAACAAAGTCAATTGCGTATACTGAATTCACTGGAGCTGCATAGGTTCATTAAAAGGAGGCAAATTTTGTTTAGAGAACTTCCAGATTTTATTCTACTCGAGAAAAGAAATAAAGTTCCAAATATGCAAGTGGACATCTGTCTAATACTGGTAGACTATAGGTCAATATCAGAATTTGGAAGCTATATTTGCGGACTTTATCTCTCAGGAGTCCTCAGCCAGCCACTAGCCGTGTTGGTGGGAACTTCTGGCAGTTATAGTCCATAAACAACTTCTCCAGGCTGTGGTCTTTTTAGCCCGTTACCATTCATTCTGATTGGCAGTGGATCCATGGCAGATGTTTTCTCAGTACTTCTGCCAGATGTGCTTCAGGGGCAGTTGCCAGGAGTTGAACCTCAGGACTTCTCTGTGAAAACAGTATGACCAAGGCTGATACTGCACTGAAGAGCCAAATTGCTCTGCTGTGGTTTGATTTAATCTTATATTGTGTTTGAAATCACAATCAGTGCTTACACAAAGGTTGTGGATTGATTTGGGAATTTATCACTCAAACTGGATGCAATGTGATCTATATCTCCCTCCCTTTCTTCATTTGCTCCC
Organism: Furcifer pardalis; assembly: GCA_030440675.1. Classification (NCBI taxonomy): domain Eukaryota; kingdom Metazoa; phylum Chordata; class Lepidosauria; order Squamata; family Chamaeleonidae; genus Furcifer; species Furcifer pardalis. The sequence goes on along the minus strand of CP126893.1, from coordinate 35,183,363 downwards.
GCCTTTGCCAATCCTTTTATTGTCTGGAGAACTGACAAGGACAAAGATATGGGAAAGAATAATGACAGTGATTCAGCAATAAGGTGACAGGGTGATCTAGCACTAATTTCATATATGTAAGAAAGGAAAGAATTTGGGAGCATGTTTCCTCAATCTTGAACATCACATGACAACTGTCTACATCACTGAAAGTCCATCTACAGACATGCCCCTGTTTTTACAAGTACATATCAAAACTAACCACCTGAGGAAAAGCTAGTTTGGATCGATCCAGCTTGAAAAAGAAGAAGCCTGCAAGCAGCAGAGAGAGAGAAACCATTTTGGGAGCAAAAAGGGCTGAACCAATTCAAACCACAACCTTTGTGTAAGCACTGATTGTGATTTCAAACACAATATAAGATTAAATACTTCAAATTTACTTGTTTTACCAGCAGAACAAATCCTGCGTTATTTGACCAATTATTTGCAGTCTGAGACAATTTGCAGGATAAAAGCATACCCTCACTTGAAATACCCATTCTACACTGAGGAGGTGTATTCCTGGTGGCAATGTATGGTTGTGAGAGCTGGACCATTAGGAAAGCTGAGCGCAGAAGAATAGATGCCTTTGAGATGTGGTGTTGGAGGAGAGTTTTGAGAGTCCCCTGGACAGCAAGGAGAACAAATAGGTCAATCTTAGAAGAAATCAACCCTGACTGTTCCCTTGAAGGTCAAATAGTAAAGATGAAGCTGAAGTAGTTTGGACATCAAATGAGAAGAGAGAATTCACTTGAGAAGGCCTTGATGCTTGGAAAGGTGGAGGGGAAAAGAAGAAGGGGGTGACCAAAAATGAGATGGCTAGATGGTATTGTGGATGAAGTGGACACAGAGCTGGGCGGGCTGAGGAGGATGGTAGAGGACAGAGGTGCCTGGCAGGCAATAGTGCATAGGGTCGGAAAGGGTCGAAATCGACTGTGTGACTGAACAACAACAACAAACACTGAGGAGAACCACCAGGCCAGCAATGTTCTTGTGTGTCCACTCTTAATCCATAGCTTGCCATTCTTTGTTGTGAAAGATGTGTTTGAACACTTCTAAACTTTTATTTACTACAGCTACCCCTAGCCAACACAGGCTTTGGCAGGGCTAGCATGGGGGTTGTAGGAGTTACAGAACAAAAAAGTGCTGTCTCCAAACTCTAGTCATTAGCTTTTATTTTATTGTTTACATAGACTCATCTCTAGGAAACTCATTAACAACATTTTCTTGCCTTTTTTTTTAAACTTGTTGCTGATAATCCTGGCAAGTGATTATCCATAGAAAGAAAGAAGTTGATCTATTTGATGAACTATTCTCTGGCCATACTAGGAACACACACATACTGAAAGCAAGCCTATAAATGGCTACTAGTTTCTTTGCCTGTGGTCAACAAGAAATGTCTCCAAAGTGCTTAGGCAGCAAAATGCCTCTTCCAGGCCATCTTTGTGCCACAAATGATTAGCAGGTGTTTGTGGGCAGACAAGCCAGTCAAAATTCTTGTGGGCCAGGAACACACACATATCCACTGCTTTTTATTCTCCTCTAAGTCACTCTTTTTCATTGTTCCTGGAGCACTTGAAGAATTCCAGATGTGGGAAGGCCCAGCTGCAAGTTTACAAAGGTTAATGATGTGGAGCTCATTCTTTTTTCCTTGAGGGGTTTTGTCCCCGTTTTTTCTTTTGAGTATGTGATGACAACAGTGTTTGCTAGGGATAATGCTTGTGACTAATCAAAAAGTTCGTTGCTCAAAGAGGAGGGGGGTAGGGAAATTCTTGGGGATGTTGCCATGGAGACTCGCTTATGACTAATCCATCTACATGCCAAAAGAGAAACATGTTCTGATCTGGGTGAAGCAGGACTGTAGAAATATTACAGCAAACCTTTCTTAATTAGTGTAAGGGGTAAGTGGCTGAGATGGTGGGACTCAATTCCAAAGCAAAAGGGCGTAAACATTCTTCTGTACTTTTGCCTACATTATTGTCTGAACTATATTAGGTGCATTGAATTGGTTATACAGTAATACCTCATATAACATTAGTATCGAATAACACTAAAATCGCATGACATTAAGGAATCTGGGGGGAAGAATTGCATCAGATAACATTAAGATCCTATGGGATGCTTCAGATAACAACCGCTAAAGCCTGTGTGGTTACAATGTATCTCTATGGATCCCATAGGATTTTAACATGCATCAGATAACACTAAAAATCATATAACACCAAGACTTGTGGAACCAGGTTTTAGTGTTATATGAGGTTTTACTGTACCTGTATTTAGATGTCCTTCTATTCAGCTCAAGCCCCCCGCTAGCTGAGAACCTTGTTGTGGCATGGGGGCTTGAGCGCTCTAACTAGGCGGTGTTGCCCATCTCTTGCCAGTGATGTTAAGTAAAGGTAAAGGTCACCTTTTGCTCAAAAGCCAGTTGTATCCGACTCTAGGGTTCAGTGCTCATCTTTGTTTATAGCTGAAGAGCCAGCACTGTCTGTCTTTTAGGCTGGGACCAAAACTCACCAATGTGTCCTCCGTCGGATCCCTTGGGCTAGGTGAGAGCGGAGACCAGACATCATGGCCCGCCTTACCAGCACATGATGTGATTTCCAAATGGCTAAAAAAAACCACATGCAGATGGACTTGATTTCTCAAGTCCATTTGCATGAGTGGAATGTCATTGCAGAGACGTCTACTAATGCACGGACTTCTCGCTGAATAACGACTCCAATGTACCCAAGGTTGTTTTCAGCGGTTGTTTCACTGGATCTACGGTCATTGGGACTAGTATTTGGCTTAAGGCCTTTGTTTCTCAAAGATCAGCTACAACCTCCATTGGTCATACACATCTAACAACAAAGGCAAAGGCCACTCTCACACTTCTGAAACATTACTTCTACAGATGGAAAAATGAGCATTGCCTGATTTTGGACAGCACACATACACACATTTAAGGAGTGGCTTTACCAACTCCACATCCCCAATGAGTTTCTATGGCTGACCAGGGATTTGAACCCAGGATTCCTAAGTCTTAGTCCACTGTTCTGTCCATTAAGCTACACTGAATATCATCTTCAGAACTTAGTGTTAGTTGTTCTATACACTCTGGAGACTGTAGGCCTCATGTCTTTGCTAATATATTTTCTAGTGCAGTGGTTCCCAATGTGGGGCACATGCCCCACAGGAGGACTTCAATTCCCAGAAGCCTAAGTCAGTACATTGGCTGATCAGTGTTTTGGGGAATTGACTTAGGCTTCTGGGAATTGAAGTCTAAAAGCTAAAGGTTGGGAAACAGTGATCTAGTGCATGAAATCCCAGGAGCCAGGAGCATGTGGTTCAAATTTCAGCTTTCAGTATGCTGCTATACCCTGTTCCCAGGAATTTCATGTATGTTCCTAAAAGTAGCATTTCAAAGCTGCCTAGTCAGTTGAGAGAAAAATCAAAATTCTTACTTGAGAAGTCTTCGGTAATACAATATTTCATTATGTTTGTGTGTATGTACCTCAACTATAAACTCATAATTTACAAAATTTATGCTTAATTTTTCTCGTTGTAATAGGATTACAGTTTAACCCTGCTAATGTATATAGCCTTGCCTCTTTCTCCTTTCCAAGGCTTTTATGTCTAGTATTTTATGGAAGAGAGGATTTCAGCTAATGCAGTTCCTCTTACTCCTATACGATAAGCTGCTGCTGATCCATACCAACTATTCATGTCCTGCTCTCTCTCTCTGGAAGGGAACCGCCTGTAAATGTAGTTGTGAAAGTGCCAGGTCTTGAATGGACATCTCTAGCTAGGGAACAGATTTTGGTTTTGACAACTATTTGCTGTTCTAGCAAATAAATTTACTTGGTTGCCCACATCCTTCCTTTGAAGTGGGGAAAGGATCATTAAGTAAAGTTGTGCTTTAGGATCTAGGGTTTTCTTTGTTCCATGCCATGACTTTCTAGCTGACCTTGATTGAACCACTTGCAGGATATCCTTCTGTTATCTGACAGTGCGATGTTCAAACAGACTAAGAAGCCTGTAGGAGCAGACCCTTCTCTTTCACTCATTTCCTGCAGCATCCTGTGTATGCGCACAAAAGCATGGGGCTATGCCTGGAGGACAATGGTCCATAGGGTTGCAAAGGGTCAGAATCGACTGTGTGACTGAACAACAAATGCCAATCTAAAGGACTGCAGTGGCTCAAGTGGTTAAAATGCTGAACTCGACAACTGGAAGGTCCGAGTTCAATTCCTGAGGACTGTACAACACAGTGAGCATCTGTCTCTGTCCCGGCTCCTGCCAACCTAGCAGTTCGAAAGCAAGAAATTGCAAGTAGATAAATTCTTCTGCAGAAATAGTGGTTTTATGCAGACAGACCAAAGCTTAGAAATAATATGTTAAATATTACTTATAATGTGGTATTTGTAGGAGTAATGGGGGAATAGCAACAATGGGTAGTATGAAGGTATGTTCTTTCAGAGCAACAAGCCTGGTTGCCAAATCTAAGGACACTTGCTTGACTCCAGGGAAATTCCTAAGCTTCTCTAGTTTCCTGGACAGGACGACATATATCAGTCTGAGTAGCTCTAGAGGATGTGAAAATTCAAATGTTTGTGTTTTCTATTTTGTTTGTTTTCATGTTCACTTTATTATATAAACCACTCAAAGTAATTAATCTTTCATTAGGTGGGAGGCATATAAGAATATTTAATAAGAAAACTAGCAAAATTAATTAATATTCAAGGTGACTATAATGCCTAGCCACTGGCTATCTCCTCCAATTGCCAGCTGATCACAAGGTTCATTAGTTTTTCACTTCCATAACACTGGCATATCAAAAACCACAAGTGAGGGATGTGAGCGGGGGGGGGGGGGGAGAAGGAAGAGAAGCTTGCACTTGGTTTCACTGTGTAATCCTGAACAAAACAGAGAGCATCACAATATGTAAACCTTCTTGTTACACAAACCTAGCAGTGTACACTTTGAATAACAAGAGAGCATTGAATGTAAACCATCACAGAAACCATCACAGAACCATCACACTCAGCATTTTTGCTCATTCCACCCCAACCCCAAGCTGTGTAGCCTTTAACCCAAATTTTCTTTACGTCCAACTTCACAATTGACTTTTTCTGGGTTCCTTCCAACCTTTGTCTTCCCCTCTTCTAGAATCACAAGGACTCTCACCAGTGCCATTGATGTGTATCAGTTTTAAGTATTTTTTTCAAACCCTTATACCCAAAAGAGTTTGAATGCAAAAAATGTAGATTCTAGAGACTTATACCCAATTATGTCTAGATATTGATTCTAGCTCCTAAAAATTTATGCCCAATATTCTTAGAAGGAAGTTTTAGGTTTTATAAGTCCTGTTTTACTCACCTGCCATTTGCTCATGTGCTAATTGCCAACTGCACTTCTCTGCTGTTCAAACCCTCATAAGTCAATTGAGTTAGAAGCAATCAAGGAGAAAAGTTATTTCAAATCTGACCTCTTTATTATTGATCAATAATTAAGGAGGCCCTCAGTGTTCACTCTACAAAGCCGGGGCGCTTGTCAGAGTGGCACACCTTACAGAGAAAAAAAATCTAAGTTCTTATACATTCCTTTATTCTACCTCCTCCCAAATTTCCCTTTGAAACTCCAAAAGTTTCTGATTGGCTCTGCTAAGGGGGATAGAAGTTTATAGCACTTAATGCTTTTCTCGGTCACCCTGACCTAGTCTAGCTTTTCTTCCTGTCATAGAACCTTTCAACAAGGCTTGTTGGGTGATTTGTGGATTTAAATGAAAGAGATAGGTAACCATCTTTTGCCAATTTCTATTATCTCTTAACGACCCAAAAACTGCTTACAAAGGGCTTTCTCGGTTCCTACATGTGCAATTAACTGTTAGTGGGTGAGTGAATAAACATGGCTACCATTATGTGAGTTTGTTTTTTGTTGTTCAGTCGCACAATCGATTCCGACCCTTTGCGACCCTATGGACCACTGTCCGCCAGGCACTTTTGTCCTCCACCATCCTCCTCAACTCGCTCAGTTCTGTGCCCATTGTCTCTACAATACCATCTAGCCATCTCGTTTTTCGCTGCCCCCTTTTTCTTTTGCCCTCCACCTTTCCCAGCATCAAGGCTTTCTCAAGTGAATCCTCTCTTCTCATTTGATGTCCAAAGTACTTTAGCTTCATCTTTACTATTTGATCTTCAAGGGAGCAGTCAGGGCTGATTTCTTCTAAGATTGACCTATTTGTTCTCCTCACTGTCCAGGGGACTCTCAGAACTCTCCTCCAGCACCACATCTCAAAGGGATCTATTCTACTGCTCTCAGCTTTCCTAATGGTCCAGCTCTCACAACCATACATTGCCACAGGGAATACGAATTTTGAGTATACGAATTTTTGTTCTCAATGTGTTGTCTCTACTTTTCACTATGCTCCCCAGGTTTCTCATCGCTTGCCTCACAAGAATCAGTCACCTTTTTATTTCATGGCTGCAATCACCATCTGTGAGTGTGCTAAAAAGAGCATAAGAATAAAGACTAATATTAAGGATTACCAGAAAACAAAACAAAACAAATAAAATAAAATAAAATAAAAAACACTGTAGCACTTTAAAGTGCTACAGTGTTTTTTTTATTTTATTATTTTTTTTAATTTTGTTTTGTTTTGTTTTCTGATATGCCTGAACCACAGACTACCACGGCTACTATTCCAAAAAATTCTAATATTAAGGAGATTACATATAAGAATTACATGACTTCTATATGTTTAAGTGTATAAGCTAACATATGTAAGCTAACATGTGCACAAACTTGCTATTATAAGGATGAATAGAATCTGTGTGTTAGATGCAGTACATTTCTATATAACTATAATATATTTGGACTTAATAAAAATCAGTCCCCATCACCATCACAAAGTCTTTTGAAAGCTCAGGGAATCAAATGATGCAGACAAACCTATAATATGCAAAGACCATTTGTTCTTTCAAAATGTTGTATTTTGGAGTCATGTAAAGGATTTTGGAATGATATTTTAAAACAACAACCTAGTAATAGCAATTAGCTAGTTTAATCACAAAACTTTAAAATGAGTTAACAAGTAATGGATAGATTTTTAAAAAATACAGCAATGCTCCAAGCTCTGGTTTGAACTCTACTTATCCAGATCAATACTGCCTGACAGATTGGCAAGTGACTGAACATGAGAATGTCTGCAGACAATGTATGCGCTGCACTACTGAACTAAACTCCCTCCTGTTAGACGGCTGCTGCTAAAAGCACAAGAACGTTTCCAAAAAAAGCAAACAAGCTAGTAATAAAAATACTCTATCGCAAAAAGAGCATTCCCTTTTGAAAAAAAAAAGTTCAGATAAACTATGTGGGAAACATTCAAATGAAGCAATGGAACAAGTTTTCAAAAAGAGTTTTGTGAACTTTCTGCAAAAATGGCTAGAGTTGGAGTTGTCTACGATCTGGGTAGGTGGTGACACCTTAGCTTGAAATGGCAGGGTAAAGAAGTCTCCACCCCATCCTAATCAAAACCACATGCAGCCAATAGTTGGAGAAAGATGTACAAAAGTTAAGTTCAGTTTGACGGCAGAGAGACACAGTAGATGCTGGGAACTCTTGCAATACAAAATGGGTTTTCTTAGAATGTTCACACAAACTCCATTCCAGTTCTTATAGTCTCTGTTCCAGGTTTTGACAAACTTTCCAAATGATAGAAAGTTCAGGGCAGTTTGCTGGTGAGAAGAGAGTCAGAACTGGTGTTTTTGTAATTTTTGTTTGCTTATGGTTATATAAGTTGAGGAGGAGAGAACACAGACAAACACCAGCATTTAAAGAAACATCTGTTTCACCAATGCAAGAACATACCCTTGAGTCTCTTGTGGCTTTTCCCATCTAAATGGTATTAGGATTATTTAGTATGTGTAATAGCAGCCCTAGTATAGAGTTTATGACTGTTGAAGAGAATAAATCGCCCTTGTTGTTGTTGTTCAGTCGCACAGTTGATTCCGACCCCATGGACCACTGTCCGCCAGGCACTTCTGTCCTCCACCATCGTCCTCAACTTGCTCAGTTCTGTGCCCATTGTCTCTACAATACCATCTAGCCATCTCATTTTTGGCCACTCCCTTCTTCTTTTGCCCTCCACCTTTCCCAGCATCAAGGCTTTCTCAAGTGAATCCTCTCTTCTCATTTGATGTCCAAAGTACTTTAGCTTCATCTTTACTATTTGATTTCTTCTAAGATTGACCTTTGTCCTCCCTAGAAACTGGCATTATTTTTTACTTTTTAACCCTTTAAACTTTTAAATTTTTTAATGTAATCATTGTGTTTTTAACTGTGTTTTTAATTTTGTAAGCCACCCTGATTCTTTGGATGAGGGCAGGGTATAAATGTGATAAAATAAATACGTGAAAAGAAATATGTATTGCTTATTACTTTGGAAAAGGGGCTGCTCAGTGGTTAAGAAGCTCACCTTGTTAGCTGGAAGGCTGGCAAGTCGGCAGTTTGAGACCCGGGTACTGTATGACAGATTAAGTGCCCATCTCTGTCTCAGCTCTTGGGGACATGAAAGGAGCCTCATTTGGGTGTCCCCTGTGTAATAGTTTGAGGTCCCAAGTTACTCACGTATTCAAGATGAAGTTTCTTTGGTTCTTAAACTGTCTTGGAATGTAGCTTTGCTCTTTGCAAAAGGCTCACATTTTTCCTGTTGCCTTTATCTTGCAGATGTGTTAGCTAGAAGATTCATGTTTTGTTTTTCCACTAGGACTAGAATGTACACAACCAGATCCTGTGAGAGCCATACTTTATTATGAGAACCAGTAGTTGCTTACACCATCACTGGGCCCTGATTGGCTGTATGCTAATTAGGTAGGCCAAGCTCATGTCTTTCAATTAGGTACATGGGATTTTCAATTGGGATTTAATCCGAATCTGGGGCTCCTCTGGAACAGACACCTCAAAGAGTGGAGAGGGGATATTCTATCAAGTTATATCTCTCAACCAAATTTAATTATGATTATCCAGGGTAGCCAGGTTTTCTTTTTGACATGAATTCGATGAACGTCTTACGTTTTGTTTGGGTGGTTTGGCAGCTCTTGAGATGTAATGAAAATCATGTAAATTGCAAAAGCTGCAACACCAAAACTAAGGCACCCACAAAAATAAGAGTTATGTCATTTGAAAGATCGTCTTGGTGACTTTAAGAATTGGTAGAACCCAAAAGCCAAAAATGTAAAGCGATGAGGTCATCGCTTTCGGAAGTAGCGTAGGAAAGGGACAGTTTTGCTGGGGGGGGGTCGGTTGTTGGGGGTCCAGCGAAGAAAACTACCCAACCAATTCAGATGATCCAAAGTGCGTTTGAAAGAGGAAATATTAACCTTTGCGGGGACACTTTCAGATTTGGAATTGGACTTCAGAAACATAATCTATGAAGTGTTTTATAAAAAACCACTAAAAAGAGGTCACACAAACCCCCCAAAAGGAGGGAAAACCGATTTAAAAAGTGAATATGACAGCTTCCCAAGGTGGATACAGTTCACATACAACATGTGGAGAAAAATGACACCAAAGCAGGAATCTTCAAAAAAGATATTGAGGAAAAATGTGATGCGTTGAAGTTACATTTCCGCTGGGGGGGAGGTGTTTGGCGGTGATTAAACAAAAAAAGCAATTGACCGATAAAAGTGATCTAAAGTGTGTTTCAAATAGGACAAAATAACCTTTCTTTTGATACTGATGCAATTTGGATTGGACTTCAGAAACATTTTCTGTGAAGGTTTAAAACAAAAAAACAAAAAAAAAACACCCCACTTTCTAACTTTTCCTTCAAAAAGTATCTCTCCATTCCAGAATAGATAAATTGGTTTGAGAATGGATACACTGCAGCAAGTTTCTCCTTTGAAGTCATAAGCACTTTCCCTTTTGGCTTTCCCTCTTATTGAAGAACTGCTTTCAAGGAATAGTGAAGGAAAAACTCTTTTACTTTGCAGTTTGAATATTGAAATATTTATTAAAAATAGGTTCTTTGCAGTTATTCACCTGTGGTGAATTGTTGTTTTGAATTCCACTGTTTATGGACATGTGTGCATAGTGGGTAGAGTCAGGGAGAATGGAAAATAAAGGTTAAAAGCATCTTTATTGAAAAATAAAATATTAAAAAATGATAAACACAAATGAAATTGGGATTTCTGGTTTTGGGTTAAAACAACGTAGCCGTTCAAAAACAAGAAATTGCAAGAAGATAAATAGGGACCACTTTGGTGGGAAGGTAAACAGCGTTCCATGCCTGCCACATGTCCACAAAAATGTCTGCAGACACAGACAGCGCTGGCTCTTTGGCTATAAACAGAGATGAGCACTGAAACCTAGAGTCGGATATGACTGGCTTTCGATCAATGGTGACCTTTACCTTAGCTCAGAAAACCTTAGATTTAATGAACATTTTATGAAAACCTTAATTTTATGAACATAATGTCTTTATTTTTCCCCATTTGAAACATCACCCTTAACTAATGAATGAAATAGAAGAAATAAATGAACTAATGAGCATAATTCAACACATTGAATTCACACACTAAATCTCTGATGGTCGTGTCCTTAGACTCTCTACCTGCCACTTTTATTTCTGGGGGAAAGACCCAAGTGTGTATTTTCCTAAACATACTTTTTGATGCATAGGACTGTATCCTCAATTATCAAGAAAACTATTTTCCTGAACTATGTTACAAGAACAATAAAGACCTTTTCTTCAACGTCTGTTTATTGGGAGAGGGGGTAAGACAAGAGTTAAGCCAGAAGCCACATGCTACCACATTAAATCATACTCTCCATACATCTCTCTGGGCCCTGTACTTCACAGATAAGCCCCAGGGTTCTGCAGCCTTTGGCTGGATGGCTGGTAAGGTTTCCTGGGTCTGTGAGTTTTGGGTAAGTTCCATAGAGCACACTGGTAAAGGCGGCTTGGAAAGGAACATTGGAGAGGCCCTGAGCTGAGGGTCAGGTCAAGCCATATGATCAAATGCTTGTTGAACTGAGCATTGATGGCCAATAGCCTTAAGTACATAGTGCTCCTGATTGGACAGCAACTGCAGAAACGTGCTTTAAAGTGCTACAGTGTTTTTTATTTTATTTTATTTATTTTGTTTTGTTTTCTGATAATCCTTAATATTAGTCTTTATTCTTATGCTCCAAACATTTTCTGCAGTTGCTGTCCAATCAGGAGCACTATGTACTTAAGGCTATTGGCCATCAATGCTCAGTTCAACAAGCATTTGCTCTCCATTCTTCTTCTTCCATGTCTAGGCCAGACTTGAAACTGCCAAAATGAAGGCACCTTTTTGTGGGTTCATTCTGCACTTTTTATAGAAAGGTGATGTGGTTAAAGAGTAGAATGCGGGAAACTGGCTTTAATTCTCATTGATCCATAAAACTCACTATGACAATCACTCTCAGGTTCATCTACCTCAGAGGGTTCTTCTGAGGATAAATGGTGGGGGTGGGGGGGCAGTCACCTCTCTGCACAATGTAGCAAACTTTTCCCCCCTCCACTAAATAAACTTGAGTTTATCTGTATTTTAGGTAGGGAGAACCTGTGACTGGTGTTTTGTCAACCAGGGTTTTTAGCTGTGGTTCAATTGGCAGCTGATAATATTTATCTTGACCTATGTTGATACTATATATTTTTTTTAATGTTCAACTTCTTCAGTGTTTGAAAGACACACCTCAGAAGCCACATGAAAAGTTGGCAGTCCTGCAAAGCTCAAAGCTTTTCTATATTACTTGAGTTCACCAGAGTAAAGCAGAGAAATGAGTGAATGAATGAATCAATGAATGCTCTGTTTACATTTGAAGAGCATTCACAATGGCATATTTTAGGAATGTTTAGATTCAGTGGTTTCTTGAAACTCCTTCCAAACTATTCACATTGTAATTAGAAGTGAGGAGCCATAGTGGAATCATTGGACGTTGTGATCTTTTTTTAAAAAAAGTAAAAGGGCAACAGAAGAATGAATGTCTTTTGGCCAAAACAGAGTCTCTGCAGAGACCTAAAGGGCTATGAATGAGTTTGGCAGTAGTATTATGGTGGGTGATTTGTCTACGTGACAAATCCAGCTGGTTTTGGTATATAAATAGTATGTTCTCCCTTTTTCCTGTTGATGAAGTCAGCACTTTTTGTGCTTTCTGTACAAAGTCAAATCTGTGATTCACTTTTTTTTTCTCATTGATCGTCATTGTCTGCAAGTATTTCTGGATAGTCATGCTGCGCATGGTTCCTGGCAACCCTACCTCATCGCTCTGCCGTTTGCCCCAGTTTTACCCCATAAAATGGACATGCCACCACCTTCTACTGACTCATTCTGGAAAGCAATTGAAATCAACAAAGAAAGCCGGTCCAAATCATGGTTTTTCTTTGACATAAGATGGTTAAGCTTGTTCTTGGCTGAAAAATGGGAGTTGTCTTCCTTCTTTTAGAAAGGCTGGCTAGTTTATATCTGCCTTACTTCCCTCTCTGTAACACTGGGCTAATACTCCTGGGCTATCATTCAGATTTCTTGTTACAAAGGTTACTGAGATAATTCATGTAAAATGGCTTATACAGGTATTCGTAAAGCTACTCTGTTAATACAAAGCATTGCATTAATCTTATTATGGACAATATGTAGGGTTTTGACATAGAGTCCCCGTTTGAGGTCACTTCTGCTCTTCTCCAAGCTAACATTATAGTGTTAACATCCTCACCTCCACCTGTTCTGATGTTTATGCTGGCTTCCCACAGCTCTTACTGTCCTGGATAAAGGATTAAATGATAGTCCATGTTGGAATAGATATATAGTGGTACCTCATACAACGATTTTAATCTGTTCCATGGTACTCGTTGTTTTATTAAAAAATTGCTATACAATGCATACATTGTATACAGTGATGGGATGATAAAAAATTTAGTACCCCACCCTGACGTCATCACAGTGGGGGCGGAGCTAACGTCATGACGTCATGGGTGGAGCCAACGTCATGACATCATGACGTTGTAGGCGGGGCCAAAAATAAAATAAATAAAATAAAAATAAAACACACACACACACCCCTCAAACCCCCCCCCACAAAACCGTTAATAAAATAAATAAATAAAATAATAATTAAATAAAAATACACCCAAACACCCACCCACCCCAAACACAAACCCCTCTTACAATGGGGACCGTTGGGGCTGGCCCCGAGCCTTGGTGCCCGGCGGCGCGCCTAGCCGGGCGGCCCAGCGCTCCCGGCCGCAACTCTCCATGGGCGGCCCCGAGCCTTGGTGCCCGGCGGCGCGCCTAGCCGGGCGGCCCAGCACTCCCGGCTGCAACTCTCCACGGGCAGCCCCGAGCCTCGGCGCCGCGCCTAGCCGGGCGGCCCAGCGCTCCCGGCCGCAACTCTCCATGGGCGGCCCCGAGCCTTGGCGCCCCGCGGCGCGCCTAGCCGGGCGGCCCAGCGCTCCCGGCCGCAACTCTCCACGGGCGGCCCCAAGCCTCGGCGCTCCGCGGCGCGCCTAGCCGGGCGGCCCCGAGCTGCCCATGGAGAGTTGCCGCCGGGAGCGCTGGGCCGCCCGGCTAGGCCCGCCGCCGAGTGCCGAGGCTTGGGGCGCCCGTGGAGAGTTGCGGCTGGGAGCGCTGGGCCGCCCGGCTAGGCACGGCTCCTCCTCCTAAGCCCTCCGCCACTGCCAGAGCCACTTCAAAATGGTCCGGCTCCGGCAAAAACAAGTGCGCATGCGCAGAAACAGAATCTGACGCATGCGTGCTGCAATTTTAAATTGCAGCACGCATGCGTCAGATTGACTTCTGCGCATGCGCACTGAATTGGAGCCATTTTGGCTCCAATTTAAAAAAAAATTTTTTCTTTTTTTCAGGCGTCCGGAACCGGACGCCTTAAAAATAGACTACCCTCTCGGAGAACCCTCCGAAATTGTTCTTACCGGTTCCAGGGAACCGTCTGGAACCGGGGACATCCCATCACTGATTGTATAGTAATTTTTCCTATGGGATGCATTGTACAGCTTTTTTTTTCACTAAGCGGTTTTTCCCATTGTACAATTTTTTTCCATAGGGAAAATTGTTATGCAGGACGCCATCCCCCCCCCAACCTAATTTTTATGCAATTTCATTGCTATACAGGGTGATTGTTGTATGAGGTCCCACTGTATTTGAATAACACAGTTTACCTATGAATTTAGGGCAGTGATGGCTTAGTAGTTAACACTGTGCTTGATGGCTGGAAGGTCGGCGGATCAGCAGTTTGAGACCTGAATGCTGCGCGACAGAGTGAGCAGCCGTCGTCTGTCACGGCTCCTGCCAACCTAGCAGTTCGAAAGCAAGAAATTGCAAGTCGATAAATAGGCATCACTTTGGTGGGAAAGATAACAGCATTCCCTGCATTATGGTTCTGGCCGTGCTTGCCATGTGACCATGGAAATGCCTGCAGATGCAGACAGCACTGGCTCTTGGGCTGTAAAAGGAGATGAGCACTGTGACCTAGAATCAGACAAGGCTCGTTTTCGAGCAAGGGAGACCTTTCAACCTTTGCCTATGTATTTAAATGAATCAGGGAAGTGAGAGAGTGTGACAAATACAGTAAATAACCAGGTGATCTGTGATATCATGTCTATCTTGACTTTTCTCTTTTACCTTTTCCTCCATTGGTCTCTTTCCCTTTCTCCAAGGAAATAATTTTTGTCCAGGTTTTATCTGTCATCTGCATTGTTACAGAAGGGCAGCTGTGAGGCTGCCCCTTTGTTAGTCTTCAGCCTTCACTACTCATATCTACATTTTTATCCTTGAAACTGATTTCTTGAAACAAAAAGCCTAAAGTACTTATCTATAGTATCCTGAATAATCCTAATACATCATTGTAAATTTGCCTTAAGAGTTTTCCCTGTAGTCTGTTAATGTCATTACCAACAATTCCTTTGGCCCAGACTCCGAACTCCTCTCAGGGTTTGAGGAGAGGCAGAGAAATAGGAACCCCACTGTAAGATATGGGAACACTGCAAAACTAAACTGTCTGTCCCACTTCCTCCTTTCTCAACTGGTCAGTTTAAGCCCTAGTATTTGAAGGAAGATTAAGGTACAGTGGTACCTCATGCAATGATTTTAATCCATTCCACGGGGCTCATTGTTGTATGAAACAATTGCTATATGATGCACGCATGCATCAGGGCGATTGTTGTATGAGGTTCCACTATATTTGAGATGCAGAAAAGGAGTCAAATGAGGCTGTGCAAACAATGAATTGTTGACTAGGTTAAGGAAAATGCTGGATGAGGCAGGAAAGATCTAAGTGGAATCCCACCAAAACAGGGGTTTTGTACATAGATTGTTCTTGTGTTTGAGATTTGGCCATGCAGCCTGTCCCAGATGGTGGTCTACTCCCCTAAAAGAACAGGTATGCAGCTTATGCCTTAACCAAGCATGTCGCATGGCACAGTAGACCTTACTGACCAAGATTGCTCTTCACTAACTTCAATTGCTATTGACAGCTACACCTTTTTCTGGTCAGGGACAATTTAGCCATAGGTGTTCATATGCAGTTTTCACTCATTGCGTGGAAAAGAGTACAACATAGGTCTAGGCTTGCCTGCTCAAGGTGGACTCAGCCTTCCAACCTTCTGAGGTCAATAAAATGAGTACCCAGTATGTTGAGGGCTGTCACGCGATAGAATGGGGCCTATATGTTTTCTGAATCTTTAATTGAGATTTCTGTATGCTTTTCACTGGAGGGAGGTGGCAGTGTTGCATTATGGGGCTGTAACTGGGCAGAAACTGCTTGCTAGTCACAACAATCTTAACCTCGTGTTCTTGGAGAAATGAAACCTAATTTGTGATAGACATGTAGTACTGTGTATGGTCATTGGCTGGGACCCTTTAGAGGAGGGGCCAGAGGGTGGAACTTGTTGAAGGATACATAAAGGAAGGGAGGAAAAAGGACGGCTCTTTTGCTCTTCGCTCTTTCCACACTGTGTAAGTCTATAGGAGTGTTTAAAACTTAGCAAACATGTAGTCGTTTTAAGCAAAGAGGGGGCCCTCTGGGTTTCCACTGTTAGTCAGGCTTTCATATTTTCAATGTGCTTTTCTGAACTAAATTTGTTTCAATTTGCCTAGAACTGTTTTTCTTCCTGAAACTAAAAAAAATCTGTAACCTACTTTTGCTACAGTATACAGTCAAACCTCGCATAAACAGCACTTCGCTTAAAGAGTAACTTGCTTAAAGAGCAGAATTTTCTCTGAATGCTCGCTTTGCTTAACAAATAAAACCAACCAAAAACTCGCTTAACAATAAATCGGGGTTCGCAATCCCCCCCCCGGCCCCCACAATTGGTCACTTACAATGGTGTTTTGCTTAAAGAGCAAACTCGCTTAAAGAGCAATCCTGTGGAACGCATTATGCTCTTTAAGCGAGGTACAACTGTACTTTTAAAAGACCTGATGATGACTGAAGTTGTTTAATTTCCTATGTGCTGCCTTACTTACAGTCTGGATTTTGGTCCGGACAAGTGAAAGGGCAAACTAAAATCCTCGATTGCTTAGCTGGAGAGCATCAATTCAGGTTGGTCCCACTTCCGTGTAGACCAAGGTTCTACTTATGAGTAACAGGTCCATTACAAGGACAAAATGCTAGTTACCTTGTGAACTGCCCAGAGCACTATTATATAAGTATAATTGCTATTGCTATTCTGGTACACAGTAAAAGCCACCTGCCATTCCACATACACCAGGAATGATATAAAAAAGGCAGTTGAGAGGAGGGGAATCCAGAGGCAGGTACGTCAAATTTTAAAACTGTAGAGAGAGGGCAATGGCAGCAGCTACTTAGTCAGAATTCTTGTCTTCTTCATTAGTAGCTAAAACTGAAGAGTAAAGGCCAGGGCCAGGACATTATAAAACTAAATAGGCAGGGATTAACCCTGGAAGTCAACTGAGTGATCAGACAGGCTGATGCTGTAGCTAGATGTCACATTTCAACCACATTGCTCAATGAAACAAGGTGGGAATGGAAATGGCAGACTGTAGGCCTGACAGGAGCTGTACAGTTTAAATCTAAAATCTAACCCAGCATATAGAACGGTGATGGCGAACCTATGGCACGCGTGCCAGAGGTGGCATGCAGAACCCTCTCTGTGGGCACCCATGGAGTCTCCCCAGCACAGAGTTCACCCCGCCCCTCTGCCCAGCAGCCCAATGGGAGTGCTTCCTCCCTTCCCCCAGCATAGAGTTCACCCCGCCCCTCTGCCCAGCAGCCCAATGGGAGCGCTTCCTCCCTCCCCTGGTGCTATGTTGGCACTTTGTGAAAAATAAGTGGGTTTTGTGTTGCAATTTGGGCACTCAGTATCGAAAAGGTTCGCCATTACTGATATAGAAGATGGTTTTGAAAAACATACGTTAACGGGGCAGCATTTGTTGACCTTACAGTGGCATATTGCTGCTTTTTTTTTTTTAAGTCACAAAATGGTAACTTTCACACTATAAATAAAACTTTGCAAACATTTGAGACGGTACCAGTTGACTCGCATTTCTTCTGCGAAAAAGTGAATTTCTTGACTCAGTATAAGTCAGGGTATCTGACGAGGCAACCAACCGTGGGCTTTTGGTGCTGGTTTATGTCAGCAGCTGAATCACTGGTTGATTCACAGACCCATAACACATGCAGGAAGAAACCACGTCAAGGCCAAAACCAAAATGTTGTTGAGATAAAGCTAACGTGCTGGAGGCAGATTCTTGGCACAAACAGTGGGAACAAGGAAGGAAGGCCTCTGTAGTTGTTTTCTGAACTGCAGTTCTCTCTCTATTTCTTGAGAACATTGTGGAAAAATATAGGAAGCGTTGGCTGCTTTTAAAAATCTTGCCATTAAAAAATTGCCTTCCTGGAACAGGGTGGGCACTTCGTTTAGAAATGAGGCACTGAGTTATTTCGGAAGACAGACAGTAAAATCTTTCACAGCTAGACCAAATTGCTTCTATGTAATGGAACAACTCCTAAAAGCTGCAGTTTTGAAATCACTTTCAAAACTGACCCTAACCTTAGCTAGAGTGGAGCAGCTACCTTAAGCAGCAGATTTTGAATGTTGTAAATGAGCAGAATACTGATTTCAGTATAAGGAGTGGTGGGCAGCAACAGGGAGGGGGTTAGCAAAATTTGGTGGCATCTGAGCAGGGGTGTGTGGCAAAATTGGGTGGCCACGCCCACCTCCCTGCCCTGCCCCATCAGGTTTTGTCCCTGCAAGTGGTTCAAGGTCTCCCTTGCTCAAAAGCCTGTCATATCTGACTCTAGGGTGCAGTGTTCATCTCTATTTATAGCCAAAGAGCCAGTGCTGCCTGTGCTTGCAGGTGTATACATGGCCATATGGCAGGCACGACTAGATCGCCCATGACATAGGCTCCGCCCATGACATAGGCTCTGCCCACGGTGTGGTAGCGAAAATGTTTGCTGCCCACCACTGAATGTAATTCATTATAATTGGACAGCAAAGTTTGAACAGAGGTTATTGTGGGATTTTCTACTTTACATGCTAAAAATATATGGTTGGCTTTTGGCATTCTGCACTGAAATGAGTGGGTGGGTATAATTTGCAACTCTGCCTCAGCTAGGAAAATGCTTTGGCCTGGCTCTTGTTGAAATTAGTAAAGTTTAGTGCTCTGGCTTAGGTTGATCGCTGGCACTAAGTAGCATTTCTTAATGTACCAGCATTTGATACCCAGCATCATTTTCAACAATTTAGCATAGGGATTCTCAACCTGTGGGCCATGGGCCAGATCTGGCCCACAACACCATTTCATGGGGGGGCACGAGCATAACGCTTGCACCCCATCACTACCCGAGCAGCTGCATTCTGGACCTTGGTGACCATTGTGGTCACCAAGGGCAGCCCCATGTAGAGCGCGTTACAGTAATCAAGTCTGGAGGTGACCAAAGCATGATCATAATTGGGACAGTACAGAACAACCTGACAAATGGCATCTCAGCATCTCTGTGATAAACAGCTATGCCACAGTGTTGTACAAAGCATGCTAATGTGCTGTACAGTTGTACCTTGCTTAAAGAGCACAATGCGTTCCACAGGATTGCTCTTTAAGCGAGTTTGCTCTTTAAGCGAAACACCATTGTAAGTGACCAATGGGGGGGGGGGATTGCGAACCCCGATTTATTTGTTAAGTGAGTTTTTGGTTGGTTTTATTTGTTAAGCGAAGCGAACATTCAGAGAAAATTCTGCTCTTTAAGCAAGTTATTCTTTAAGTGAGACGCTCTTTATGCAAGCTTTGACTGTAGCTTAATGATTTTTTGTTCTGTTGTCATCAAATAAGAATGTTAAAAACCTAGCATATGGGCTCAGCCACACTGTGGGATTTTGAGATTGCTCTAGACAAGGGGTCAGCAGCCTTTTAAAATTGGAGGTGGGGATCACACTCCCTCAGACAGTTGACGGGGCTGGACTGGTGCCCCCACCACCATAAACATTGCCGTAATCACATCCACAGCTGCCCTAAACATGTCCACAGCTGCCATAAACGTGTCCACTTTCAGTGGTGGTTGAAGTGGGGGTGGGTGGATGGGTGCAGATGATTTGGTGCCATGGGCCGTAGGTTCCTGACCCCTGCTCTAGACCAGTGTGTTCCCAGCCTTTGGTTTTTGAACTTCAATTCCCAGAAGTCTAAGTCAATTCCCCAAAGCACTGATCAGCCAGTGTACTTACTTAGGCTTCTGGGATTTGAAGGCTCCCTGTGGGACATGTGCCCACATTAGGAACCACTGCTCTGTTGCAAATCTGAATAGATCATTCCAGTACTGGTGCCCTCATATGTGGAGGGTACCTCTTGTTTGAAGTACTGACCAAAAAAAAAAAAAAAAGAAAAGAAAAAAAGAAAACTTTTCCAACTCTGCATTCCTTATCTAGTATCATTAGGATTGTCAGCTTAAAAAAAATCCTGGCCATGTTCTAGTGTTTTTAACAGTGCCCTTAACAATAACACACCTCCCTTAGCAACACAAACTCTGTTACAACAGATAGTGGTGGCAGTGGAGAGCGTATTCTTTGAAGAGTTAATCATCTCAAAGGGGTGCTCTAAAGAGTTGTGGTTGCGACATGTTTGAGTTGGAAATGAGTCATTCCAGCTGCTGGGAGTTTTATAAATTTAGGAAGGAGGGATGGCTGGATTAGGGGGAAAAGGAAGAGCAGAGCAAAGTTTGAGCTACAGAGAGAGAAGTCAGAGGAAGCGATCTGGAACGTCTTTGGTTGAGTTTTAGCAAAGTTGTTTTTCTGCAAGACTGGGTGGATTGTCCGGGGATTCCTGTGAGAAATTTCTACTGCTGCTGCCGCAGCTTCTGCTAAGTGTTGTGGTGAGGAATTTGGATCGAAGCTGGACGTGAGGATGCTATGGTTAATGTTGCTGTTCCAGGTCCATGCCTTTGTCTCCTCTGCCAAAAGTGCTGCTATCAACAGAGTGGAAGAAGAAGAAGAAGAAGCCCTGGTATGTACGTAGTGCCTGGTGACACCCTGCCCTTTGACAATCCAGACTGAGGGTCTCAATTTGCTGTGACTGCAGCTTTGAGGTCTTATGTAAGAGTGTAGCTGAGAGGAGTAAAATCTTCCTCAGCCTAGTCCAGACCCCCAACTCCCCTCCCCAAACTTTCTCTTAAGTCTTTGGTCTTGACATTTCATTCCTGGTAGAAACCCAACATTTTCTGAAACCTGGATCCATGGGCACAGAGGCTTTCTCAAAAGTCATGGCTAAACGGGTAGCTTTACTGCTCTTAGCCATGCCCTTCCCATGGATACAAAGCATGTCGGAAGATCTCCCTAACCAAAGGAAGGTCATTGCTTGGACACTTCTATGACTGCAGGAACCAAGATGAATAGTATGGCTGAGCACTGATTCACACAAGAGACAGATAATAGGTGGCCTTCTTGGGAAGATGCATACCGGGGTGGTGGTGGTGGCAGGTGAGTGGGTTAGCAGTGTGAGTGTGGTCTGCCTGTGGTATGTGTCTGTGGTGGAGAAACAGTTCTTTCTCAAATGCCATAGAGTTCTCTTTTTTCCTGCATAATTCTGCTCTTGTTTCTTAAAGGCAACCCATTTTCTGGACCATTTCATGGCAATTCTAACTTTGGATACAGCTGCTCTAAAAAAAAATGTTAGGCTGCATTCAAACCATTCTCTGAGGTTTTTGGCCAAGAACACTGTCGTTTTCTAGCACTCTTTCCACTAAGGACCTCAGTCTGGATTTCTCAACGGGATTTATGATTAGAGATTGGGAAAGTTACCTTTTTTTTTTTTTTTTTTTGGACTACAGCTCCCATAATCCCATGGACATACTGCTGAGGAATTCTGGTGGACTTTTCCAATTGCCAATCCTGAACTATACCTATCCTAATTGTTGAAACGTTTATCCCCTTTGCTAGATTAGCAAGCAATTTTGCCCTCTAGGATGTGTCTTCCCCCAAAGAAATGTGAGTTAATGAATGAGATATTGGTGAGAGGAATATTGGGAGGGAAACAACTTCTATTTTTTTACCACCTTTCCCTGGCATATTATAACCACCCTGGCTTTGCTTGCCGAGAACTACCTTCTGTTTTTGCCAACGAAGTGATATAAAAATGACAGCAATCTCCCACTGGAGAAGGAAGAAACCTTTAAAGCTGAAACAGTTGGCTTTTATTCATATGTGATGGAGTGGAATGAGGCCTAAGAGGGAAAGAAAGGAAGAGTTGAGAGTGAAAGCCCCCCTCCCCTTGTGTGTGTGCATGTGCTCTGAAATGAAGAAAGAGGACAATTACAAAGTTCTCTGCTTGGTTTCAGACTAGTTTAATCACCGTCTGCTGACAAGAATTCTTTTTTAAAATAAAGAATTAGCATTTCAAGAGAAAGCGTTATTGGGGAAGGGGGGTAGCCAGAGCCAACAGTGTCCTGTTTACCCCAGACATTGCCATAGAAATGGATCTTTTGAAGAACCCCACAATCTTTAGAACTGTAGGGCAATGAATTGTATCTTGGGTGTGTGTTTGCCTTGCCCTGGGTAGAATGTTTTAACGATTTAACCTATTGCATAATTTCAGGACTATCTGCTGAAGTTTGGGTACTTAGAGAAGCCTTTGGAACAATTCTCAGATGAATTCACGGAAGAGGAAATCAGAGAGGCTCTAAGGTAAACTAAATAAGGAATGCATCACCCCTACTTATATAATCCACAAAATAACAGAATATCTGTTACAATGATTCCTCTTCACCCTTTCCATAATTTCTCATTACCTGTCACCTAAAATCTGATCACCTTGGTTAAAGATGGACTTCTTCCTCTCTCCTACCACTTCTACTTCCTTAGGTCTTTCCAACTAGTATCAGGATTGCCTGCGACTGGGCAAGTGGATGCTGCAACAATTGCCAAGATGCAGCAGCCCCGTTGTGGCATGAAAGACCCATTCAATGAGAGGACTCTCAAGTATCTACTGTTGGGTGAGCATCCTTTTGCCTATTGAGTTGATGTGAAATGGGTTGCTGGACAAAGGATCTATTAGTGGAAGACAAGGATTATCAACCTGTGGCCTGCGAGCTGAATGCACCCCACGGCACCATTTCATGTGGCCCACCACCACCTCCACCACACCAGGAAGTGCCATGTGGGTGGGGCTGATGTCATGGGCGGGGCCAATGTCATGATGTTGTGGGCTAGGTTGGCAGGAGCTGGGACCAAGACGGGAGCTCATTCCGTCCTGCAGTACTCGGGAATCGAACTGCTGACCTCCTGCCTTCCAGTCAGCACTTTAGCCACTTGAGCCACTTCACCTGGATTGAATAATTTTGGCCACACAGAGCCTCCTCTTTTTGCTATTGTTATATAATGATATGTCTTCTCTTCCTGCCAAGCAAGCTGAGCTGTAACTTTGATTCACAGCTATTATGTTTGAAATCACAGTTAGTGCTCATGCAGGGACTGTGGATTGATTTCTGAATTCACCATTCATATTGGATCTGATTCCAATCTACAACCTCTCCTTTCTTTCCTTTCTGTGGTCCTGCTACTGCCTGTCCTATTTTTCTCTGTACCATCTTTGCCAATTACTTCATTGTTCTCTACCTCCCCAGATGTGCGTGTTTAAAAAGTTTTTTTTAATAATCTAGAGCCAATCTAATTAAAAACATAAAAAGGAATCTCTTAGTGATTTTACTAATCCCATCCGGAGAATATTAGCAAACATCCCACCAAGACGGGGAGGGGGTGCAAATTATGGCCTGAAATGCTGAATCATCTGGCCCATGCCACCTGCACCACTCTTGGAAGTGGAAACAAGATGTGCCCATGCATGGGCAGAATGCTGCCGTAAATGCACCCGCAGCTGTTGTAAATGTGTTTATGACAGCCGTCGGTGCATTTACGGCATGGTTCTGTGCATGGATGAGTGCCTTTTACTTCAATTTCCAGTGGGAAGAACCACATGACTGGTCTGCTGAACCATGTGACTGGCCCATGGCCATTTGGGGCTTTGAGATGCATATATACACACACATGGGATTCCCCTGCCCCAATCCTTCTCCTTATTGAGAAACTGAGCACCTTGCCCTTTCCAACTGAACATCTGTTGAATGTTCAGCCCCATTCTTCTCCTTCCACCTGAGCAGTGGGAGAAGTAAGTTTCCTTTTCTTGAAACTTGGTCAAGGTAGAAATTCTTGGCAAGAACATCTTCTCATCATTAGTTATCCACTCCCCACTCTCCGATTGCAATGAACAGCATAATGACGACCCAGTGATAAGGTGCTTTAATGCTAATCTCCAATATGCAAAAAAGAAGAAGAAGAAGAAGGATGATTGGGGGGAGAGGAAAGAACACAAAGGCATAGTCTTATGGTCCTGAGCATCACACCCCCCAACATTCTGCGCCACTGAAAACGCCACCTATAGAGATGCTCTCATTTTTACAAGAATGATCTCACAGGAAAAAGTTTGTTCGAATAGTTTCAGCTTAAAAATGCACAAACCTCACAAAGACAGAGGGGGGATAAATCCCATTTTGGGAGCAAAAGGGACTGGGTGGATTCGATTCAACCTTTGTGTCTTGTGGGTACTACAAAATAAACCAATTTGCCTGTGATGCAAGTGAAGCAATGTAGTTTAGCCTTTGTCCCTAGATCTTGCACTGCTTCAGTGTAGTAGAATGAATTTCCAGGGGTTCTTCCTGACTTCTTTTGCTCCGCTCTGTGTCTCCCGCTGCAGGTCGCTGGCACAAGAAGCACCTGACTTACCGGATTTACAGCTACAGTGAGGATTTGGGGGCTGTGGCTACACGCACTGCCATCCGAAGAGCTTTCAAGTATTGGAGTGATGTGTCACACCTCACATTCCAGGAGCTGCGGAGTGGCCATGCTGACATCCGCCTCTCCTTCCATGGTTCCTCTCCTTGGGGCTGCTCACAGCCCTTCGATGGGCCTGGTATGGACGCAAGTGTGGCTGGGGCGAGTGATATTGGGCTTAAGAAAGGGGCTGACAAAGCAATCAAGAAGAGGTGGGTGGGGTTTTAGGGAATCAGGATCTACAATGGGAAATATTGATGTGGACTGAATGGACATCTGGCCAAGAGCTGTCAGGGGTGCAGAAGATATAAGCCTGAGTAAGGGGTATTTCATGATAAAGAGTAGGATGCGACCTTTGAGTTGTGGCACATCTTGCACCAGGATGGGCTGACCTCAAACCAGAGGTGGACAGCTGTAGTCTCCAGATGTTTCTAGACTACAGCTCTTGTGATTCCCCACCATTAGCTCTGCTCTGGAAAGGAGCCTTGCTAATATAAACTAAAGTGGCTTAAACCAGGACTTTGACTCACAAGGGAGAAGTACTTGATCTAAACAATGAACGGCAACCTATAAGTGGCAATTTATTAGTTGTTGTGTGCCATCACAACCATACAATAAAATCAGACCTAAGCCAATTAATATCCACTTTAAATCAAGTCACTTAGGTTGTTTTATAAATGTTCAATCAGATTGCTAGCTTTAGTGACAATAACTAGTTGTTTTTCCACCAACTCGTTGTGCTGAGCTGCAGCAAAACTGTTGAAGCAGAGGGGTTTAGTGGGCGCGATACTATAGCTAAGGGAAATGAAGTGAAGGAGTGAAAGGGGCCCAGGGCCAGGCAAGGGCAGGAAGAGGATTCTCTCCAGAATTGTTTAGAGACCAGGAATTCCCAGCGGCAAGGCAGCCTTCTGGATCATTCACCCACATCCATTTATCTCCCTCAGGACACGTCTTGGCCCATGCTGACATTCCTGAATTAGGCACGGTGCACTTTGACTCAGATGAGCACTGGACAGAAGGGACTACATACGGTGTCAACCTGCGCATCATTGCTGCACATGAAATAGGCCATGCCCTTGGTCTGGGACACTCCCGGCACCCAAGTGCACTCATGGCTCCCTCCTACAGCGGCTATAGGCCACGCTTTCGGCTGCATCAGGATGATATTGCCGGCATCCAGGCCCTGTATGGTATGTCTCGGGTGGAGCTGAGAGTAGTCTCATCCTATTCATGTGACCTTTGCTTTGCATGTGGGTGGGGCAGATGTGGGATGACTGGGAGACGGAAGGTCAGCAGTTTGATTCCCGAGTACTGCAGGACGGAATGAGCTCCTGACTTTGTTCCAGCTTCTGCCAACCTAGCAATTTGAAAGAAGAAATTGCAAGTAGATAAATAGGGGCCACTTCGGTGGGAAGGTAACAGTGTTCTGTGTGCTCCGGTGTCTAGTCATGCCTGCCACATGACCACAGAAATGTCTGCAGAAGCAGACAGCGCTGGCTCTTCGGCTTTGAAGCAGAGATGAGTACTGAACCCTAGAGTCGGATACGACTAGCTTTTGAGCAAGGGAAACCTTTACCTTTACTACCCTTGCATCTAACTCCCCGCCCCCTCAATTCCTTCCTTTTGGATTTTGTGGCTCCTGCCCAGTGGTGGGCTCCAAAAAAATTTACTACCACACTGTGGGGTGTGGTATGGTGGGTGTGACCGGGGGAAAGCCTTGCGTTGCACCCGAATTAGGACTACTTTATTTCAAAACTTGGATGGGCAGGGCCAGCCAGAATTTCTGCTACCAGTTCTGGCGAACTGGGGCGAACCTACTGATGCCCACCATTGCTCCTGTCTGTATGCCTGTTTGAAGGCAGAGAATTACTTTTTTGACTACAACTCCTAGAATCCAGTGGCTGTGCTGATTTCAGAGTTCAATAAGTTGTAGTCCAGAGAAAAAAACTTTGAACTGTGGAAGTGGATGAGTCATATAATAAAAGGAGGGGTCTGCATATCAATGACTATGATGGGGACAGATGGGGACAGGGAGGAGGGGGAGGGGGAGGGAGGAATATTGTGTCTACCCCTCCTTCCAAGTCTGCCAGTTATCTATCCCAAACTTTACTTATAGTGAACCTCGCAGAAGTCCAAATGAGAGCAATTAATCTTCCAAAGTAGAAGGCAAGAAGACTCTGTATCAGACAAGGCCGTGAAAGGGATGCCTTATTAGGCTTGATACTGGGAGTTTTTAAAATGCTTGTTCTGGATCCTCTCACACTTAGTGAAACTTTAATATGTCATGCCATTCTGAATTTTTGTGCTAACAACAGTATAAGAATATTTAAATACCTAAGACAAACTATACTTGAAATACATGATTAAGTGAAAGCAAGGAGGACATTTGCTGAAATGTTCCTAGTTCCCCTGTCAGTTCCCCTTAATTGGGGGGGAAATCCAGTGATGGGATGTAACAGGTTCTCACCAGTTCTCCAGAACTGGTAGTAACTTTTCCCAGTGTCCCAGAGAACCAGCAGCAGCTTTTGGGGGGATCGGCTTTGGGGCTTACCTTTTCACTGGTTCCCCCACTGCGCATGCATGGCCTCCTTGCTGTCCTCCCAAGTGAGGAGGAGGAAGAGAAGCTGCTAGCCTGAAGCTCCCTATAGCCTGCTCCCCAGGATAAGTGACTCACCTTTGGATGTGGTGTGTCTGTGTGTATTTTAATGTGTATTTAATACCTTTACCTATATTGACGTACTACCACAGTTCCTAAAAAGGTCTGGCGGCCGGCAGGCCTATCAGCCTGGCTTGGAGTTTTTAAGCAAAGTCTTAGAGTTACCTCATCAATAAGCTACACCTGTGCTGTTCCAGTTGCTGTTCCAATTGGAAAACCCTTAAGGAGGTACAGCTGTTTTACATTTACATTAAGGCATATTATCCTAGAGAACTGGTTAGGCAAAGACTTAGTACCTAACTTCTTTAATTGTTGAAAAGTGCCAAAATGAAGCCATCTTATGGTGAGTTCATTCTGTAGTTCCTTCCATCTGACCTAGTGTGAGAAAGGTTAGCCAGAATAAGCTTTAAGCTCTGGTTTAAAAACTCTGGTTGATTTGTGTTTGGGGTGTTTGGGTGGGTGGGTGTATTTTAAGGTATTTTTTATTTTATTTATTTATTTTATTTTATTTTATTTATGGGTTTGTGTTGTGGGTGGGTGGGTTGAGGGGTGTGCGTGTGTGTTAATTTTTTATTATTTTTTATTTATTTATTTTCTTTGGCCCCACCCACAATGTCATGACATTGGCTCCGCCCATGATGTCATGACATTAGCTCCGCCCACACTGTGATGATGTCATGGTGGGGTAGTAAATTTTTTGACATCCCACCACTGGAAAAATCTTCTTGCTGTTGTTATGCTGTATCCGATTCCAAATATTGGTGATCATCAGCCATGAAAACTGTCCTGTGAATATAATGCTGTGGTCTTTCATCAGCCTTCCGCATTGCAGCATGACACCTGTAGCACTTATCAAGCTCTGCGAGTCACTTTCTGGTCCTGAGCCCTTTTGACACACAAAGTCCTCCTCAGCCCCAGGCCAGTATTGATGAAGCTGCTGCCCTCCATCAAGATGGGTTCAAGTGGAATTTAATCCACTTGGGGACCATCACCCTTCCCTGTGGACTTCACCAAGGCCGCTAGACCTCGAGGTTGTCAGAGTCGCTGGCAATATGGTCTACTCTATTACGATAGCAGGATAACCTGGCCAGACTGTATGAAAAAGTTTTCATATACCTTATAAAAAAATAGCATGATGGCTGTTGGGGGGTGGGAATCAGTGCCTTCATGACAAACTAGTAATGACCATAAAATCATAGAATCGCTGAGCTGGAAGGGGCCTATTAGATTATTGTGTCCAACCCCCTGTTCAATGCAGGAGTCCGAATCAAAGCAGATATGACAGATGACGGCCCAATTCTCCCTTGAATGCTTCCAGGCAGTTGGTTCCACTGTCGTACTGTTCTCACCATAAATATGTTTTTCCTGCTATTCAGCCTATATCTGGCCTCCTGTAGTTTTGGCCCATTATTATGCGTTTTGCACTCTTGAGATGATAGAGAACAGATCCTTCCCTTCCGCTTTATAATTGTCTTTCAGGTATTGGAAGAGTGCTATCATTGTATCCCCTCTCTGTCTCCTTTTCTTAAGACTAAACCTCACAGGTTTTGGAGACTATCCATCTCAGACCATTCTGAGTCTGACCTGTTTAGAAAAGAGGCTGTGCTTTTTCTATGCCATCACCCATTTACTCCCGTGTCTGGTTTTCTCCCCTGCTGCTCCACTACACCCGACCTGTCTTCCGGCTCTCCTTGCCGAACCCTTAGCAACCAGGAGGCAAGGGGCCGAAAGCCAATGGCTTCTGAATCATAGTGTGTGCTGCCTGCTGCTCCCTAGCAGGAGGGACAAGCCGTTGCCAGTGCAGTGATGGGATGTAACAGGTTCTCACCAGTTCGCCAGAACTGGTAGTAACTTTTCCCAGTGTCCTGGAGAACCAGTAGCAGCCTTTGGGGGGAATGACCTTCGGGGCTTACCTTTTCACTGGTTCCTCCACTGCGCATGTGTGCGAAACACTTGGTGTGCATGCATGCCTACAGTGCTTGGTGCATATGCACGGCCTCCTTGCTGTCCTCCCAAGCGGGGAGGAAGAGAAGCTGCTAGCCTGAAGCTCCCTATAGCCTGCTCTCCAGGGTAAGTGACTCACCTTTGGATGTGGTGTGTCTGTGTGCATTTCAGAGGCGTAGCTACCGCCGTATCTGCCGTATCAATTATACGGGGGCCACGGGGGCCCCCAACGTGCGTAAGCAAAACAAATCTTTACCCTTCCTAAGGGCCCCCAAACAAATTTTTATACGGGGCCCCGCCAAGGCACGCTACTCTTCTGGTGCATTTTAATGTGCATTTAATACCTTTACTTATATTGATGTATAGTGGTACAGTATAGTGGTACTGTGGGTGGGTTGAGGGGTGTGTATGTGCACGCTTATTTTTATTTTATTTAAAAATTTTGTTTGGCCCTGCCCACATCATGATGTCATGATGTTAGCTCCGCCCACACTGTGATGACATCACGGTGGGGTAGTAAAATTTTTGACATCCCACCACTGGTTGCCAGGCAAAGATGGAGCCTCTTCTAGAGGCCTGAATGGAGTTCCGCTTGGGTGAGGAGGCAGAGGGCCAACAGTTCATTCCATAGCCAAAAGATGGCCTGCTAGATTGCCAAGGATTTTCCCTGCCCCCTTTCCCCACCCCACCCCTGAAAGGTTTTCCCTATCACTAGAGTCCGTGGTGGGATTCTGCAGGTTCGCCCCAGTTCACTAGAACTAGTAGCAGGAATTCTGGCTGGTCCCGTCCATCCAAGTTTTGAAATAAAGTAGTCCGTAATTCAGGTGCAATACAGGGCTTTTCCCCTGGCCACGCCCACAGAGTAGGTAGTAATTGAATCCCAACACTGACTAGTCTTTGTCTCCCTTGCAGGCAAGAAGATTCTGCCAACGACAGCAACGGTGACCTCTCCTGCCCGCGCGACAGTCCCTGATGCCAAACGGAAGCCTAGCAAAGTTCCTAACCCATGCAAAGATGGCCTGGATGCCATGATGTTGGGTGAGTCTTTCCCCCGCTCCCTGGAGGAAAAAGCTGAAGATCTAAACAAATGCTCCTCTCTTCCCAGAACTGACACCTTTACCTTACTGCCCCATAGTGCTTAGTGCACTCTCTGGGCAGTGCAAAAAATAATTAGCATTTCCCCACTCCCCAACATGCTGAGTCCTCATTTTACTGACCTCAGAAGGATGGAAGGCTGAGTCAACTTTGATCCCCATCAGGATCAAACTCACGATGATTTTGCTCCAGCACAGCAGTTTAACCACTGCGCCATTCTATCAACTTTGATTGTCAGATGTAAATGAATTATTAAAAAGTACAGAAGTCTCAAGGGCAGGCTAGTGGAATTGTATTGACAACCAGAGGCAGGGAAGCTACCTGATGAAAACTACCGACAGTGCACTGGGTACACAGGAGTGGATGTCCTTTTGTAGCCCTGGTGGTGTAGTGGTTAAACTGCTGTACTGCAACCAAAAGGCTGTGAGTTTGATCCTGACCAGGTGCAGTGTATAAGTGTGACTGCTTTGCTTTGTATTTTTTATCTCTTGTAGAATTCATTTATTACCTCTTAAAATAAATTCATTGTTAGAGCTTTAGCATTCCCATTTCAAAGTTGAGACGTGAGACATAGTAATGTCCTTTTCAGTCAGAATTCAGGCCTGGATATGGGACGGAAACTGCATTGGTCGCGCTGGTGGATGATCTCTGGAGGGAGCGGGATGGCGGACATCCAACTGTCCTGGCTCTTCTGGACCTCTCAGCGGCGTTCTGTACCATCGACCACGGTATCCTTCTGGGAAGGCTCCAAGGACTGGGGATCCAAGGCACAGTGTTGGCTTGGTTTTCCTCATTTCTGAAGGGCCGAACCCAGTTGGTGTGGTTGGAGGGTGAGATGTCCAGTCGTAGGCGGCTCCAATATGGGGTGCCTCAGGGCTCGATGCTCTCACCTCTCCTATTTAATATCTACATGAAACCACTGGGTGAGATCATCCGTTCTCATGGGGTGAGGTATCATCAGTATGCAGATGATACCCAACTGTATATCTCAGCCCGTGGGGACCCTAGCGATGCAGTGGAAGTCCTTTCCAGGTGCCTGGAGGCTGTCAAGGTCTGGATGGAAGACAATGGGCTACAACTGAATCCTGGCAAGACTGAGTGGCTGTGGGTTGGGGGATCCTGTGTTATCTCGGGAACTACCACCTTTGGTTCTGGATGGGGCAGTCCTGCCCCAAACAGACCCGGTACGTAACTTGGGGGTCCTCCTGGACTCGCGACTACTGCTCAAAGAGCAGGTGGCAGTCGTGGCCAGGAGGGCCTTTCCACAACTTCGTGTGATTCGCCAGTTACGGCCATTCCTAGACCGGGACTCCTTGCTCATGGACACACATGCCTTAATCACCTCCAGACTTTATTGTAGTGCGCTCTACATGGAGCTGCCCTTGGTGGCCATTTGGAGGCCTCAGGTGGTCCAGAATGCAGCTGCACGAGTAGTGTTGGGGTGCAGGCATTATGCCCGTGCCTCACCGCTGCTGAGGGAGCTGCACTGGCTCCCAGTTTGCCTCTGGGTGCAATTCAAGGTGCTGGTTATTACTTTTAAAGCCCTTTATGGTAGTGGTCCAGGTTACTTGAGAGACCGCATCGTCCCAAGGACATCTACCCGGCCCACCATAGTGGACTGGAGAGGCTCTCTGGTTGTGCCATCAGCCAGAGAGGCACATCTCTCTGGCACTAGAAGGAGGGCCTTCTCGGTGTCCGCTCCAGCCCTGTGGAACCTCCTCCCGATAGAGCTACGGCTGCAGACGGAGTTGCGGTCCTTTAGGAAAGGAGTGAAAACCTGGCTGGCAGGTCTGGTCTGGGGAGTGGATGGTTCAATTTCCCCGGTCAGTTGGATGGTTTGACCCCCAGTACGTCCAAGTTGTAATACCTAGCTTTTAATTAAATTTTTAAGTTTAAAAAAAGTTTTTAATGTTTTTAAAGTGTTTTTAAAATTGTTGGAAATCGCCCTGGGTCCCTTCAGGGAGGAGGGCGATAAACAAATATAAATAAATAAATGTGGTCCTGGTCATCTATCACATCTTTGCGACTGACTTAGGATGTGAACTGTGGCATTCCATCCAACATTGTCCCTACTCAATCAGCAGCTGTCTAAGTGGGTGGAAGTAAGGGGATAAGCCAGCCTTCCCCTCTTCCTTTCAGAATTAAGTAAAAGGGGAACATACTAGGTTCACACTGCTTGACTGTTGATCTTTCTTCTTGCATGTCTTCCCTAGGTCCATATGATAAGACTTATGCTTTCCGTGGTGATTATGTGTGGACAGTGACAGACTTTGGCATCAACCAACCCATGAAGATCTCTGCACTGTGGAAAGGATTGCCTGGTTCATTGGATGCCGCAGTGCATTCTCCCCGTACTGGGCGCACCTACTTCTTCAAAGGTCTGTGGATTCAAGAGAAAGAAATCCTTTCCCCTAACTATGTTTCTTGTCTCTTTAAGAAAAATGTTTTCCTAGTAATATTTCTGCAAAATCTTCCCTCAGGATAACTTTCTTGATCTTTCTTATCATTCAGTTTCTTCCCATAGGTAAAGATAAAGGTTGCCTTGCTCGAAAGCCAGTCTTATCCAACTCTAGGGTTCAGTGCTCATCTCCATTTATAGCCAAAGAGCCAGCACTGTCTGCATCTGCAGATGTTTCCGTGGTCATGTGGCAGGCATGTCCAGATACCAGAGTGCTGTTACCTTCCCACCAAAGTGGTACCTCTTTATCTACTTGCAATTTCTTGCTTTCGAACTGCTAGGTTGGCAGGAGCTGGGACAGAGACAGGAGCTCAAATTCAGATTAAGGCATCAGATGCTTGCATTTGGAACATGCAAGGTAGTCTTCCAAATATTTTGTTGTAAAGTCTTCCCACCACTTGGTCTAAAAGCCATCTTGACATAGGGTAGATTAGAAGCACAATAACCTCTGGCATAAGATTGGGCTTTGTGACAGCAGTTCATGGACTGCAACTTGACCTTGCTTTTGCTATTTTAAATCCATAGTCATTTCATTCTAATTTCAGGTACCAAACTGTGGCGTTATCAAGGATTCAAACTGGATGCTGGCTATCCAAAACCCCTCATTCGGATCCCAGCCAAGATAGATGCTGCAATGTATTGGCCAGGAAACAAGAAGATCTTCATCTTTAAGGTAAATAAATAATAATAATTTCATGTCAGAAATTATTCTGGGTTGAAAGGATTTTTGCAAAAGAAACTCTGCTCAGGGAATGCTCAAATGAGGCTCCTTTCATGTCCCCAAGAGCTGGAGAAGTTTGGGAGACATGAAAGGAACCTCATTCGGGCATCCCCTGAAAAAATCCTTTCAACCCAGAGTAATCTCTGACATGAAAACGAATGAGTTCCACCTTTTTCCATTATATTCTCCATTGTTAAATCTTTCATTTTAACAAAAACACCATGATTAAAAACAGTTTTTGTCAAAACATACTGAGCATATGGAGAAGTTTGAAACAGAAGTTAGCTCCTGGAATAGAGTTCTGTAAGCCCAGGACTCTGGCAAAAAATAAATAAATTGAGGTGACATAATTAACAGATGTTTTCTTAATATAGGATTTGATGGACTAGTGGTTTTTAAAGTGCAGGAAAAGAATGTGGAGCTGTGTGAAACCATTAGAGCTGGAGTTGTATGAAGGGGATATCCCACTTTTGTTTTTCCCCTACATTTTTTAAAAAAGTGTTAACACAGATTCTGAGTATTTTCATATTTACCTCCACTTTCATGTCCAATGGTGACTTTTCCCATTATAGTGAACGAGCAAGGACCAATTGTATGTTACTTTTCTGTTCTTATACCTCTTAAGAAGCACAGCAAAAAGCACTGCACGACAATGACTAGAGTGTGCTTTAATGCCTCCATACTTTCTTCCTTAGGGCACTGGTTACTGGCAATTTGATGAACTGGGAACCTATTTCAGCTCCGTTCCCAGGAAGATCTCCGCTCTTTTCACTGGGGTCCCGTCCTCCCTGGACGCTGCATTCACCTGGGAGAATGGCAAGGTTTACCTTTTCAAAGGACAGAAGTACTGGAGGCTCAATGACCAACTGAGAGTGGAGAGGGGCTACCCACTTAACACAGCAGAACGCTGGATGCACTGCTAATAGCGCTGATTATGCCTACCACAAGCTCTGTCATGAGATATAGTATTTAAAATTGACTCAACAGTATCACCTAGAGGTGGAGTGCAGGAACAGTTCTCCTGGAAAGGACCTTTGGGGACGAGAAGGAAAATGACTGACATACAGTACTGTATCTTGTAATACTCCTGCCCCTGTTACTGACTCAATAAGCACCCCAATATCCCAGGAGGAGTGGCAGAAGGGGCTGGCCCAGGTTCAGGAGACAAGAAACCTTGAAGCAGAGGAATAGGGTGGCGAGTGTGGTTGGCACAGCAAGAGGTTGGAACCCAATACTGGACAGACTTTTGAGGAGAGTTGGAAGGGAGAGGACGGCAGTGTAATTCCCTGTAAGATGTACTGAATCCTGGGTCTAGAATTCAACAGTCCATTTGGATCTCTTTCATAGAAGAGCTAGAGTTCTCTCCCCCCACATTAATTAAAGCTGAAGTTACATTAAAGTCATTTAGAACATGGAGTTTTCTTCAGAGGCCTGTGCCTATATCACTGAATCTTTGAGGGCCACGTGGACTCGGATGCCTCTTGCCCATCCCAGTATCTTTTTTACCATTTTTTAAAACTGAAAAAACCCCTAGTGCCCCCCCCCGTGCCCCAAACACATAACATTTTTCTTTTAAATTATATCCTTGAATATAGGGTTCTTTCAGAATGCAGCAATGTTTGCTCTTCCTTACCTTCTAGAGCAGGGATTCTCAACCTGTGACCTGTGGGCCAAATGTGGCCCATGGCACCATTTTATGTGGCCTCCCAGTGCCTCCACCACACCCGGAAGTGCCATGTGGTGGAGGAAGGCCAAAATGGCTGTCCTGGCCCCGAAGCTGTCTGAGGGAGTGTGACCCGGCCCTCAGCTTAAAAAGGTTGAGAACTCCTGGTCTAGAGTGCAGGGCATTTTTGAGCCCCTCTAAAAAATTTTTTTAACAGATTGGATCCTGGTGGGATGCTCTCAGGCTACATACAACCAGTGAGTCACAAATTGCCCACTCTGGTCTAAAATACAGTGGGTTGGTGATAGTGGATAATTGAGGTATTGTACTCATACATTTGTGGCTGCCAAGACAAAAACAGAAGATATTCTATAGTAAGTAGTTATGTGATCTTGCTTCTTTAGCAGTCTGCATCAATGCCAATCCATGAAAATACATAACTGGCTGTTGATTAGCAACTACGCCAGATATGTTCAGTTCATTTAAAGAAAAAAGATAAATAAGAGATGATTGTGTGGTTGCTCTCTTCTGCATGGAAACATCTCAACATCCAGAGATGTTGTCATGTTTTGGTCTACGTTTGCTGGCCTATCTATTTTGTTATGTGATAAAAATCTAAGGACAACAGTCTTTGTTCCCAGTCAAGGTACTTAAGGACAGACAAGTTATTTCAACACTTGAGACACAAGATCCCAAAGATTCCCGTCTTCTCCCCGATATCAATAATACAGTAACATAGATAGCAGTTTGCAGCCTTTCATTATTTCTTCGTGTGTGTGTGTGGGGGGGGGGGGGATGCTTTCATAGTTTAATTCTTTTATTGGGAGTTTCTCAAACTGTCCCAAAGAGGCAGCTTGTCACGATTGGCACAGCACATTATGGCTAAAAACCTGCTAGTTAAAAAGATGCTGTTTTGTGAGCCTACTTGTATCGGACAAACGCAATAGCTCTTTATAGTTTGATTCATGAAAATAGGCCACAACAGATTATTTTAGCAAGAAAGTGAAATGTGCTATTGCTTGTCCTAGAACGGAGCCCCATTTTCAGGTTCTGCAAAATAACTCACTCTCACTCCATTGTACCAGAGGCCACAATTCAAAACCCTCTACCTTACACTCTGCTTCTTCCGTCATCCCCATCCCTCTGCTCAGGCACAGAAAGAAACCAAGTTGCCCCCTAAACAAGAAATACAATTGTACCTCACTTAAAGAGTATAAGGCATTCCACAGGATTGCTCTTTAAGCGAAACACCATTGTAAGTGACCAACTGTGACTTCTGGCAGGGGGGATTGCAAACCCCAATTTAGTTGTTAAGCGAGTTTTTGGTTGGTTCTTGCGTCCATATATATGCCTTGATCCTCCTCTTACTAAAACTGACATCCCTAAACTGTCAACAGGACACATTAGCATGTCAGGATAAAGAAAAGGGCCTTGTGGGTTTGCACAATGTGCTTCGCCAGAAAAGTCGGTTCCCTGCTACAAATCTGTGAGAGTCCTCCTGGCTTTGCTTTCTTCCAAAGCTTCTGCTAGCACACAATAATAATAGAATCATTCAATCATACTCATTCCTATTCAGTTTAAATCTCCCACTGTACCTCAGAGCACCTAAGGTGGCTTCAGGATGACCCACTGTGGGAAATTTAAATGGTTACCTACCACTGTAGGAATGGGAATGAACCCAAGATCTCTAGTCAAGAGGAATGACTGCAAGACCATATATATATATATCTCAGGGTTGTGCATGCTGATGTCTAGGTATGCATCCGATATAGTTTCAAGCTAAATTAGACCTCACTGCGCCACTGAATGCACATGGCTTACCCCGGGCAATGGCAACCTTGTCATACCGGCTAATAATCTTTCTCAGGTTAAGTCAGGCAAAAGTAACTACAGAATGAGTTCCCAAAAAGGTGGCTTCATTTTGGCATTTTAAAGCAGGGGTACCCAAACTTTTCAGCCTATGGGCCAGTCACGTGGTTCAGCGGGCCAGCCGTGTGGTTCCTCCCACTGGAAGCAGAAGTAAAACGCACCTTGCAGTCTGTTTTGCAACAGGATGAGATAGATTTGAGGCTGCCATTTTCTCTGCTTAAAGCAGGGGTGCCCAAACTACAGCCCACAGACAGGATCTGACCCCCAACGTGAATTCATCTGGCCCACACTGCCCTTGTCTTTCCCGGAAGCAGAAGTAAAATGTGCCTGTGTGCATTTTATTTCTGCTTCCGGGAGTGACAAGGGCGTGATGAACTGGTATTGGGGGCCGAATCTGGCCCACAGGCCGCAGTTTGGGCACCCCTGGTTTAAAGTCTGACCTAGACACAAAAGAAGACGTCCTATAATACAGCGGGGGGGGGGGATTGCTAAAGGAAAGAACTGGCTGTTGTTGAGATCATGTGGCACTTATAAAACTTGGCAACTGAGAGATCATTTCTAACCTCTTTAAGGCTTGGGCTGGCAACAGCTGCAGCTCTGGTTTTTAGCTCTTGAAAACCGGACACCAGAACCTCTTTCACTTTATTTCCACTGTAGTTTCAGAAAGTGAATTCCTGGCACTTGCCCACATGCAGGATTTGCTATGCCGATGCACACACATTCTCTCACAAGCAGCTGCGTGTAGATGTGGACAAAGAGGAATGGCCAAAACAAGCAGAACAAACCTGTGGGTGCTGAGAGAGGCAGAATTAGCTGTGTTCTCTGTACAACCCCAGAGGCAACGAAGGCACTGTAGCATTTTCGGAGAAACCAGAGACAAGGCACCATGAGCCTAAGTAGAGGCCCTCACCCCGAGCTTGGGGCCATGAACCCTGTTGCCTGGCCAAGACCCCAATTTACTAAATGATGGCAGCACTGAGTGGACATTTAAATCTCCCACTGCACCTCAAAGCAGCCGACATGGCTTCAGCATGACCCACTGTGGGAAATTTAAATGGCTGCCTACCACCGTAGGGGGGACTGCAGTGGTTCGAGTGGTTAAGATGCTGAATTTGACGGCTGGAAAGTCAGAGTTTGTTTCCTGAGTACTGCAGGACGGAATGAGCTCCCGTCTCTGTCTCAGCTCCTTCCAACCTAGCAGTTCGAAAGCAAGAAATTGGAAGTAGATAAATAGGGACCACTTCGGTGGGAAGGTAAAACAGCATTCTATGCATGCCGGTATCTAGTCATGCCTGCCATGTGTCCACAGAAATGTCTGCAGTTGCAGACAGCACTGGCTCTTTGGCTATAAACAGAGACGAGCACTGAACCCTACAGTCGGATATGACTGGCTTTCAAGCAAGGGCAACCTTTACTCTTCACCCATTTTTCAAAGGGCAGGGTTTGCGCTCTGTCTGAGAAACTGCTCATGTGGGTGCTCAAGCATGGCAACGCAGCAGATTAAAAGCTAGCCGCTAGAGCTTAATAAAGATTTCCCCCCAAAAGCACATCTGCTGAAATAGAAAACCACCACAATGCCCATGAAGATATAACAGTAAAGGTTGGCAGACCTAAAAGGAAGAGGAGGGTGGAGTGTGTGGCAATGACAGGAACTGTATTTCTAAGTTTCCTCAAAAGGTAGGTTCTCCCATCAGTGTGAGTACCGAGGAAGACTATAAAACACAAATATATCTGTGTTAAGTTTTATGAACAGAAGTTATAAAATGGTAACAAAACAAAAAGATAATCAACAACACACAATCCACAGGAAACAATCTGCTATAACAAAGAGATCCCTAGAACAGGGTTTCAAACCCAGTCTGTAATCACTGAATCCCGGAGTAAATGGTTCAAGAACCAGAATCTGGGTGGTCAGCCTGTAGCTGGAGTTTGTACTTTAAAAAAAAATGATTTAAAATCCTTAATCTATGTGTTTTTGAAAGCACCACTGTCAAGTTCAACTGAAAACCACTTTGGTGGAGGCACTGCTTGGTGTATGCTAGAAAAGGCACTCTCGACAATTATGGTTCCATGTGGCCTTCGTTCTTCCCACGCTTACTGTCGCATAAAAAGATAAGTGCGTTGTTCAGACTGGCTAGAGCTTGGAGACTTGGTCCCACCACTATCCATACACTGGATGGGAAGGTCTGAAGAAAGACGCCTGAAAAGTAATGCGTTATAAGGAACATTGTCACCTATAACGAGGCTCTGTCCAGACCTTCCCCTAACACAAGGGCTGAAGCATCTGGGCCTCTTGATGTTTTAGGGCAGTGATGGCAAACCTCAGCACTCCAGATGTTCTTGAACTTCAATTCCTGGAAGCCCTAATCAGCAGGAGTGCCGACTTGGACTTCTGGTAATTGAAGTCCAAGAACACCTGGAGTGCCAAGGTTCACTATCACTGTTTTAGGATTACAAATCTACCCATCCTTAATTCGCTCACTGTGCTAGTTGGGACTAACTGGAGACCCAATAACATCTGGTCCCACCTGAATTCACGGACCTGGCCAAGGATGTGATTGTGGGATGAGGCAGTGACTGCAGCCCTACTCAAGGGGCGAGCAACATTCATCCTGTGAAGGGTGAATGCCTGAATAGATTTTAGGAGCGTGAATCACAGAACTTAATTTCGACGGAGCAGGGGGAGGTTGGACAGTAACTTTCTCTTCTTGGCACAGGCAGACCAGAACTATCTCACAGAAAAGGTATCTGAACTAGGGAGATTCTCACATGGTTCTGACATAAGGCACGTATACAAAAATATATATATATTAAAAGCACCACAATTGAAAGCAAGTTTATCTCATCAACTTGTAGTACTGTTAATCGGTTTCAAGTTACCTCCTAGCTGTTTTACCCCTGAGGCAAGTGCTTCTAAAAAGGCAGTTTATCTAGGCCACAAACACGTAATACTGAGTAATTTCCTCTAGCTCTCTTGCATTCTAAGGCAAAGAACACTTGTCATCCAAAGGAACAGGGACTGCGGTGCCCGAGTGGTTAAGAAGCTCAGCTTGCCTTGTTAGCTAGGTCGGCAAATGAGCAGTTCAAGATTTGAGTACTGCATGATGGAATGAGTGCCCGGCTGTGTCCCAGCTCCTGCCATCCTAGCAGTTCGAAAGCAAGAAATTGCAAGTAGATAAAGAGGGACCCCTTCAGTGGCGAAATATCTTGGGGACGTGAAAGGAGTCTCATTCAGGTGTCCCCTGAGCTGAGTTCCTCCAGCAAAAATCCTTTCAACCCAAAAAGCACCTTTGTGTACTTCTGACCTGATAAAAACAAATCCAAAGGGGCAGGTCTATGGCTTGGCTGAACCCACAGAAGAGTAGACCCTAAACTAGTCTCAATGATAAAGACAGGCACTATAGAGTAGCCAGTTATTTCCATCAGTTCGGAAGGAAGCTATGGATATCCTGCAAAGGAAGGTGGTTTTCTCGATTTACTTAAGAGGAAATAAATTATTTTACTCTATTATAGTTTAAAATCCCTTCTCTCCTTCTATGATTTAGTCGTATACAGCTGTAAGCCCTGCCTTCCTTCCAACAGAGGAAGAGTAACATAGCCACTTGCTTTGAACGTTTTAAAAAAAGCCATCCTCCCCCCTAAAAAAAAATAGTGGGCTAGCCAAGGATGTTTACATACAGGATAATAATATTCAGAATCTCGGGGTGAGTTGGGCTACATCCCTACTTAAGGCACAACTGGAAGAAGAAATCACACACAAACACACACATCCCTTTTCAGAGGCAGCCTCGTGGAGTGGTGAGAGGAACAGTAGACCCACAGTCATAATCCAGATCTACAGCGGTGTGAGCATGGGAGCTCAGATTGCTCAGTAAAGTACCAGTTCCCAATTGCTGGCGATCCCGCAGGCTCTGGATGTAGCTCTTCTCAGAGTGGAAAGGGGAAGGAGAAAGGGAAAAAAGACAAATCAGCTCATGAACCAGGGAATGGGAACAGTATAATTCCTTGAACTAAGCTACTGCAGCAGGAAAGCTTTCTTCCTGGTCAAGGGAAATTCACATTCACTGTCACCTGTGTATGCAGAGTGCAGAAGAGAAGGACAAGCCTGCAAAGGAGACACTGAGGCATTGTAGCCAAGCACAAATCAAAGGTACACACCCAGCTGTACATATTTCCTTCAACCTTTCAGGGCTAGGGCTAGACAAACTTCCACCTTTTTTGGGACCCTCCTGCGCCTATGGTGCCACCAAGCCTTCTCTCTCTCTCTCTTTTAAAGGCAATTTGTGCCCAATTTGGGGGGGGGGGGCATTCAGAGCAGCTTGGACAGGTTCTGTGGACTCCCACCCAAAATTATTTCTTCCGTTAAAAACAATGCATAGTCACCGGAGGAGAGAACACAGCTTTTCCAGTACAAACATTGAGTAAAGACTGGAAGTTGAAACAGTGGTTTCAGCCCTTCAAGTTCAACAATGGCCATGTTTAGCCTTAAAGATATCACCCAACCCAGTAAGTTCGTGTGGATTTCAGCCGCCCGGGGCTTAAGCCACATTTGCCGCCCCCTGGTGGATGCTGGTGCCCACTCCCACTAGGGTTTCTGGGAATTGTAGTCCAAGAAAACCCATAGCGCAAAAAGCACCGCCCGGGGCAGGGCGCCCCCTGCCCCCCCCCCCCATGATGCCACTGACTTAACCCCTGCTTACAGATGCCTTCAGGCTAATGCTTAATAGCAGGTAAACTAAGTCAAACTGAAAATTATCTCATCAGCATAATAATTCTGGAGCGAATTTTCCTACTTTCTCAGACATGAAAGAAGCCTGAAAAGCACCAATACGTGGGGTTTTAAATGAGCTGTGCCCTTATTTCCAAAACAATCTTAATCCTGGAACTAAAGTACAAATAGCTGAAAAAAACACTACCAACTAGAGCAGTGTTTCCCAAATGCTGGTGTTTGGACTTCAGTTCCCAGAAGCCTAAGCCAGTATATTGACTGATCAGTGCTTTGGGGAATTGACTTAAGCTTCTGGGAATTGAACTCCAAACATCAGCATTTGGGAAACACTGAACTAGAGAGCAAATATAAGAGAAAATGGTTCTTCATCCGACACACAGTTGCAATCTGAAATCTGCTGCCAGGGCAGGA
This sequence comes from Furcifer pardalis, assembly GCA_030440675.1. Classification (NCBI taxonomy): domain Eukaryota; kingdom Metazoa; phylum Chordata; class Lepidosauria; order Squamata; family Chamaeleonidae; genus Furcifer; species Furcifer pardalis. The sequence continues at coordinate 35,141,504 of CP126893.1, read as the reverse complement.
TTTCTCAAACTTGGGCCTCCAGGTATTTTTGGACATCAATTACCGGAAGCCCAAGTCAGCAGACCTGTGGATCGAGAGTTCTGGGAATTGAAGTCCAAGAACATCTGGGGCCCCAAGGTTGAGAAACCGCATGCCAGCGGATGTGGCAATGGTCACCTGTTTAAATAACTTTAAACTTTAGCAAAGCAATCACGCTTCTACACTGCCCTATAGCGATTAATGCGCTCTCTGGGCGGATCACAGGGTAATTAGCATTTTGCCCCCAACATGCTGGGTCCTCAATTTATTTTGTACATAATGAATAAGGATTTTTATGGCTGCTATTTGATGGACCATCTCTCTTCCCAGACTTTAGGATTTTCAGGGAAGGTATTCCTTTCAATGCCATCATCATCATAGGGTTGCTTAAGGAGGACATGGGGCAGGGTCTTTTTGGTGGCTGCTACCAGACTATGGCACTTCCATAGGAGGTCAGGTTGGCCCCTTTCTTTCTGTCCCTTCAACTGACTGGCCAAGATCTTCCTTTTCAGCCAAGCTTTTAATATAAAAACCAGGGACTGCGGAGGCTCAATGGTTAAGAAGCTCACCTTACTAACTGGAAGGTCAGCCGTTCAAGACCAAGTACTGCATGATGGATGGGTGCCCATCTCTGTCCCATTTCCTGCCAACCTAGCAGTTTGAGAGCAAGAAATTGCAAGTAGATAAATAGGGACCACTTTGGTGGGAAAAGATCTTGGGATATAAAAGGAGCCTCATTCGGGCATCCCGATTGTTCCTCTAGCGCAGTGTTTCCCAAATGCTGATGTTTGGACTTCAATTCCCAGAAGCTTAAGTCAATTCCCCAAAGCACTGATCAGTCAATATAATGGCTTAGGCTTCTGGGAACTGAAGTCCAAACACCAGTATTTGGGAAAGACTGCTCTAGCAAACATCCTTTCAACCCAGAAAGTACCTTTGTGTGCTTCTGACATGGTTTTTTTTTTTAATTCTAAACCTCTGCTGATGACAGGACAAGGACGATTTCTTTCCATCTTTTGTATTTAACTGGTTTTAGAAAGGTTTTATTTTGTCTTTTATATATTATATATATACACTAATACCCCGGATAACGTTATGACTTGGTTCTACAAGTCTTAACGTTATCCGGTTTTTAGCGTTGTCCGATGCATGCATTGAACAACGCTAAAAAAAAAGCCCTGACTTTAGGGACAAACTGCCACAAACCAAGCAGTTTGTCCCTGAAGTCATTGCTGCGCTTGGGGGGGGGGGCATACCCACCCACCCCCAAGCACAGTGATGGAACGCTGCGCTTGTGGGGTGGGGTGGGTATTTCCCCCCCTCCCCAAGCACAGCGCTTTATGGATCGCAGTGAAAGAAGAAGGGGTGAGGAGAATCCTAAGCGCACACACTCGGGATTTCCCTCACCCCTTCTTCATTCACAGAGGATTTTCTTGCTTTTAAATTAGCATTGGGGTTGGGGGGGTTGGGGGGGGAATACCCACCACCACCAGCAAGGGTAGTTACTGCCCTTGCGGGGGTGGGTGGGTATTTCCCACCCCCAACCCCAAACCCAGCGTGAGTTTTAAAAGCAAGAAAATCCGGAGGAAAGAGACATTGTCTGGATTTTCTTCCTTTTAATGCTAGCGTGGGGGTGAGGGGTGGGTGGGGGGGAATACCCACCCACCCCCATGATAGTATTAAAAGAGGACCCAATCCAAGCTGTTTCGAACCCTGACATTTGGCTTGCTCCACTGGAGACGTGGGGGAAGCCCAGAAACAGTTTGGATTGGGTCCTCTTATCTCCCTTGTTACAGACTTTTTTTTTACCCATTTCGGCTCTGTAACACCCCTGCCTGCTCCAGGGAGATAAGATAAGCTGCAGATAAGATAAGCCACCCTTCTGCTACAAAACCACACCTTGCTGGAAGCTGTAACAAGCCAAAATGTCAGGATTTTAATCCTGACTTTTTGACTCATTGCAGCCTCGAGCAAGGTGGGGGAACTTCAAAAATAGCGCGCATCTCTGGACCTCCCTAGAGCCAATGCGCGCTATTTTTGAAGTGGAAACAGCTTATTTTTGAAGTGGAAACAGGAAACCTTTGGAAACAGCTTAGATCAGCTCCTCTGATCTTGCTGGAGTAGTCCGTTTTTTTACCTATTTCGGGATCTCTAACTCCCCTGTCTGCTCCAGGGAGATAAGAGGACCTGATCTAAGCTGTGGCCGGTGCCCCCCCCCCCGGTCGTCCTTTTCTCTCTCTCTTTTCCTTCTCCTTATTCTTCTCCTGGTGTTCCCCCCTCTTCCTTCCTTCCTTCCTCCTCCTCTCTTTCTCTCCAGTTCCTTCGCCTCCTCTGCGCTTCGGCTTTCCTTCCCCAGTGCAGGAAGCTGCCCGGCTGCTTGCAGAGAGAATGAAAGAGAGAGAAAGAGAGGGAGAAGGAGGAGAGAGGAGGACACGCGGCGTGCCTCCACCGGGAAATGAACCCGAAACGAACCTTAGCACTTGTTAAGGTTCATTTCGGGTGGTGAAACAAGGCTGTTGACGAAGCCTAGCAGCGTTTGGGCTAGCTAGCCCATGCGCCGCTAGGCTTCGTTCAGCAATCGCTGCTACTGAACTAGGCACCCGCCTGCCTTTCACCCGACCCTAGTTCAGTAGCAGCAATCCATCGCTGGGGGTGGTGGTGGATTGGGTAGACCCCCCCCACACACACACACACGATTGTACCGGATAACACCAAAAATCGCGTTATACGATACAAGATTTTTCCAAAAATCTTGCATCGTTATGCGGTTTTAGCGCTATTCGGTACAATCGTTATCCGGGGTATTACTGTAATATGTTTTAAAATAATGTTTTACATTTGTAATTTTTTTAAAAAAAGATTGTATTTTTTAAACCATTTGGAAGGGAGAAGTTGGAATAGAAATACAGTAAAATAAAATATTGGCTGTGATTGCAACAGAGATTAACGAAGAAAACAAGATGCTTCTTGTGGGAAATCATTTGTTTTGGTATGTTGGCTGATAAGGTAGACTAATAGTGAACAGGCAGAGATCATGACCATAAAAGCCTGGGAAGGGGAAGAAGCTGTGCATCAACAATTACTCACTGGGGCAAGGACATCTCCGGCACAGCGCTTGACTGCGGCTGCTTTGTGCCGGTAGGAACCCTCTTGGGAAGCCTGGCTTTGCTGCCTCTTCTTGGCTTCACGCTGCCGAATCCGTAATAGTTGTAGCTGCTTCTGACGCCGATTCAGGACCACTGGATAAGAGAATGGGTGTATTAAATTAGAGGATGCCTGTCCCACAATTCTTCAAGGAAACAGCTCAACTTAGGGCTATGATAGAAATTAGGGGGGAAGGGGGGGCTCTCTCCTTTAAGTAGAGAAACACTTCAGCTGTGTGGGAAATAAAATGAAGACTCTCACCCCTGACCACAGAAATCAGATCTGGGGGGGCATGGGAAGAGAAGAGCAAGATTGGCCAACTCCCTCTCTTGGTCATTCGCTTTTGTTGATCCCCATCCCCCTGATGCTTCTTGGTTTTAAAAAGAAGGCTAAAAGAGTTCTCCACTATTATCATGCTGCCATCTGGTGCGCCCCTTTGAATTCTGTATCAGCTTCCTTTATATAGATCTGATTTCTCTAGCCCCAAGTGGAGTGGCAAGGGTACATAGAACTATGAGCATTATTTCCTCATGGTCCATTTTTATGCCATGCCCATAACTCCCTCTAACTTAGAATCCCCTCCATTCGGCAGGAGGTCCCCTGCTACAAGAGGAACTCCATTTTCAGCTTCAGCTTATTGGCCTTAGCTAACTGAGGCCACCTAGTCCTCAGGCACGGGGCTGCATCTGCTGCAGAAGATGTAAAGGATGGACCTGCATATCATCAGCATACTGATAACAGAGAACTCAGAATGACCTGCCCAAATGGCTTTACACACCTTAAGAGAGATTATTTATTTATTTATTTATTTACTCATATTTACTATCCCGCCCCAATCAGGTAAACCCAACTCTGGGCGGCTTACAACATAAATTAAAATCGTCGGTTAAGCCTATGATAATACTAATGTTTAAAACCTTCAAAGTTCCTAAAAAATTAAAACAGCGCAAAGGATAAAAACAGAAACAAAACGGGGGGTGGCTGTCCCTTAGATCAGCCACCCTACATGGGATCCCACGTTCGTGGGTCCCCATACTTGCCCCGCCAGCCAGGTTTTTAAGCCCCTCCGAAAGGGCAGGAGCTCTGTCTGTAGGCGCAGCTCAGTTGGGAGGAGGTTCCAAAGGGCCGGGGCGAACACAGAGAAGGCCCTCTTCCTAGTGCTAGTGAGGCAAGCCTCTCTAGCCGATGGAATAACAAGAGAGCCCCTCCGATCCGCCCGATCATCAACTCCTGTAAAACTCCACACCAAAGTACCCACAAGGACAAAACAACTTCCTCTTTTGTTGTTGTTCAGTCACACAGTTGATTCCGACCCTTTGCAACCCTATGGACCATTGCTTTCCAGGCACCTCTGTCCTCCACCATCTTCCTCAGCCCGCCCAGCTTTGTGCCCATTGCATCTACAATACGATCTAGCCATCTCATTTTTGGCCGCCTCCTTCTTCTTTTGCCCTCCACCCTTCCCAGCATCAAACCTTTCTCAAGTGAATCCTCTCTTCTCATTTGATGTCCAAAGTACTTTAGCTTCATCTTTACTATTTGACCTTCTAAGGAGCAGCCAGGGTTGATTTCTTCTAAGATTGACCTATTTGTTCTCCTCACTGTCCAGGGGACTCTCAAAACTCTCCTCCAACACCACATCTCAAAGGCATCTATTCTTCTGTGCTCAGCTTTCCTTATGGTCCAGCTCTCACAACCATACATTGCCACCGGGAATACCATTGCTTTGACTATGCAGATTTTTGTTTGCAAGGTGATGTCTCTATTTTTCACTATGTTCCTCAGGTTTCTCATAGGTTGTGTCCCAAGAATCAGTCACCTTTTTATTTCCCCTAGCTCAACCATTTGGGAACACCACTGAAGGAGCATTGTAATGCTGGGCCTCCAATCCCCAACCTCAATAGTCTATCCAGAAGGATACTGTGGTTGATAATATTGAAAGCTGCTGACAGATTCAGAAATACCTGGAGTTTCAAGCTCCCAGCCTCCTTCCCTTATAAAGTCATCATGCAGTGTGATCAGTGCCAGTCTTCATGTCATGGACAGCTTGAGCCCCAATTGGAGTACAACTGGTTTCATCCAAGAATGCCTGCAGCTGATCACACCCACCCTCTCAATCAATTTACCCATGAATGGTAAGTTTGCAACTGCTCTAAAGTTGTTTAAATCTTCTCTTGCTCATTTGATGTTTTGGGGATGGGTCACATAATTGTCTCTTTTATACAAGAAGGTGTACTACCTCTTGTAATTAGGAATTAATTATCTGATATGCCCACTCCACCATCACATCTTTGGCTAATTTCAATAGCCAAGAAATGCAAGATCTAAGAGAAAGGTGGCAGTTCTACAGCATGCAAGTGAAACTGATTCTAGCGCACAGGATAGCACATTGGAAGTTTCAATTTGATCTACTGGATTAACTAGAGAGTCAAAATCCTGTTGGATGGCCTCATTCTTTGATCTAAAAAGTACCACAAATCAATCACAAATAGGTACTTCATGCTGAAGCCAACTGATGTGACCAGCATCTGTGAGACCCTGAAGAATATGGCAAAAATAAGCTTGTTGATTTGGGTCTTCGACAATTAATTTTATGTTAAATTCTCTTTGCTTTCCTAATGGCATTAAAGTAACTGCTGGTCATTCTCTTCACTGTGACTAAATTGATATCCAAAGGAGCTTGCCTCTATTTGCTCTCTAGCCTTCTCTTCAGCTGCTTCATCACTTGGAGTTCATCTATGAAGTATGGAATGGACAAGCTCTACCGTGGAGAAGCCATTAGGGAACAACTGTGTCAACCATCTGGGTCACCTCTGTGCACTACCTGGCAACCAGGGCTTCAACAGGAGCACCAGTAGGAAACCCTCCTGAGGCATCCTGGGACCCTATAAGATCCAGTATCTTCAAGGGTGGAGCATTTTAACTGGTCCAGCCTCTCCATGGACAGAAGTCAGTACCACCAAACCAGATTTCAGCAAGAAATGGTCTGACCATGACATGGTGGCAATCTTCAGAGCTGTCACCTTCAGATCACAGACTCGCTACCCCACCAAACCAGCTCAGTCTTAGGTAATGATGATCGAAGATTAATTTTAACTCACTAAAGGTTATTTCCCCGCCCAAACCAAGTAACATTTAAAGCTTAAAGATTGCATTTCACTAATTACAGAAACCATTTCATTGACTACAGAATAACTTTAAAACAACTTAAGACAGCCATGGACTCGAAGTTTGCTTAACAGCTTAATGGGCTGTTATAATAACAAGAGATGGCAAGAACTATTTAATTCACAAAGGCATTTAAATAAAGAAGTGAAACACTCTGGAAGAGGATTACACTTCAGGTTTACTCTTTCAGTCAACAACAAACTTTCTAACTCAATCAACATTGAATTTACACAGTAGAAACCTGCCTTGTTCAAGGAAGCAGCCAGTTTAGCAGTTTGCCCCTGAGTTTTCCAGGACCTGTGCCCAGCTAAGTATACAAGGCTCAAAAGAAACTTAAGTTCTTCCCCTTACCATCTGTGTGGGAGAAGCCCTCGGCAGTCACTTTCCACTGAAGTAGCGTTCCCATCAAGGCAAGGAAGGGCCAGGTAGCCAGCACGGCCCAGCCATACCAGCAGAGTGAGGAAGGAGGTGCCAACCGGAGGCGGTCATACACATGCTGGCCCAAAGCCAGGTTCTCCACAGCATAGTCCACACACAGAGTTAGTACGGTACCTCCAAACACAGAGGTGGAGATCACCGTGAGGATCTTCTGCCAACGCAAGGTCAAGACAGCACCCAAGAGTGCAGAGCCTAGAAGAGACCCAACGGGGACCCAGGCACTGCGCAGCTCATAGAAAGGCTCGGTGGCTATCAGCCCAGCTGTGGCCACTAGCAAGCCAAGCAGGAGCCCAGTCAGAAACAACCCAACTGAGTGTACCAACATGGTGACTAAGCCGCACAGAACTCCGATGCCCAGCGCAATGCCAGCGCTAACCTCCAGGCTCAGCTGTGTGTCCAAGATGCGCTCCTTGTAGCAGAGCAGGAAAATCACAGCTGACCCAAAGAGTAGACCTGAGAGAAACATGATGGCTTTGAAACAGCGATAGCCTGTGGGCAGAAAAAGAACCAAAGTCAACAGAGGAAATTTAACATGTAACCTCTTTTGCCAATGCAAAGACAGATCAAACCCAAATTCTCAATATGGGTGTTAAGTGAACCACTAATATCGACACACAGAAAATGCTTGTTTATTTAGGACATTTAAAACCCACTCTGTATCCTAAAATCCCATGGCATAGAAGTAAAGGTCGCCTTTGCTCGAACTCCAGTCGTATCCAACTCTAGGGTGCAATGCTCAAATCTGTAGCCAGCGTCATGTGTCTACATACGGTTCTGTGGACACCTAGACACCGGACAAAGAGCACAGAATCCTGTTTACCTTCCCACCAAAGTGGTACCTATTTATATACAGTAATACCTCGGATAATGCTAAGACTGGTTTCCACAAGTCTTGGTGTTATCCGATTTTTAGTGTTATCCGATCCATGTTAAAATCCTATGGGATGGATCGGATAACATTAAAGCTCCATAGAGATACATTGTAACCACAAAGGCTTTGGCGGTTGTTATCCGATCCATCCCATAGGACCTTAACGTTATTCGATCCAGTTCTCCTCCCCAGATTACTTAACGTTATGCGATTTTAGCGTTATCCAAGGTATTACTGTACTTGCAATGTCTTGCTTTCGAATTGCTAGATTGCCAGGAGCTGGGACAGAGACGGGAGCTCACTCTGTCATGCAGCACTCGGGTCTCAAATCGCTAACCTGCTGACCTTCCTGTCATCAAATTCATCATCTTAACCACTAAGCCACTTCAGTCCCTTCAGGGCACAGTACAAAAATATAAAAATACGTTAAAATATTAACATTGCAAACATACAGTACATTAAAACCAAAAAGTAAAAAGATTCCATAGCCTATTAAGTTACAGTTCTTAATTTTGAAAGGCTTTGGGGAATAATTTTGTCCTTTTTTTAAAAAAAACCCAAGAGTCTCTAGATGAGGCTGTCCTACAATTGGCTTGCTACAGGCCAAGAAATTCTGCCACTCTTAGCTCCTCTGCCTAGTGTATCATTCTCCGTGGAGATACACAGAGAAGCCCCTCCTTACAACAGTTCTTAGTGATCAGGCAGGTATATATGGAGAAGTGTTCCTTCAAGTATCAAGGTCAGAAGCTAGGGCTTTACAGTTACCACCAACACTTTGAATTCCAACCAGAAGTGTATTGGCAGGCAGTGCAGTTCTTTTAGACCTGGTGTCATATAGGCTCTGGAAGGTGTTCCTGCTAGCAATCTAGCTGTCACATATTGCATAGGGTGCAGCATGTGTTGTCTTCAAGGGCAGCCATACATAAACTGCATTATAGTAGAATCTTTTGGAATAGTAGCCGTGTTAGTCTGTGGTTCAGGCATCTCAGAAAACAAAACAAAATAAACTGTGCTTTTTATTTTATTTTGTTTGTTTTGTTTTGTTTTCTGAGATGCATTATAGTAGTCTCACAGAGAGGTTCCCAGTGAATGAACTACAGCCTCCAGGTTGCTCACAGCCGGTGGGCCAAGCAAAGATGACCCCAGGAACTCCAAATTATCTGGCAAGGGAAGTGCCATTGTGAAAACTGGCCCTCCTTCTGTAGCCTCTCAGAACAAAGGGTTCACAGTTTATGACGCAGACTTGCTATTTATCACTACTGCTGCAAAAGAAACTGTTAACGTGACATGATGTGAAAGAGTTCAAGTACGAAAGACGTATTGTTCCGATTAAGAATCTGGCTATTTAGCATCATGGAAATGTGTGCGCAACACTGGTTAGGGTCACAAACATTTCAGGCTTTTAAAACAATAGCGTTTTGTTGAATTTTAGAATTTTAGCATCCAAAAGTGAAGAAATTATAATCTTTCGCCGCTCCCTCTTTCACAGTTAAAATCATCTGATAAGTGAGTAAATATGATATTTTCATTCAAAGTTTTTACTACAGTTTATATTTGTCTTGCTCATCCTTCTGCACAGGGTTAGATTCCACTTGAGGAAGGGGGAGGGGGAGTAGCCAAGTTTAAAGGCAATTCACAAAGATGTTCCTTTTCCCTCTGCTTACCAAAGCAGCAGTAAACCACTCCAAAAATGAAGCAAAGAGCACAGATGATGCAGGGCACGGCCTCATACTGCCTTCCAGGAAGAAGGTTGCAGGGATCCACAGCAGGTTCATTGGGCTCCGTCCTCCCTTGGTTAAAGCTCCGGGGGTCAGGAGTCAGAATGACGGGAAGGAGCGACGATGTGGGTTCCATGCTCACCAGCCAAAGCACAGCTCAACTTTCCAGAGCCACCCAAGCGGGCATGACAGTCTGTTGAAAGAGAGTTTCCGGTAGACTTCAAAAGTGCTAAAGACTACAACTTTTGAGAACATCACATCATCTGAGAATATAAGAAAGCCACATTAAACTCATGCTTTTTTGACACCCCCCCCTTGCCGGCTCCAGGGAGGTCGGAAGACCCGATCCAAGCTGTTTCCAAAGTTCCCGCACCCTGCTGGAGGCTGCAACAAGCCAAAACATCAGGATTCGAATCCTGACGTTTTGGCTTGTTGCAGCCTCCAGCAGGGTGGGGGAACTTCAAAAATAGCGTGCATTGGGTCTCCCGACTTCCCTGGAGCCGATACGCACTATTTTTGAAGTTCCCCCACCCTGCTGGAGGCTGCAACAAGCCAAAACGTCAGGATTCAAATCCCGATGTTCTGGCTTGCTGCAGCCTCCAGGGAAACAGGGCTTATTTTAACGTTGTGCGATCAATGCATCACACAAAGTTAAAAACAGGATAACGACGAGACTTGTGGAACCAAGTCTCATCGTTATCCGAGGTACTAGTGTACAATTAAAAGTGAGTACCAATTGGATAGAGAAACTTCACTTGCTTGCTCCCAGAAGCCTAAATCAATTCCCCAAAGAACTGATCAGCCAATGTACTGACTTAGGCTACCAGGAATTAAAGTCCCCCTATGGGGTGTGGACTCCACGTCAGGAACCATTGCTCTAGAGGAAATCAGGGAAAGTCAAAATAATTGATTAGGTTTCTCTGAAATTAATTTAAAAAGAACTATTACACTCAGTGGCATAGGGTGGGTTTCAAGCGCCCGGGGCCAAAGGCCAAACTCGCCACCGCCCTCAGGCACAAAAATCCTACCTTGGTGGGGACCAGGGGGTGCTTTTTCCTCTTCTGCCGCCTCACGCTATGCCTCTGATTACACTTCTACCCTTCTTCCAGAAAAACATGGTGTTGGACTATTAGAAGATGCTCCTTAGATATGACCAAGGGCAGCTTTCCTTATGCTCATTGCTCACTAGAGCTTGTCCACCTTACTTCCGCCAACTTCCTGAGCAGTTCCTTTCCTCTCCCCTAAGGCTAAGTTACTCCCACGACCTAAGTGGCAGAAACCAGGACTAATCTCCCCCCCCCCCCCGCCTCTGACACCTTCAACTGGAATTGGCAAAACACATCATTCCTCCTCCATCCTCAAGCCAAGCCAATGTTTCTATGTACCGTATGTTTCTTGGTGCGGGGAGGGGGGGGGAGAGTGGACAGCTTTGAGGCTGACAAGGGACACAAAGAGGTGGAAGTCCATAATTACAACTCAATTCAACAACCATTTAAACCTGATCACCAGCCAGGACTTCTGGGTCCCATTCCCAGATCAGGCGGGAAAGAGGAGGGGTGAAGCTGAGTGAGTTGGAGCAGGAGGCAGAATGAGGAGCCAGAACTTCTGGGCTCCCTTCCCAGCTTGAAGAGGGGAAGGTATCCATCATTTTTCATAGGGGTTTCTGTTTTAAGATAGGAAGAAGGCAAAGGGGAAAAAGACAGCCCCACCCAGACCCTCCTAGAATCAAGGTTGCCAAGCCCCCCCCCCTTTCCTGAAAAATCTCCCCATAATTCAGAACATCACATAACAGGGGAAAATATCTCTTTATTTCTCTGCAGCATTGTTTTCACACCTAAAGTTTCAGTGGCAACTTTGCTTCCATCTAGCCTAGCCACTCTTCCAGTTACAATATCTGTGACAGAACTTGAAGAGGTTCCCCATTTTGGGACTACAACCAGGGACCATCATAGCTAGGTGATTGTGGAAGCTGAGTCCAAACCACCCACACCCCACACCTTCCCCTAGTTCTGAGCTTTCCCCAGACATTATAGACTACTGGGGCATTTATCACAGATACAACCAGCTAATTAGCTGCACAAGCATGTCCCTAAGAGTCTAGTACTCAGTCGATACTTACCCTGGAACTAAAAAGAAGAAGCTCTATAATACAGTAGTGAAAAATTATAGGCAGGTGACAAAGAGGTGGTGTGAATTGTGAGAAAAGCAGAGAAGACCCACTCAAATAAAATCTGTGCAAGGCAATTAAATAAACAGATATTTTGTTGTTGTTGTTCAGTCGCACAGTCGATTCCGACCCTCTGCAACCCCATGGACCACTGTCCGCCAGGCACTCCTGTCCTCCACCATCTCCCTCAACTTGCTCAGCTCTGTGCCCATTGCGTGCACAATACCATCTAGCCAACTCAACCTTGGCCGCCCCCTTCTTCTTTTGCCTTCAACCTTTCCAAGCATCAAGGCCTTCTCAATTGAGTCTTCTCTTCTCACTTGATGTCCAAAGTACTTTAGCTTCATCTTTACTATTTGCCCTTCTAAGGAACAGTAAGGTTTGATTTCTTCTAAGATTGACCTATTTGTTCTCCTTGCTGTCCAGGGGACTCTCAAAACTCTCCTCCAACACCACATCTCAAAGGCATCTATTCTTCTGCGCTTAGCTTTCCTAATGGTCCAGCTCTCACAACCATACATTGGCTATTTATGGGCACCAACATTCTTCTAACATCCCTACACATTACAGGCATAATTATGTTTTCATTAGCGCACAATTATTCTGTCAAGTTTGCACGCCCAGTCCCTAATGTGAATCCACATTCTTGCCTTGAAAGAGCTAATGACATCCTTTTTCATCACAATTATCTCAGCAGGTTGGCTAAAGTATGTTAATCAGTAACTTACCCCCATTAAACAATTCAAAGCCTTGCAAGCTTGCAAATTTGTATAACCTTCCTTCCAAAGACACGAAGAAAAATCCACATATAAAGAGACAGTTGCTATGATCACATATGACATGGGAAACAGCAAAGTAAAGTGAAATGGTACATCTAATGCTATACATGCTGAGCAAGTTTCCTATGACTTATGTGAAAACTTTTCCCAGGCTATGAAAGAAAATACAGAACATATGACATTTCTTTTAGTCTCCCACTATCAGAACATATACCAGGGACCATCAGTTGAATCTAACTCATCCAACTTGTTCAGACATTTTTTGGTGCCGTTTATGAAAACTTACCCTCTAGATTTCAAATTACTGTTTCTAGGTAGCAGGAAGGAACCATGTGGCAAATATAAGTCCAGGAGAAGTAAAACTATAACCCTTATAGTTAAACTGAACTAATTTCATAGAATTTCATAGATATTTGAGCTCAAATCAGATGAAAACCATTCCTGTCTTGTTTGAAGAACTTCCTAAGTAATTCTTTAAATAAGAGAGGGTGAAAGTACTCTGCATATGCTCAGAATCACTGTTTATATTAGTGATTTGTCAGAAAAAGATAGTCACACCCCACAACAGCTCACACTGAAATAAGTGTGAGAATTTTGAAGTGACCATACTATCCTTCCACCCACCCACCCACCCCCGCCTCTGTGACTGTTTTGCTCTGGTTGTATTATTTGAGACTTTTATGCATACATAATTCTTCTTTTGTGAAAATAATTTCCAGGGGGGAAAAGATATAGTCGGATACAAGTAGCAGCCATCAATGAATGATCCAGCTTTGAATTCAGTCTGAAATTAATTCCAGGGCTGATACTAAACTCTGCCTCAAACTAAAGACTCATACTCTTCCAACTGGTTATATGCTCTCTCTCAAGCAATACTAAATGCAATACTTCACTCCAATACATGTGCTACGATCAGGGCTGGAGCTGACCCAGCAGGTCACGAAATCCAGGCTCTTGATGTCTGTATATATACACACACAGATGTACATGTATACACAACAGAGGCTTAAGATAGGTGTTGCTGGCTCTTCCTCCCCCAGCCATGGCTTGGATCCCAGACAGGAAAGCAGTGCTGAGTTTAACAGAAATATTCCCTTTGGGATCAGAAAGCTAGCATCAGTTTAGAATAGCATTATTAGTTGGCTTGCGTGGAAGGAGGAAAGGACACAGCTGGGAATCCGGGAGGTGGATGAAAAAGATTAGCAAACCATCCCTAACATTTTAGAGGGCTCCTAACAAAGGCTCTGTTGGTTGCTAAACTCTACACACAGCTCCACAATACAGGACAGGAAAAGCCAACCTATAGATAGGGGGAATGGGGTGGGTGATTTTTTTTAATTGATTTTTTTTGGCAAGAGAATGAGCTGTTTGCTTGTCCCTTGTTTCCTATTACACTTCATCTGTGGGTTTGGTTACTCATAATACTATGTTAAGGCAAGCGCCCTGCGGACACTTAGAGTCTGTTTGTTTAGTATTGGAACACTTTGCACTCATCTAGAGTTCCGATTCTTCTTCCACTATTTACTTCCTCTAGAGATCTCTCTTTCCATCTCTCCTCCCTTCAGACTCCCTAAAACAGGGGTGCACCAACTATGGCCCGTGAGCCAGATCCAGACCCCGACCCCTGGTCCACGAAGCCCTCGTCGCTCCCAGAAGCGGAAGTAAAACGCACCCCTATGGAACTGTACAGCTGTGTTTTACAGCTGTGAATTTATTTTTTTTGTGATGCCATATCTTGTAACTGTGATATACTGTATTGTTTTTTGTTATTGTATACTTTGTAACTTTGTTAGCTGCCCAGAGGCGCTTGGCGAGTGGGGCGGCATACAAGTCTAACAATAATAATAATAATAATAATAAAGTCAAACCTCATATAACACTAAAACCTGGTTCCACAAGTCTTGATGTTATACGATTTTTAGTGTTATCTGATGCATGTTAAAATCCTATGGGAGCCATAGAGATACATTGTAACCACACAGGCTTTAGCGGTTGTTATCTGATGCATCCCATAGGATCTTAATGTTATCCGATGCAATTCTTCCCCCCAGATTGCTTAATGTTATGCGATTTTAGTGTTATTCGATACTAATGTTATATGAGGTATAATAATAATAATAATAATAATAATAATAATAATAATAATAATAATAATAATAATAATAATAATAATAATAATAATAATAATAGTCAAACCTCATATAACACTAAAACCTGGTTCCACAAGTCTTGATGTTATACGATTTTTAGTGTTATCTGATGCATGTTAAAATCCTATGGGAGCCATAGAGATACATTGTAACCACACAGGCTTTAGCGGTTGTTATCTGATGCATCCCATAGGATCTTAATGTTATCCGATGCAATTCTTCCCCCCAGATTGCTTAATGTTATGCGATTTTAGTGTTATTCGATACTAATGTTATATGAGGTATTACTGTAATAATAATAATAATAATAATAATAATAATAATACTTCTGCTTCCAGGAGCGACGAGAGCTTTGTGGGCTGAATGAATTGGTGTCGGGGGCCGCTTCCGGCCCTCGGGCCATAGTGACCGGCCCACAGACAGCCCAAAAACTTTGGGCACCCCTGCCCTAAAACTTTGCACCAGGACGCTCATCTAGCAAAGGGAGAGCGAGCAGGCAGTATTTTAAAACCAAACAAAAAGCCGTGTCGTGTTGGGGAGATTCCGGGCAGGAAAAGGTCCCCTTCTTCCCCACTTCCAGCTGCAGGAGAGCAAGGAGAGCAAACCTCGCCGCCGGAAAATACAACAGGGTGGGTGGGTGGGGGGGTCCACTTACTTACCCGTGGAGACAGAGGCTCCCTCCAGGGCGCGGAGCCAGCACCGCTTCGCCAAAGCGACATGCCCGCCTGCCCACCCCGGAGAGGAGCTGTGCGGGTCTCCCCGAAAAGCTCCAGCAGCCACGCGAGAACCACCCCAATGGGGGAAAGAAAGGCTCCGATCCTGCGACCCCCCTTTTCTCTCTCCCCGTTCAAATCTCTGCAAAATACTCTTTCCCCAGCACAGCTGAAAAGTGACCTCATCAAGGGCGGGGAGGGGCCAGCGAAGAAGTTGGGTGACCCGAGGCTACTGGAAGGGGGGGGGGAGAGAGTAACGCCTTCCTCCTCCTCCTCCTCTTCCTCCTCCTCTATTGTTTTTGCCTAAGAGGGGCCCCCAGGTCGCTTTGAATGCCTCTTTGCAACGGGCGCTTGTAGGGAGGTCGGGGGAAATAGTTTCCCCTCACCCCTCGCCCACCCCAGGATAAGAGGGGGAGGCTCCTTCCAGGGGACGGAGAATTGCTTGATTGTCCTTATTATTATCCAGCAAAGAGCCATTGAGAGTCGAGGCTGCGAGGGCTGAGCAGAGGTGGTCTTACTTGGGCGGGTTCGTGGAGAGGCGAGGGTTTCCCCTTTGGAAACTTTCGTTCCCTTCCGCAGAGGGGTTTCGAACCTGCAGCCTTTGCTTTCCCGCCCTGCCTGGTCGCTTTGCAAAAGGGATCCCAGAAGCCTGGCTAGCCTGAGAGAGTTTCCTTCTTAAGGCTCAGTCAGCAGGCAAATAGTGTCCCTCATAGTGGATTAGGAGGGCTTGGGAAACCCAGGTTGTATTATTGCCTCCCCCCCCCCCCAAGCAATTACACATATATTGCCCCATAGCGCAAGATAATGGCCACAGGCCCTATCAGTCCCTGGAAAGTAGATGGGGAAGAAGATGAAACAGTGGCAGATTTTACTTTCTTAGGATCCAAGATCACTGCAGATGATGACTGCAGCCATGAGATAAAAAGGCAACTGATGCTTGGGAGGCAAGCGATGAGAAACCTGGGAAGCATAGTGAAAAGTAGAGACATCACATTGCAAACAAAAATTCGCATAGTCAAGGCAATGGTATTCCCTGTGGCAATGTATGGTTGCGAGAGTTGGACCATTAGGAAAGCTGAACGCAGAAAAATAGACGCCTTTGAGATGTGGTGTTGGAGGAGAGTTTTGAGAGTCCCCTGGACAGCGAGGAGAACAAATAGGTCAATCTTAGAAGAAATCATCCCTGACTGCTCCTTATAAGGTCAAATAATAAAGATGAGGCTAAAGTACTTTGGACATCAAATGACAAGAGAGGATTCACTTGAGAAAGCTTTGATGCTTGGAAGGGTCGAGGGCAAAAGAAGAAGGGGACGGCCCAAGATGAGATGGCTTGATGGTATCGTGGAGACAATGGGCACAGAGCTGAGCGAGTTGAGGGGGATGGTGGAGGACAGGAGTGCCTGGCGGACAGTGGTCCATGGGGTCACAGAGGGTCGGAATCAACTGTGCGACTGAACAACAAAAGCGCAAGATAATGGCCACAGGCCCTATCAGTCCCTGGAAAGTAGATGGGGAAGAAGATGAAGCAGTGGCAGATTTTACTTTCTTAGGATCCAAGATCACTGCAGATGATGACTGCAGCCATGAAATGAAAAGGCAACTGATGCTTGGGAGACAAGCTATGAGAAACCTGGGGAGCATAGTGAAAAGTAGAGACATCACATTGCAAACAAAAGCTTTCATAGTCAAAGCAATGGTATTCCCTGTCGTAATGTATAGTAGTGAGAGCTGGACCATTAGGAAAGCTGAGCACAGAAGAATAGATGCCTTTGAGATGAGGTGTTGGTGGAGAGTTTTGAGAGTCCCCTGGACAGTGAGGAGAACAAATAGGTCAATCTTAGAAGAAACCAACCCTGACTGCTCATTAGAAGATCAAATAGATGAAGCTAAAGTACTTTGGACATCAAATGAGAAGAGAGGATTAACTTGAGAAAGCCTTGATGCTGGGAAAGGTGGAGGGCAAAAGAAAAGGGGTGGTAGAAAATGAGATGGCTAGATGGTATTGTAGACACAATGGGCACAGAGCTGGGTGGGCTGAGGAAGATGGTGGAGGACAGAGGTGCCTGGCAAGCAATGGTCCATGGGGTCGCAAAGGGTCAGAGCCGACTGCAACTGAACAGCAACAACAAAAGCGCTTAGTGCATTCTCTGTGCAGTTCAGAGAGTAATTAGCATTTTGTCCCAAACATGCTGGGTACTCCTTTTAGAAGGGAGAAAGACTGAATCAACCTTGAATTTTTTTGAATAGTACCCGTATTAGTCTGTGGTTCAGGCATATTAGAAAATAAAATAAACAAAATTTAAAAAACTCTGTAGCACTTTAAAGACTAACTGCTATATTTTTATTATTAGCTTTCATGGATCAAGTCAAGAAGTGGACTTGATCCACGAAAGCTAACAATAAAAATATAGCAGTTAGTCTTTAAAGTGCTACAATGTTTTTTATTTTGTTTTGTTTATTTTGTTTTGTTTTCTGATATGCCTGAATCAGCCTTGATCCCCTTCAAGATTGAACTCAAACTGTTTTGGCTGCAGTACAACAGTTTAACCACGGCACCACCAGGTCTCTTCTAGAACTTGTTAGTTTCCGAATATTGGTGAGCATCATGGCAACCAGCAATGAAGATTGTCCTAAGTATATAATGCAGTGGCCTTCCGTTTGCTTTCCGCATCACAGCATGATACTCATAGTACCACTGATCCAGTTCTACGAGTCACTTTCTGGTCCAGAGGCCTTTTGGCACACAAAGTCATCATCGCCCCTAGGCCAGGATTGATGGAGCTGCTGCCCTCCATTAAGATGGATTCAAGTGGGATTTAATCCATTTGGGGACTATCACCCTCCCTTGTGGACTTCGACACCCAAGGCCACTAGTCCTCAGGGCTGTCAGGTTAGTTAACCACTGCCTGATGACTGGTTTGAGTCGCTGGCAACCAGTAATAGTAAATCATATTTAAGACTAACCAACTTACTGGCTATGTAGGATAGAAAAACCCTAAATCACCTCTTAATCACCCCCTTCTAGTAAATGAAATGAAATAGGTAACAATTATTTGTGGCCTCTTTATCCTGCCCCACAACATGCTCCAATATGTCTGTGGCCTTCCCTGCCTAGTGGTAGGGCCAACTTTGTGCCCCTTAGTAACACCTTGAAAGAGGAAATGTTAACTCGGGGTATTGAATTCCACCTGACAGGGCCTGGGCTTTGATGATGGGCATGCAGCCCACAAGCCTCAGCTGCCCCCATCGCTTTCTGGAATGCTGGCAGGAGATGTCCCAAGCCGTTTGGGATAAGGTTTCTTTGCAAGCTTACGAGCTGGCCAGCAATCTGAGCAGGTGCCTGGAGCAAAGACCTAATCTCAACAACTGGACAAACACAGCCTGGGTGAGAAGCAGACTGGACGGAAATGGGGGCTACCTTTAACTGAAGCTCAAATACTTTGGCCCATCAAACGAGAAGGGAGGGATCACTGGAGAAGGCCCTGATTCTGGGAAAGATCAAAGGCAAGAGGAGACGGGGGCGGCAGAGGATGAGATGGCTAGACCATATTGTTGACACAGTGGGCGTGGATCTGAGCATACTACGGAGGATGGTGGGTGACAGAGGCACCTGGCATGAGGTGGTCCATGGGGTCATGAACTGTCAGACTCGACCGTGTGACTGAACAACTCAAGAGCGTAGGAGGCCTGAAGGGTGCAGCTACCTGCTTCCTGATGGGGAAATTGGTCAGTCCTGTCTGTACAAATGCATTAGTCTCTCCTGTTCCCATAGTAAGGCACAATTACAGCATGTGGAAATTGCAACTTGGGGTGTTCTGCAGTTGTTCAGCAAATATCAAACCTACCCTGAGTACAGTGGGGAAATTATAAAACATCCTAAGGTAATT
The DNA here is from genome assembly GCA_030440675.1 of Furcifer pardalis. Classification (NCBI taxonomy): domain Eukaryota; kingdom Metazoa; phylum Chordata; class Lepidosauria; order Squamata; family Chamaeleonidae; genus Furcifer; species Furcifer pardalis. The sequence continues at coordinate 35,122,451 of CP126893.1, read as the reverse complement.
CATTGCAAGCAGTATAACAACTTACTAAAATGTACGCTATGGAGCAGGCACCGTCATACTGTGGCATAGCATTCACCTGCTGATATAATCCTCCATGAGGCAGCAGACGGAGGGCCTACAAGTGCAGGCCAAGACTGGCCAGCTGTTCTCCACCTCTACTTATGAACAGTGGCTGAGAGCAGTCAGCTTTGAGCACCCTTCTCCCTTATGGCCGCGAGACCCTCTGTTATCTGTGCAATAACCTGAGAGGTTCATTATTCTTTGCCAGTTGGTTTTGGTCCAGACAGGAGATGCCTCTGAAGAAGGTATTATTATTGTTGTCGTTGTCCTTCGCCTTCTCGTCATCCTCATTGTCATAGTCATCATCACCACATTCATATGCCCCCCATTCGCACAACGCAAGTTGTGATAAGATTACTTCCTCTTCTACCCCTTTTGGTGTCAAGGGAGATACTGTACAAGGTTCTTGCTATGGCATTTCTAGCAGCCTCCACTGGCATTATTTGGTGTTCTTATAGTGCTTCTTGGATGTTGTCTCTCCACCTTCCTCTGGGTCTGCATCGTGCTCTTCATCCTTCTCCCCTTGTCACATGTATATCTTGTATGGCATGGAAATTCTAAGACATTCTCTCCAAACGGTCAAACCTCTTTATTTTCTGAAGAAGGTGAATGTTCAAAAATCTCTTTCATTCTGATCTCTTAATTCCATTGTGCAATAAACACAGAAGAAATTCATATGAGGTTCAGTTCACGATAAGATGTCTTTCCACAGTGATGTGCATGTCTGGCAATTTTGTATTTTGCTATTGTTTTTTGTACATGATAGGACAGGGGTTCCCAACCTAAGGCTCATGGGCCAGATCTGGCCTGTGGGACCATTTCATGTGGCCCCCACTCCTCCATGGGCATTTGAGAAACAAAATGGCCACACCATTTGAAGCTGTTGGGACAACATGGCCACCCCCCATCGTGCAGGCATGGCAACATGGCTGTCCAGCCCTCGAAGCTGACTGAGAGAGCATGACCTGGCCCCCAGTTTGAAAAGGTTGGGAACCCGTGTGATAGAACAATTTCAAGCCTGGGTGAAAATGACCTGTGTTATCTCTTGAAGCTTTTATCTGCTTTGACCATTTTTATCCTAGTACACTGATGGCAAACCTATGGCATGCATGCCAGAGGTGGCACTCGGAGCCCTTTCTGTGGCACCCATGCAGTCACCCCAGCACAGAGTTCACCCCATCCCTCTGCCCAGCAGCCCAATGGGAGCACTTCCTCTCTCCCCCAGCACAGACTTCACCCTCCCCTCTGCCCAGCAGTCCAATGGGAGTGCTTCCTCCCTCCCCCAGCATAGAGTTTGCCCCACCCATCTGCCCAGCAGCCCAATGGGAGCGTTTCCTCCCTTCCCTGTTGCTGTGTTGGCACTTTGCGATTAATAAGTGGGTTTTGGGTTACAGTTTGGGCACTCAATATCTAAAAGGTTCACCATCACTGTGCTAGTGCAATAGTGTTGTGGAACTGGCTGGCTAGTTCAGTGAGAGTTCAACTCTCCATTGTGCCTCCCTGCTGTGTGGTCTCTGGCAAGTTGCACACTTCCAGGGTGTCCCCAGAAGAAGGAAATGGCCTGTGTGTCTAGAAGACTCTGGAAAAGGTCACCATAAGTCAGTATTGACTTGACAGTGCATTCTTATTATTACTGCATTATGGTGCAAATGTCCTATGGAGACAGAGGTGTTTAATTTTCAGTAGTAGCTCACTGTTACTAATAAAAATAGTAAAAATGCTGGTACTTCTTTATGTAGCTCATCTTTATTTGCAGCCTCAACAGTCAGGTATCTTTGGAATGATGGATAACATTAAATATTACATATGTATAATGTTAGTCACATACATTCATCTGAATCTCTTTATTAACATTGCTGTTACATTACATTAGGGAAATATATTCCTGCATCTTCACATTCTTAGTACATTGTGGTGATTTCTTTCCAAATACAGTATGTCTGAGTTAATGCAGAAAGCTACCATTAGTGCATTGTTTTTAAATGTCTTTCCTATTATTTACACTCAGAGATTGAAGTAGTTTCTTACCTATTCTGTTGTTGTTCCATTGATCTGCGTGGTTTGTCACCAAGTTCCATTCCCCGTACATCTCTAAGCCATGGTGGGCAGCAAAAATTTTTGCTACCACACTGTGGGCGGAGGCTATGTCATGGGCGATCTAGTCATGCCTGCCATATGCCATGTATACATCTGTAAACACAGGCAGCACTGACTCTTTGGCTGTAAATGGAGATGAGCACTGCACCCTAGAGTCGGATATGACTGGCTTTTGAGCAAGGGAGACCTTGAACCACTTGCAGGGGCAAAACCTGATGTCAAATTTGAATACCAATCGACTCCGATCCACAAGACCGCCCGGACTTGGAGGAGGTGGGCAGGGCAGGGTGGGGAGGTGGGCAGGGTGGGGCAGGGAAGTAGGTGGGGCAGGGCAGGGAGGTGGGTGCGTCCACCCAATTTTGCCACCCTACTGCTCAAAGGCCCCCAATTTTGCTCCCCCTCCCCCGCCCAGGGTGTGTGTGAACCTGTTGCTACCCACCACTGTCTCTCTTTACAGTTATAACAGCCTAATCCTCCTACCCTGCAGAAATGGTCTCCATCTCTTTACAAATAATGCAAAGAAGAAGATGTTATGCTAAGAGAGGTTCTTAGTCTGATTTGTGGAAATATCTTTCGAGTCATCCCGAGGCCAGACCAGAAGCCTAAGCCTGGGGGAGCTGAAGAGTCTTTGGTCCTCTTTTGCCTGCCTCTATTCTTCCCTTGTCTTTCGAATTCCAACAACCCTTATCCTTTTCCATGTCCACGTTTGTATATCAGTAATGCAACGATGGCAACTGCTGTTCCACAATTAGCAAGCGGGAAGACAGGAGCAGATGTTCCGAGCAACAGCCATAGTCAGGTTAGTGATGGTCTCCTCTCTTTGTCACTGCAGGAGGGCCTTAATGAGTGGCAGCCGCTTGGCTTCCTCTGGCTCTGACCACCAGTGGTCACCCCCTCCCCGAAGACAGATTGCTCAACTGTTTGCCCATCTGTCTTTTGTGCTGCTGGTTGGATCCCTCCTCTGATTTTTGCCTTCCAAGCTTAGCAATTTGGTGATGTTGCTGAAACCTCTGAGACCCTGCCAATGGCTTTACACCTCCTGCCAGGAAGATTTTTCTCACCCTCTGGTGAGTCAGGCTCCTTCTTGCCAAGGCAAAGCCTTCTCTGCCGAAGTGCCACATTCTACAGTTAGGAATTTGAATAGTCTTTGTTACTGTTTTTATGGGCAAACAATGGGTGGCAAAAGTCCTGCAAAGAACAGCAAACGTGGCATGGTTGCTAGAAATCTTCCTCCAGCTTCTGGGATGCAGAAATCAAGGTTTTGGGAACATGACACTATTCTATTAGCAGAAAGGAATGGAAAACAGCTTAGAAACATTTTCACAGTTTAAATATGAAGAACGAACAAGCAAAGGAAAAGGAGTTTAAGTTGGAGTTGCCTTAAATTGGCAGACATTTTTCGGGTACCAAGGCACAGCTTTTCTGCGAATCTGATACTAGATCAGTGACCTAAGAGTACTTTTATGAGTACCCTTCTTTCTAGTACTTTGTACATTTAAGAATAGAACAAATAATATAAATACACCATAAACCTCCAGTGCTCTTTCTCATCCTGTGAAAAAGTAAACTTCTGTTTCTGATCCTTGGGATTTTTCCTGCTCAGAAAAATGGGGAAAGAATAATTATCTCCAGCAAAAAGTTTTAGGAAGAGGGATCAGAATCTAGGCAAGAATCTTGCTGGCAAAGACTTAACTTCAAGATCTTACAGTGAATGCTTTGGACAAAGAAATAGTCAGGAAACAACTTGGTTAAAATATGCTGGTCCCTCAGTCATGATCTTCTAATTACAGTAATACCTCGGATAATGTTTACCTCGGATAACGCTAAAATCACATAACGTTAAGTAATCTGGGGAGGAGAATTGGATCGAATAATGTTAAGGTCCTATGGGATGGATCGGATAACAACCGCTAAAGCCTGTGCGGTTACAATGTATCACTATGGAGCTTTAACGTTATCCGATCCATCCCATAGGATTTTAACATGCATCGGATAACACTAAAAATCAGATAACACCAAGACTTATGGAACCAAGTCTTAGTGTTATCAGAGGTATTACTGTAGTTTGTTTTCATGTCAGGGATTGCTCTGGGTTGAAAGGATTTTTGCAGGGGGTGTCCGAATGAGGCTCCTTTCATGTCCCCCATCATGCAACTCTTGGGAATCGAACCTGTCTTTCCAGTCTCCAACCCTAGTGCCTTAACCGCTAATTCACGGGGGGGGGGATATAAGATTCCATTCAATCTCTCTGTTTCTGGCCCTGACTCTTGCTTCAGACTCTGCTCCCTACCATCCTGACGCCTTTTTCTTCCTCATCAAAATTGGGTGACAGGAGAATTGACAAAGTTTTTCCATGTTGGTCTGATAAAGGGAAAGAGGTTTCAGATGGGCAAAAGAAGAATTCTTAGTCCCAAAAATCTCTTTTTTTAAATGGGAAGCCCAACTTGCAAGAAGATTGTGCTGGTGGCTTGCGCAGATTTCTCTCCTGGTGGCCCAGTAAAAGGTGGGTTGGAACTCTTTAGTAGTCCAGAATTTAATCTTTTTTATTCTCTTCTCCTTGTAGTCATCTTCTGCCCTTGTTGACTTGGTAGCCTACAGTCTCCTGTAAGAACACCAGGCTCTTAGCCCTCTAGTCTGCCCTAGCAGTTAATGGACAAGAAGTGACAGAAAAACACAAGAAGCAGATAATCAGTCCATTTAATCCAGTATTACTGTCTCTGAGGAGCCACAACTTTCAAGGGTTTCAGAGATGCTTTTAAAAATATATCCAGTGGTTCCTGGTATTTCCTCATGGTCCTCTATTCAAGTACTGTATCTGCTTAGCTTCTAAAATCAGATAAGATCAGGTACGTTTGGTTATTGTTTCAGGAAAGAGCTCAGAATGTGCCACCTTGAACGCATATTATGGCACAAGCTTTTATAGCCTAGAATCCAATTCATCAGTTTCATGCACTGAATGAAATGGACTCTTGTCCACAGCATCTCATGCCTTCCTATATTTGGTGAGTCTTTAGGGTGCCACCATGCACTGCTTGTGTTTACTGAGGGCAAAGTCCAGAGCTCCTCATCCCTAGCTCTCGCTGCATCCCCATTCTCCACTTACAGGGCCTCACTTCCTTCACAGCCTCCCTTGGGAGAGAGGGGTGTTCGTGTCAAAAAGCTTCCGTGAGCCTCCAAATGATATGCCCTCTGCCCCCCCCCCCACCTTTCCCAGAGGCACTAGACTGGAGTCTCTCCAACAGAGCTCTGCAAACAGAAGCGGCTTTGTGTCCAAGACAAGTCCCAGCACCCAAGCCCCACAGCCGTCATGCCAAGCACATGATCTTGGGGGGAGGGCTTGTCCTGCAGTAGCTGGGTCACTCACAATCAACTACTAGTCCCTGCTGCCATTCTGTTCCCTCCCAATTGGTTGCATTGGATAGCATACTGGTCTCCCCAGGGTCATGAGGGAGAAGAAAGAGGAGTCTGTTGAATTTCTCACCCGGGAGAGGGAAAATAGGATGCAGAATAATAATCTTGTTCTTTATCCACAGAACTGAAAAGGGAATGGAGTTTAATGGGTCAGAGCAGAAGAGTGGTTTTGGGATCAATATCTGAGGGCTACCTTGCTTCTGCCCACACTGCAGTATCAGAGGTGAAACCAAAGATCGGTTTCTGTAATGCTCGCTATGTGGGACTGTCCTTATCTCTGATATAGAAACTGCGGGGAGATCACAATGCTAAGAGCTCTTGCCCTTCCGGAAGGGCTTGAAAACCTGGCTGGCAGGACATATTTGGGGACCAGGGAACACGGGTTCCCATACTAAGTGGCTTACTTAGGGAGTGCCACTTTGGATCTGGACCAGGGGGATACTGGCGTGTAGTTTGCACTGTTTTTACTTCAAATAATTTTAGATAATCTTTTAAACTTCATGATTTTATATGTTTTTATCTTTTACCTCTGTTTTATGACGATGTAAGCCGCCCAGAGTCGGGTTCTCCCGAGTGGGGCGGGGTAATAAATTCAATAAAATAAATAAATAAATAAATAAATAAATAAATAAATAAATAAGATGATTTCTGGGTTGAAAAAATATGATCACATTGCCCCAAGTCTGGGCTGGAGCTGCACTGGCTCCTGGTAGCACACCATATCAGAGATAATGTTTTAACATGGACACCCAAAGCTCTAAATAATCACCAGGTCCTCACAGGAGTGTTCTGTTCTCAATGGTGACACCAAGAATGGCCAAGAACACTGACTAGGAAAAGGGTCATCTTGGTGGCGCACCCACTCAGTGGAACAGTTTACCAGCAGAGCTGCAAGAACCCCCCCCCCCTCACTTGTGGCTTTTAAAAAGGCTCTAAAACAGTGGTGGGCAGCAAAAAAAATTGCTAACACACTGTGGGCAGAGCCTATGCCATGGGTGGAGCCTTTGTCATGGGCAGAGCCTACATCATGGGTGGAGCCTACATCGTGGGCGATCTAGCCATGCCTGCCATATGGCCATGTATACATTTGCAAACACAGGCAGCACTGGCTCTTTGGCTATAAATGGAGATGAGCACTGCACCCTAGAGTCGGATATGACTGGCTTTTGAGCAAGAGAGACCTTGAACCACTTGCAGGGACAAAACCTGATGGGGCAGGGCAGGGAGGTGGGTGTGGTCACCCAATTTTGCCACACACACCCCTGCCCGAAGGCCACCCAATTTTGCTTTTGGGGGGGGGGGTGCGAACCTGTTGCTGCCCACTACTGCTCTAAAAGATATAATTTTTTAAGGAGGTTTTACTGACTTTTTCCTTCCCTGTATTCACCTCCATTAGATCACTGCTTTATGTTCCAAAGTTTTAAAGTTTTTTTATTGGATAAATATGTCCAATTTATTTTTATATTCATCACCATCTGCTTCTATGTTTTTAATGTTTTTGTTTGTCTTGATATGTTATTTGTAATGTGATGCTTTTCATTTACTTACTGTTTGCTATTATTGTACTGTATTGACATTGGCCAAATGGAGAGCTCCAGTTTGCCGATGGGGCAGTATATAAAGCAAGCAAGCAAGCAAGCTCCTAGTGTTGGCTCGGGGGCATACTGCTTCTAGTGCTAGCTTGGAGAAAAGCTGACATTTTTTTGATCAGATCACCTTGCTTAAATCAAGATTTTGAGCACTCCATTTTGGCTATAGTTAGAAAGGGATGATTGGTAACATTTCCAAATAATTAATTCATGTCATGCCCTAGCTTGAAGATCTATTCGTCCCCAGAAGAAGAAGAAAGTCCAGTTCATGGGTTAGAGGTAGAGGCAATGTATCTTCCCAGCAGGACCGGATCAGGGGGCTGGAAGGACCTGACAAAATGCCAGCCTGAAAGGGTGTATTTATCAGAAGGAAGAACATCCTACCCAGCAGACAGAGTGAAGGACTAGGACTCAGGAGCAGTGATGGGATGTCAAAAAATTTACTACCCCACCGTGACATCATCACAGTGTGGGCGGAGCTAACATCATGATGTCATGATGTGGGTGGGGCCAAAGAAAAAATTAAAAAAATACAAAATAATAATAAAATAAAATAAAAATAAGCACACACAAACACACCCACCTCAACTCACCCACCCACCCACCCATAACACAAACCCGTAAATAAAATAAATAAATAAATACATACATTAAAATACACCCACCCAGTGGGGGAACCAGTAAAAAGGTAAGCCCCGAAGGTGGTTCCCCACAAAAGCTGCTACCGGTTCTCTGGGACACTGGGGAAAGTTACTACTGGTTCTGGCGAACGGTGAGAACCTGTTACATCCCATCACTGCTCAGGAGGCCTGGTTTGGAATATCCGCTCAGCCATAGACACTCATTTGGGACATGGAACTGGTAAAACCACTCCTTAAACATCTCAGTTTCATTGAAAGCTCTGTTAGGGTTGCTATGTCAGTTTTGACTTGACAGCACCATAACAGCAACAAGGCCTCCTCAGCTCAAGCTCTTCTCCATCTAGGTCTTGGAACTGGGGCTTGATGGACCCCAAAGAAGGCAACCAGCCAGAAATACTGAAATACAGTGGTCAGATTCAGCAAATTCACCCCAGTTCACCAAAACCGGTAGCAGAAATTCTGGCTGGCCCCACCCATCAAAGTTTTGAAATAATGTAGGGCCATGCCCACCATACCATGCCCACAGAGTAGGTAGTAAAAACATTTGAATCTCATCACTGCTGAAATACTTGTATTTTTATCTTCTGAATAATTTTCTAACTAGCCTATTAGACATACATTTTCTCTCTCAAATGGCTTCAAGACTAGTTATCACACTGACCAACAATGCAATTGTACAAATGTTTATATAAGCTACTGAAGGGACTTATTTCTGAGTAGATATATTAAGGATCCCACTAGTCATAGCCACTCTGTATTTGAGGCTGCAATCTTGTCCTAATCTGGGAGTCAATTCTATTGAACACTTTGGAAATTATTCCTGAATAGAAACGGTTAGGATTGCATGTTGGAAATATTTTGTAGAATAGGGAAATATTCTGTTCAGTGTTGACTTACTCTGATTATGTACCATATATACGCGAATATAAGCCAACCCAAATATAAGCCGAGGTACCTAATTTTGACCTTGAAACCCAGGAAAATAAATTGACCCTAGTATAATCTGAGAATGGGAAATGCAGCAGCTGCTAGTGAGTTTCAGTAATTAAAATACAGTAATATTAATTATTTTAGTGATTTTAATACTGTACTTGCACCACCCACCAGTGTTGGCGCTGCAGGTAAAGTGGGTGGGCAGGTCAATTGCACTGAGGCAGGAAGTGTTGCTCTAGCCTAGCCTCTTCATCCCTCCATCTTGGACACATGGAGCAGGGACAAAGGCACGAATGTATGGTAAGTAAAATCCTTTCTTTTTCCACACCAGTTTGGAAGGGGGACACGATTGCATTGTAGAGCTTCTTTCTTCATTTGTGGTTTTCCATAGGAAATAATTGAAAACAAACCAGAATAGGAGATCTTGATTTTCAATGTATTCTAATTGAAAATTGCAACTTGCGCCCTCTTGTGCCCAGTTGTGTAATTGCGCCTCAGATTCTTTTGCCGCAGAAGTCCCAAAACTTACTTTTAAAGTGCTGAATAACTTTTTTCAAAAACCCATATTTTTTGACCTCGTGGTTGTTGACCTGTGTATAGACTGATTCTCCTTTCTGGCCCTCATTTTTGGAGTTAAAAAACTCGGTTTATATTCGAGTACATACGGTACTTGAAGACAAATAAAATGTAGCATGAGTGTTACTAACTAATCCCAGATGACCTTGTAAATGCTTTCTTTGCATATATATTTGTCCCACTCCCACAGAACATCGCAACAACTAATATTGTGGCAGTAAAGCTCAGAAACTGATAATGTGATAAGAATCTAATTAGGAAAACATTTTGTTTGGCGGCCAACTTTATAATTCTTCAATGCGGGACAGTGGGGCGGAGCTAACATCATGACATCATGACGTCGTGGGGGAGCCAACGTCATGACGTTATGATGTCGTGGGCGGGGCCAAAAATATAAATAAATAAATAAATAAATAAAATAGAATTAAAACAAACAAACACACACACACACACCTCAACCCACCCACCCACCCAAACAACCACAACACAAACCCGTAAATAACTTAAATAAATAAAATAAAGAAATAAATAAAATAAAAATTAAATAAAAATACACCCACCCACCCAACACACAAGGCCCGAAACTCTTCACACATAGTAGAAAGAGGTTGCCTGGGGGACTAAGTAAACAAGAAACATACCTAGCTGAAACAAATAGAGTTCCTTCACATCCAGGCAAAATTGCATTAGGGAGACAAGTTGTATCTGAAAGAGCAGAAAGATTGTTCCTTGATTCACAAAAGCAGCCAAATTTCCAAGCTGCTTCTGCAGATCTCTAGATCAGCATTCTTCATGAGTTTGTGCTTCCTCAAGTTACAGGACATACCACTGGTTCTGAAGGACCACTTCATTCCCCAGATGCCTTGATTTCAGCCAGGACATGCCCACACCAATTTCCTTTGCAACAATGCCACATTACCAGCTGTCTGATCTCCTGAGAAAGAATTAAAGGAGAGCTTAAATTTTAAGGAAAAGGAATTGTCTCTGTTAGTGAATAGGTGAACATTACCAGGAAGCTTTTACATTTGCAGTTCTGAAGATGGTTTTCTAAGCAACAATTTGTCTCTCCCTAGGGTTGAGTGACGGGTAAAAGGCAGGCCAAATGAAATGGCTCTCAAGCATTTGAAGTTGGCACTCAGATTCTGAGAAAAATCCTGAATTCCTTTGATAAATATTGAGAATCAGGTTGCTTCCTGATGAAGTTTCTAATCATGTGATCATCTTGTTCAATTTTGGAATATTACAAAAGGTCATCATTGTTCTTGCTATGTGACAATCAATCAGAACCAATTTATAGTAGGTAAGTGAGATATTTAAGGAGTTGCTTTATCAGTTCTGCATCCTAATGAGCTTCCATGGCCAAGGAAGGATTTGAAACCCAGGTCTCTTGAGTCCTAGTTCATCACTCTATCCACCACATCACACTGGATACAAGGGGTCTAGATGATATCTTTCTTCTGTAATCCTTGAATATTTTGCTGTTGCATCTTCTGCCTTCCTGTTTTTTTTACTTCTGGAAAAATGTTGGTTAAATAATGGTCACTGATTCTTAGTCAAATAGAACCAATAAAGTTAATAAAACTGTGGTAGTTTAACAATAACAAAAGCCCTTACAACCAGTGATGGGATGTAACAGGTTCTCACCAGTTCTCCAAAGCCGGTAGTAACTTTTCCCAGTGTCCCGGAGAACTGGTAGCAGCTTTTGGGGGGAACCACCTTCAGGGCTTACCTATTCACTGGTTCCCCCACTGCGCATGCATGCGAAGCACTTGGTGTGCATGCATGCTTACCGTGCTCAGCGCATATGCACGGCCTCCTTGCTGTCCTCCCAAGCGGGGAGGAGGAAGAGAACCTGCTAGCCTGAAGCTCCCTATAGCCTGCTCCCCGGGGTAAGTGACTCACCTATGGATGTGGTGTGTCTGTGTATATTTTAATGTGTATTTAATACCTTGGGGTTTTTAAGCAAAGTCTTAGAGTTACCTCATCAATAAGCTACACCTGTGCTGTTCGAATTGCTGTTCCAATTGGGGAACCCTTAAGGAGGTACAGCTGTTTTACATTTACATTAAGGCATATTATCCTAGAGAACCGGTACAATGACCATATCCATCTTGCAACATGGTGCTGCCCAGACACTTATACTAACAGGTAAGTGACGGGTTTGTGTTTGGGTGAGTGGGTTGATTTATGTTTGGGGTGGTTGGGTGGGTGGGTGTATTTTAATGTAATTTTTATTTATTTATTTAATTTATTTACGGGTTTGTATTGTGGGTGGGTGGGTTGAGGGGTGTGTGTGTGTGTGTGTGTGTGTATACTTATTTTTATTTTATTTTTCTTTGGCCCCGCCCACATCATGACATCATGATGTTAGCTCCGCCCACACTGATGACGTCACGGTGGGGTAGTAAACCTTTTGACATCCCACCACTGCTTACAACCTATTGCCCCTGTCCAGATTGTCTCTAGATGACAGCCTTCCTAAAAGTTAAATTCAGGAGTGCAGGTAGAAATTCAGCAAAACCTGTTAGGTTCTGCATCAATGTGAAACTGAAAATGCAGATTAAAACAACAACAGATGAGGCTATTCAGAATGTATTGGATTCAGGAATAGTTGCAGTGGCTTATATTGACTTTTGCCTGCATTTTCATTTGTTTGTACTTCACCTTCAGCTTCTCATTCCGTTTATTTTGTAATACATATTATGTCTCCTGAACTGAAAAACCAGATTGATCTGAGCTGAGTCAAATACCTCTAGGAAGGCTGCTTTGAGGGAAATGAAGAGACATGAAACAATGCAATCTTGATTAGTGCCTGGATATGTGCTAACTTTTTCCAGAATGTTCCTATTCACACCTTTTATTATTCTAGAATAATAAAAGATGCTGTACCCAGAAAAAAAAATCCAGTTTGCAGTGCAAAGTGCTGGAGGCAAGCCTTACCAACATAAAAAGCAAATGTTGTCATCAGTATGCAGATGGTACCCAACTCTCTCTCCTTCCTATCTAAATCCAAGGAAGCTGTTTCAGTCCTAGATCTGTGCCTGGTGTTAGTAATGGACTGGATGAGGGTGAATAAACTGGAACTTAATCCAGACAAAACCAAGGTCCTCTGAGTCAGTGGAAAAGCAGATCAGGGAGTAAAGATTCAGCTGGATAGGGCTACACTCCCTCTGACAACACGTGTCTAACCTGGGTGTAGCCCTGGACGCATGTCTGAGTCTGGATGCTCAGATTTTGGCAGTTTCCAGAAGTGCCTTTGAACAGTTGAAACTAGTACACCAGCTACCTTAGAAAAATGTTCAGAAACTCCAGTGGGTCCAAAAGGCTGCAGCCAAATTGTTAACTGGGCTACTTATAGGGATTGTTAGGGAAAGTAAGTCTTCGTTGTTCTCCCTAACTGGTTGCAAGGCCTATTGCCTTTAAGACTTTACTGCTGGGGCACTCAGGTGCTGGGAGTTTTCCCTGATGTGCTCCAAGCCAAGGGTCAGTGTATTTAGGACAGAGTAGGATTGCAGACCTTCAGCTACAATGCTCAACTTGCCTGAGCTTTAATGCTCACCTTCCTCTGCCGACAGTCTGGTTGAAGATTCCTGTATCTTTCGGAACCTGTTATGAGGACTGAACCTTTGCCACTGTTCCTGCTGATGGCTTTTGCTGGATATGCCATCTGTGCTTACTGGACAAAGTAGGTTTTACGCTGCTGAACTGTATGGACTTGTATATAGCACAACTGTACTGTCTCAGTGAGGTCAACTGGGCAGCCCAAGAGAATGTATCTGTTTTGTGTTACAGTTGTTGCACTGTATATACTTGCACCCTTCTACTTTCTGAGTAAACCTACTTTTCTTCTGCACCAAACTCTAGTCTGCCTGCTTTTTCTCACAAGAGACCACTTGGTCAGGTGCGAACCTCTTGCTGGCCACTGCACCACTCTGCTGACCAATTACATCAACCGGGCTCACATAACCTCACCTCTGTTACAGCAGTTCCACTAGGTGCCAAACCATTTCCTGGCATAATTTGAACTCCTGCTTTTAACATATGTGGGTTGGGTTCAAGCTGTCTTAAAGACCATCACTTCCTTTATGAGTCTGCCCAGCTGCTAAGAGCATCAGGTGTGGCCTTTCTTTCCCTCTTACCACCCTCACAAGTACATTTGTTGGAAGTCCCACCCATTGGAGGCCGGACTGTCACTATCTTTGTAGTCCTTCCATAAGCAAGTGGAAGCCTTTCTCTTCAGGCAGTCTTTGTCTTAGTGACTGGCTATCTAAGTAAAGTTTTATAACTTTACTTAGGATAATCAATATTTTGTCACTTTGTAAGCTGTTTTTATTATGCATTTATTTAATCATTTTTAATCATGAATGCTGTGAAAGACCTGAACTGTTATCTGACCACATGAGCCAACAAGTTGAATCCAGAAAAGATGGAGATTCTGCTACTGGAGGTTTCTTTAGGGTGGGCAGAATCTTGTCTTGTCTAGATGGTGTTATTCTTCCCCTAAAAGACTAGGTTAGGGATCTGAGTGTTATCCCAGAACTGGCCTTCTCCAAGAAGAAACAGCCATGGTCAGCGTTGCCTTTTTTTATCTCAAGCAGATGGCCCTGGTTTGCTCATTCTTTGATACAAAGTCCCTTAGGATGCTGGTTCGTGCTCTGCTAATCTTGAAAATCGATGTGTTCTACTTGAGGTTACCCTTGAAGAACCTGGAAATGGCAGCAGGTTCAGAATGTGGCCACTCAGGTGGTGGCAGAGGTCTGTCAATGGGATTGGATCTCTCCTACATTGATATGACTGCACTGATAACCTGTAGGCTTCCAGGACCAATTTAGGATGTTTTAACCTATAAATTCCTCAATGGTTTGTAATGGTTTGGAGACAGGTGCTCCAGCAAGTGGCAATATCCTAAACTTTAGGATTTTGCCACTTGCTGGAGCACCTATCTCCAATACATACATCAGTGGGGGCAAATCTATGGCATGTGTGCCAGAGGGGGGATTCAGAATCCTTTCTGTGGGCATGTATGCCATCCCCTCAGCGTAGAGTCCACTCTGCCCCTCTGCCCAGTAGTCCAATGGGAGCTCTCCCTTCCTCACTCCTTCTCCTAGGACATAGTTTGCCCTGCCCCTCTGCCCAGCAGCCCAATGGGAGTGCTTCCTCCCTTCCCCCAGCACAGAGTTCACTCAGCCCAGCAGCCCAATGGGAGTGCTTCCTCCCTTCCCTGTCTGGTGTAAGCTAGGCAGCTCAGATGCAGTGTGAAGATAGGGCATGGACAGCAGCCTGTTGAGTCTGTGGTGAAGGTGAGTTGGGGCACTCAGTCTCTAAAAGGTTCGCCATCACTGACATACATCTTGGTCCCTCAATCCGAAGGATTATGGCAACCCATCCCAAGAGAGGCCAAGAAAACCTGAATTAGAAACTGTCCTGTCAGTTATGGAGCCAAATTTCTGGAATTCTCTTCCACCACATATCTGCCAGGCCCCTCTCCTCTGTTTTCCATAGATTAGTAAAAGCAAAATTGTTTAAAATTGTTTTTGTTATTGTTCTGCTCCCTAGTTGAATTTGATTGTACGGTATTTGATGTCAGTTAGGTTTGGGTACAGTATTTTTTGTTGACACTGCATTTGTTTATTGATTTATCACCACTATCTGTTGATTCAAAATATGGTTTTATAATGGGAATTTTTCTACTGCTGCTCAAGGAATAGTATCCATCATATGTTTTTATTGGTACCTTATGTACAGCACCCAGAATGATGCTCTGGCCATTTGGGCAAGCAAGCAGGAAAGCAAATAAATAAATCTCTTTAAACATCAGAACTATTTATTATTTTTAGTTATCTTTTTAATGATGCAAGCCATGTTTGGTCCTCTTATAGAGAAAGATGGTGTAAAATATTTTAAATAAATAAATGATATTTGCCTAATAATGTGCAAATAACAATTAGCTATTAGAAATCAAGATTTGAGACAAGATATTGCACTGAAAATTCAGATATCAAAAAACTGATTAGTTGACCATTACAATAATATAATAGAGTGGTACCTCGCTTAAAGAGCATAACGTGTTCCACAGGATTGCTCTTTAAATGAGTTTGCTCTTTAAGCAAAACACCATTGTAAGTGACCAACTGTGACTTCTGGTGGTGAGGATTGCGAACCCCGATTTATTTGTTAAGCGAGTTTTTGTTTGGTTTTCTTAAGCGAAGCGAACATTCAGAGAAAATTCTGCTCTTTAAGTGAGGTGCTCTTTATGCGAAGTTTGACTGTACCTGGGTATATAGTAGATGGCAACTGGGGTGCAATTCTGTGAGCATCTGCAACAATGAAGGAGGAGGAGTTCTGAAATAAATCTAAATCATATAGTTGTTGTTATGTACCATAAGGTTGTCTTTGACTTATGGGCTGTGAGTGACATCCAAAACATCGCTCACAGACAAAATGTCATTAACAGTCCTGCTTAGCAACTTTCAAGCTCCCTTATGGAATCAATCCACTTCATATTTGTTCTTCTTTTCCTGCTGCCTTCAGCTTCTCCTATCATAAATTGTATCATGTTCTTTCCCCTCTGATGCTAGTTTAACAAAAAATTTCACTATCCCTGTTTTACCGATAGATGGCATACAACAGCACATCAATGTGGTTCATATCTTATACTATCCCAGCACTGAAGAGGGAAAATATACCATTCAGAAACACACAGAATGGAACGATTGCTATTACAGTTGTACCTCGTAAAGAGCATAATGCGTTCCACAGGATTGCTCTTTAAGCGAGTATGCTCTTTAAGCGAAACACCATTGTAAATGACCAATTATTGGGGGGATTGTGAAACCCGATTTATTTGTTAAGCGAGTTTTTGGTTGGTTTTATTTGTTAAGCGAACCTAACATTCAGAGAAAATTCTGCTCTTTAAGCGAGTTACTCTTTAAGTGAAACGCTCTTTATGCGAGGTTTGACTGTATTAATACCAGTGGCGCTCCATTCTAAGTTTTTGGTAGTGTTTATCCTCCTGCCTTCTCATTTTCATGCTGGGTGAGCATAATTACCATGTTATATATTGTGGTGGGACTGTGGTGGCTCATGTGGTTAAGATGCTGACTGGAAGGCCAGCAGGTGAAGACCTGAGTACTGCATGATGGAATCAACTTCCATCTCTAACCCAGCTCCTGCCAACCTAGCAGTTCGAAAGCAAGAAATTGCAAGTAGATAAACAGGTATCACTTCGGTGGGAAGGTAAACAGTGTTCTGGCATGCCAGTGTCTAGTCATGCCTGCCACATGTCCACAGAAACATCTGCAGTCACAGAAAATACTGGCTCTTTGGCTGTAAACAGAGATGAGCACTGAACCCTAGAGTCAGATACAACTGGCTTTCAAGCAAGGGTAACCTTTACCATTGTGGCAGTGTAACTGGCAGTCCAGCATATTAAGAGTATAGGACTGCTTGTCTTGTCCGTCCGTCCCCCCCTGTAATATTTGACAGTCCACTTCCTTAGCCATTGTAAAACCCAAACCAAGAAACCTGCTCTAGGTTCAGATGTTCATATTGAGATTATGTTTCAGATTGTGTAAATGAAAAGTAAAAATACTAAGAGGAATAAAATGGAATCAAGCAGCTGCCTTAGCTAGGAAATTGTATGACAGGATGGCATTTCCTTATTTTGCTATATTTTTAATGTTCAAAAGGAAATACATGCTTGTGGGATTTGCTACCTTGGTAGCAAAATTACCTGACCAGCTTTGGACACTATGGACTTTGACTTGGAGATGGGACACAATTTGCTACTCTGTCTCAGGTAGCAAATTGTCTAGTGTGGAGACCTTAATTAGCTTTCACACCTCTAAACATCAATCAATGGTTTTCCTGTTTGAAACCATATTAGGAATCTTGTGGCACCTTGGAGACAAGCTGATTTATCATGGCTTTTAAAATTACTATTATTCTTTGTGTAAACTTGATGAATTTTGTAATTTTTGATTGT
This sequence comes from Furcifer pardalis, assembly GCA_030440675.1. NCBI lineage: Eukaryota > Metazoa > Chordata > Lepidosauria > Squamata > Chamaeleonidae > Furcifer > Furcifer pardalis. Next base: position 35,105,160 of record CP126893.1, on the reverse strand, counting down.
TGTTTGAAATTGATACTTACTGAACTTTTTATGATGTAACGATGTTGAGTTGTATATTTACATGATGTGTCTATAAATTTGCTGTTTACTCTGTGCTTGTGAACCGCCCTGAGTCGGCCCAACCGAGTAGGGCGGTATAGAAATTGGAGTAAATAAATAAATAAATAAATAAGGTCTTATGGATTACAGCCCATGAAGTGGATGCATTTTTCTTCTTTCCTGGCAAGGTCAGATTTTAAACTGCCAAAACGACATCACCTTTTGGTGAATTTCATTCCACAGTTCCTTTCACCTGACCCAGTGTGAGATAGATTAGTCAGCACAACAAGGTTGATGTTGCCTGGGGTACACCGGAATGTGGTTCTAAAATACCACAATCTTCAAGGAGGTTCTGTGTACCCCAAGTGGATGCATGAAACCTTCCTATCAGTGTCAGAAACTTTGAGGTAATACTGTAATTTGGGTTCTGAGCCAGCATCTATTCTAGGCTATTGTAAGTTTTAATTTTAAAATGCTTCCCCTCGATTCACTGCAGAATTTTTTAAAAAAAATATCCTTAGGAAGCCTTTTCCTCATATATTTGTCACAAGACTGCAATTTCTTAAGAGCTCTAGCTGTTGAAGCTTTGAAGACCAACTCTGTGTCTCTGTTGTCACTAGTTGTGTCAAAATTGCCCAAAGGCTTTCCTGTTCAAAGTGCCTCTGACCCTTTGCAGAGTTTCCTACCTTCAACATGGTATAATCCCAGCATTTCCCTGTATTACTCAGGATTAAAGGTTGTGGCTATGAAACAGAGCTGAACCTTGGACACCCTTCATCATACGGATTCAGTTGTTTGGTTTAAGAACGCACATCACCTACTAATTAGAACCGGTGTACATTTATTTGGAAATAAGAGATGCAGGCGCCTACTCGTAGGTGAGCATACTCTGATCAAAACAACAATCCCAGCAGAGATAAACAAGACGGACCAGTATATACTAGTCACTTCTGGAGGGAGAGGGAGGGTGTCAAGAGTGTATGAGTGTGAATGTGCATTTGTGTGTGTATGAGTGTGTGTAGCCTCCTTGAAGATAGTATTTCTGAACCCTGGTTTTTGTTTTTACGTCAGAAGCACACAAAGTTGCTTTCTGGGTCGAAAGGATTTTGCTGGAGGAACTCTGCTCAATGGACGCCCAAATGAGGTTCCTTTTATTTCCTCAATATCTTTTCCCACTGAAGTGGTCCCTATTTATCTACTTGCAATTTCTTGCTTTTAAACTGCTAGGTTGGCAGGAGCTGGGGCAAAGACAGGCATTCATTCTGTCATTGCAGTACTTGAGTCTTGAACTGCTGATTTGCCGGCCTTCCAGCTAACAGCCGGTAATGGCAACCTTGCGTTGCTGGCTAATCTTTCTCACACTAGGTCAGGTGAAAGGAACATCAGAATGAACTCGCCAAAAGGTGCCTTCATTTTGGCAGTTTCGTGTCTGGCTTTTGACACAAAAGAAGTGTGTGAGAGATAAAGGGTGTGTGTGTGTGGCTTTTGACACAAAAGAAGTGTGTGAGACATAAAGGGTGTGTGTGTGTAAGAGATATATATATATAAAGGGTGTGTGTGTGTGTGTGTGTGTGTGTGTGTGTGTGTAAGAGAGAGATATAAAGGGTGTGTGTGTGTGGCTTTTGACACAAAAGAAGTGTGTGAGAGATAAAGTGTGTGTGTGTGTAAGATATATATATATATAAAGGGTGTGATATATATATATAAAGGGTGTGTGATGTTACAATGTATCTCTATGGATCCCATAGGATTTTAACATGCATCAGATAACACTAAAAATCGTATAACACCAAGACTTATGGAACCAGGTTTTAGTGTTATCTGAGGTTTTACTGTGTGTGTATGTATGTGTGTATATATATATATATAAAGTGTGTGTGTGTGTGTGTGTAAGAGAAACAAGCCTAACTAGTATATATTGAATTTGTGTGTGTGTGAGAGAGAAACAAGCCTAACTAGTATATATTGAATTTGTGTAAGAGAAACAAGCCTAACTAGTATATATTGAATTTGTGTGTGTGTGTGTGTAAGAGAGAGAAACAAGCCTAACTCTGTGTGTGTGTGTGTGGAGAGAGAAACAAGCCTAACTAGTATATATTGAATTTTTGGGAATAGTATATATTGGCCACCTCTGTTGGAAGAGGGAGTGTGTGCGTGCACATATGAGTATGTGAGAGAGGAAACTTATGTGTGAAAAAGATGGAGTGTGTGTTGATAAATAACTAAGACTGACTAGTATATATTGGTCACCTCTGGGTAGAGAGGGAGTGTGTGTGCATATGTATGCGCGCGTGCATAAGACTGAGTGTGTGTGTGAGATAGAGAGAGACGGGGGGAGGCGCATAATGGAAGGTGGTGGTTGAGAACACCGCTCGGCCAGACAGAGACCCTGGCCCTAAAAAAAAGAGACATTGAGAAGGAAGCGAGGAAGGAACAAAAGGAGCAAAGAAAGGACAACGCAGTTGCTCCAACACACAGCAGCGCCGCCCTCCACCTCCATTTCCCCTTGACCCGGAAGTGGAAGGGGGGGAAAGAGCAACAGGAATCCTCCATAGGCGGGAGGAAGGCGGAAGTGGAAAGAGGGAGGGGGGGAGAGAGTGAGTGAGGGGCAGCAGGAGCGGCGAGGGCGGTAGAGCAGCGCCCCCTCTCGTTGCCAGGGCAACAGGACCAGGTGAGTTACCCCCCCCCTCCCACCCACCCCTCGCCTGCCTTCCATAGTCTCTCTGTGCTCCCCTGGCTTGGAGGACCGCCTCGCCTCCGCCTCTTGGCCAGGCATGGAGCTCTCCTCGCTTCCCTCCGTCCTGGCTCCAGCGCTCCAAGTGGGTTGCGGGGGGGGGGGGAGGGTGGTCTCTCTCTCTCCTTCCCTCTCTCCCTCTTTCCTGGGGGGAGCCCCCCACGTCAGGGCGGAAAAGGCTGAGAGCCGTCGCGACTGGCTCCCACCCAGCCCAGAGCATGTGGGGAAGGCGCAGTTGCAGGCTTTTAAGGTGTGTAGCCTGGTGGTTCCCAATCTCTCGTGTTTCTTTTTTCCAGGAAGAGGAGCCGACCATGGCTGTGACTTGACCTTCTTGGCGACCTGATTCTGGAGACCATGGAAGACCTCGGGTCTGGGAATGGAGGTGGTGTGTGTGGACCCGACCCACGTCATCCGGACATGGGCAGGACTGTCCTGGGCATTGGCAGCCCTTGCAGGGCTCACCCACACCCCGTCTCCGATGGTGGGGAGGCAGGAAGCAATGGGTTTCTCCAGGGCAGCCTCCCCGCAGCAGAGGATTGCAGTTGCCAGTCTTCCCCCGGCCAAGAGGAGCTTGCTTTGGAAGCGACAGATGTGTGTGAGGCATCACCTCAAAAGGCCGAAGTCATAAGTGGTGAAGAAAGTGCAAAGGAGACTGACATTCTTTGGAATGGAAGGTGTGAGGAAGATAACCTCAACCTGCACTTTACCGGCTATGGTGCTCCTGGCAGCGAAACCACCGGGTCTTGTCATTGTGACGGAGACCTCTGTGACCTCTCTGCAATGTATGCTGAGCAGGGGACTGGGTTGTGTGGCTTTGCTTGCCAGCACTGGCCTTCAGACTCTAAGGAGAAGGACACGTCCAAGCAACTTCCAAGGCAGGAAGAAGAGGTGGACGAGGACTTGGTGTCAAAGGCCAAGGAGGAACTTCCTGATTGCACTCGACCTTCTGGTGGAAGGAAGGTTGCACGGCAGCAAAGGCACCGTTCTGCTGCCAAAGACAAAGGGGAGGGGCGTTTTGCACTATCTGGAGGGAAGCACAGGCAGCCTAGGAAAAAGAGTGATGGTGGGCGCCACTATGTCCAGACTAAGCTGTTAAAACACCTCGAAGGATTGGCCTCATTCTCCCTCTCCTGCTTTAAACTTTTTATCAGCCTAATTGTACAGGTTACTCACAGGTGTGGTGAGGGAGTAGAAGCTTGTGGGGAACTACTGTACTTGTGCTGTTCGTTCCACTCATGTGACCTAGAGACCATCCGAACCCATGTGCAGGCTTGGATCCAGCATGTGAGGATGAGTTGTAAGAAGCTGATGCGACAACTAGGCTCATGGTTGACCCTGATTTACCGTCTAGTTAAGATGCTATGTGTCGTACTCTTCCTGGTGCTAATGCTTCTTTTGGGTAGTCTGAGACTTTGTTGGCGGGTTTGCAAGTTAGCCGTCCTCTCTGTCTTGGGTAGATTGGCCCACACCAGCCATGGAGCCTGGCTTCTCTCAGCCATTGACCTGCCCCAAACTTGGGCCTTCTTCAAAGAAAGTAGGACTTGCAAATGGGTGGCAGGCGTCCTGCTTAAGTGGCATGCTCTCCTTTGGACACCTAAAGGATTAAGGACCAACCAGACAACAGGAGATACTGCTTACATTGGATCTTCCGGTGGATCTGGGCCATACCAGCCGGGTGAAGAAGTGGCACGCTTGCTGGCTATGGCCGATATACCTGAGGAGGCGCTCAATCCTTTCCAGGTGTTGGGCTTAGAGACAACAGCATCAGATGCTGAATTGAAGAGAGCCTATCGGCACTTGGCAGTACTGGTAAGCATGTGGTTTGAACTGGGGTTGGCCGATGTGTGTTATGGGGGGAGACCGCCTGTATCTGAGCAAAGTGCCTTCACAGTTTTGTATGCCTTGAGATAAACTACCTACAGACCTTTGCATAGCTATTGGTAATAATAATAATTCAATGTCAGAAGTTATTCTGGATTGAAAAGATTTTTGCGGAAGAAACTCCGCTCAGGGAATGCCCAAATGAGGCTGCTTTCATGTCTCCAGGAGCTGGGACAGAGATGGGTGCTCTATCTGTCATGCAGTACCTGGGTCTCGAACTGCTGACTTGCCAGTCTTCCAGCTAACAAGGCAAGCTCCTTAATCACTGAGCTACTGCAGAGCTATTGGTATTATTGCTCTTAGTCCAGAAGTGCAGATTGCTCCTCTGTATCTAGCTAACAGTTTAATATGGGTTTACATGGAGGAAAGTGCCTGGATGACATTGTCCAGTCAATTCCTTCTGCACTGCCTAATTTGAAGACTAAACAATCCCCTTGGTTCTTCTTCCTTCACTCATGCTTTGCCATCCAGGCGAGTGAAACAGCACCTTTACAGGGAGTGCTTGTTTCTATGTATAATTGTATTAATTCCTTCCTGTACCAGCAAGCAGAGTCACTGACATGGATTGCTCAAGTTCCTGATCAGCTCTGTTTTATTTTTTGCACCATCAAGGAACAGCTTGCTGGCAAGCCAGATTGAACCTGCTCTCTTTTAGTGCCTTAAAGTACTAAGCTCTCCAGTTAATTTCCAAAGCTGCAAAATGCTGGCCTTTGCTTTCAAGATATACTGTGTAACCAATACAGCAAGCAACTTACTGTAATACAATGTGGGTGTGAAGAGTTGTGGACAGACAGACACACAGGGACTTCTGCATGTTTACTGGATCTCCCATCAGTTTTAATTAGCATAGCAATCTGTGAAGAATGTTTGCAGTTGAAGCCCTGCAATGTTTCAAAGCCTGTACTTTGCCCACCTGGTTTGTATGTTCAGAGATTGCCTTGAGAAGAAATGTTTGAAGCGGTGGTCATGTTAGTCTGTGCAAACATACCAGATAGTAAACTAAACAAAACAAAAAAGACAAAAATGTCTTATGCCTGACAAAGTGGACTTGATCCACAAATGTTGATCCACAAACTACTATTAAAATATAGTAGTTAGTCTTTAAGGTGACACAATGTTTTTGTCTGTTTTGTTTTGTTTTATTTCCTGCCTGATATGCCTGGAGTAAGGGACTGCGGTGGCTTAGTGGTTAAGACGCTGAACTTCACGACTGGAAGGTTGGCAGGTTGAAACCCGAGCACTGCACGATGTCGCTGTCACAGCACCTGGCAACCTAGGCAGTTTGAAAGCAAGAAATCACAAGTAGATAAAGAGGTACCACTTTGGTGGGAAAGTAACAGTGCTCTGTGCACTCTGGTGTCTATTCATGCCTGCCGCATGTCCACGGAAATGTCTGCAGACGCAGACAGCACTGGCTGTAAACAGAGATGAGCATTGATCCCTAGATTTGGCTATGACTGGCTTTCAAGCAAGGGTGGCCTTTCCCTGCACCTGAGCCTGGAGTAGGCTATATGAACCTCTCTTACTAACTGGGGATTGGGTGGGGTTTTGTGCCCAGGTCCATCCAGACAAGAATAAGCATCCACAGGCAGAAGAGGCATTCAAGGTGCTGCGAGCTGCTTGGGATATTGTCAGCAATCCTGAGAGGAGGAAGGAATATGAGATGTAAGTGAGCTAACCTCCATTTGGTCACCTGGCATTTCTGAATGAAAATTACGCAGTGGGTTTGGTGTCTTTATAGGCAGCTTGGGAGGGTTGGTTGACAGAAGTTTGTCAAATTGGGTCTCTTCTTTTGATGGGAGGAAGGCAGGAGGGAACCTACCAAGGAAGGCCATTAATGTCAGCTTCCTGTTTTGCAAAAAAGTAGGTGTAACGCCATATGCACTTAATTTCTGCCATGAGCATTATAAGTACATTGGTATAACCTTTACAAATAAATAAATCTCCCACAAAAAGTTAACCTGTCAGCATCCAGCAACATTTTATTTAATGCCATTATGAGATTGTTCAGGCATAAATGTTTCAGTTCAGTTTTGTTGCATTTTACAAGAGCTCATGTAGTTACAGGTAGATACAGATGATTAAGGTCTTAAAAACATTTTTTAAGAAGCTTGTATTGCTTAACTAAGTGATAGTAAAGGTGTGGCTTTAAATTCTAGTTGTCAGGCTGTAACACCCTTTGCCTCTAGAAAATATAAGCAATGATGTGAGGTGATAGGTTCACATCTCTGGGGGGGGGGGGCACATGTTCTCCATCTTTTGTTTAATTGCTCTTTGTTTTACCTTCCATTTATTTGTATGTTAACTGGAGGTAAAGGACAATATATTTACCTTTTTTCTTTAAAGATTCTGATTTATGCCCCTTCCTTAAAGTTGATCAGGAATATATTAAGATCCCTGGTGGTTCAGTGGTTAAACTGCTGTACTGCAGCCAAAATGTTGTGAGTTTGATCCTGATCAGGAGTCAAGGTTGATTCAGCTTTTCATCCTTCCAAGGTCATAAAATGAATAACCAGGATGTTGGGGACAAAATGCTAATTAACTTGTCAACCACCTAGAACAGTGATGGCAAGCCTTGGCACTCCAGGTGTTCTTGGACTTTAATTACCACTTTGCCCTTCCTCCACTACACGGCAATACCGGGTGTGGTGGAGGCAGGCGTGGCCACATGAAATGGTGCCATGGGCCGCATCCAGCCTATGGGCCGCAGGTTGAGAATCCCTGATGTATACTGAAGAATTAAGATTGCAACATTTGGTTGATCAGTCAGTGATATTATTTGGCATTCTGATAGCCTGGAAACATATCTGCAATTTTATGTCTGTAAAAATGTATTGCTGCTGGCTTATGCTATCCCTTATTTCTCTTTCAGAAGGTGCATGGCAGAAACTGAATTAACCAAATCAATGAATGAGTTCATTTCCAAACTTCAGGATGACCTGAAAGAAGCCATGAACACGATGATGTGTAACAAGTGCCAGGGGAAGCACAAGTAAGTGGCTAGTTGCCGTTAGCTCCTCCCTGGCCCCATAGGCTATGGTGTATCCCCATGGTTCTTAGATTTTCTTTCACTAAAATTCTGCAGCTGAGAGGCTTCTCACAAGCACGACCTCTTGTGCAGGTGGTGCCAAAGTAAAGAGCCACCCTTCCCCATGAGGTCTCTTGGATGTTGGAGAATAGGCGATCTCTCTTTGGACAAAGCGAAGAGTAATTGTTTGAAGTCAGGCCAGGGTGGACAACACCAGAGAGTGTAGTGGCCATTTCTCACTCTTTCTGGACCCACTGTGGGACACATCACCCCTTGATGGCGCTACTAGAAATCTGGTTCCATAAAGAAATAGCTAAAAGAAACTGGTGTGAATCATGGAACTGTAAGAAAAAACTTCTTGTAGTTGGAGATGACTTGGTAGGGATGCCCAGTTTATTTTGCAAAATGGGCTCCACAAGCCACAAAAACGGAGAGGAGGAGTGTGTAATGACTGGGTCTGCTTGTAAACCTCAGAGCTAGGTTTTGCCTATGCCTTGGTACTTGTTGCTGTGTTGTACAAGAAGAAAACCTGGTTATGGTTTGGAATTTGCAACCTGAAAATTAAGGCATACCTCTTCATTTGGGAAGGTGCTTCTAAACATCCATGGGGAAGTTTGTAAATCTGAGCCTTTGAAATTAAGAAAGAGTGCCTGGAGATTGGTTGTTTCAGATTTTTGAAGATAGGGTGTGTGCAGTATTTGTTGGTCTTTGATAAGGTTTCTTTTCTTCTTCTTTTTTTTTAACTGCAGGAGGTTTGAAATGGATCGTGATCCACTGAATGCTCGCTACTGTGCGGAATGTAGCAAGCTCCATGCGGCTGAGGAAGGTGACTTCTGGGCTGAATCCAGCATGCTAGGACTGAAGATCACATACTTCGCTTTGATGGATGGAAAGGTTTATGACATCACAGGTAACGGCACTCTATTGCTGGGCAAAAGGAAATGGAAGCAGAAGAGCAAGTGTTAAAATGGAATTTCAGGCTTAATTTTTCTAATAAATCTGTTTTCTTGCTATTCATGAAGTAGCTCCTAATGTCTTAATTGGTATCTTCCTTCATCTTCAGCTTGAGTGTTCTGCTGTATAGGCTGCTGAATCTTAAGGCAGATTTGGACCTTCACATTTTGCACACAGTGAATTGCATGGATAGCATATGTAAATATAGGGAGGTTTTCTAAAAAGTCTATACAGTAATACCTCGGATAACGCTAAGACTTGGTTCCACAAGTCTTGGTGTTATCCGATTTTTAGTGTTATCTGATGCATGTTATAATCCTATGGGATGTATCGGATAACGTTAAAGCTCCATAGCGGTACATTGTAACCGCACAGGCTTTAGCGGTTGTTATCCGATCCATCCCATAGGACCTTAACGTTATTCGATCCAATTCTCCTCCCCAGATTACTTAACGTTAATGCGATTTTAGCGTTATCCGAGGTAAACGTTATCCGAGGTATTACTGTACATGGATCGGGGAATTCCCACCCAATAAACCAGGGGTGCCCAAACTTTTCAGGCTGTGGGAGGCCCCGATGCCAATTCATCCGGCCCTTGTTGCTCCTGGAAGCAGGAGGAAAATGCGCCCATACGGGTGTGTTTTACTTCAGTCTCCAGGAGCAACGAGGGCTTTGTGGCCCGGATGAATTAGCATTGGGGGCCACATCTAGTCATGCCTGCCACTTGTCCACAGAAACGTCTGCAAATCCAGACAGCGCTGGCTCTTTGGCTATAAACAGAGATGAGCACTGAACCCTAGAGTTGGATACGATTGGCTTTTGAACAAGGGCAACCTTTACCTTTACCTCAGTTTTTAGGGACTGCAGTAGCTTAATGGTTAAAACACTGAACTTGGCGACTGGAATGTCGTCAGGTCAGCAGTTTGAGACCTGAGAACTCTGTCCCAGCTCTAATTCAAAAGCAAGAAAGTGCAAGTAGAAAATTAGGTACCGCTCCAGTGGGAAGGTAACATTGTTCCATGTACTCTGGTGTTTAGCCATGCCTGCCACATAACCACAGAAACATCTGCATACGCAGACAGTGCTGGCTCTTGGACTGTAAACTAGTGGTTTCCAACCTTTTTTGGCTATGTTCCACCTAAGCATTTATAAAATCCTGGAACCACCCCCCCCCGCCCCTGCCCCCCTTAATATTAAAAAATTAAACTCCTATTCACATTCTCAAATTGCCCTCCTTAAAAACCAAATTGCCCCACTGTACCACTATGTTTGAAGAAATCTTTTAGAGCAGAGGTACCCAAACTTTTTGTACCGTGGGCTGATCATGTGGTTTAACAGGCTGATCAAAGGGTTCAGCGGTTTGGACATGTGGTTCCTCCCACCGGAAGTGGAAGTGAAACATGCCTTGCGATCTGTTTGTCAACAGTATGAGATGGATTTTAAGCTGCCATTTTCTCTGCTTAAACCAGGGGTGCCCAAACTACAGCCCACAGGCTGGATCCGGACCCTGATACCAATTCTTCCAGCCCACACTGCCCTTGTTGCTCCAGGAAGCGGAAGTAAAACATGCCCTTATGGGTATGTTTTACCTCGGGTGCATTTTACTTCCACTTCTGGGAGTGAAGAGGGTGGTGCAGGCTGGAGGAATTGGTGTCAGGGGCTGGATCCGGCCTATAGGCCGTAGTTTGGGCACTTCTGGTTTAGAGGAAGGTATAAGAGAGCCTGGAAATTATTTGCTGGTAAGTGCATCTAACTTGATGGAAAGCATTATTAAACAGAAGTTAAAGAAGAATTATCAAATATTTAGGCTGAAATCTTGCACAGCTACACAGACACAAATCCTGATGACATCATTACCTGCAGATATTAATTTTTATTTTAAAGTTTCCTATCCTTTCCACTGTCAGAGCCCGGAACTCCCTCAGGATCTCTTTCAACCCAGGAAAGTGGGGTCGCCTTTAATGACTGAAAAATGGCTGTCATCTGTCCTGATCCCAGAGGTAGGAATGGTGACGGTGATTGTCAGAGATTAAAGGCTTTCCCCTACCTGAGACTCCCAAAGGATTCCTCAGGTCTAAAGAGATCCCTCACAAGCCATGGAGCCGAGGTTGGAGTGTGGGTTGTTAAGAAACTTTAAAATAAAATTAATGTCCTTGGTTGATTATATCATTCGGGTTTATGAGTATGCAGTTAAACAACAAGATTTCCCCCCGTCGAAGGATACTTTTGCTGAAGCAGTATCATGATGACCTCTACAAATGGTAAGTCTTGTAGCACTTGTCTTTTAGAGTTTTTGGCAATGTCAACAACAATGTGAATGGGATAATATAGTAGGTACCGTTTATGTGAATTTCAGAAGGTATTTGACTACATCCTTCTCCAAAGATTCCAGACTTAGCTGTTCTAGGAACAATATGCATGTTGCTTTTGGACCAGTGTTTCTTAACTAATCAATTACTTAATTGTGAGTTAGGACTGAGCAGCAGTTTTGCCATTTGAATTACAGTAAAACCTCGGGTTACGATGGAGGTCAGTTCCAATATCCTCTGTTGTAACGCAAAAAAAATTGTCACCCTAAACATCCATAGGGATGTATTGAGAATGTAAAAAATGGTTGCGAATTGATCGTCGTAACCCAAAACAATTCCATTAAAAATTCGTAACCCAGGACACCATTTCCATAGGATTTGCCATCATAAACCACAGCAAGCATTACTCGAAGCGATCGTAGCCTGAGGTTTTACTGTACATGTTCTGCACAGTTGCTGATTCTAAGGTCATAATCTGTCTTCCTTGCAAAGCAGGTATTTTACCGCTTTGTGGCCAAATGTAATTCTTCTTTCTTTCTGTTCTGTTGTTCATGTGCAGAGTGGGCTGGCTGCCAGCGAGTGGGGATCTCCCCAGACACACATCGTGTTCCGTATCACATCTCTTTTGGATCAAGAGGCTCTGGAGGGCGCCAAAGGTTAGCGCTAGATGATGTTTTTAATTCTCGGGAAACATGTGCCTCAGTTTTATCATCAAGGATGGCCCTATTATTATTTAGTTATTTATTTACTTACATTTACTATCCCACCCCAATCGGGTAAACCCGACTCTGGGCGGCTTACAGCTTGGATCAAAATCACAGGTTAAAACCAGTACAATAATCATGTTTAAAACCATAAAAGTTCATAAGAAAATTAAAACAACACACAGGTAAAAACTGGAGCAGGAAGAGGTGGCAGTCCCCTAAACCAACCAACCTGCATGGGATCCCACGTTACTGGGTCCCCATACATGCTCTGCCAGCCAGGTCTTTAAGCCTCGACGGAAAGACAGGAGCTCTACCTGTAGAGCCTCTAAGACTGTTTAGAGGTTCTGTGCACACAAATTCAGAAATCTGTACATAATTAGGCTCTTACTCAAGTGCATGAAGCAGGGGTGGCCAACCTATGGCCCGGGGTCCAGATTCGGCCTGAACCACATGGCTGACCTGCAGCCTGAAAATTTTGGGCACCCTTGGCATAAAGGGATCTGATATCTGCCTGCTAAATCTTTTCCTTCCATTGAGAATGGATGCTGGGCATGCATCAGGACTCTTTTGCAAGGAAATGGTGGAGGATCTGGTGTCTCCTTAGCTGTGTGGGACAGAAGATTGGCAAACCCAGCAGTCAACGTGATTTGCAGTAGTGGTTCTGCTAAAACAGTCTGTATCCATTTGCATTTCCACAGTGAGTGAGCAACTCTTCAGTCTAAGTGTTTTAGCATCGGATAATGATATGTTAGCGTTATCAGATGCAGTCGTTTTGTAGCAGCAGGGTGGCTGGAAAGCTGAACGGGGTTCTCTGTTCAGCTTCCCAGCCAACCTGAAGCTGCGGAGGCAGGGGTGGGTTGGCTGGAAATCTGACGGGGGGCTCCCCCATCGGCTTCCCCAGCCACCCCACAGTTGCGGAGGCATGGGCAGGTGGCTAGGGAAGCCAACGGGGAGTCCCCATCAGCTTCCCCAGCCACCCTGCGGCTGTAGATCGGATCCTCTGATCTCCCTGGAGCAGACGGGGATCAGAGAGCCCAAAATGGGGTAAAAAAAATCCATTTTTTTACCCATTTCGGGCTCTCTGACTCCCCTGTTGGCTCCAGGGAGATTAGAGGACCCAATCCAAGCTGTTTCTGGGCTTCCCCGACGTCCCCGGCCAGTGGAGCAAGCCAAAACGTCAGGGTTCGAACCCTGACATTTTGGCTTGTTGCACTGGCCGGGGACGTCGGGGATGACCAGAAACAGCTTGGATTGGGTCCTCTGATATCCCTGGAGCCCGGGATGTTTTTTTTTAACCCCTTTTGGGCTCTCTGACCTCCCTGCTGTCTCCGGGGAGATCAGAGGACCAGATCCAACCTGTTTCTGGGCTTCCCCCACCTCCCTGGAGGCTGTAACAAGCCAAAACGTCAGGATTCGAATCCTGACGTTTTGGCTTGTTACAGCCTCCAGGAGGGTGGGGGAACTTTGGAAACAGCTTGGATTGGGTCTTCCGACCTCCCTGGAGCCGGCAAGGGGGTCAGAGCGCCCGAAATGGGTAAAAAATGGACATTTTTTTTACCCATTTCGGGCTCCCTGACGACAACCCCCCCCCCCCGGCCAGCTCCAAGGAGTTTGGAAGACCCGATCCAAGCTGTTTCCAAAGTTCCCCCACCCTCCTGGAGGCTGTAACAAGCCAAAATGTCAGGATTCAAATCCCGACATTCTGGCTTGCTATAGCCTACAGGGAAACAGGGCTTTTTTTAACGTTGTACGATCAATGCATCGCACAATGTTAAAAACTGGATAACGATGAGACTTGTGGAACCAAGTCTCATCGTTATCCGAGGTACTACTGTATACTGATTTACATTGACTGACTGGCGGCAAAGAGATCCTGGTGGCACATTGGTCAAACTTCTGTACTGCAGCCAGAAGATTGTGAGTTCAATCCTGGCCAGGACTCAGGGTTAACTCAGCCTTCCATCTTTCCAAGTTTGGTAAAACAAGTACCTAGCATAATGGGGCAAAATGAAAATTAACTTGTGAACTGCCCAGAGAAGTACACTAAGCACCAAGGGGCAGTATAGAAGTGTAATTGCTACTTTTGCAGTAGGATGCTAATTACATAGCAGGCCAATTGTATATCTGGTGGAGTCAAAAGGGTTGTAGCTTCTATGGATTAGTGTCTAGAGATTGGATTCCTTGCAACCAATGGAAAAATCAGCCCAGTTGCTTAGTAAATAGCATTCCACTCCAGTTGAAAGTTCCAAAGTCCACCGGCCTCTTCCCATTTTTACTTTAAAGTCCGACCTTTCCATTGCTTGGCTTCAGTGGTGCATCATCTGATTATTCCATTTCTTTCCCCTTTTGTCTGCTCTTCGCCACAAAAAAGAGCCGCTTCGGAGGGCAGCCCTGCCTCAGCTGCAGAACTTCAGGACTTCTTCAACCGCCTCTTTCAAGGGAGTGAAGGGCAGATGCCAAACGGGAACTTTTTCAGCACACCCCAAGCCCCGGCCCCAGGAAGTGGGCCCTCCTCCTCCTCTTTCACCACTCCCTCCAAGGTGGACAGCACCACCCAGAAAGGAGACTCCAAGCAGAAGCGGCGGAAGAAGGTGCGACGTCCCTTTCAGCGCTGAGTTCGAGGTTGAGTGGGAGTGAAATCTTCCAGACCGGCCTGGGTGTGTCGGGCTTTTCATCAGGTAGCAAAAGGGCTTCTTCAAAACAGGGGATGAAAAAAGAATATTCTTGTGAGTGTCAGAAACCCAGATGATTCAGGCCCCTCTGGACTAATCTTTCATCCAGTAACGACTAGCTGGAAAGTGGCACACTCTTCTTCTCCACTCTCCACATGGATCACATGATACCAAAGAACTGTAGTAAGTGGCTTTCTGGAAGTATCCTCACGAAGATGTGGATGGCCAGGTGGGAGGGGGCAGTTTTACAGACTCTTTTGAGCCATGGCACCCCCTTTAGACCTAGTTTTAGTCATCAGACGGGGTCTGTAATTTCCTGCCCTTCCTTTTAAGTGGGAATATGGCTACCACCGTAACTCTCTTGGCTCATTCTTTACATTTCTTCCTAAAGGATGCTTGGACTGGAAGCTTCTCTGCTTTGCTTCCTTTGGCTTTCTATCCAAGGCCCTTTAAGATCACATGTGGAAATATTTGAGTCTTAAAAGGCTTGAGCTGGGGAAGGGCTCCCTGCCTCAGTGTTGTACAAGAGGACCCTCACAGTTTGTCTCAGAGGAGGAGGAGGAGAAGGTATATTTCTCCCCATCTGCAACAGCCTTTGCAAGGGGGGGGGGATTGCCTACAATGCAAAGGAACCCATCCTAGACTTCAAGCATAACAGTAAGATTAGGAGAATATATTACAGGGGTTGTGCAGATTCTCAGGATTATGTAAGACAGGATTTTCACTCCTGCGTTGAGTCCCAAAGGCTCCCTGTTTCTTTTGCAAGACTACTGAGGTGAAGTGTTCTAAATTTAAAGACAATTAGCTGGTTTTTGTTTTGTTTTTTGGCTCTCGAGTGCAAATGACTCCGAGAAGTCCAATTTCTTGCCTTTCTAGGGTGCTTGGTTTGCTTTCCTTTGATCCTGGCAACAAGCACATGCCATTGGTCTGTGCTGTCCCAGGACTATAGTCAACTCTGATGAACTCAGATTTTAAGATTTAGCATATGGACATTTGGAATCTGCAACTGTCCAGCCTGTTTTATTGAAGGTTACTTTTTTTAAAAGTTCATATTTGTATGTACATACGTATATTTAATACCATGTGTATTCTTCTTTCTATAAATACATATTAAATGCCTATGTTTGGCCTATTTTTTTTTCACTCTTACATGTTCCATGTGTAGCATAACTGCATACTGGAGCAATTTCGATGATTGTGATTATGATAATGTGGAATTTGTGACTGTAATGCTGTTAATTTTATAATATGTAGGCTGCCTAGAGTCAGGTTTACCTGAGTAGGGCGGGATAGAAATTTGAAATAATAATAATTCAATGTCCAAAGGGAAGGGAAGGGACGAGTTGAGGCAGGTCATATCACTGTGTTGCTAAACTCTAGATCTAGCTGTAACTCACCTCTGAAGAGGCAGATGTCCAGTTGCTACATTTGTTCTGGCAGTATGCATGTGCCTTCACTCTTTCTCTGGTGATAAGGCCTTTACTTTTTGAAATTGTTAGCACAGTAAAACCTTACATAAAGATCGCCTCACTTAGAGAGTAACTCGCTTAAAGAGCAGAATTTTCCCTGAATGGTCGCCTCGCTTAACAAATGAAACCTACCTAAAACTCACTTAACAAATAAATTGGGGTTTGGAACTCGCCGCCACCCCCACCAGAAGTCACAATTGGTCACTTACAATGGTGTTTCGCTTAAAGAGCAATCCCATGGAGTGCATTATGCTCTTTAAGCGAGGTACCACTGTACGGTTTTGTACGCTCCTCTATTAAAGAAACCTAAGCAAAGTGGCATTCGAAGGTGGTCTTATTCCCTCCTGTAGTCTGGCCAAAGGCAACAGAATGCTCTCTTTCATAGTGACATTGTCAACACCCAGCGGTCCACCTTTTTCTCCTACTTGTATTGTTGCTTGGAAGCTGGGTTTGTAGCATCTCCTGATTCTTGCACCATGGCTGGTGGAAGAGTTACATGATCTCCTTGCAATGGAGGTCTTCATACAACAACACCCCACTGCATTACTCAGTAAAGGATGGTAGGGGCTAGGTCCAGAGTATATTGCAACACTGCACTAGGTGTTCTTGTTTTTCGTTCAGAGACGTACCACCCCCTGCGATTTCTAAATATCCGTACACTGTTCCAATGGCACTCCATTGTGAATTGCAATCTGAGCTGTTTCATCCTGGGCTTGAGCTACCTGGACTCTTGTCATTGGAACAGGAATGGACAGCTTGATTTGTGTTATATATCTGTCAACATTTTAATTGTGGTTTGGTGGTTACTTCGGCTTAGTTAGCAACTTCTGTCTGTCCCTAGTCTCGCTCATTGATTTGGACTTTTAAAGGAGAAATTTGAGCCAAAATCAATTCTGTGCTTCAGTAATGATTTTCTCTATGTTGCAAGAGCAGATGGTTGCACTGTTGGTGCCCGATTCTGAAATTCTCCAGAAGGTGGTGCTCCAAAACTTACTATAAGAAAATGAAACTCTTGTGCGCACAGCCACCAGCTAGGGTTGTCTCCAAGCCATTTCTCTATATCAAAGTTTTCTCTCCTGCAAGAAAGCCACTTATTTTATAAATATTTTGGTGGTGGTGGTGGTGGGGAAATCCTGCTTCATTATATAGCATGTATATAGTTATATATACACTACTATATACATTATATAGTAGCTCACTGGTTGCATCAAAATAGCATCAAATGAAAAACTGCATGCCAAAAGTATATTTTCAGAATGTGTGATACACTGACCTGGCTTTAAAGGTAAAGGTTTCCCTTGCTCAAAAGCCAGTCGTATCCGACTCTATGGTTCAGTGCTCATCTCTGTTTCAAAGCCGAAGAGCCAGCACTGCTTCTGCAGACGTTTCCATGGTCATGTGGCAGGCATGACTAGACACTAGACACCAGAGTGCACAGAACGCTGTTACCTTCCCACTGAAGTGGTCCCTATTTATCTACTTGCAATGTCTTGCTTTTGGACAGCTAGGTTAATCGACTGACAGACAATGAGAGGGTTTTGTAGTATATGTCTCTGTAGAATTATTTGCTGGCATGTACTTTTCCTCCACTGCTGCAGAGCTAATAACTAGATACTAACATTAGGAAGTAGACAGTTCCAATAAGATACCCTGAGTCTATGATTGTGAACCTTGGCACTCCGATGTTCTTGGACTTCAATTCCCAGAAGCCCAAGTACCCTGTGAATCCACACAAATTGGTTTGCTGCGATTCATCCGGCCCCCGCCGCCCTCATCGCTCCTGGAAGTGGAAGTACGGACGCGTTTTACTTCCACTTCCGGGAGCGATGAGGGCAGCGTGGCGTGGGTTGGTTGAATCACAGTAAAGCCATTCATGTGGATTCACAGGGTACCTGGGCTTCTGTGAAATGAAGTCCCAAGAACATCTGGAGTGCCAAGGTTCGCCATCACGGCCCTAAGTGGTGAGAAGCATTTGTGCCAGATACCAGTTTTTCAAGATGAGACGAGACCACCCTAACCCATAGTTTTCATGGTCAGGAAGAGAAGAAGCATTTGTGCAGATTGTTTGCTATTTAGAAACCACCAGTATCCAAGAGCATAAGGTTAGCATGAAACTAACTTTTACTTTTTCCTACCTTCAGGTCCAATATGGCAACCAATGTATAAGTGGCAGATTTGGTGCTCCTCAGCTTGGTGCTCAACTTTTGTTGAGCATTTTAAAGTTATCTTTTGATTTTAATGAATGCAAGTTTATTAAATCTTCAAGGGAAGCCTTTGTCTTAGTCCCACTACTCTCACCAGTGTGAACTTCTAGTTCAAAAGGTCAGCAGAAAAATGATATTCCCAGAAACACTTAAATGTGAAACGACAGAGCTGTTTTTTTAAATGATTTTTTCCCCATTAAAATTAACATTTGTTTCATATGTCCAAGGTGGCCGGATCAAGGCTGTGTTTCAAACGAAGGTATTGAATACATACTATAGCCCCTTATCCTTACTACCTCCAACTGACAACAGGAATAAATATATCCGAGGAACAGTCCTGTTAAGTGTCTACATGTACAAATCAGTGCTCAAGTAAACGCCACATAATTCAGGAGACTTCAGCAAAAGAGGGGGTTAGGGCTCATCAGTTTATCGGAATCAGTTTATAAAGCACATACAAAGAGCTGTTTCTGAGAGGCTCAACCGTGAGTGTCTTTACCAGTGCATTTGTTCATATCACACTAGTAATCCCATGTCTGGTGTGTCCTTCCATTCTGCAGCTTGTTGATGTGAAAGACAAGGGAGCTGAGCGCAAGAGGAGCCTGGTAGCGTATTTGCGCTATAAATTACATTCATCAGCTGTGTGGCTCCTACTACAATTTACTTAATACATTTTACCCTCAGGAATAGATAGGAACCAGAATAAGTAGAAGTGCAACATAAACTTTAGCTACATTTATCCAAAGGTGTTGAATAAAGATGATGGCATCTAGCATTTGGTCACTAGAGTCAAGTGAGACAGTGGAATGCTGAACTGTTGTTTGGACTTTTGATTGTCCCTTCTTATTCTATCCTGCTTTGGTCAGCTCCCTTCTGTTGTCACACATCAGGGCACCTATATTTACCAGTTCTGAAAGGCTCACCCCCAGTTTAGGTGCCATGACATTTTTTTGTCTTTTTTTTTTTTTTTGGCTATTCTGTTTTATTTACTATCAGATATTCTTGCACAGACTTAGCATGGCTACCGCTTCAAATATTCCAGTATTACAGCACTTTGAACAAAAACCTGCTGATATCATTTTTTTTTGGGGGGGGGGGGAATGCAGTGGTGGGTTGTCAACAATTTTACTACCCCACCATGACATCATCACAGTGTGGATGGAGGTGACATCATGATGTCGTGGGCAAATAATAATAAAATAAAAACAAGCACACACACACACCCCTCAACCCACCCACCCACAACATGAAAAATAATAGCCTTTTAGAAGCGTCCATACCATAAAAATAATAAATCACACTATGCCAACAGTAAAAGATGATAGCAGCAACATTCAATGGAAATCCGGGCAACCTCTTTGCCAACCAAATGATCTTATTGGCCATGAAAGGCTTGTTGAAACAAGTAAGTATTTAGGGACTTATGAAATGTTAACAGTGAAGGAGCTGTTCTCCCCACTGGTAAATCACCTTGAATATGGCACAGAGTGCCAATGGCAACCAATGTAGACTAGCCAGATCTGGTGTAATGTGGTCAAAGGGACCAATACCCACAACCAGTCTGGCTGCTGCCATGGTGGCAAATTGAGTTTAAAAAGGTATTTAAGGGCAAACATGGAGTGGCTTTCCCCTCCTGAATTGCTAAGGAAGCAGAGCAGAGGCGTAGCGTAGGTTTCAGCTGCCCAGGGCGTAGGCCAAATTTGCCGTCACGGACGGACTTCCCCAAAGGGGCTTGGCCGCACTGTATCATAATTTGCAGGTGTTATTAGACAATATCAAACTCTACTCTTTAAATGAAAGAATTAATTCTCGCTGAATATTCGTCGTGAACAAGCCGAGCACAAAAGTAAAACACGGGTAATTACTGCAAGGCAACTAGTTAGTACAGACGGTGTTGCTAGTCGCTAGAGCGAGTGAGATGACTTCACTCATTTAAAGAAAGGGGATTCCCTGGTTCCGTCACAGATTAAATAATAAAAAGTTCCGTGCTCATTTTAATTGGTCCAAATTGTAGGTACGACAAAAATATGAAATGAAATTGTTCAAATTTTTAGTTCAGATTAAAATGTTGTTGTTGTTGTTGTTGTTGTTGTTGTTGTTGTTATTTATTGTGACTTCCCCCCCCCGTGGAACCTGGGGTGGGCTGCCCCCACCACCCCCATTACACTACGCCACTGAAGCAGAGGAGCACAATGGTGAGCTAGCAGTATAATTCGGCTTGCTTGGCTGATTGCCTACTACGCAAATCCAAAAAGGATTCTGCCTGTTATTGCTTACTTTCAATATATTTGTCTAAACCTCTGCCAAATGTTTCTAAATCTGTAGCCACAGCCGTATACTATGCACTGAATGCCTTAACTTGAATTGTATGGAGGAGTGTTTCTTCTTACCTTTCTCTATAGAAGTTGGATTGAATGGTCTTAGTATTATGGGAGCAGGAAAATAAAATAATGCCCTGGGGTCCTGGAAATGGGCACAGCATTTCAAAAACCCTCAGCTGCTTTTATCAGTATATGTTGTAATTTATAGTACTTTAACTGGAAGTTTAAGAAAACTTTGCAAGTTAAGACTCCATCAATTGTCCTCCTTCTGCACAGTGTGCTGCCCCACATTTGTGCTCTGGCAAGAGCCTCATTCATGTTTTGCACCTATCCCAGCATCAAGATGAAAAATATGCAGCGGCTTAGGAAGGGGCAGCGAGGGGGGCAGCTCGCCCCGGGCAGCATGTTTTGGGCTATGGGTATTCTTGGACTACAGTTCCCAGAAACCCTAGTGGGAGTGGGTGCCAGCGTCCACCAGGGGGCGGCAAATTTGGCTTATGCCCCCTGGCGGCTGAAATCAATGCTATACTACTGGAAATATGTCTGAGAAAATCAAGAGAGACACAGCTGCAGTTAGTATTCCCGCAAATATTAAAGGGGAGGAACATTTAGTTTTAAAAGTGGGCAAATGTGGCCTGCAAGCAGAAGAAAACAAACAGTATAGAAAATGATCAACAGAGAGAAAAGATGGAGATTAACTGAAGTACCTACCAGTAAAATGGTAGATGATGTGAACAGGAGAAGAAAAGTAAAGAAAGTTTTTTTTAAATAGAAAAATCACTACACAAGATATCAAAGAGTAGGCTAGAGAAGGAGCATGCCATCACATAATCGATTGGTTGTCTTTTCCTACATAGCTTCACACATCCATCTCGTTCACGTACAAAATAGATTAAGAATGAAACCAAATCATCATAAGCATTTTGAGTCAGCCTTCTGCTAATTGAGCAACAATACATAGCATCACCTTAGGCTTTTCCTACAGTTCTGCACAGTTTATTGGGGCAAGGTTGATCCTTATGGAATGGGCTCACGGAATAATAGCTTCAATGCTCTTACAGAAACCACTATTGGTGCCAAGGCCATTAACTACTGGCATCAGTCTTGGAGGCATTTCCGAGCAAGTGATCCCCACTCCGTGATAAGACTGCAACCATCCGGAACATTTCTTTTCTGTTTTCTTTCCACCCCCTTCCCAGCACATGGACACCTTGCCCTTGGGAGAAGCAAAGCGTTGAGGAAAAAAGTGCTTCCATCTCTGTATCACACCCAGTTTTGAGTATGGATTAGACTCGGATACCCCTTAGAAAGACTAACTGAGGGGAAGGCCATGATCTACTTAGAATGACTCTGCCCTTATACAGCTGTGCTCCAGCTATGTTTCAGATGGTTGACCCATGATGACTTATGCGTACTAACCATGATTACCTGCCTGCTTTGGCACCCAAAGCTTTCCTCAACTGAGTCACCACTTTTCACAGGTACTCAGGGGTTGCTATTTTTTGATTGTGTCCCAGCTACTGCCTGACCAGACACCCAGTGTCCTCCATCACATGCTTGTCTCCATATCCTTGGGACTAGTCTTTGAACTTCCACTCCATTTTGTGGAAGAGTTTTACTTAACACTTTTGCTAGAACCCATACTCTTAAGTCTAAACTTGAAACCTTTTACAAGATATATTATTCTTGCCTGAACTGAGATCAAGCAGCCAACATGGATATTTATGTGAGTTTTCTGCCTGCCATTAGAAAATACAGATTTAAAAAAAATATACAAAGGATTGGAAAGCCAAACAACAGAAATAGGATAATCTTTCATACAGTCTTTGATTTAGCCAAAATCTGATCCTAGCTTCTCAACAGTGCATGCAGATGTATTAAATCCTAATTTTACCTATTTCTCTACCCCTTTCACTCTGTCTTGCTTTCCAGTCTCATTACTCTTCTAGCTACCTGTAATCTGGTCATTTGCCTGTCTCTACACTTATTCCCCCCCCCCATCTAACTTTTCAAATACACATCTCCTTTTTATAACCCTCTAATCCCTTGGACCTGGGAAATCAGCCAATAAAATAGGGTCTTCTTCTTCAGGTGCCGTATCTGTTTTGGATATTGGCTGTCATCATGGCGATAGTCTTCCTGTTCTTGGAACAGTTCCAAGGACATGCCACACCAGTCTCTCGGGTTCTTCAGCCATGAAGTCCGTCTCTAACCAGGGTCTCTCTTCCCAACGATCTTTCCTTGCCGGGCAGCACTATGTTGCAAGATGGATATGGTCATCATACCGGTTCTCTAGGATAATATGCCTTAATGTAAATGTAAAACAGCTGTACCTCCTTAAGGGTTCTCCAATTGGAATAGCACAGGTGGTAGCTTATTGATGAGGTAACTCCAAGACTTTGCTTAAAAACCCCAAGCCAGGCTGCCAGGCCTTTTTAGGAACTGTAGTAGTACGTCAATATAGGTAAAGCTATTAAATACACATTAAAATACACACAAACACACCACATCCAAAGGTGAGTCACTTACCCTGGGGAGCAGGCTATAGGGAGCTTCAGGCTAGCAGCTTCTCTTCCTCCTCCCCACTTGGGAGGACAGCAAGGAGGCCGTGCATACGGGCCAAGCACTGTAGGCGTGCATGCACACCAAGTGAAGAAATACGACACTCCCATAGCCTGCCTGCATGCTGCCAAACATTTTCCTGCCCCCCTGATAGCAGCAGAGCTGAGAGCAATCCAAAGGCAACCTCCCCACCTCCCACAGAAGGTGGGAGTATCGTTGCAGCACTTCCATCCCAGGACAATAAGAGGGAGGAGAGGGGGAGAAAGTTGTGATGATACAGACCAGGCGCTTGTGGCCAAGGCCATCTGTACACCCTGCCTCCTCTTGGAGGAGGAGGAAGAGGAAGCCACGTACTTCCTGCTAGCTACATCCCCAGTGCCAAGGTAAGTGGGGCAGGGCTGGTAATGGTGGCAGTATGAAAAATTGGCCATGACATGCAGTTGCCTCCTTCCCAGCCAGAGGCAGGAGGGGATGGTTGACCTTAGCTCCACACACCCCTCCTTCCATTGCTCTTGCTACTAAAACTGGGCTGCATCTTTTTTCCTTCTTCTTTTCAACATAGGGTCCTTTCTCCAGTTCTTCTTCCTCATCTTTGTTTCTGGGAAGGCTGGCTTACCTGTGGCTGAGAAGGAGGCAGCCGCGTGGCACAGCCAATTTTCCACTCTGCCACCACTACCCTTCTCCCACTCCCTTGGCACTGAGGAAGTAGCCAGGTGGAAGTATTGCCGTTCCCTCCTCCAGGGTTGAGAGAAGGCAGGATGTGTAGAAGGCCTTGGCTCCAGCTGCCTGGCCTTCAACACCACCACCACCACCACCACCACCACCACCACCACCACCACCACCACCACTGCTGTTGCTTCTGCCATTTCTCCTCTGGCTCCCTCTGTCTCTTCTATTGTCCTGGGATGATGATGCAGCCATCACTTATAATTTCAACAAACTCAACTTTCCCCCTCTAAAGTAAGCTTCCTACCCCTTGTCTATCTTCTAAAGCTGGAGATGATCTGGCCATGGAATTCTCCTTGCAGCTGTTCTTGGCTTTAAGTGGGTGGAGTGTGAGGAGTGTCACATTTGTCACCTGAGATTATTGCCTTCATACCCTTATGGCAGTGACAGACTTTACTTTCCTAGGATCCAAGATCACTGCAGATGGGGATTGCAGGCATGAAATAAAAAGGCGACTGATTCTTGGGAGGCAAGCAATGAGAAACCTGGGGAACATAGTGAAAAGTGGAGACATCACCTTGCAAACAAAAATTTGTCTAGTCAAAGCAATGGTATTCCCGGTGGCAATGTATGGTTGTGAGAGCTGGACCATTAACTTACAAAGAACACTAAAAGAATAGCAGTTCCCTTAATATACCATATTTACCGGTGTATAAGACGCACTAGAGTATAAGACCCACCCCGTTATTACCAAAATAGCCCACTATAAAGGTAAAGGTTTCCCTTTCTCGAAAGCCAGTTGTATCTGACTCTAGGGTTCAGTGCTCATCTTTGTTTCAAAGCCAAAGAGCCGACACTGTATGCTTCTGCAGAGGTTTCCGTGGTCATGTGGCACGCATGACTAGACACTGGAGCACACAGAACACTGTTTACCTTCCCACCGAAGTGGTCCCTATTTATCTACTTGCAATTTCTTGCTTTCAAACTGCTAGGTTGGCAGGAGCTGGGACAAAGACGGGAGCTCCTGCAGTACTCGAGAATCAAATTGCTGACCTTCCGCCTTCCAGTCAGCGTCTTAGTCACTTGAGCCACTGCAGTACCTACTATAACCCACTATAGGCCACTATATACAGTACAAGTCACACTCCATTTTCCAGTGTATTTTAAGGGGGAAAGGGGGTCTTATATGCCAGCAGTGATAGGGCATACAGTAAGTTAAATAACATTTTAAAAATAAAATTAAAGCCAACATAAAGAATAATTTACATTATTCAACTCAATTTACCAAGAATCGGGAGAAAGAAGATTGAAACCACTCCCTGTGGCAATTTTTGGACATTCAAAAGATCCCCAAAATTGAAAGTGACCCCTTGGGAGCCTTGGAACCTGAGGGAGGACGATGGGAAACTTTCAGTTAAAGATAAAAGGGCACAACTGATAATGTTATCATGCAAGAATGATGGAATCCTTTGACGAAGAATCCTGTGATGAAAAAACCTGCAGTTTTAGAAACTGAAGTGAAAGCTTCTTTCAAAATGTTTGGAAGACATACAATGACTAACAGTAGAAGGAATATCAATACTGTAGAATTATTTCAAGCTACAGGAATGAATATGCCAAAAATCTCAATAAGAATTTGTCAACAAATATGGAAAATATTTAACTGGAAACATTCGATATACATTCTGCTATCTATGAAAGAAGGAATGCAGTGGTTCAAGTGGTTAAGATGCTGAACTCACTGACTGGAAGGTCAGAGTTTGATTCTTGGGTACTGCAGGACGGAATGAGCTCCCGTCTCTGTCCCAGCTCCTGCCAACCTAGCAGTTCGAAAGCAAGAAATTGCAAGTAGATAAATAGGGACCACCTCAGTGGGAAGGTAAATAGCATTCCATGTACTCTGGTGTCGAGGCGTGCCTGCCACATGTCCATTGAAACATCTGCAAACGCAGACAGCACTGGCTCTTTGGCTATAAACAGAGATGAACACTGAGCCCTAGAGTCGGATACGACTGGCTTTCAAGCAAGAGTGACCTTTGCCTTTACCTTACCTAGGAAAGAAGACCAAAGAAGTCCCGTAGCCGTAGGACCATTGCATTATTTTTCCATGCAAGCAATATGATGCTCATGGTGTCGCAAGAAAGACTTTTACCATTTATGGGGCAAGAAATACCTGATTGTCTGGCTGATTCCGAAAAGGAAGATATTGTAAATATATATGTTGACTCCTGGAACATACCAAAGAAGTCGAAAGAAGATCAAACTATACTTTATGGCACTGCAGCAAAGCTTTTGATTATAAGAATCGTGAAAAGCTATGGATTATTCTAAAATAAATGTTTCTGCTTTGGTGCTTGATTGTCCTGATACAGTAACTTATACTCTGGACCAGAAGCTACTATTAGGGCAAAATATGGAGAAAGAGAGTGATTTCCCATAGGTGACAGTGTCAGTCAAGAGTCCAGACTATCTCCCTTTCTGTTAAATCTGTATTCAGAAAGCAGAATTAAATTTAGATTAAAGCATAGTGGGGTGAAATTATATGATGGCATCATATTATTTACAGAAAGCAGCAATGATTTAAAATGACTCCTGATGAACGTGAAAGAAAAAAAGGACACAACCAGGACATTAGCTGCACTATCGGAAGACATAAATTATTACTATAGGACAGTGATGGCAAACCTTTTGGAGACCAAGTGCCCAAACTCACCTTTGCCACAGACACAACAAGCTGCAGTCCACGCCGTATCATCACACTGCATGTGAGCCACCTGCCTTACTTCAAAGAGAGGGAGGAAGAGCTCCCATTGGACTGCTGGGCAGAGCGGCGGGGCAAATTCTGTGCTGGGGGAGGGAGGAAGTACTGCCATTGGGCTGTTGGGCAGAGGGGTGGGGCAAACTGTGCTGGGGGAGGGAGGAAGCGCTCTCATTGGACTGCTGCGCAAAGGAGTGCAGCGAATTCGGTACTGGGGGAGGGAGGAGTACTCCCATTGGGCTGCTGGGCAGAGGGGTGGGGGAAACTGTGCTGGGAGAGGGAGGAAGCGCTCCCATTGGATTGCTGCACAGAGGGGTGGGGCCAATTCTGTGCTGGGGGGAGGGAGGAAGTACTCTCGTTGGGCTTCCTGGCAGAGGGGTGGGGCAAACTGTGCTGGGGGGAGAGAGGGAGGGTGTCAGGGGGAAATTCACCCCTCTGGCCTTCAGTTTTCCCTGCTGCTTTTGCCAGCCAAAACAACCTGAGAATAGAATGTGTTTCTTCTTAGGATAAACAACTTGCAATTGGCTGAAGTCCCACACGTGGAAGGTCTGATGCAGAGAAATGGGGTGAGAATAAAAGGATGAACATGGGAAGTATACTTTCTCTTTCACCGTGAAAAAGCAGCTGTGTACCTTGAATGACTAGTCTGCAAGTCTGATTTCCTACGCTATAATCATTTCCTTAATGTACCTTTAATAAAACCCATAAAATATAGATCTTTGTGTCTATTCAATTTGGAGGAGGGGCTGATTGGACCACACACTGCATAGGTCACGAAAACTGCCCAATCTAAGCCCTGCACACTTTCACTAGCCTAAACACCACGTGGAGTCTAGGGGGATTCATTAGGAGCAATTGTCCCACTTGGTCTGAGACGGGCCAGGGTTGATGGAAAAGGCAACACAGCAAGGTATGAGCAGGAAGGTGTGGAGAAATCTTTAGATAGAGAGATTTCATCCATTCAGTTGGGCTGCTGGGTAGAGGGGTGGGGCAAACTCTGTGCTGGGGCGACAGTGCATGTGCCTGCAGAGAGGGCTCTGAGAGCCCTCTCTGGCACATGTGCCATAGGTTCACCACCACTGTTATAGGAGAACTGCACAACTTTAATGTTGGCAATGAAGAAAGTGAAATTGTTAAAGATTGTGTATACTTTGGTTCAGTCACCAAGCCAAATGGAGACTGCAGCCAAGAAATCAGAAGATGACTAAAACAGAAGAGGGTATCTGTGAAGAGACTAGAGAAGGAAAAGGAAAAGGCTAATGCAAAAGTTTGTCACTGAAGACTAAGGCCAAGATTAACAACACAATTGCATTTCTAGGTACTCTGTACAGATACAAAAGATGGATCGTGAAACAAACCATCAGGAAAAAGATCAATTTGTTCAAAATACAGTGTCGAAGGAGTTCATTTTTATTCGTGTCAGATGCACCACCAGCATATAATAACATACAAGGCTAAAATTAACACATCTAAAAACAAAATATAATGTTAAAAGGGCTAGGTGACATCTGCCCAATATCAAGCCACATCAACAGCATTTCCTCTTGCCAACATAAAGTCCTCCTCTGTGCATGTTGAAAGGCATTGTGCGCATTGTATCATACGGGAGATAGCTTGTACTTCTCCGCATTCACACAGGTTGTCATCTACAGGAAAACCCCACTTTCTCAGATCTTCCTTGATCTTCCTACCCCTGCATGCGGTCTATTTAAAGCTTTCCATCCAGCCATGGTTGTTTTTGCTCAGGGGGTAAAGAGTCATGTGTTTCTGCCCAGTTATCTGGTAGCTCCTTGCTTGCCTTCCATAGTTCTAAGGTGGTCTGTGGGGGCTGGTTGTTTGGAGGGGTAGATGATGTGAGGAAGCCATGCCTTGATTTCAGTCTCTGCTTTGGTGGTCAGTGATCAAATAGCAGGTGTGTTTGTGAGGAACTTGCTTTGACCCACTGTTTCTGAGCAACACTTTCTCAATGGAATTGTGATAGAGGGATGCCAGCTAAGTAATGCACCTTTTGTATCAGGGTTGGTGTTAGGCATCCTATGACCAATCTCACTGTTTCATTTAGGACCACATCCACCGGCCCTGCATGCTTCGATCTGCACCGCACTGGACTAGCATACTCTCCTGCAGAGTAACATAAAGTTAGCGTAGAAGTTCTTAATGTGTGTGATTGGGCACCCCAACTTGTGTCTGCTATTTTCCTCAGAATATTGTTCAGAGGAGTGCTTCTCAGATACAGTGAGCAGTCAGAAAGGCAAGTGGGACCTAATCAAATCAAACACGTTTAATATCTCTGGAGGCAAAAATGATAATACTGAGGCTGCCATTCTTTGAGCACATCATGAGAAGACCAGATTGACTAAGAAAATTTGAGGACAGTAGGAAGAGAGGGAGATGACATGTAAGGTGGATTGACTTCCTAAAGTCTTGAGTTTGCAAGAGCTCAGCAGGGCTGTTGCAGACAGGACATTTTGGAAGTCACTCATTCAGTCACTGTAAATTGAAGGCAACTTGACAGCACAACCAGATTCTCTTGCACAATGATGCTCACTGGCTACAGAAAACAGTGTGGCGAAGTCTCCCCATTGCTCCATTCCTATAGGCTGAAGAAAGCATGTAGAGTAATATAACTTTGCTTTAATTGGACTTGAAGTCTTGCAGAGCTATAAGTAAGCAGAGCTAATCTTACCATTTGGCATAATCCCTTCCTTGAATTTGTTAGAAAAAGCAAAGATAATCCTGTTGGCCAGGGACAAAATGCCAAAATTAATATTATTGCAATACCATTTTTAGACAAACTCAAAGGGCAGCAAATTTTTAGTTACTTACAGGGCATGTTAATAATAATGTCATGTCAGAGATTACTCTGGGTTGAAAGGATTTTTAGGGGACGCCCGAATGAGGCTCCTTCTATATTGACTCACAATTGCATCTATTGTACTTCCTGGAGCTTCCTTCAAGGTGAACATGCCTAGGATTGTAGCTGAATGTAACATCAATCTGTTTTACTGCCAATGAAAGGGACAAAAATAACTTTGTTTGAGCACTAGAGACCTTCCCACTGATGTGGGATGAAGGAAGACCATTGCAGGGGGACAGACTGATCCTGTAAAACACCTGGGAGCAAGATGTTGAGAAGGGTTAGTGAACTTTTACAACTGTTGTCTCTTAGAGAGCGATTTCACATCTCATTCTTCCTGAAGGCAGGCTACTGTCCTGCTCCAGCATTCACCAGCCTACAGAGGAACTGGCTTATGTCTTGGGATTGCTGCATTCACGGCCCTGGCATCCAAAGGACAACAATTGGAGGGTCACCTGTGGGTGTTTGGAGAGTGCCTGGACTTGCAGTACTGATGGAGCTATGGCAAAGGTAGGATGATACTGTACTTCTAAACATCCTTGAGACTTTACTGCCAATATCTGTTTACTGTGTGATAGTATGCATATAAGCTTCCTTTTGTATACCTGAGTAGAGCTGTTTGGAATGAAAATATATGGAAAATCGGATCACTACTTATCTGTTTAAGAGTATATCAGCATTGTTAAAAGATACTACGAAGTGCAGAAGCTGCTTTTGAGGCATTTTATGTATTGTTGTTCTTGTGGTGATCATCAAGGCAATCAGCCATGAAGGTCGTCCTCAGAATACAATGCTTTCCACATCACAGCATGACACCTGTACCACTGATCCAGTTCCACGTAAGTCACTTTCTGGTCCTGAGCCCTTTTGGCACACAAAGTCCTCCTCAGCCCCAGGCCAGGATTGATGAAGCTGCTGCCCTCCATCAAGGTGGACTCAAGTGGGATTTAATTCACTTGGGGACCGTCACCCTTCCGTCGACTTTGCCAGCCAAGGCCGTTAGTCCTCAGGGTTGTCAGGTTAGTTAGAGTCAACTCTATTACCACAGCAGGATAACCTGGCAAGATTTATGTATAGGTGGTGTTTTCATAAGTCCCCAAAAGGCAGCCAGTCATTTAGTCCCATGTATAGAAACAAGAGGGGCCACGGTGGCTGAGCTTGATGACCTGAATGGCTGGCAGGTCAGCAGTTTAAGACCCGAGCACTGCGTGACAGAATGAGCTCCCGTCATCTGTCCCAGCTCCTACCAACCTAGCAGTTCAAAAGCAAGAAATTGCAAGTAGATAAATAGGTACCACTTTGGCAGGAAAGGTAACAGCATTCCATGTGCTCCGGTGCCTAATCATACCTTCCACATGACCACGGAAATCTCTGCAGATACAGACAGTGCTGGTTTCTTGACTGAAAATGGAGATGGGCACTACTCTCTAGTCAGACACAGCTGGGTTTCAACCAAGGGGACCTTTACCTTTATAAAAACAAAACCAAGCTTCCAATTAAAGCAGCTTCCTAGAGCAGGTAATGGGATGGGGTATCTTTTATTACAGTGGCCTGTAGTGCCTGGGCTTCTGGTACTCAAGTACAGTATATATAAAAAATAACAAAGGATCCAAATGATGGAAAGATCAGGTGACAGGTTGGGAATCGTAATGAAGGGGGGGGGAGGAGCAGGGCTCAAACTAGCCATGAGCCAATAGGTCAGATCAGGTGCTGAGGAGGGCCAAAGAGCATTCAAATGGGGGAAATAGTCTATCAGACCCTTGGGCCAACAAACAGTTTGGGCCATCTTTATATTGTTCACACCATCTTTCCCCAACCTGGTGCCTCAAGGTATGTTACTCTCGACATCAGTCCCAATACTGATGCTGGCTGGGGATTTTGCTCGTCTAAACATATGGGGAGTGGGGTCGCCAGGCAGAGCAGAGTTGGTCTACATAGGCCTTGGATCTGACCCATCAAAGCACCTCTTGCCTTCTCATGACGTGCTCAAATAGGACAGCCTCTGCTTCATCTAAGACCTCTGAATTGCTCTTTGGACTCATACTTGGAATAGTTCAAAAGAATATTTGCAAGGTTGCACTCCTGCTACATTTTTGGTGCAGGCTCATGGTCATGGGAGACATTCTAATCTGCGCTGGTTATTATGTAAAACCATGTGCTTAATCCAGATGGATAGGTTAATTAAAATGGAATTTAAGGACAGAGTCTTTTGTGTGGTGCTACCTTGTGCGGTTACAGCTTCTTCATCCATTCATCATTGTACTGATGTAGATTTCCACAAGACAAATGATGCTTTCTGACCATAGACGTGAGACATTAATAACACCTTTTCCCTGCACCATATCAACCTCACAGCAAAGTCCTGCTGTTGTCAATATAGCTTATGTCCAAGGAAAGGTGCAGAGACTACAGTTATAGTCTTATGCTACATGGGATCTTTTTTGGGGTGGTGGTCGTGGGGGCGGTTCTATAAAGATGGAAGCAGCAATTAAGACAAGGAAGCAGAAAACGGCTGTAGATCATTCTTCGCAGGGCTGTGGTCAGGGTTCTACAGGCTAGATCTTTTCTGAGATATGGCTGCCTAAAAAGAAATAATTTCTGAAAATCTTTTCCTTTCTCTCAAAAAAAGGAAATGTGAAGATAACAAGTTGTCAGGAAGTGGTCTTGTTTGTGCCATCACTTTTTTTGGCACCTTTTAAAAGAGCATGCGATTAAATTGTACGGATTCTTGCCTGTGTGGTGTGTGCGTGTAGAACTTCTACATATGTATCCTAAAAACACTCTCGGTTGCCCAGACAAACGCTCTGAGCGGATCCACGCGTGGTGGCATCGGTAACTTTATCCCGGCTGTACACTAGAGCTCAGGGGTGGGAACAGACCCACCACCGATCCTTCCCTGTCCTGTGCGCGGCCCCTTGGTCCAAGGAGGGCTGCTTGTCGCCTGAGCCTGGTCGCTTGCTGCTCACCCGAGGGCTCTGCCACGACATGCCATGCCTGCCTGGCAGCCCGGAAGGCGGTTCGTTGACTCAGGAGCCAAGGGAACAAACAGCCAGGCAGGGGAAGCTGCCGGGTCCCCGCCTCCTCGGCTTCCCCTCCGGATCGTAGAAGGGTGCCCAGCGGAAGGGCTCGAAGAAAACGAAACCAAAGCCTCGGGTGTCAAAAAGGGCGTCCTGGGAGCTCGGCACTGGCAGCAGAGGTCCTTCCGGAGGGAAACAGGGACGGGGACGGACACACACACACACCCATCACATGGGAATGAGGTTTTCTTTTTTTAAAGGAGAGGCCAGAGCTGGGGGGCGGGGTGGTGGTGGCAGCCAGCTAAGGTCCGAAGGAAGAACCCCGAGGGGCAAAGAGGAAGGCTCTCTTCTCTTCCCACTGGCCTCTTCTTCCTCCTCCTCGCGGCTTTCGCTGGTTGCTCTTGGCCTCTCCTGACCTGGCCCCTCCGTCTCACCTGGCCAGCTCCTCCGCCCCCCCCTGCGCCCAGCGGGGGGTCCGCGTGGGGAGAGCGAGCGAAGGTGCGCCTGTTCCGGACCCCTCCTCCCTCCCTGCCCTCGGGAGCTACACGGGCTGCGCCCCCCCCCCTCATTATGAGCCGCGGACCCTTCCGCGGACAACAAAACCGCACGTGGCTCCTCGGCTGGTCTTCCGCCCCCGAAGCAACGGGGTCACTTGTGGAAGGGAGGGCGGCAGTGGATGCGGGGTGGATGGGGGGTGCTGTGCCGCCTCTTCCTCCTCCTCCTCCTCTAGCGTCGGGGCACCTGATCGCCGAAGGGCAGCGGAGGATGATGGAGAAGGTGACAGCTGCAGCGCCGGGCAGGGGGGGGGAATGATCTCTCCGGCTGGGGTGGGATCCTTCCCCCCCCTTTTTTTTTTTTTTTGCAGCGGGGCTGGAATGGGGAGGGGGGAAAGACGGGGCCCCCTTAGGAGAGACCGGAGCGATCAGAGCCGGGCGAGAGAGAGCTAGAAACAGTCGGATCCATCGGGGACTTAGAAACTGTCAAGGACCACCACCACCCCCACCCCACCCGGGCTAGGGAGGAGAAGAAGCGCGCCCAGCAAGGGCACCACTGCCGGATCGGCACCGGCCGGGCTGGGGGCGTCCAAGGAGAGCCTGGCAAGAGAGGGGCTCGCTCGCTCGCTCCTTCCCCTCCTCCCTGCGGTGCCGCTTAAAGGGCCACCTCTCCCCGCAGCCTCGGTCGACCCGCCCTCGCCTTCTCGGCGAATCCCAAGGGGATGCGAGTCGCCGCTGCCACCGCCCCGCTCCCCGTTTTATTGGCCGCGGCGGACGCTCCCCTCCCTGCCTGCCTGCCTGCCAGCCCCAGCCTGTCAACGGGAGGGCGGGGGCTCGGAAAGGGGACTTTGTGTCTTTAAGGGGCTGTCAGGCTCCCTCCTCTCCCCGCCCCCGCCGGAGCCCCCTCCCCTCCCCCTCCCCCCCCCCCGGTCCGCCTTTCAAAGCGAGCTGCCAGCGTTTAAAAGGTTTGACACGGCGAGGAGCGAGGCTGGACTGCGGCGCGGCGACACCCGAGGAGGAGGAGGAGCGCGGCGCCCTGGGATCTCCCGGCGCCTGGGCTGCCCGCTGGTCCCGCTCCGGTGACAGCCCTTTTGCCAGGCGATCTTTTGTTGCCAACGCAGCCAATCAAGGCTTTTTACGACACAGTTCAGTTGGGATATAAAAGGAGAGGTCCTTCTTTCTTCGGCCCCCCTCCTTCCCCCAGGCAGCAAGTCACCCACCGTCGCCGGCCCCCCAAAGAACTTCCTCCGCAGCCCGCCGCCGGCAGCCCC
Source organism: Furcifer pardalis (assembly GCA_030440675.1). Classification (NCBI taxonomy): domain Eukaryota; kingdom Metazoa; phylum Chordata; class Lepidosauria; order Squamata; family Chamaeleonidae; genus Furcifer; species Furcifer pardalis. The sequence goes on along the minus strand of CP126893.1, from coordinate 35,071,217 downwards.
ATCCCGGCGCGATCGGTGCCTGCCTTGGGGGGCCCGGGGGGGGCGGGAGAAGGCGGCGGCGGCGAGAGGAGAGGGGGGCTTGGCCGGGGGCTCGCTCCGTCGCCTGGCTGCGGGGCGGGGGAAGCGCAGCTCGCCCGCGATGCCGGCGCCCAAGTCCTGCGTGTTCTGGTCCTGCTGCCTGGTCGTCTTCTTCTCCTCCTCCTTGGACTTGTGCGCGGCGGCGGCGGCGGCGGCGGAGCAGCAGCGAGGGGCGGATAATAAAGCCCCCACGCAGGGAGTCCCGCTAGTGACGGAGGCGGAGGAGCAGGGCTGCCCGGTGTGCCTGTGGCGCAAGCACAGCAAGGAGATGCGCCTGGAGAGCATCAAGTCCCAGATCCTGAGCAAGCTGCGCCTCAAAGAGGCGCCCAACATCACCCGCGAGGTGGTGAACCAGTTGCTGCCCAAAGCGCCGCCGCTGCAGCAGATCCTGGACTTGCACGACTTCCAGGGGGACTCCTTCCAGCACGACGACTACCTGGAGGAGGACGAGTACCACGCCACCACCGAGACTGTCATCAGCATGGCACAAGAAAGTAAGTCCCGGGCTTGGCTCCTTTGTTAACGAGGCCGGAGGCAGGCGCGCGCGAGAGGCGGCGGGTGGGCGGATAGGTGGATGGAGGGATGGAGGGGAGGGAGCGAAGGATGGAGGGATGGAGGGAAGGATCGGTCTCCACGCGGGGTGAAGGGCAACCGCGGCAGCGGCCACGACAACTTTCGGTGCCTGCCTTGGCCGCGTCTCATTGTGGATCTCGCCTGGGAAGCCCGAGAAGGGAGAGCGAGCCGGCGCTGACCTCCCCGCAGGGGTGGGAAAGGGGTGTCAGCCTCCTGGCTCGGATCGGACGGAGGCATTGCCCACCAGGTGCCAGGAAGGCTTTCGTTCGCCTCCCCATGGGACGCCCCGGCCTTTCCAAGGCCAGGCAGGGGGACAGGGGAGGTGGACGCGCACCCCAGCCCCCGATTCCTGCAACCAGACATTTCGCTTTTCCCTTCTTCTCCTGGCAAAACCGAGGGAAAAGAAGAAAAAAAGAGGGGGGGGGAGGGAATGCTTTCCTTCTGCCCCAGACCCGACTGTACGGCAAGAACTCCCATCTCAGTTGGGAAGTTGAGCAAAGTTGGTGGGCGTCCGCATCCCATGGCCAGGACGCCTTGGGCAAACGCGCCCGGGCTGTCAGCTTGGCCGGCGGGGGCTCTTGGCTGAGCTCCTGGAGGTTTGGAAGCAGGCAGGCTGGGGGGGGGGAGAGGAGAGGGGGGGAGGCGCGTGTGCCGTGGGCGCGCGCGGCGCTCCTTTCCCTCCCTCTGCCTTTGGTCAGCTTCCCACCTTTCGCCAGCGGCAAAGAGTTGGAGAAAGTTTGCCCAGCCGGAGCTCCCAACTCTCCGGTTGCCTCCCATCCCCCATCGGGCACCCTCCCTCCCTCCTTCTGCTCTGGCCAAGATCCCGGCCCCTTTGTGCTTCGCCCATTCCTTACACACACACTCACTCACGTGGGTGGCACTCTTCTCTTGCGCACAAACCCGTGTTTTAAAACAAACAGACAAACAAATGTTTTCTAGCGTTTTGGAGAAAACAAACCAGAGGCGCTGTGTTGTGGGTACAGAGGGGGAGTGGCAGTCTGGGCCTATGTGCTGCACAAGACTTCTTCTTTTTTTGCCACTTCTGTGCCAAGTTTCTGTCTCTCAGTGGGTTGAAACATGAAAGCCTACGAGTAACAGCCACCCTCCGGAAGCACCTTTCAAGTTGGAACTATAGTCCAGGCACCTCTGGGGAGGTCTGGCGGCGGTTGGAATCAGCTCTCCCATGGCTGGGTCTCTATCCCATTCCGGATAAGCCCCCTTGTCTGCAAAGCCTGCCCCTTCTTTTCAACAATTTGCCAAGAGTTTCTGGCGATCATAAAGAGTAACATGGGGAGAACCTCAAGCATTTAGCAAACTTGTTTCTCCCTATGGCACTCGGAAGTTGGTGACAGATGGTAGAGGTACTTCTTCCCCAAGGGCAGTCTGGACAGGACCCCTAATAGTCCTCAGAGATAGCAATGTGTACACACATTTTAAACGTGTTGTATTTTGCACTGATTTAATTTCTCTTTGTAACAACCAGGTACGTTAGATGGGCAGGGGGAAAATGCGTAACCCTGGAAGCAAGCACTGTAACCCATTTGATTTTCTCTTCTGGTTAGCTTAGAGCCAGCAGCCTGACACATTCAGGCACTGGATACAGCTGTGGCAGGGGTGGGGCAGGAATAGGAACCATGTGGATGGCCAGCTGCTATGGGCTGGATAACAGCAGGTCTTGTGTCTCACAGCTGATTTAGCTGAATAACAACAAGCAACAGATATATTCTATCTGAGCAGGAAAACAAACATCGGAGACTGAATAATATCACAATTATAAAACATAAAACAAACCGTACTATCAAAGCATATGCATTTCACTCATTCTAGAACATCCTTCTGAAAATTGTGCTGGAGTCTAAAAACCAAGGTGTGTTTGGTTTATAGCAATAATTTAAATTTCTAGTTTAATGCCCTCCCCCCTTTCTTTAGCCTCTATGAAAAACCTCTTACAGCAAATGATCCTTATGTCAAAGCATCTCCCAAAATGGATATTCCACCTTTGCTTCCAAGTATGATGTAGCAGATCTCTCCTGTGGCTGGTCCACATCAGTACATCCATCACTTGAAAGTCCAGAAATCATTTTCATGAAGATTGTGGGCTATCTTAGGTATAATGCCACAGGCAAGAATTCAAAAGAGTCCTTAAATTATATCAAATAATAATAATTTTGTGTCAGAGATTACTCTGGGTTGAAAAGATTTTTGCTGGAGAAACTCTGCTCAGGGGACACTGGAATGAGGCTCCTTTCATGTCCCCAAGTGTAGCTCTCAGGTATCAAAACCTGACCTTCCAGTCTCCAGCTCAGCATCTTAACCACTAAGCCACCGTGGCTACTGCTTTTCATTCACATTGGCCCGTTCATTTTGTTGCACTTACTGGCCCTCAGGGCCATAGCCAGGAATCTAGACGTGGGTGGAGATATATATCTCCACGCTGGCCACCCCCTAGCTATGGCCCTGCTGGCCCTATCCAGCATAAGCTAGGTATCAATCCTATTGAAACTAGAGGGATCCATTTGTTACGAAGTATTTAAACCCCAGGGCTTTCAGACACAGCTGTAATTAACTTTACTTTAATCAGTTATGTATGTGTGGACCAAGGTCTGCAAGTGCATCTGCATGCACACATATGTCTATACACATCAATGTGTGTGTACGCAGTTATCTAGCTTTAAATATTTTTCAAACCAGAAAAAAGCACATGACAACACAAAAGAAACTGAGATTTTGAATGGAAGATGAATACAGTGCTTTTTGTGTGGTAATGTTTGCTGATGCTGCTAATCAATTTTATAGCACCCAGAACATAAAATGTTTAATAATACGGAATAAGAATGATATACATTATTGTAGATTTTCATATGGCAGTGAACATTATGCTCCAGTGTGCTGCAAGCAAATTATTTGAGGCTGACATGCTACCTACATACCCAACTTAAAAGCTCCTGGTTTACCACAAAAACTGCTTCCCAGATTTTGAAAGTAGTTGTTGGCCTTTTCCTTTGTGATATTTCTGCAGTGATGGGATGTAACAGGTTCTCACCAGCTCACCAGAAACGGTAGTAGCTTCCCCAGTGTCCTGGAGAACCGGTAGCAGTTTTTTTTTTTTGGGGGGGAACCACCTTCAGGGCTTACCTTTTCACTGGTTCCCTCACTGTGCATGCATGCCTACAGTGCTTGGTGTGTATGCATGGCCTCCTTGCTGTTCTTGCAAGCGGGGAGGAGGAAGAGAAGCTGCTAGCTTGAAGCTCCCTATAGCCTGCTCCCCAGGGTAAGTGATTCACCTTTGGATGTGGTGTGTCTCTGTGTATTTTAATGTGTATTTAATACCTTTACCTATATTGACGTACTACCACAGTTCCTAAAAAGGCCTGGCGGCCTGGCTTGGGGTTTTTAAGCAAAGTCTTGGAGTTACCTCATCAATAAGCTACGCCTGTGCTGTTCCAACTGCTGTTCCAACTGGAGAACCCTTAAGGAGGTACAGCTGTTTTACATTAAGGCATATTATCCTAGACAACTGGTTAGGCAAAGACTTAGTACCTAACCTCTTTAACTGTTGAAAAGTTGAAAAGTGCCAAAATGAAGCCATCTTGTGGTGAGTTCATTCTGTAGTTCCTTCCATCTGACCTAGTGTGAGAAAGATTAGCCAGAATAAGCTTTAAGCTCTGGTTTAAAAGCTCTGGTTGATTTGTGTTTGGGGTGGCTGGCTGGCTGTATTTTAATGTATTTTTTATTTTATTTATTTATTTATTTAATTTACGGGTTTGTGTTGTGGGTGGGTGGGTGGGTAGGTTGAGGGGTGTGTGCGTGTGCGTGCTTAACTTTTTTTATTATTTTGTATTTTAAATTTTTTTCTTTGGCCCCTCCCATGACATCATGATGTTAGCTCCGCCCACACTGTGATGACATCACAGTGGGGTAGTAAAAATTTTGACATCCCACCACTGTATTTCTGTTTATGTTTTAATAAGGAAGCTGTTTGGTTAGCTCAGCAATCTAGATATCTAGCTGTGGAGCCATGTTGGGAGTTCAATTGCCCCCTGTGCCTCCTGGGAGAAGAGCCAGTATGTGTAGCTCTTGGCAAGATGCATAGTCCCAGGACACCCCCAGAAGAAGGAAACGGTAAACCCACTTCTGAGTACTGTCTACTTAGAAAACCTTGGAAAGGGCTGCCATAATTGACTGGATGGCACACAAATACCAATCACTGGTTTCAGAACAATGCAATCTAATGCATTCATCCCATCCTAGCCATTATTCAGTTGATCTGAAATAACACTTAACTGGAGGGATTCATGTGATTTTGGGCGTAACCCTTCTCTAGTCTTTCATGACTGTAAAATATCATCTACCTTGAAACACCATCTTTGAGCTCTTCCAGCTCATTTATATTACAGTACTTGGTGGGCTCTGCTACTGACTACTGGAAGAGGGTTCAAGAAGGCAGTAATGAATGACAAGAATACCTTTTGCTATTGCAGATTATTTGTTCCACCAAAAAAGCTGTGGCACCTTGCATAATTCTTGTGTTTTTCTTTAGAGAGTTTGGCAGGACAGAGTGAACATACAATTTCTGTTCCTATAAAGGAGAGTAAATAACTGGTTCTATCTATATGCCTCTGTAGAGAATAATGGGAAAAGAACAAGCAATTGCTATACTATAGGGCAATAATGGCCAACTTTGGCGCTCCAGGTGTTCTCGGAGTTCATTCCCAGAAGCCCAAGTCAGCACTCCTGCTGATCAGGGCTTCTGGGAATTGAAGTCCAAGAACATCTGGAGCACCAAGGTTGGCCATCGCTGCTGTAGGGTAAGGACTCCCTTTCTCTCAGGTGGACTTGAGAGACAAGATCGTTCCTGGCTCTGTAGAACTCCTCTTCTAAATCTTGATAGAAACTCAAGATGCATTGCAGTGGTGGGGACCTTTTTGTCCTCCAAATGTTTTTATCTACAAAATCTTATCAACTCCATCCTTCATGGTCAATAGCAAAGAGTTGTAGAAAGTGTAGTCCAAACAGTGGTGGGATGTCAAAATTTTTACTACCCCACCGTGATGTCATCACAATGTGGGCAGAGCTAACATCATGATGTCATGTTATGGGCGGGGCCAAAGAAAAAATACAAAATAAAAATAGGGAGCTTCAGGCTATAGGGAGCTTCAGGCTAGCAGCTTCTCTTCCTCCTCCCCGTTTGGGAGGACAGCAAGGAGGCCGTGCATATATGCCAAGCACTAGGCGTGCATGCACACCAAGTGCTTGACATGCATGCGCAGTGGGGGAACCAGTGAAAAGGTAAGCCCCGAAGGTGGTTCCCCCCAAAAGCTGCTACAGGTTCTCTGGGACACTGGGGAAAGTTACTACCAGTTCTGGAGAACTGGTGAGAACCTGTTACATCCCATCACTGAGTCCAAAGCATCTAGAGCAGGGGTGGATAAACTACAGCTTGCAGGCTGGATCCGGTGCCTTTGCCACTACTGGAAGCAGAAGTGGGCACATTTATGACAGCTGTAAAACGTGCCCACACCTGCTGTAAATGCTGCCATACATGCACCCATGGCTATTGTAAATTCATTTACGGCAACCGCTGATGTATTTTACAGCAGTGTTTACAGTGGGAGGAACCACGTGATCAGCACGCTGAGCTGTCCAGGAGCATGATCAGTGCGAAAGGTTTGGGAACCCCTGATCTAGAGGGCTGAAAGTTCCCCAACCCTAAAGTAACGAGGACACAATGTTATCAATTCAGAAACACTCATAACCACTCACTTATTATGAATTAAGAATCTCCTTACAACTTTGTGTAAGCAATATTGCCCCTTGCAAATACAACAGAAGAAAATTAATCCATATCTTTAGTTAGCTGACTGTTGAAAGAGTTCAACAATATCGCACCCACCCATTTTTCAGTTTGCAGAAATCCTCCCATCCTAATACTGTTGTGCATTTCCTCAGAGTTCATAAATTCTTTCAAATTTGTTGATTTGTTATCCCCCCCCCCCCCACAACAATGTGTTTGCTGTTTATTTTCTTAATAAAATCTGGCCTTCGAGAAGAAAACTGGGGGAAGAATTATTCTTCCTGTGCTACATTGCATTCTCAGTAGGTGGCACTTTATGTCCAGGTTTTCTATTGTAGTGAAGTTACACCATACGCAGCATTCACAAGGGATTTTTTTTCTCATCATAAAGAAATTGTATATATAATTTCTTGTGGTTATGGACTCTGCAATGCTACTTCCTCATTTGGGGATTATCTAAGGTTGTGATAGTCTATTCTTCCTCTGCATGTGTGTTTGTGTATGCGTGTGTTGCTTCAACTGTTGCCTTGGATTCTTCAGAGGCATCATGTTGCCATTCAAGCACAGTTTCGACCATACTGTATTTGTTTGCCCTTGTACTGTTTCCTTTTTATAGCATGTGTGCATGGGCACACATATGCGAGATAAAGGGATTACAAGGGAGCACACGCAAGCAGGAGGTGCTGCAGTGTAATGAAGAAAGCAGGACTGAAAAAGATGGCACTTATAGTGACGCAAGATCGGTAACTTTTCTGTGGCCAAATCTTTCCATGAATGTAGTGAAAGCTAGACTCTCACTATAACATGCCCTTTCCTAAAGCTTCTTCAGAAGCATTCATTGCATACGATCACTTACAGCCAGGATTCTCAACTTGTGGCCCACCGGCCGGATGTGGCCTGCAGCACCATTTCATATGACCCCCCTCCCCACTGCCTCCACCACACCTGGAAGTGTCATGTGGTGGAAGAAGGTGGAAATGGCCAACAGGCCCCTAAAGTTGTCTGAAGGAGCATGACCCAGCCCTCAGCTTAAAAAGGTTGGGAATGCCCGACTTACAGCAATGTTTTATTATATGATTATAATTGACTATAAGCTGCCTTGACTCCTCTCTAAGGGAGAAAAGCAGCATATAAATGAATCTAAATAAACAAACAAACATAATTAAAATGTTAAATTGATCATTATACATTTATTACTTCTCTATAGCCACATTATTTATAACTCTTATTGGTATGCCACCTCAAGACTAGGTCTATCAACACACAGCCCAATTTTACAAGATTCATGAAAACTGGGCTACATAGTAATCCCATGGAAAGTGTGAGAATGGGCTAAAACTTCCTAACATGTCTATTTCTATTTCTTAGCCACAACCCATGTCAACAATCACAACACACCCTTCTCTATATAGTAAATAACAGTATCCTCAGACATCACAGGAAAATATGAGGCTAAATACTAGCTAGGTTATTTTCAGTTCCCCACAAGAGTTCTTTACAGAACTTGCAATATCCTTATCTTTTGATAGGGGTAAAGTATTACCCTGGAATGGGACCTCCTCCCTTAGAGTTGTGTACATGGAATAGCCTCAAGCACAACTGCCATAGGAAGCACAGCAAAGCACTGAGATAAATTGCCCTTGCATGACACTTATTTGCAATGACTGAAGAGTTCAAGTTTGTACAAAGGGGAGAGATATCAAAGCTAGTAGATTGGTTAGCATAATTAAATTGGATGTGGCCTGTGGGCAACCGTTCTCAGATGCTGGCTAACTGGGGCTCAGATAAGGCTTACTATATTTCCCTGAAATACAAAACAAAGATGAATGATAGATGCCTCACATCAAAAATTCAAGGGTTCTCCTTTGTCTTCAGCCAGAGTCCTCTATACTTACCAAACGGTTTTGGCCACCCATCTGTAAAAGTACCGGTATGTAATTTTTTCTTTTTTGCTTCATTGGAATGACTCTAAGTGAAGAATAGCACAATGGGATTTCTGATGTTCTAGCTCATTCTGCAAATGCAGGAGGAAGGCAATACCTGTGGATAGGGTAGGGAAATTATAAATGAAAGTCCCCAAAGTTCATGGCATTTATAATTTTCCTACTCTATCCACAGTTGATGCATGACTGAAGAAGTGATCTTGAATCATGAAAGCTTGCACAATGTTTGATTTTTAAAAAAGTGATCCAATAAAGGTATTGCCTTCTTCCTGCATTTATTTTATATATGGATCACATCACACAGCAGTCTTTGTTGGCTTATAACTCATTCTGCTGCATCCTGGTGTCTTGTAGATGCCATCCTGGTTGAAAGTTTCTGGGAACATGTGGTGGTCATTAGGTTTCTAGGTGGTAGATGTTCTGCCATTGGGCAGGTTAAGGAACTAATTAATTAGAAAGGTGAGTACAAAGTTATTATGATTCCTCATAAGGATCGGCAATCTGTGATTCTCCATGTATTGAATCATAATCCTGCTGGGACAGAGACAGGCACTCAAACCGTCATACACTACCTGAGTCTTGAACTGCCAACTTGCCAGCCTTCCAGCTAGCAAGGTGAGCTTCTTAACCAATGAGCTACCGTAGCCTCTAATTATTCCTATGATTAATTAAGAGTCCTGGCCTATCAGTGTTTTTAGAGAGCTGCTAAGGCTTCAAACACTGTACAGTTTGTGTTGGGTACCTACACACAGAGAAAGCAAGACAGAGAAAATAACATTCTCAAATAATGGGCCACAGCTCTGCTTTGGACTTGGCTGCTACCTAAAGTTGCCCCAATAACACAGCTGAGGAGCTATAGCAAATCGAAGAACAACAACAACTACTACTACTAATAACAGACTTTAAATCTTTTCAATACAGAATAATTTCTGACATGAAATAATAATAATTACCTGCTATGGTAATAGAGTAGAGCATACTGCCAATGACTCAATGCTGAATGTTAGGTGGTGGTTAACTAACCTGACAACCCTGAGGACTAATGGCCTTGGGTGCCGAAGTCCACAGGGAAAGGTGATGGTCCCCAAGTGGATTAAATCCCACTTGAATCCATCTTGATGGAGGGCAGCAGCTTCATCAGTACTGGTCTGGGGTTGAGGAGAACTTTGCGTGTCAAAAGGGCTCAGGACCAGAAAGTGACTCGTGGAACTGGATCAGTGGTACGGGATTCACACTGTGACGTGGAAGGCAGGTGAAAGGCCACTGCTTTGTATTCTCCGGACAGTCTTCATGGCTGGTTGCCATGATGATCGCCAATATTTGGATTCAGATATGGCGGCAGCAGTCCTGAAGCAGAAGGCAAAACGGCCGCCGCCGCCGCCACCACCACCACACCCACACACAGACAGAGCCATTTCATGTGGCCTTCCACCGCCTCCATCACACCCGTAAATGCCATGTGGTGGTGGAAAGGAAAATTGGCTGTTCAGCCCCTGAAGCTGTTTGAGGGAGCCTGACCTGGTCCCTGACTTAAAAAGGTTGAGAACTCCTGATCTAGAGAGATTATGTTTATGAAAGCATTGAGCAGGAAGTCTTTAAAAAAGAGCCCATTGTTAGGCATGAAAAGTAAGAATAAAGTTAACTGATGCAGGACTGGCTAAAGCTAGTAGTTCCAGAATTCCACGCACAGAGATAAAAGGTGATATGTTGTTCACATATCACTGGCACATGTCTCTAACAGCAGGACCAATACTGTACCTCCATTTAGGAGTAAAAATAACTGATGTTCTGTGATGAAATAAAATCTAAAGAAGAAAATTGGAGCTTGCAGCCAGATTTATCCAGGATTTTCTATGAAATGAGCCAAGTCATTATTCTAGCCCCAGTCTCTGTAGAATGGACGTGCCACAATATGAATGTGGGGTAAGCTTAGTGCCCCGTTTCTAGCTTTCCCCTTGCATGAAAGGAATGTTTCTGGACAAATCCTGGACCCCAAATGCTCACTTTCGCTGGTGTAACTGGGAGGCAGCGTATGGTTTGGAGTGTGTGAAGGCTGAGCGGAAGGAAAGGGGTGTTGGAGGAGAAGGTGAGGAGGGGGGCACAAGTGTGAGGAATAGCAGTCGAGAGAAGGACTTCCCTCCTGACCAATTCTACAGCTCATTGAGAAATTTCCTTCTCCAGCATTAATAGACTTGGATGGCTTTGAAATTTTACTGCCCATAAAATTGGCAACACGCTGAGGCTTTTCTTCTTCTTCTTCTGTGTTAAATGTTTGCTGCTCCTCTCCACAAGCATCCCTCTCTATTTCTCTTTGCTTCCCTTCCCCCAAGGAAAGGCAGCATACAAACACCACCCAAAGTGAATTTGACAAGGATTCTTCAATTTGATTTTAATTAGCTATCTGAAATAATTCCCTTTGCCCTAGTTTCACTTGGATAGGCTTCTGAAGCTGATCCATCGGACCCCCTATATGCTGTCTCTCAGAATCTTTATTTTCTTTCTCATTCCCTATCCCTTGATGGTAGTTATGATTTTTCCTCCTGGCACTCTTTCATGGAGTAATTGTGTGTGAGTATTTTTATGGTTCCTGAACAGAAGGAAGGGAAGGTTTTATAGGCAGAGGGGCCATAAACTTTTCTGGGTCCCTGCTCCTCACTCCTTCTGTCCTGTCCTTCCCCCCTTTTTTAATCTAAAGTGTACGTTTCCCTCACCCATAGACAAGAAACTAGGAAAGGATAATTGGGTTCTAAACCATTTATTGGCTACCCATGACCTCTGATGACCTTTAGTTTGGGCACTGGAGGTGGGAGGGGAAGTTAATGAAGTAGCTTGAAGGAGATTGGGGAGTGACAGTGTGAAATCCACCAAACGCTACCCACCCACCCCCAATAACTCCAAACCAAAGTGAATTTAAAGCTATTTACAAATATCATTACTTTTGGGATGCAAGGATAATTTCATTATAGGTCTTAATTACAATTGTGAGGAGAGTGCTTTGAAACTAAAGGGCATCAGCAGACCCAAGAATACTACTATTAATGTACCAGAAATGAGGGACTGGAGCTGGAACTGTTAAATGTAGGTACAGTTCTGCTGTGAGGATCAGTTAAGCTCATTCTTAATAAGCTATGGAACAGAGAAATGTGTCAGAATGGGAAGAAACGAAATGTCATGTTCATATTTAGGAGCCTAAATAAGTTATCACCATTCATGATCAACCATTTATATCTGGGCTGTATTTCTGAAAAACTGAACTTGTATCTTAAGAAAACTCTGTGGTAGTTTCTTTTTGATTATGCAGAAACACAGAAAAAGTCACCAGCCGCTGGGTTGCATTCATTTATGCATTCTAAGGGGATCTGAAGGAAATTTCTGGCTTGGTCTCACTGAAATGCATGGAATCATAATTCACTAATTTTACTCCAAAGGACACAGATAACTATAATGAAGTTAAATCAACGCCATCAGTGGAATTCTATGGTGGTCATGAATACTTCATGTCTGTAAAATTCTTGAAGACATTATCCTTTTACTACATGATATGTCAGCATTTGATGGTTAAAATGTTCTCTGAGGCAATATCAGTAGTAATTAACTAGTCAGTGGCAATTATAATTGATGTCATGATTAACTGCCATGGTATCTGATTTAGTAAATTAACACTACCCTAATCTGGCCCTCCTTAGAGTGCAGGACTATGTCTCCCCATCCTTTCAAACCAATATGGCAATTGGGGAATGTTGCTCTAAATTAAACAGAAAATAAACTGACAGCAGTCGCCAGTGGAATATTAGCATTGCTTAAACTTTCATAATCATGCCACATATGCAATTGAATAGAGACAACTACGTCACTCCCTCATCTCAGGACACTGGTATATGACAGCCCAATTAAGGTACTGGTGGTTGCACACCAAGAAGTGACTGTATATTTGTCAATGTTGTGACTTGTAGTAGTGCGATGATAGCAAGATGACCTTGGTTTTCTCGTGTTGTTGCACCATTAAATGGCACTTGGATACATTAACAAAGGAGGTCTAAATTTGTGATTAAATAAATTATAAAGAAGCTGGCTGGATAGCTCAGCAAGTTAGGTATTTCATTGCGGACACCATGGTTGGGAGTTCAATTCCTAGAAGAACCACCCTTTGTGGCCTTGGGCAAGCTGCATAAAATCCCAGGGTGCCCCCATAAGACGAGAATGGCAAACTACTGTATTTGCTATGTAGAAAACATTGGAAAGACTTGATGAAATTGGACTTGATGGGACACAATTATTACTAAACTATAGAACAGGCCTGAACCAAAATGGAACTGTTTCTGTGTTACAAGTTACCCAGATGCTTCCCAGGACAGAGACCGAAGTGTGACACTTTGTTTCCTGTGATTCCAGTTTTTTCATGTGCAGTAACCGATTTTCCTTCAGAAAATAAGGGAATAACAGGTATATTCCTTGTAAAAAAAAGTTCAGAATGTGGGATCAACTAGTATGCTCAGCATATTATTATCAATATTGTATAAGATTTTAGAAGTCAGAGATGGTGGATGAGTGGAAGACTGTATGTGGAGCATGAGATACTGATGTCCAAATATTCTCAGGATTTCCTGGATATATGGAATTAATCAAATATGTTTTAGCACATATGTTCTTTATCTGTTTCTGAAAGCAGGGAAGAAAACAGGGAAGAAAAGCACCATTCAAGGATGTGATTATGAAAATATTTCAAGGTCTATGACAAGGTAGAACTTTAAAACAAAACCTGGTCCCTGCTCTACCAAATATGTAGGTGCCTAAGGACTGGATTCCCTTACTAGCTTACAAGGTAAAGGTTGCCCTTGCTTGAAAGCCAGTCGTATCCACCTCTAGGGTTCAGTGCTCATCTGTTTACAGCCAAAAAGCCAGTGCTGCCTGTGTCTGCAGACATTTCTGTGTTGAGAATGCCTCAACACCGGAGTGCACGGAACGCTGTTTACCTTCCCACCAAAGTGGTCCCTATTTATCTCCTTGCAATTTCTTGCTTTCAAACTGCTAGGTTGGCAGGAGCTGGGACAGAGACTGGAGCTCACTCTGTCATGCAGTGTTCGGGAATCAAACTCTGACCTTCCAGTCAGTGAGTTAAGCGTCTTAGCCACTTGAGCCACCACAGTCCTCACGTACAAAGGCAATAAACATATAGAAGTGAAATATCACACTGAACTCGTGTGTGTGTGTGTGTGTGTGTGTGTGTGTGTGTGTGTGTGTGTGTGTGTGTGTGTGTGTGTGTGTGTGTGTTATTGAGTTGATCACATCCCACAGAGTGTTGTTATTCTGCATGCCTGGCAACCTTATCCTCCACCATCTTATACAGTTTACTAATGAAAGCCAATTTAGTAACCCATTGTGCTTGAACACCACAATCAAACACCTTCCTTCTCTAATGTTCCCCATAATAACAATAATTTCATGTCAGAGATTACTCTGGATCGAAAGGATTTTTGCTGGAGAAACTCTGCTCAGGGGACACCCGAATGAGGCTCCTTTCATGTCCCCAAATGCAGCCCTCAGGTATTGAAACCCAACCTTCTAGTCTCCAGCTCAGCATCTTAACCACTAAACCACATAATGCTCAGTAAGCCACATAATGCTCAATGTTTGCCAAAAATGCTCAGTTAATTGTGTTTCTACCTACAGCCACAATGATAGGTTCTAGGGATGATTCACCATCTCAGATCCCCCCCCCCCCGGCGCTTGCTCGTATTATGTCATGTTGTTGTACTGTAGTGAAGGGGGAAGTTGATGTGATTGGAAATGGAACAGCAAGCAAGCACACACTTGTCCCTATTCCCACCACCACCAGATCATCCCATGTTGTCTGGTTGACTCATTAATGTGATGCTACCTGAACAGAAGAAAGATTACCCAACACTTAGAGAGGGTTGGAGATCAAACTGCAGTGAGAAATGGTGGCACAAGTGAAAACATTGGAGATAGAAAAGGAAGTCCTTGCAATGGACTGACAACACATGCAGTGGCTCTGTCACTGATGAGACAGCAAAACCCACCCATTTTATAATAGTACTGTACATGCAAGACTACAGCAGGAAGGAAACTCAAATAATGAAAAATGGGCAGAAAATCTCAGCAACTTTTCTTGTAACATCTTTTGCAAGAAGGGGGGCATACACTTGCTAACAGATAGCCATGATACATCAAGATAAGGTTCGCAAGTATCTGGAAATTACTCTGTATATGTCATAGTCTTCTATCTTCTTTAACAAAAAATTGAGGAAGAGTTAGGCGTGGGATATAGAACCATGGACAGCGCCCTGACACGTTTTGTGTGGTGGTGGTACATTCAGTACACTGCAGATACAGAGAAAATGAGCAGCAAGAATAAAGATCTGTGTTAAATGCAGGCGGCATTGAAGTTGTCCACAAAGAGCCTTACCTGGCTGGTAATGTCAATGAAACAAACCACCAAATCTCAAGCTAACAAGTTTAGAGCACTAAGATAATATGCATAGAATCTGAACACAGTCAGCTCTGGTTTCAAGGTTGGTTTCTAAAACATCCCACATCTACTCTTGTAGCTGCCTTCTATAATTTAGTCTGGCAATGCCTGTGTTCTGTGTTTCCCATAGCTAGGCTTAAAAAAAAAAAAGGGGGGGGAAGGGAGATTTGCTGTCATTTCAAGATCTAGCAGGGGTGGGGGAAAGAAATTCCCAAGGGAGCACAGCATTAATTTGGGGCTTGTGCACAGCAAATTGCCTTGGGCATTTGTTAGCAGAGGCCTTTGCTCCCTGTCGGCTGTGTAGGGAGCGGCGGCTGGTTCGTGTCTTGACCTTTGCGTGTTAGCGGGGTCTGCAGTTCATGGTACATGCAGCTGGGGGTGATTAAGCTGAGCGGGGTGCACCAGGCAGGGGCCAAGGGGCACTCCTAACTCAATGTAACCCAGATGTCTGTGAACAGATGAGGAGTGGAGGGGGTTTATCACTGTTTGTGGCTGGCTGGTGTTGGGAAGGGAGATTGCCTCTCTCTCACACTCCTTAGCCTAACAAGAGCACTCAATCTAAATCATAAATCCATTCTTTCTGGGCTGAGAGATGGTGAGATTTCATCTCTGTAGCAGCTTAAGTATTTCTCACTGTCTCCTTCTCACTCCCTTTGCTTTCAAATGCATGAGGCACCTATCAAACCCTACCTATCACAAGAGCTTTCAAAGAGTTTCTTTATTCAGTCCTTGGTCTATGCAGGGGAATGAATTATTCCATCAGAGCACCTGACTTTGCTGGGAAGTGGTCCCCCCCCCCCGTTTGTATGCTAAGCTGGGGATTCACTTTCTCCTTTTGTATAATTGGTCAGTACATTACATTATACAAAGTTTATTTTAACTGTATTTTGTTGATGTACTGGATATCCTACTTCCAGTGAAGCTGGAGATAGCCTAAGACAATATTCCCCTAAATTAGGGCTCTGGGTACTCTTGGTCTACAACTCCTAGCAGCCTTGACTATTGACTGACTGTGTTGGCCAGCATTTGTTGCAATTGTTCTCTATGAACATCAGGAATATTAGCTTGGGAGCCAATAGCTTCCTTCTTTCTCTATTGGAGCCTCACACAATTTAAAATTATGGATGTATAAGAAATATATGTAAAATTCAGAACAAATTTAAATGTTAAAATAATTAAATTGGTTTTTACCAGAAGCAGACTACTTCAATAGCATTATCTCAGCCATTTACTAGATCTTCTTATAGAAATGTGGTGGGGCATAAATTGCATGCACATAAATGCTGCATTGGTTTAATTCCTTCAGAGTCACAGAAAATGTATCCTGTATTCAAGTAGCCCTATTTTATTTGATGTACTTTGATCTTCTTCCTTCACTTCAAAGTCTATTAAGTGATTTCTAGTTGGTCCAGCTAAAATCTTGTCTGGTGGGAGACACTCTTCAGAATCCATCTATTTGGCAAAGGTGTGCTGTTTTTGCTCTCTCTTGCTTTAGCCTAGTCTCTTCTGGTTTAACACTTACAGACGTCTGAGATGTGTACCAAAAACTCTTCTTCAGGTTTGGCCATCATCTCTAGGAGGTTGGTGTCAATGAAATGGATGTGTTTGGTACTATATTATTTTGTTTGCTATTTGCTAATACCTCTCAACATACTTTGAAATGCAATGCCCGCCAAATAGTAGACTTTTCAAGAGGGGTAGGTTTCAGGAGCTGGTAATAATTCTGCATGACTATGAGCTACATTTACTTGTTTGGCATGTACTGATTAATATTACAAAGCACCATCATATTCTGCTGTAAAGTATGATAGTGACAAATATGTGGTTTATGATAACAGAGTATAATAATCCTGTACCAGCTTATACTAAGTGTGTATCTAGAGCTTTACCTAACCTGTTTGTGCTCCCCAGTTTTAAAGCAATATGGGGTTCCAGAGAGTCAATCCATTTGGAAAAACATTCCATTTGGAAACTTGAAATGATTGCTTGCATTTTTACAAGTTGAGCACGTGAGACCAAACAAACAATGAGTTATATTTGTTTCTTGCAAGGATAAACAGTTTGGGGAATTTACCAGAGTTTCTTCTTGTCTGACTCTTTCTTTCTTTCTCTGGCTTACATTCAAACCTGCCAGAGAAGTAGAAGGGACTTAATATTAGAAGCCACTGAAAGCTGTGGATCAAATCAGGAATATCTACTGAAAGGACATACAGTGGTACCTCACTTAAAGAGCATAATGTGTTCCATGGGATTGCTCTTTAAGCGAGTTTGCTCTTTAAGTGAAACACCATTGTAAGTGACCAATTGCAACTTCTGGCGGGAAGGACTGTGAACCCTGATTCAGTTGTTAAGTGAGTTTTTGGTTGGTTTTAGTTGTTAAGCGAGGCAACCATTCAGAGAAAATTCTGCTCTTTAAGCAAGTTAGTCTCTAAGCAAGGTGCTCTTTATGCGAGGTTTTACTGTATTTAACTATAATAAAACAAAAGCATAGAGAAAATATCATTTTCTCATTTTGTTAGGAAATAGTAAATTCTCTACAGGAGTGATGCAGCTATATTAATTACATATGTAATGTATATACTGTACATTACACACACAAACACATAAACCGAGCTTTTCTTCAATGAACAGCTGCAAAAAGCCGAAATGCATTAGGTTTCCTGTTGCTCAGTAAATTCCATCTTCTCCCTCTTAATTTGTTTTCCCTAGCTTGTGAATCATGTTTCACTTGGCTGCCTTTTGAATATTTGTCTGTGTGTTTTCCTGCCTGACCAACCCCTCAGGTACTAATACCCTCTACTGAGGCAGAGTGCGTGGGTTAGGAAGACATTGCTTCCTGCAAAGACCTGGCTTGCTGCATTGCCAAATATGACTAAGCTAACCAATCTTATCTAGCCATAGTTCGGATTGGAATGGACACAGGACATATTGAGAAAGCCTTGATGCTGGGAAAGGTGGAGGGCAAAAGAAAAAGGGGGCGACCAAAAATGAGATGGCTAGATGGTATTGTAGAGACAATGGGCACAGAACTGAGTGAGTTGAGGAGGATGGTGGAGGACAGAAGTGCCTGGCGGACAGTGGTCCATGGGGTTGCAGAGGGTCGGAATCGATTGTGCGACTGAACAACAAACCTTAATCTGTAACTTTACCCAGCAGCAACTATACTTTTCTCAATGTTTGACTTAACTTTGTGGAAGAAAAGGTATAACTGCTCAAATGATATTGCCAATTTGAAAGCCATTCTCTTTGTCATTTTACTCTTCCACTGGCTTTGGAGTAGTAAACTAAAGTTTATATCAGGCTGGGAAAGGAAGATGGATAAAAAAAGAGGAGGTGGAAATATGGGACAGGAAGGGGGAAAATTGCCAGAATTGGAAGCCATCTTTCCATTGTCACTATTATGGACAGCTTTAGCACATAGAATGATTACTAAAAGAACAGACATAATATCTAATTGAAATGTAGATTGTTATAAGAGAAGAGATTTAGGTATACAATAGATGGTTGGTAGATTAGACCAGAGTAGTTAGTTGGGCAATCAAAAGAGAAGCAAGGTAATTAACATACATCTTCACATCATTGACAAAAATGGATACACCGAGCTATTGTATTGAAGAAATAAGCAACTATTACAATATTTTTTGGAACAAGAGTGAAGGATCAGCACTCCCCCCCTCTGCCCCCCAAGGACCATATTTTAAAATAAGTGGCTTTGTATTTAAAAATTGCAAGGCTTTATGTTCAAAATGAGTGAGTTTTTTAAAAGCATGGTCCTTCTCTCCCTTTCTCTCTCTCTTCAGAATCTCACCCAGAAAGAAAAAAGTGTTAACACTTTTTCATTCTTGCTTATGAGAGCAACATTCATTTTGGGTAGAAAAACTGGCAAAGAATGAAAATACTATCTGGAAGAAATTTTTGAAAAAAGCAGCAGAAATGATTTACTTACAGCAGGGATTCTCAACCTGTGGCCCACGGGCTGGATTTATTTATTTATTCATAATATTAAATGGTGCCCGTGGCACCATTTCATGTGCTCCCCCCCATGCCTCCACCACACCAGGAAGTGCCATGTGGTGGAGGAAGGGCAAAATGGCCATCAGACCCCCGAAGCTGTCTGAGTGAGCATGACCCGGCCCCCGGCTTTAAAAGGTTGAGAGCTCCTGACTTACATACTGGTGAACAGCTGGGCATTGTGTTACAGGCACTCTTCAAACCACAAAGGAAATTAAACCATCTACAGAGCAAAGCTTTTCATGGACGAGTTTTGGGAACAGTATCAGAAACACAGAGCAACGAATACACGATAAATATGTGTGAACCACATAGATGAGCGCTTGGAAGAGCTGCACTGGGATTTGTGCTAATTAAGTTGTTTCTTTGTTAAAGCAAGCCAAGAATACTTTACTGGATGGTGGAAAAACGGTCAGCACTGGGTTTTAAATAATGTCATACTGTCTTATAAACTACCTACAGCCTTCAAAACGGACACTTCTAAGAGACAGGATATGGGGCTAGATGTACAAATTGTACAACTAGGGCCGGATTTTCCTATAGGCTAACTAGGCTTCAGCCTAGGGCCTCAATATCGAGGGGCCTATATATCGATATATATCACATTAATTATGTATTTTATTATCTCTCATGTAATTTACAAACTTAAAAATGGGAGGTGAAAGGGCCACATAAGTGGAATAGCCTAGGGCCTCTTTTCATGTAAATCTGGCCCTGTGTACAACTCATTATAGAAGAAATGGTGAAGTCATAAAACTTGGGTTAGTGGGAAAGCACAGACAGAGAATGGGTACAGATAGGATTGGATTTATCTTCTGCTGAGTTAAACAACATGAGCCCCAATTTAGACTTTAGTTCCCCCCCCCCCTTCTTTTACAACCCTGGAGCACACTGGATCTTGTATGTTCTGGAAATAGACTCAGACCAAGTAAGTTACTAATTGGATAGGTTATCACCATGGAATACCAGATATCTCCAGGCAGGGTTAGGGAAGAATCCTGTCTGAATCTAGGAGACCTTCTGCCAGTTCACAGTTGACAATACTGGGCTACACAGACAAAGGCAGTATAAGGCAGTTTCCTACATTCTGCTCCAATGGGAATGTTGCAAAGTACTAATCTTCTAAAGAAATAAAATTGTGAATTAGCTAATAAGAAGAAATTCTGAAAGTAGGAAAATTCTGACAGAAAATTGTGTCTATTAGTAGCCAAGAACTGAGTATCAGTGATTTGGATTATTGAATTGAGCAGGAGGTTGGACCAAGGCCTCTTCCAACTCAGTTACTTTATGAGTCTATGATTTGGCAGGCAAGAAACATCTGATGTCTGACAGGAATTGAATGCTAATAAATGGGCTAATTACATAGAGCCTGAAGTTTGTGTGTGAATGTTTAAGGCCCAGAATGTTTCTGCTATGTCAAGAATGAGCCCTCGTAAGGGCCAGGTTACAGATCCAGGGCAGAGAAAAGACAGAGTATAGATTTGCCTTTGCATGGCATCTCCAAGAAAGTATACAGATACATTTAAAGGCAATAGTCTGCCACGAATACAACCTGCTTTCTCCATTACAGAGAGGGCAATGAGGTTCTACCAGGGAGGGGTGATTCTATTTCTAACCTTTTGGAATTATTTTGGAACGCCTGATTCCTACTGACTGGCCCAGGGACAATAGCAACTGTGAAAACTAGAGTAATCTGAAGGAGAAAAAGACTGCTTAGTTCCGAGTGGCCAAGGTTCTTTGTGTAAGAGCTACCATACTCTACTGCAGTATTCTTCAGTTTGCTACATTTTTAAACTCACTGTACTAGATTCTTGTTCTTCCATGTCTAGATCAGATGTGAAACTGCCAAAATGAAGGACCTTTTGGTGAGTTCATTCTGTAGTTCCTTTTGTCTGACATAATGTAAGAAAGATTAGATGGCAACACAAGGTTGCTGTTCTGTCTATTAGATCATTGCACAGCTGTTAAATAGCTGTTCTGTCCAACTCAGAAACAAACATATTTCAGTAGATGAGCACATCTTTAGTAGATGAGCACACTTAAAGCCCTTCATGGTAGTAGACCAGGATACCTCAGGGACTGCATTGTCCCTAGGACATTGACCAGTCCCATGAGAGCAAACTGAGAGGGCACCCTTCAGGTACCATCTGTTGGGGAGGCTTGCCTCTCCAGCACATGGAAAAGGGCCTTCTCGGTCGTAGCCCCCACACTATGGAACCTCCTCCCGGTAGAACTACGCCTCCAGGCCCAGTTGCTACCATTTAGAAAATAATTGAAGACGTGGTTGGCAAAATGGGGCTGTGGGCTGGGATTATCAACAAGCTTCCCTTTCTGGCTCATCTGAGGCTCCTGTAATTAATGGTAAGGTATGCAGATTTTATATTTGTTTTTAGATAGTATATGGCACAGCGGTGGGTAATATTGCTATGTTTTAAAGGGTTTTTTAATTGTTTTATATTGGTTTTAACTTGTGTACACCACCCAGAGTCCATTGGATAGGGCGGTATATAAATCTATTAAATTAAATTAATTAAATTAAATCTCTTTAATTAAGATGGTCACAGGTGCAATCCTTGACATCTTGAGTTTTGCATTTTTAAAGACTCAGTAGCAGGTGATGGGAATGATTTTTCTCTGCCTGAAGGGCTGTTACCAGCTAGACATAAATGACTTAGATGGCCATAACTGGTATAAAACAATAAATAACCCACTGTCCTACAGCCCTATGGTTGTTTTGGAGAGAAATAATCTCATTCTTCAATATACACACAGTCATACCTTGCATAACGAAAATGATTCGTTCTGTGAGGCTGCTCGCTAAGCGAGTTTTTCACTATGTGAGGTTTTTTTTGCATACCGAAAATTCCTATGGAAAAACTCACATAATGAGCATTTCTATGGAAAAACTTGCATAGTAAATTTTTTTCATTTTGCAAGGTTTCCCCACAGAAATGCTCGTTATGCGAGTTTTTCCATAGGGAAAGTCCAACTCACATAGCAAAAATTTTCGATATGCGAGTTGGATCGCTTTTTGAAAAACCTGCTCATTATGCGATTTTTTTGCTAAGCAAAACACTCGTTCAGAGAGGTTTGACTGTATTTTACATATAATATACTGTATATTCAATTTATTTGCCTAATCCATACCTCTGCGTTACAGCTATTTGAGTAAGCTTAAATGAGTTTCTAATTCTACAGTCAAACCTCGCATAAAGAGCGCTTCACTTAAAGAGTAACTCGCTTAAAGAGCAGAATTTTCTCTGAATGTTTGCTTCGCTTAACAAATGAAACCAACCAAAAACTCGCTTAACAAATAAATCGGGGTTCACAATCCCCCCCCCACACACAATTGGTCATTTACAATGGTGTTTTGCTTAAAGAGCAAACTCGCTTAAAGAGCAATCCTGTGGAACTCATTATGCTCTTTAAGCGAGGTACAACTGTATCTGGAGATTTTGATTTCTTCCCTGGACTTGTCAATATGTGCAGAAGAATGAAGATGGCAGAATAATGGGAAGGTAAAATGGACTGTGTGACTTCAGACTGCAAGGAAGTAATCACTTTTAAATATTTAGATAGACCAAAAATTCCTTGTGAAGAAAATAACGCTATAGATGGCAAAGAGAAGGATATACTGTACCTTTCTTTCACCTATTTCGCTAATAAATTTATAAATAAAAATATGACAATGTACAATTTTACTTAGCATAAAATTATCACAATTAGTATATTAAAAATACTGTACAAACAATTATTACAAATAGAATTTACTTTTTAAATTTGTAATTGTAACAAAATGGAACAATAATATCCTGACTGTATGGATAGAACCACTTTGGTTTTGCTAGTTTATGTGGAGCAGGCAAAAAAAAAAATCACCTATTAAAAAAAAACAAGAAACCATCAACATTAGTAAAAAACAAAATAATTTATATTTCCTCTACATAGTCTCAAATAGGCAGAAAGTATCCATTCCCATAAAAAGAATTAAGGGGGCAAGTGTGTGGAAGCAACTAAGATTCAATGACTAGTCATGAAATATAATCAGACTCATTTTCTGAGCTATACTGTACATAGTTTCTAGAAATGATTTGGAGAATATACGAATATCTTGTCTTACATATTTTATTCATTATACTAAAATAAAGCATTCTATAATCAATTTTCTTCCCTTTTTCATTTTTTTTAGAGAAAAAAAAGACTTCAGGAAAAACCTGAAAAAAAATTTCTGATTATTTTTTCAGGCCTTCACATCTCTATACTGAGTACAGTACCTCTACCTACTAGTACAGTACTGTATATCCTATTAAAAGTTGTGGGACGTATTTCTGTGTAACTATATGTTGCTCTCTGATAGGGGACATTAGAACTGTAGCATAAGAAAGGGGTATCAAATCTGCCACAGAGCAAGGTATTACAGAGCGAAAATAAACATTGTTTGGTAATAAACATCATTTTCCTACCATACAAAGGAAAATGGATGTGTTTCTGTAACTTTGTATAGCTTTGGTAACCTAACCATTTCTATTCAGGGAGTTATGGATTTGTTGTTGTTGTTGTTCAGTTGTACAGTCGATTCCGACCTTTTGCAACCCCATGGACCACTGCATGCTAGGAACCCTATCCTCCACCATCCCCCCCCCCCAACCCACTAGCTCTGTGCCCATTGCATCTACAATACTATCTAGCCACCTCAATTTTGGCTGCCCCCTTCTTCTTTTGCCCTCCACCTTTCCCAGCATCAAGGCTTTCTCAAGTGAATCCTCTCTTCTCATTTGATGTCCAAAGTACTTTAGCTTCATCTTTACTATTTGTCCTTCTAAGGAGTTATGGGTTATTCTATTGAAAACGTTTTGTGAGCCCCGACAGGCAGAAAAGCAATTCTTTAAATAAGTGAAACAAGTAAGCCTATAATCCTGCATAGTTTTCCAATGACTGATACATATGAGTTTGGATCTTGAGTTCTCTTTGGTCAGCAAGAGCATCCGTTGGATAAAGCTTGGTGGACATCTATACCAGCAGAAGGAACAGGGGCACAACTCTCACCACTTCCTCTTTCCTCTGTAGACTCTTGTGCCCCTCAATGGGGGGCTGGGCTGGGCAGCACTATAGAACAGAGGGACTGGAGAAGATAGGGAGGAAAAGAAGGTTAGGGACATACCCTGCTAGATCATGTTCTTCACCAAACATGGAAAGAATTCAACATGCAGACCATGTCTTTCACTGGGGAGCTTATTATTTATTGTTTAAAAGAAAGCAAGATAACGGGCCTAGTTGGATGACCTCTAACTCTGTATTTACAGAGTACCA
This sequence comes from Furcifer pardalis, assembly GCA_030440675.1. Lineage (NCBI taxonomy): Eukaryota > Metazoa > Chordata > Lepidosauria > Squamata > Chamaeleonidae > Furcifer > Furcifer pardalis. The sequence continues at coordinate 35,047,018 of CP126893.1, read as the reverse complement.
TACACAAAACCCTGAATTTTTATGGGCATCAGTCTGTTGAGCCTTCCTACTCCTCTCTTTGGAACTCACCAACTATTGGTAGTATAATAATGACCCATTTTTAATTTTCTAATTGAAAGCTATTGATTTATTTGTCCGTTTCTTAATTTGTGGGGGGAGTATAAGGAAACAGAACAAATAGCCTCTTAACTGTTTGTTTTATAAAAATGTAGTTCTCTTGGCCTCACATCTACATAAAGGGTCTATCCAGTGAACACATATCTGACTGGAGGATTTAACATTCTTTGTGACTGTGGCCAATTAAAACAGACAGTTGAAAGATACGTTATTATTGTTCAAGACTGCCTCCATTGGTGGGCATGGGATTCAAGCAGCAAAAAAGGCTCTATAGAAGCTGAACTGTGAAAGTAGATTCAGCCAACCATGTTGTCAAGTGATGTTCATAGTACTTATGTGATAATCATAGCTGCATAAATTGTCTCTCAGGTAGAAGGCCTCAAGAAAGCACTGGGAAACTGTGGTTGTGGTTTTGCTCATTGTTTCTTTCTGTCTTTTCTGCCAGCGGATCCAGCAGTACAGATTGAAGGCAACCCACACTGTTGTTTCTTCAACTTCAGTCCCAAGATTATGTTCACCAAAGTAGTAAAGGCACAGCTATGGGTGTACCTACGGCCTGTTCAACACACCTCCACAGTCTACTTACAGATCCTGCGTCTCAAGCCTGTGACAGAGGATGGCAGCCGCCACATCCGCATCCGCTCACTCAAAATTGACCTGAACTCGCGTATTGGTCACTGGCAGAGCATTGACTTCAAGCACGTGTTGCAGAACTGGTTTAAGCAGCCTCAGAACAACTGGGGTATAGAGATCAATGCTTTTGATTCCAATGGCAATGACCTGGCTGTCACCTCTCTTGGGCCTGGTGCTGAAGGCCTGGTGGGTAATCAGGAAAGTCCCTTTCCCCTCTTCAGGGATTAGCAAAAATATTTGCTATTAGGAGAGTACCACTACAATAAAAACAAAAACCTCCCCTATATTCAAAATAATGAATAAATCTCATTTTATTTTTCATTTTTTTAACTTATTCATCAAATATAGACTCCTTATACCAAAATTTATTTTCATTAATTATACCTTTTTTAAAATTCAATTCCCATGTTAATTTGTTGTTCAATGCAATACATTTCCTTATACCAATCTTCCATTTTAATGACAAATCATTTTTCCAATTTCTTGCAATACATTGTCTTCCTATTGTTAATATTATAGATAACAACTTTTTTTTATTCTTGTCTATATTCATGTTATCTATGTCAGTTAATAAGGCAGTACCTGACCCCAGTTTAAGGTTCACTCCCATTATTCCAGAAATTTCTTTCTCAATTTTTACCAAAAAATCTGTAAGCACATTACAACTCCACCAAATGTGTTCATAAGTACCCAGTGTATTGTTACATCTCCAGCACATTTTAGTTTTAGTAGTATCCATCTGATGTAACCTAATTGGTGTTCGGTACCACCTCCACAGTAATTTATAATTATGTTCTTTAACCCTAACAGACATAGTTCTCATAATTCTTCTCTTCCATTTATTTTTCCAAGTTGTTTCTGTAATTTTAATATTCAAATTTTGTTCCCAAATTGTTCTCAATGTTTTTTGTAGTTTTCATTCTCAATTTAAAATCCTATATATCTTGCTAACCAAGCCCTTGATACCCATTTCTCCTTTTGTTATTCTGAATATTAATTCCTCAAATTCTGTCCTTCCCAGTTCTAAACTGGTTTCTTTAATATATTTATTATTCCACTTGTTTATTAACACAATTTGAAACCAGTTCATCTTCATTTGTGCGGCCCCCGATGCCAATTAACCCAGGCACGTTTTACTTTGTGGGCCGGATGAATTGGTGATGGGGGCTGCACCCGGCCCCCGGGCCTTAGTCTGGGCACCACTGCCCTATAATAATTCTTAACATTTGGTAATCCAAGTCCACCTTCTTTCTGAGATGAATACCATATTTTTTAAATATTCTTGACATTTCCCCTCCATTACAATAGTTGTTTAAAAAATTCTGAAATTCCATAATCTCCTTTTCCTTGAGTTGGATTGGCAGAGCGTCAAACAAAAAGTTGAGCCTCAGTTATAATTTCATTTTACACAATGCAACTCTGTTGAACCAAGACAAGTTCAACTTTTTATATTGCTGTAATTTTTCTTTAATTTCTTTTCTTTGTTTTTCAGTTTACTTTCTTAAATTAATTGAATTTGTTTGAGATGTTAATCCCAGATATTTCAAATTGTCCTTAAGCTGAATATTATACTTATCTTTTAATTTTTTCTGTTCTTCTTTATCAATATTACAGAATATCATTTCAGATTTTCCCCAATTTATTTTCAATCCTGTCATTTCCTCATATCCCTTCAATTGTATTTGTACCCATTCTAATACCTTTTCAGGATTTTTCATAATTACCAGCGTATCATCTGCATATAAACTAATTTTATTACCTTCTATTCCCTCAATATTTTTATCTTCTCTTATGGCATTTGCCAGCAATTCCATTGCCATAATAAACAATATTGGTGATAGTGGGCAACCTTGTCTAGTTCCAGCTTCAAGCATTATATCCTCTGTAAAAGCATAATTTACACTCACCTTGGTGGAACCTTGTTGATATAATTGTTCAATTATCTTTCTAAACAAAGTTCCAAAACCATAGTTTTTAACTATCTCATTAATTGTCACCCACTGTAGTGAATCAAATGCTTTAAAAATATCTAACGATAACAGTTCAACCTCCTCTTTGATAAACAAAAGGCCCCTGTTGGGACACACACTCACATCCATCAAACCAGTATGCACAAGCATTCCCAAGAATTGTGGTAGGAATGGTTTAGTTACTGGGGATGAATAAGCTGAAAGCTATGAGTTGGCTTATGCTAAGCAACAGAATTTAACTATTGTATAATTTCACTGTTCTGCTGAAAAAGAAATTCCAGATTGTTGGATTCATATATCTGATGATTCTAGCTTTCCATATAGCCACCTTAAACTAATCCTTTACATGAACAACACTCTGATAAATTATTATACTGACATCCAAATTTTAAAGACTGATTAATTTTTATTATTTTTATTGATATATTTTTCTTAATTTATCTTCTATTTATCTTCATTGATTAGTCTCTTGAAGTTTCTTCTGTTAAATAACAACTAATGTAGTTTTTATGAACTAAAATATTGTAAACCATTTTGTAATAAAAATACCAAGTAAAAATAACTTGTAGATATGTAGCTTACCTACTTCTTCTAGATTCCCCCCACCCAACATCTTTAGACATTAGTTACAATTTGATATATCTAGGGAGATTGTTCATCTAAATTTGATATTTATTTTTGCTGGCAGCATCTGATGCCTCAATATTCCATAAAGCATTTATCTTGCTCGTTATTTGCTGAAATATATAACTATTAGTTTAATAACAGCTACTTAAATTATTCTGTGATCAGCCTTTTCTAAAGGGGAAAAAGGAAGACCACTGGAAAAATGACTGAATGCTATGATAAGGAATCCTAGAACTAAAGGAAATATTGTCTTGCAGGTATAGGTAAAAGTTAAGATGAACAGAACTGTACAGGGCTGAGAGAAACATACAAACTTATTAAGATTTATTTTACAGAATATGTAAAATTAAAAAGGCTAGTCAGCTGAGCAGTAGAATGGATTGAGTAAATAGCTAATGGGTCTGACATGCTCCAGGCCAGCTGTAGGCTGTGTCTTTTCCTTAAAGTAGTTATCTCTTATCACAGAGATGGGGGAAAAAAGACCCCGCATCTGAACTCACATCTTTGTGTTTTCCCCTTTCAATCCCCTTTTCAGCATCCTTTCATGGAGCTGCGTGTACTGGAGAACAACAAACGGTCCCGTCGGAACCTTGGATTAGACTGTGATGAACACTCAACTGAGTCCCGTTGTTGCCGCTACCCACTGACTGTTGACTTTGAAGCCTTTGGTTGGGATTGGATTATCGCTCCCAAGCGGTACAAAGCTAACTATTGTTCAGGCCAGTGTGAATATATGTTCATGCAGAAATATCCCCACACTCACCTCGTGCAGCAAGCCAATCCTCGGGGCTCAGCAGGGCCTTGCTGTACACCCACCAAGATGTCCCCCATCAACATGCTGTACTTCAACGACAAACAGCAGATTATCTATGGCAAAATCCCTGGCATGGTTGTTGACAGGTGTGGATGCTCTTAAACCCCTGCCTGTCCTGTCACTCCCTTCTCCTGACCCCCTTGGATTCCTACTTCGATGATGCACCCTGACACTGAATCTATTCCTTAGCATTTAAAAACATTTTTGGAGATAAAATAATTTTGAGAGAAGAACAAGATGAATGGCATGTATTGAAAATCTTTGGCGTGCCATCACGCGCTGTGCAATAATCAAAACAGACGTCACATTTCTGGAGAGTGGATGAGTTGGATCAATACTTTCCTCCCTGAGGTATATCTGAAACAAGCATTCTTCTCTTCTCCAAAACCCTTTGTTTGACCCACTACTGCTCAAGCTTTACTTATACTGGAATTATCTCTTACATTCCAGTCTCCTTTCTCTTATGAAATGAGATGCAAAAATGGTTGTAACATGAAAAAGCTAACCAGAAAGGGAGAAGTCACTCAACCCGTTTACAAACAGTGAAAGCTTCCTAGATTGTGATTAAGTTAAATGAAAAGTTGTGTGAAGCTATAGAGATAAAAGAGGACAAAAGAGATCAATATTTTGTATTAAGGTGAAAAAAGAAGAAGGGAAACGCCAGCTTGGGCAATACTTGGAATTTTGTTTTGGGGGGAGGGAAGAATATTGTGTGGGGATCTGAAGGTTGTTGAGCCTGCCTGCCTTTTGAGAGACAGAATCCCTGAAGAGATGGTAAGCTCCAAAGAAGTAGAAACTGGTATCTACTCACTAAGCTTCTATGTGTTAGCTGCATGGTTGCAAGAAGGGAGGGCTAAGTGGAGCTATAACCTATAGACTGAGAGGTGTGTTGAAGGAATTATCTAACTGGAGATTAAACTCTTAATTATAGCTTCCTTGGATGCAAGTCCAACCCACTGGTTTCTGTACTCTTCAAACAAGACAGTTCCAAGAGTCAATGTACCTAAGCTCACTTTTCCTTAGAAAAGAATGAATTTTCAGTTCAAATTATGTATGTCCATATTAAGCCCTAATTTGTAGTAGGGGAAGATGATTTTGGTCTATATAAGGACAAATGATCTTAATTTTTCCTCTGACATAGTTTGTACCATAAGGGGGAAAACCTTCACCTACAGTACAGGAGTTTCTGTACTGTTTCCAAGATAATGCTGGGGTGGACAAAATTATTTTTATTTATTTATACTCAGCAGTAGACCTTTACTTCTTTAAGCACCTCTCTTGCCTAATGTTTCAACAGAAAACCACACACCCATGCATGCACACACCAAATGAAGTTGCAATCTTTCTTTACTAATTGCAGAATGGATGAGACCTGTCTATTTGCTTTTGCTACTTGCAGTATGAAATTTTAAAAGTTGGTATGAGACTGGCAATACTTTAGTAGCACAACAATCTCTAGAGAAGATGGCAAAAATGCTCTCTATTGCTCCCCTGCTCCACCAATGCTTTTATTTTTAAATGCACTTATGTAGATTTTAAACCCAATTTCTAGATTTCCACCATACTCAGTATGATGCTCCTCTTTCCAGGCAATAAACAGAGCTGAACTCTGTTTTGACTGTTTGAAGCAGCACTGCCCTGGCTGACATAGGAGAAATAAACAGGGGATTTGCACATTAACTCACAAAATAGAAGGGATGACTTTTTACTCATAATTAAAGTACTGATGTTCCTCTCCCCCATTTCCCAAGACTATGCAGAAATTCAAATGGGATAATTGCCCTTTGGATAGCGAAGCATTAACAGCATACTGATAATTTATCAATTTACATGCTCAAAACTATGATTTCCAGTTTCAGAAATAGGTCTGTAAGGGATGAATCAGATAAGATTAAATACAGAGAAGCTGGAGCTTCTTCATCAGAGATGTTTCTGACAAGACATGTACGCTAACAAGCCAGCAAGATTGGTCGGCATGCTGCTAGTTCTCCTACTGGTTGACAGCCATTGGGGGATGGTAATAAGGATACCTCCATGGCTCATTATTCTGATAATCAAAAAGTATGGATAAAGGGAAATATTTAGGTAGATAAGAGCTCTTATGAAAAACAGTCCTATAACAATTGTGGTGTTAGGGTACTGGTTCCAGTGTGGCTTTTCAAGGCAAGTGAATAATGCTGTAACTTAGAAGTTTAATAGAAACTCATTTATTAACCAGTTGTTGAAATCCAGTATGTGAACTAAAAACCTGTGTTCACTGTTAAGTCCCTAGAGCCCAGCTATTCCTTATGAAGGAAGGCACAAAGGTTTCCATATTTGAAGGGCACAGAAATTTGAATCCAGTTAGTAATAGGAAGATTCCTTACCAGTTAGGACTATCAAAAGGATGGAGCACTTGATGAGATGGCATGTTAAGACAGCACTAAATCTTCTCTAAGGAAAAGGGTAGATAGAAGAGAGTTTATCAAAGTGAATAGGTAGCCTGTGATTAAATTGGGAAGTAAATATAAATTGCTTTATAATCTCTGACACAAAATTATTATTATTAGCGAGGTCAAATGTTATTGCAAACTGCTCACCATAGTCTGTTGCTCTAAATTAATCTCTGACATGTAACTTGGACTTTATTAGTGAAAGATGAGAGAAGAGACAGGGAAGAAAAATATATTTGATGAAGGCAATTTCTTATTGCACCAAACTGGAACAAACATTTAGTCTCATACCACAGTGGCGTCTTCACTTCTCTTTTGCTATTTTCAAGACAGTATGAAAACAGGATCCCTGTCTCTCCAGAGTTCAGCAGTTCCTGTTGCTTTAGGTCTTGTTTCTCCTCTTCTCTGTTTGGGCTGTCTAGCAAGCTGCTGTGTGATATGACTCAACCCTTCAGAAATGCCTGTCCTGGGTCTGGAACCCAGGCGTGGAGGTGATAGACTGAAAAAGGAGTTTTTAAAGACCTAGAGCCAAGTATTTTTCCAAGGCTTTTAGCAGAGGACAGCTAGTTTGTCTGCCAGTGTTATAGTTGTTTCATTAGATTAAAATAGCTAAAAAATACAATCTGATTTTTCTTGAAAAGATTATTTCAGAAAAGTATAGCTTATCAGTAGGAAGGATATTAAATCAAAGAATTAAATGAGACTACCAGTAACCAATGTACACTACAGAGGAACACCTTTCTCATTCTAGCACTTACTGTATAAGATGTGAATATTGGTTCCCAGCTGAATTCCAACATGGAGTAACTTCCTTATATTAGCTAATGCTCGAGACTATGCCTTCCTTTTTTGAGTTACTGAATAACAAATCAGTGAGGAAATCATAGCTGAAGGCTTGGATGGGAGTGCATAGGATGAGATGTTACATAAACTCCCTAACTCATCTCTATCCTGGTGCAGGGGAACCTTAGCACTTCTCATGGGTTGAAACCCCATAATCCCAAAGACAGGAATAGCCCCTGCCCAAGGTTGCACGGAGATTAGCTCTTCTGTCCCTTTTTGAGCTACATGCTTCTCTCTCTAGCACTTATAGACTGAAGAGCTTCAGCCTTTTCAAAGCACTCATCAAACAATGCCTTCTTAACTTGTTGAATGTATGATAGACTACATAAATGAATTAACCATATGGAACAATTGAAAAAGAGAGCTTGGCTATATACAAGACAACAGATCTGGAAAGAAAAGGTTTAAGCCAGGAACCCTCAAGCCTTGAATGATCTCAATCAAGCATAAATGATATTTTTATTATTTTATTTGAAAGTTTCATAGCTTTTAAGTTTTGTGTTAAGCCCATGCAAAGATTCCAAACCATGAAAGAAACCATTTATGCAGTTTCCTTCATAGTTTATTAATAAACTCCACAAAAGTAAAATACAGTACCAGAAATGTAGATTTCCTACATTTATATTCCTATTAATATATATTAATATTACTAGTAGTAAAAAGATGGTAGCAGAGGGGAAGTTATTATTTTCCTCACAGTATGGGATAAATATAGCAAAACCAGATCCCAGCAATATGATATTGATGGTCACAGTATTTTTTATTAATGGAGAATCTGAAAAGTTGTTACATAGAGATGCAGAACAATGCTACTCTTTTACTCTGCACTACTTGCCCTCTTATTAAAAGAAATGTCTAATTGCTGTGGTTGCTCAGAACAGTTATCTGAATGTCTACAGAGAAACTTGTACTGTATGTGATTAAGCATGATCTTTCAAGTCAGTGGAAAGCACTGATAGGTTAGATGTCATTTATGGCATTATTTTCATGGTTCTCTTTTGTTGAAGGAATGAACTATTTTGGGCCTCTAGGCCTGATGTGTTGAAGAAAGCTGTTCTATACTACTACAGTCCAGCAATTTTCTCTGCTTTGTGCTTATGGTTTTTGTATGGAAATATACTAGCATCCTCGTACTGTCCCTTAAGAGGCCCTTGACAGATTCCACTATGTAATCTTAAAGAGCTGTCACCTCTCCTTTATATGAAAGGAGAATTTATGTAGCATAGCTGTGAACCAAGTAGCTTGTGTATTACATGTACATTGGTGAAGAGGCACAAAGGGAAATTATTTTTCCATATCCTTAGAAGAGCCAAATACTAACAGGGCAAAGGTTTTTTCTTCTTTTAGTTAAGCCCTTCATATACCTAAACTCTTCCTCTTTTCAGCACTGATTGAAAGTGGATATTCAATTTACTATGGAAAAAAAATCCTATTTTCTCCAGCACTTAGATCAGTAGTTCCCAAAGTAGGGCTCGCACCCCACAGAGGAACTTCAATTCCCAGAAGCCTAAGTCAGTGCTTTGGGGGATTGACTTGGGCTTCTGGGAACTGAAGTAAAAAAAAAAAACCCAAAGGTTTGGAAACACTGACTTAGATACAACCAAGTTCCTCCCATCCTCTGGAAAGGGTGGTTTGGCAATCTACACACAGCTGTTGGTCTCTGTTTATTTTCCCCAAGTGAATTTCAGCTTTTGTATTGTATGTCCTGAATCTGACAAATACCTGACATATACACTCAAAAACTATGAAAATCTAAGTCCTTGCTCACATAGACAACATGCTTAATTACTCTCTGTCTCTAGAACATCCACCCTTCCAGCATTTTAAACATATGTGGTATTACACAGACTTTGGGTCTGGTTGGTTTCCTAAAATAAATACATTTCCTGTGAAATTCAGCTTTACTTTTGTTTATACAGAGCAACTTTCTACATTTCAAATTTGGTGAATGACGTTTTAAAGTCTTTTTGCACAAAAATACTGCTTCCTAAGACATTCTAAATCACCCAGGCTTTTGCTTATTTTGTTGTTGTTATTACATTATTAAACTTTCACCATGCTTAAGGAGGGAACTGTTCTTAG